>JAWWNH010000044.1:725000-1377097 GCA_034641385.1 Darevskia mixta | reverse complement strand
CACATCTATGACAGCTTCACCCTGGTGAGTATATATGTCTGGGGAAGGAGGAGAGGCAGGCCCCACGGGGCAAGGAGGGGCTGCCAGGCGCCCTCAGCTTCCCCAGCCCTGCACACCCCTCGCAGTCTTATTTCCCGGCTCGCAGATTTGGTAAAGCAAAGAGGAAGGCGCCGCCTAGTGGCAGAAAAGAGAAACGTCACCAAGGCTCTTCAAGGCACTGCAGAGCCGTTCAATCAACTCTAGTGTCCTCCCAAAGTGGCTCCCCGAGGATTACTGGTTGTTGTTATTAATTATATTTAACAGATCTATAACACATGAAAACTGGATACAACACAAAAACCCAGTTTCTGTTAGCAGTGAAGTCATTTCTACCAAGTCCCCCCCCCCCGTCTCTCTAGTAACCTTAAAACTCACAAAATAAAAAAAAAATCCTTCCAGTAGCACCTTGGAGACCAACTAAGTTTGTTATTGGTATGAGTGCATGCACACGAAAGCTCATACCAAGAACAAACTTAGTTGGTCTCTAAGGTGCTACTGGAAGGAATTTTTTAATTTTGTTTCGACTACGGCAGATCAACACGGCTACCTACCTGTAATTAAAACTCACAGGCGTTCAACAAAGCTGAATGTGGGAAGATTCAGGACAGATAAAAGAAAGCCCTTCATGCAGCGCATAGTTAACCAATGGAACTCCCTCCAGCAGGAATGGCCACCCACTTGGATGGCTTTAAAAGAGAACTAGACAAACTCATGAAGGAGAGGGGAATGGATGGCTAGCAGCCCCAATGACTACGCTCTGTCTCCACGGTTGGAGGCAATGCTTCTGAGTGACAGTTGAGGGGAAGAGGGCGCTTGTGCTGGGATCCCATAGGCATCTGGCTGGCCAGTGTGAAAACAGGATGCTGGGCTAGGCTCTGCTTCTGTTCCCATGCTGGTGTGTCGCCCAGGATGAGATGGGGAATCGGGCTGAGGAAATAGCAGGAGAAAGAATCAGGATTCAAGGGGACTGTAACAGATTGGAGAACTGGACCCAAAACTAGCAAAATGCATGTCAACAGGGGCAAATGGCAGGTTCTGCAGTTATACTGAAAGGAAATACCGTATTTTTCGCTCCATAAGACGCACTTTTTTCCTCCTGAAAAGTAAGGGGAAATGTCTGTGCGTCTTATGGAGCGAATGTGTGGTCCCTGGAGCTGAACTGCCCAGGGGCAAAAGCAGATCGTGCTTTTTTTTTAAAAGAGAGAGAAGGGGGTGTTGAAAGGAAGCCCCCTGAGCAGCTGCTCAGCAAACGATCGGGGAGAGAGATAAGGGAGAGAGATTCCAGCCCCGCCCCCTTGCAGAGGGAGGCTGTTTCCCCAGCGACATGTGACTGGCTGATTAGATTATCTGTCTGGAAACTGTAGAAATGACTCCCTTTCCTGAAGCTGCAGAACTGTGAGTTAAACCCCATAAAACAGGGTTTTTTCCCTTTGCAAAGTAAGCTCAACAACTTTGAGCTGATCCTCAAAAAATGGGGCTTTTCTCCTTTGCAAAAGAAGCTGCAGAAATTTGAGCTGATCCTCAAAACAAATGGGGCTTTTTCCCCTCTAAAAACTAGGTGCGTCCTGTGGTCAGGTGCGCCTTATAGAAAGAAAAATACGGTACACACCAAGAGCTCTGGCCAGAAATTTCAATACTAGGGATAATTCCTACTCATGAGTTACAATTAAATAAAAGTATGTATTCTGGTAGGACTTACAATCTTAGGCAGAGAATGTCAATTCAAATAAGAAAAACAGTTTCAAGTTCACAATAATATGTGTGGCTTCAAATGAAAAATACAACTTCAAATTCACAATAGTATGTGTACATAATAATTCGTTACAGTATAAGAACATGAGAGATTTCAAGTAGCAATAAATGTATATCAGTCCGTATTCAAAAGGATCGTTTTATAAGTAAAGCCGGAGTGAAGAGTCGATCCAGGAAAAGCAACCAGGACAGGGCCCTGTTTCGAGATGGATGTCTTCATCAGCTAATTTTTGAGTTCGTGTTAATTTGTAGAGTACGCATGGATGTATCGTGTAACTCTCTGTTTTTCAAATTTTCTACGCATAGAAAAAAACACAGATACATGCTGATCTCTCCATTCTCAGACACTATACTTGAAAAACATAAGAGTAACTCACGAGTAGGAATTATTCCTAGTATTGAAATTTCTGGCCAGAGCTCTTGGTGTGTATTTCCTTTCCGGTTCTGCAGTTAGGCAGGAATAACCAGATGCACAAACTTAGGGTGGGTGTGAGGGACACCCGGCGTGACAGCAGCGCTTGTGAAAAGTATATAGGCATCTGAGCCGACCATAATTTTAACACGACTCAGCAGCAGCAGCAGCAAAAGCAGCTCATCCGATTCTAGGCTGCATCAACAGGTCGAGGGAAGCCATAGTCCCGCTCTATTCTGCCTTGGTCAGACCCCACCTGGAAAACTGTGTCTGATTCTGGGCACCCCGGTTTAAAAAGGAAATTGACAACCTGGAAGGTGTGCAGAGGAGGGCGACCGAGACTGGTCTGGAAACCAAGCCTTGTGAGGGGCGGTTGAGGGAGCGGGGCATGTTTAGCCTGGGAAACAGGAGATAGGATAGCCGTCTTCAAATATCGGAAGGGCTGTCACGTGGAGGACAGGGGGTTGGACTAGATGACCCTCGGGGGTCCCTTCCAACTCTGCGGTGCTACGATTTCCCTAGATCAAGGGAAGTAATAGTACCACTGTATTCCGCTCTGGTCAGACCTCACCTGGAATACTGTGTCCAGTTCTGGGCACCACACAAGCTGGAACGTGTCCAGAGGAGGGCAACCAAAATGGTCAAAGGCCTGGAAACGATGCCTTAGGAGGAACGGCTTAGGGAGCTGGGTATGTTTAGCCTGGAGAAGAGAAGGTTCAGGGGTGATAGGATAGCCATGTTCAAATATATAAAAGGATGTCATATAGAGGAGGAAGAAAGGTTGTTTTCTGCTGCTCCAGAGAAGCGGACACGGAGCAATGGATTCAAACTACAAGAAAGAAGATTCCACCTAAACATTAGGAAGAACGTCCTGACAGTAAGAGCTGTTTGACAGTGGGATTTGCTGCCAAGGAGTGTGGTGGAGTCTCCTTCTTTGGAGGTCTTTAAGCAGAGGCTTGACAGCCACCTGTCAGGAATGCTTTGATGGTGTTTCCTGCTTGGCAGGGGGTTGGACTGGATGGCCCTTGGGGTCTCTTCCAACTCTAGGATTCTATGATTTGGAAGGCAGGCTGCTAATTGTAGGTTTTTTTCTCTCTCCCGTTTTCTCCTGCAGTCTGCGCCGCCCAGTTCCAGATGAGCCATACCACGCCTGGACGCAAATGTCTGGGCCGTCTCTCCACGCTAGCTTGCCCCCCCCCTTGCTCGCCATGTGCGTGGGGAGGGGGGGTTGCTATGGCCTGCCCTCGTCCCTCCAGTAGCAGCTGAGCCTCTGATCTCCACCCGCCCTTCTCAACTCAAACCTGCCCTGAACCGGGGGGGCAGATAGCAGAAGTGTCGTGACCTGGGGCGTTCTCCTGACGGACCCCTTTTTCTAATTTATTCTTCAGAACGAACCTTTTCTCGTTTTTGGTTTTTTTTTTCCTGGGTGGTGCTGATTTTGTATTAAAAAAAAAAGCAGGGGAAAACCCCTGAACTTTAAAACAAAAAAAATCCGAAGAGCAAACGGAATGGAGCAGCGAAATCGGTGGCGGACATGGCGGAATTCCACCGTGCCTCTGGATTCGTCCCGCATTGGACAAGAATTGGGGTGCGGTGGTTTTGGGGAGCTTCTGTGAACAGATCAAAGCGTTCCCTTCTTCTCAAGAGCATTAATTTCCGTCTCTCTCGCCGGGGGAATGCCAGCGAGCGGAAAACGAGAGAGAGAAAGAGAGACTGCTGTCAAAATTTGGGGGTGCCTGGTTTTGTTTTGGTGTTTTTTTTCATTTTCGATTACGTTTTTCTTGGCAGAAATTTAAAGGAAGAAAAAAAAGAGAGTTTGGGAAACGGAAGCAAGCAAAAAAGAAAAAAGAAAAATTAATACGGGTTTCTTAACACAGGACTTTTATGGGTTCAGTTCTCTATGGGTGAACGTCTCATCGGGGTGGGGCGGGGCGGGGGGGGAGAGTGTACATTGATTTATATATATTGGTGGGGAGGGGCCGGGGAGGGGTGGCGAATTTTTTCCCCCAGCGTGTGGTTTTTAATTATTCTGATGGACATTTTGATTTCTTACATCCTTTTATATATATATTATATATATATATATATATATATAAATATAAGAAGGGGAAAAAATAATTCCTGGTTTGTATTAGAAACTGCTTTTAAAAAACAAAATACAGAAAACGAGACAAAAAAAAATAAAATAAAAAATATACGAGTTTTTTTGCGCGAGGAGCAAGCAGGACGGAGGACTTCCTCGTGAGAAAGGAGATTGGGATATGGTGGAAACGATAACCCCCATGCGGAGGGAGTGGTGCTCACCCCAAATCAGACACACGGGTAGATGGGAGATTCCCCCCCCCCTTTTTCACAAAAGTGGGGGAGGGAGCTGATTTCTCCTCCTCCTCCCCCCATCCCTAGGTGTTGCCATTGCCCTCCCCAATTCCCTATGCCATTTTTTGTGGGGGGGGGCAGGGGGTGGTTGGCAATCTTAACAAGCACCCCTTAACTCTGCCCTATGGCTGACCCTTAACTCTGACCCTTAACGCTTCCTCTTCAGCTGATAAAATCCGTTTAACCTTAACACAAGATATATATATATATATATATTCCTTGGCTGAATTCATTGGGCCCCCCCTCCTCCAATTCTCTGCCCTTTTGGCTCTGCAGTTATTACTCCCAGGTCCATTTGAAAAAGAAGACGACAGAAACGTCTCCGATTTGGGGTCATTTTTCTTTCTTTCTTTTTTTAAAAAAAATTGTACCTCCATGCCTCAAAAAAATTGTTTTGCAGTTTGTAAATGTTCTTTCTCTTTCTCTCTTTTTTAATTTATACGTCTCTCCTTTTTTTTTGGTAATGATCTCTCTATTTATTGGTCCTCTTTTGGGGTTTGATCCAGCCTCTTTTTTTTTCAAATTTTTACAATGTTGTTGTACCTGTTTCTTTTTTTAAAAGGAAAAAAAAAAGTGTCTCCTTTTGTTGTTCCAGGGTTTGTTGTTTGGCTTCTCTCTGGAATTTTTTATTGAATTACTTACATGTTCTTTCAGATTTGTTTTTCTGTCTGTCGATGTTTTTTCCTTGACATGGTGCTCTGTTTTCTCATGGGGTCGGGTGGGGGGGTCGGGGGGAGGTTGGAGTGGCGAAACAAAAGCCTGATCCTGATTCATCTGTTGATTCCCCTTCCCCCCCCTTTTTTTTAAATGGTAGAATCTCACCCCACCCTACAGAAGGAAGGAAATCTCTTCCTCCCTTCTGAAAAACCTGCACTTTTTTTAGTTCCAGATTCCCCACCCCACCCTCACCAATCACACACACACTGAAACAAGGCAGATGAACAATCTCACTTCTCTGAGAAAACTCACTCTCACATAAATTGATCCTTATCGTACTGTAGGGGACAAGGAGAAAGCAAAATCTTATTTTGTAAATGTAAAATAAATAAAATAATTAAATTAACTCACAGAGATAAAAAAAAAGAAACCAGCCGCCTTCTGTCTTCCTTCATTTCTCCATCCTTGGATACACACAAAAAAAGCTCTCGTCTGGTGTGCTCAACACATCAGATCTCTGCCCAGTCATTAAAACAAGTCATCGTTTGGGGAAGGGCGGGATATTTTTTTTTTACTAGGAAAGGTATGCGATATAAAGCCGCCGTTCTTGTCCCAGTTAAGCTACGGGAACTCGCTCCCAAGGGGAAGCAACGATGGGCACCGACTTAAAAAGAGATTTAAAAGCGAATTGGATGAATTCGCGGAGGAGAGGGCTATCGATGGCTACTGGTTGTTATGGCTATGTTCTTCCTCCTCAATTGGCGGGGTGGATGGACACTGTTTTCCCCCAATACGGCTCCTGCGCCAAACCAATGGTGCCCTCTCGCTCCGAGCGTCCAGGTGCCACGAGCCAGCGTCCCCGTGCCACGAAACCTTCTCTTGCAAAAGCCCCTCTTGAAACAAAACAGGAAGGCCACAGCTCTTGCACAGCACCCATTCATTTCGAGGGAATTGTGCGGGAGAAGGGCCTTGCGACGCTGCCTCCCAGCCCTGGGTCAAACCTGCCTTTTATTGGCACCCCAGCGCAGCCTTGTGGTGCCACCGTCTCCGCTGTGTTTACAATTTGTGCACCATTTTTTTTTTCCTTTTACAAGCATGGTCTGGGCCTGGGACTTAGCAGGCATGGACCACGAAGGGGGAGGCATATATGGGTGGGCGGGTGGATCTCTGGAAAGAGAAACATCCCAGGAATTTGAGCCCAGGGAGACCCCTTTCCCCCCCACACACACACCCTCTGGGAATGGTGAAACAAGTCAAGCATCCCTTGGTTGGACCAGTTTGGGAGGTGGTTGGGGTGGGGGGAGCTGGTGTTGGCTTGTGTTTGATGGGCACTTGCCTCTGTGTGTGTGCGTGTCGGCATTCCTACATTATCCAGGAGAGGTGGAGGCCGGCCCAGCAGCTGAAAGGGGGTGGAGATGGATGGGGAAGCCTATAAAGGATGCGAGATAATTTGTTGAGCCGAGCAGCGAGGCAGGAGCGTCTCTGCTTGGAACGGGCATTGCGAGAGTTAGGGACCGGCAGCCTGAGACGATGGGCCTGGACACTCGCTCGCAGAAAGCCGTGTCGGGGTCCCTGGAACACGAGGGCGGGACGGGGGTCTCCCCGCTGCCGCCCCCTCCCTATGGCGGGGAAGGGGCCTTGGAGCTGCGGGGGTCTCTGGACTGCTGGGCGTGTGCCGTGCTAGTCACCGTCCAGAACCTGCTGGTCGGGGGCCTCAACGTCCTCTTCGTGGGGGTCATATTTGGGCTGATCCTGCTCCCGGCCGGGGTGCTGCTGGGGTTCGGGTTCCTGTGCCATTCCAAGGTAGGTGGTCCTCTTTTTACTGTGGAACCCCCCTCCCACACCGATATACCACAGCACCTTTGGGGGCGGCTGCAAATCAGGACTAGGCAGATGAGCTGTGGGTCGGAAATGAGGACGTTGGCAGGACTGAACTGGGGTGTAAACTCTGTAACCCCCCCAAAATGCTCTTTGGAATAATAGCCTGACCTTTTGATGCTTTGGGGGTGAGAGAATGAGGCGTTGCGTAGCAGATGTGGGGCTTTTTTGCCAGGGTCGGGGTGAAGGCCAGTGTGGACCAAGATGCCTTTCTCAGGACTCAATTTGGGTTGTAGCTTACTCCAGAGAGTACTGTATATTCCTGTGTATAAGACTACTTTTTAACCCAGGAAAATCTTCTCAAAAGTCGGGGGTCGTCTTATACGCCGGGTCGTATTTCTTATACGGCGAGTATATCCCAAACTCTATATTTTAACTGGAAAGGTTGGGGGTCGTCTTATACGCCCAGTCATCTTATACGCCGGAATATACGGTATTTTTCAATGGGCAAGCCCAGCCCTGGAGCCTTGGGTGGCAGCGGCGGGGGGGGGGGGAGTTATGCACTCTGCACAAGCTCAGAGGTACTCTTCCTCGCACACATCCCAAACAACCCCCAACCTGGCCTAGGGGAGAGAGACTTCCAGGCCAGATATGTAATCTTTTAGCCCATTTGTTCTTAATTCCATTCCAAACTTTGAAAGTTTCGGAGCATGGGCTTCATTGCAAAAGGCTTGTCGTCTTCCGCAGTGTTTCCAGCTCCTGGGCTTGTGAAATCCTGGCAAAATGTTCTCGGCGTGACCTCGGGCGGAAAAAGCAACACTTTTTGCCGCATCCTGAATACTCTTTCCTTCCCTCCTCCCTGCAGTAGGAATTGTGCTAAAACTGAACAGGGCCTGACCTCCTTTATTATTTTTCAAGAATTATTTTTCAATAAAGGCTCCATCCGAATGCTGATAGACCCACTGCCCACTATCCTTGCTGGCTGGAGCTGATGGGAGGTGGAGCCCAACGGTCTGGAGGGCTCCAGTTCTCCCCCCCCCCCAAACTTCTCTGCCTGCTTCCAGAGTTGGCGGTCAACTCTTCTCCCCATTTTGCTTCAATTCTCTTCCTCGACTTGCCCAAAGTTTGTTGGTAAACTTATTTCCTTACTCTAGATTGTGTGTTGCTGCAGGGACCCATTTTACAGATTGGGACTACTGAGGCTCGGAGAGAGAGGTGACTTGCCAGCAGTCACAGGCGCAAGCCTCTCTGCTCCACCTTCTCCATGGAGCTCAGTGGGCCAGAGTGGCCAAGCTGAATTTAGGAACCGGTCTCTTATGGGGCAGAGATTCCCTCTTCCACTTCCAACCATCCCTGCTGATGTCCATATTTTTACATTTGTAAGATCTTTGCCGGCATCTTTTCTAGATTTCAGGAAGGATTTCCTTCGCGCCTATGTGCACGGCACATAAACACATCTGCCTGGAATTTGGTCTGCCTTTCCAGAGGCAGGGACCAGGCTCCCTTCACCTGCCCCAGGACTGGCCTGGCGGATGCAGGAGCTCCAGGGTGGTCTTCCCTAAGGGAGCGTTTAAGGTGGGGGGGGGAGCAACACTGGAATGCTTTCGGATTAAGCCTCTCGTGGTGGGCTTTGGGAGATTGCAGGGGGATATCCTCTTTCCAGTCTCCTGGAACGTGTCATGTGGCTCTGCTCATTTCCAGCACTGCAGGATTATTATTTTTTACCCTGGAGAAATGGCCTTTTTGCCAAAGATATGTGTGGCACATCTGAGATGCAGCAGCACACGCTCCTCACTTAAAACACACACACACACACACACACACACACACACACACATCAAGGTGTTACCTAGTCCCCGAAGCCGCCCTAGTTCCTTCGAGGCAGAAGGTCCAGCAAAGACTTCTCCCTTGGGGGAAATCGTAAATTTAAAAAACTTAACAATTTGCTGTACGCACACCATGCATTTAGAACACATTGCTATTATTTATTAAATTTGCTTAGTCGCTTCTATCTTGCAACCCAAAGGGACTTACAACAAATCAATCCTACACACACACGGTTCCTGGGAACTGTAGTTTGCTAAGGGTGCTGGGAATTCTGTGAGAGGTAAACTACAGTTCCCAGGATTATATAGATGGGAATAGACGTGGGGGTGGCGCTGTGGGTTAAACCACAGAGCCTTGGGGTTGCCGATCAGAAGGTCGCCGGTTCGAATCCCCGTGATGGGGTGAGCTCCTGTTGTTCGGTCCCAGCTCCTGCCAACCTAGCAGTTCGAAAGCACGTCAAAGTGCAAGTAGATAAATAGGTACCTCTCCGGCGGGAAGGTAAACGGCATTTCCGTGCACTGCTCTGGTTCGCCAGAAGCGGCTTAGTCCTGCTGGCCACATGACCCGGAAGCTGTACGCCGGCTCCCTCGGCCAGTAAAGCGAGATGAGCGCCACAACCCCAGAGTCGTCCGCGACTGGACCTAATGGTCAGGGGTCCCTTTACCTTTTAGTGTGATGGCAGCCTGATAACCCAGTTGCCCGAAGCGCTTGCCTTGCCCCCCCCCCCATGGCAGAGCCAGCCCTACCTCAAATCGGGTGGCCTGCCCAAGCTGAACCCGAGCGGGCGGGTGGTGGTGGTGGGGCTGTGCTGGTTCTTGAGTGCCCATAGTGGGAAGGCTGCAACAACCATCTCAGGTTGACCACCGCAGAGGACACAGGCTTCGTGCTCCCAGATTTTTGTAATCCAGGGCTGGGAGACACGTTCAGCAAAAGGAGGTGGTGGAAGAGTGGGACTGTACCACTT
This sequence comes from Darevskia mixta, assembly GCA_034641385.1. Taxonomy (NCBI): domain Eukaryota; kingdom Metazoa; phylum Chordata; class Lepidosauria; order Squamata; family Lacertidae; genus Darevskia; species Darevskia mixta. Next base: position 1,367,252 of record JAWWNH010000044.1, on the reverse strand, counting down.
GAGCTGGCAAGGGGGGGCCATGTGCCAGCTTAAAAGTTCCTTCATTGGGGGGGGGAGAGGAAACTCAATTAAAACTCCCCACTATTAAAAATATGTAGCACCTCAGTGTAAAAAGGATCTCAGCCAGCCATGCTTAGCTCATTTTCGGCTTGCAAAGCGTTTTTATAAATTCGATTGCTTCACTTGCCCCCTGAGGTGGTACAGCCCAGCCTCTACCACCTCGGGACTCTACCACCTTGGCCGGGAGGTGCTTGCATGGCCAAACTGGCCCACACAGGGAGCTGAGCGTGACCCCGGAGAGCAGTCTAACCCTCCAGCTGGTGCGATGATATTTTAGGTACAACATGGGTGGTGGTGGGTGAGCTCAGCAAACCCGCCCCCAAAGTGAAATAAGTGGTCAATAGGGAGGGGGGGGAGAGGGATTCAGTGGGGGGTCTCTGGGTCCAGACTTCCTGCTCTGTTTGCCATGACAAAAACCAGATGCCAGGGTCAGGGCCTTTGATAACCTTGTGGGGGCCGAGATGCACATTCCAGGCATGGATGTGTGGGTCTCCGTCGCCCACCCTGAAATTTGGGGAGGAGCTGGTTGTTCAGAAAGAAGCCAGCTCCCTTTCCCTCATCTCTGCCCCCTCTCCATCCTCCTCCAGGCTTCTCAGAGGCATCTGGTTGGCAGTCGTGAGATCAGGACGCTGGACGAGATAATAATAATTAATAATAATAATAATAATAATAATTTATTATTTGTACCCCGCCCATCTGGCTGGGTCTCCCCAGCCACTCTGGGCGGCTTCCAGCAACATTAAAATACATTAACACATCACAGATTAAAAACCTGAACAGGCCTGCCTTCAGGTGTTTTCTAAATGTCATGTAGTTGTTGTTCTCTTTGACATCTGCTGGGAGGGTGTTCCACAGGGCGGGCGCCACCACCGAGAAGGCCCTCTGCCTGGTTCCCTGTAACTTGGCTTCTCACAGGGAGGGAACCGCCAGAAGGCCCTCGGCGCTGGATCTCAGTGTCCGGGCTGAACAGTGGGGGTGGAGTTAAAGGTAGATAGCCGTGTTGGTCTGTCATAGTCAAAACAAAATAAAATAAAAAAAATTCCTTCCAGTAGCACCTTAGAGACCAACTAAGTTTGTTCTTGGTATGAGCTTTCGTGTGCATGCACACTTCTTCAGATACACCTAACTAAGTTTGTTCTTGGTATGAGCTTTCGTGTGCATGCACACTTCTTCAGATACAGTGGGGGTGGAGACGCTCCTTCAGGTATTCAGGACCGAGGCCGTTTAGGGCTTTAAAGGTCAGCACCAACACTTTGAATTGTGCTCGGAAACGTACTGGGAGCCAATGTAGATCTCTCAGAGATGGGCCTTTGGCCTGATCCTGCAAATGTGGGCAGCGTGGGCTGGCGTGAACAGTGGCCCTCCCAGCTTGCTCATGCAGGGTCTTCATTTTAGGGGGTAGTAAATCCAGAGTCAGAGGGACGCGGGTGACGCTGTGGTCTAAACCTCAGAGCCTAGGACATGCTGATCAGAAGGTCGGCGGTTCGAATCCCCGAGACGGGGTGAGCTCCCGTTGCTCGGTCCCTGCTCCTGCCAACCTAGCAGTTCGAAAGCACGTCAAAGTGCAAGTAGATAAATAGGGACCGCTCCGGCGGGAAGGTAAACGGCGTTTCCGTGCACTGGTCTGGTCCGTCAGAAGCGGCTTAATCCTGCTGGCCACATGACCTGGAAGCTGTATGCCGGCTCCTTCGGCCAGTAAAGCGAGATGAGCGCCGCAACCCCAGAGTCGTCCGCGACTGGACCTAATGGTCAGGGGTCCCTTTACCTTTTAGTGTGTTGGCAGCCTGATAACCCAACTTAGGTAAACGGCATTTCCATGTGCTGCTCTGGTCTGTCAGAAGCGGCTTTGTCATGCTGGCCACATGACCCGGAAGCTGTACGCCGGCTCCCTCGGCCTGTAAAGCGAGATGAGCGCTGCAACCCCAGAGTTGTCCACGACTGGACCTATGGTCAGGGGTCCCTTTACATTTAAATCTGGAGTCACTTCCTTTCCCCCCGTTTTCACCACCATTCCTCCAGCCTCATCTGGCTTTTATGGCCAGATTTGGAAGAGATGCCCCCTTTTGCTTGTACCACAGCATCTTTGGTTGGCAACTGATCTGTGTTAATGGAGCTTTGGACCGCAGGAGAGAGAGAATGCCCTTGTTTTCAGGTCCAGCCGAAGAGTTTCGCCACAAGCATCCGGTCAGCCACTGTGAGAACAGGCTGCTGATCAGATGGGCCACAGGCCTGATCCAGCAAGCTTCTTCTGATGGCCTCTGACCCCTAACCTGTGCTTTCTCCCCCTCTCTCCCTGCAGTTCCTACACACCCAGGAGCCCTACTGCAAGGCCCACCTGAACGACGCTTCCTCCGTGGCTCTCCTGGTGGTGGGCTTCACCCTCCTGGTGCCCCTCCTGGTCTTGGCGCTGGCTGCCTACTGCCGCCTGGCCCGCAGGCTCCAGCTGGGCTACTGCCTCGTCCCCTACAGCAAGGCCGTCTACAAGAACCTGCCCGCGTCCCAATACCATAGCTCCGGGTGCTGCTGCAGCCAGGATTTCGAGCCAGTGGAGAAAGTCTGGGTTTGAGGAGGGAGTGGGGTGGGGTGAGTGGTTTGGGACTGGGAGTGGGTGGGGTGGGGTGGGGTGGGTAGGCAGGGCACAGAACACCAGTGGCAAGATCCGCATGCGCAAGCTCGAGGGAACACGCTTGTCTCAGCCCGGCAGCAAAAGCGGGATACGTCGCTGCAGTGAGATGTGCAATGGGGCATCAGGCTCTCACCGAGCACAGGACTGTTGCAAACGGAGAGGCGCAAAATCCCATCAGAGGCAAGGCTGGCATTCCTGCATTGCAGCGGGATGGACTATGGGGCTCTTGGGGGTCCCTTTCCAACTCTGTGGTTCTAAGGAAAAGGAGACGGGCCAATTTCAGCGTCAATCTCAGTGTCTAGCCTTCATCAGAACATAAGAGAGCCCTGCAACTGAATCAGGCCCAAGGAAGTCCATCTTGTTCTTGCAGTGGCCACCCAGATGCCTGCGAGAAGCCAGGAAGCAGGAGGTGAGCCCAACGGCAGCCGTCTCCCAGCTCGCCTCCAAAGAACGGGAACGACCCTGCGCAGAAAAACTGCAGGAAGAACCTTTGGCTCAGGAGGGAAGACGGATGCAGCCCCTCATTTCCCAGCAGCTTCCAGTATTAAAAAGCCCTAAACACACCCGCAGAGAATTTGTAACATGGTTCATCTCTCCAGCTGCTGACGAGGAAAAATGGACAATTCACCCTGGAGGTGAAGGACTTTGCGATGGTGTGTTAGGGGGGAGCGGGGGTCCTCAGTCTCACTTCTCCCCATAGCTGCCCTTCAGTTCACACAAACAGGGCTGCTGGAGAGTCGAAGGCCCATTGCAGTTTCCTACAGAGCGGGAAGAGCTCCACGAGCAAAACTTTGAATTTAAAAAAAATTAGGAATTAGCCCTTTCTATATATGAAAGGGTTCTCCTACACAAAGAGGTGGGTGGGAAGAGGGAGGAATGGCCCTAGCAAGTAGTTTATTTACCCCATGGAACTCTCTGCCACTTGGGACATCTTTGCCTTTGGATTTCTGTGGTTGGACAAATGGGGGGAGATGGAAGCCTGTAGATGTCCCCAGGGATAATTTTTGCAGCAGTGTCGGGATACGAGTTCCAGAAAGGTTAGGGGCCCTACTGCCCTCTTCCTCAAACAAACACTAAGCTGCAGCCACCTTGAGCTCTTGCCAAGTTACATATAAGCACGCTGTTCAATCGACACATTTATTGCGGGTGGGAATTATTCGGACGAAACTCATTTGTACAGTTTTTGTCAATATGCAGACTACAACTTTGATACGAAGCTTTGAGTGGTTGCGTTCATTATTCTGGCTGGGGTGGGCTCTAACTTTCCTTGCATTTGGATGGTGGGCAGGTCTGGGGGCAAATTCACTGTGTGGAGGGGTAGTCAACTCGTAGAAAACGACTTGTTCTGAAGGAGCTCTGGATATGGCCATATTCCCCCCCCCCCCCCCCGTCTAACCAGGCTCATGATGTAGGTTTAGGTAAAGATATTATTTGCAGCTGAACTTCCTTGATGGCTAAATCAGTGGAACCTCGACTTACGAAGTACTCGACTTACGTATTTTTCGACTTCCGAAAGGGAAAAAGCGGCCGCACGCCTACAAATTTTTCGACTTCCGAAAGGAAATCCGCTTGGATTTTAGATGGGGTTTACTTGACTTACGAAGGTTTACATAGGGTTTTCTTACGAATTTTTCGACTTAAATTCGTAAGTCGAGGTTCCACTGTACATTCATGCTTTCAGACATGGGGTTGTCAATTGCTGGAAAGGAAGAGCAGTTTGCATGAGCCGTTTTTCTTTCGGGGAAGTCACACCCAGTACACAAGGTGCAGGGAGAGAGAGGCACTTGAACCGTATCATGGCAGAAACGAACCTTTCCATCACACTTGCATTTGCAGTGCCTTAAGTCGCGGGTGGCGCTGTGGATTAAACCACAGAGCCTAGGGCTTGTCGATCGGAAGGTTGGCGGTTCGGATCCCCGTGATGAGGTCAGCTCGTGTTGCTCGGTCCCTGCTCCTGCCAACCTAGCAGTTCAAAAACACGAAGTTCAAGTAGATAAATAGGTACCGCTCTGGCGGGAAGGTAAACGGCGTTTCCGTGCACTGCTCTGGTTCGCCAGAAGCGGCTTAGTCCTGCTGGCCACATGACCCGGAAGCTGTACGCCGGCTCCATCAGCCAGTAAAGCAAGATGAGTGTTGCAACCCCAGTTGTCCGCGACTAGACCTAATGGTCAGGGGTCCCTTTACCTTTAAGTCACAGGCTCAGCCAAGCACCATTTTGCTCAGGGGTCCCCCTCCTCGCCAGCAGAGTGGGAGAGAAAAAACAGCCCTGTTTCCCCGCTTGCCCACTTTTTTCTTCTGGCAAGTTGCGAATTGAAATGAGAGAACGTAATAATAATAATAATAATAATTTATTATTTATACCCCGCCCATCTGGCTGGGTCTCCCCAGCCACTACGTGGGCATATTGGAGGACTTTTTGGTTTAGAGAAAAGATTCCACACCCCCCCCCCAACCTAGATGGCTTTGAAAGAGGATTGGGCGAATTCATACACTGTCCCACGTATGGTGCAGCAGGTGAAACACGGAGCCGACCCCATCGAAAGCGACCGCTCTGCACCTAGCTTTGACCGATGAACTTTGGTGACAACTCCACCCCCCAAAAAAATACCCAAGGTAAATCCTGCAAGCCTGAAATCTACCCACCCCTTTCCTCCACCACTGCTGATATCCATGAGACGTGTCTGTGGTTGGGCTCCTGTTCCCATCACCAACCCTGATCGCTGGCCATGCAGGCTCGGCCCTGGTGGGGTTTGGGAGTCCAAAAACACTGGAGGAAACCAGGTGTCCCATTCCTGCTTTATTTACCGTATTTTTTCGCTCCATAAGACACACTTTTTTCCTCCTAAAAAGTAAGGGGAAATTGTCTGTGCGTCTTATGGAGCGAATGCATGGTCCCTGAGCCAAATTGCCTAGGGGCCAAAAGCAGATTGTACTTTTTTTTTTTACAAAGAGAGAAGAGGGTGTTGAAAGGAAGCCGCTGAACAGCTGTTTAGCAAGCGATCGGGGAGAGAGATAAGGCTCCCTTTCCAGCCCCGCCCCCTTGCCCAGGCCTCCGTTGTTGAATGCAGAGGGAGGCTGTTTGTTTCCCCAGCGACATGTGACTGGCTGATTAGATTATTTGCCTGGAAACTGTAGAAATGGCTCCCTTACCTGTAGGACTAGAAGCTGCAAACTGTGAGTTGAACCCCATAAAAACGGGGCTTTTCCTCTTTGAAAAAGAAGCTGCACCACTTTCAGCTGATCCTCAAAAAGCAGGGCTTTTCCCTTTGCAAAAAAAACTGCACCACTTTGAGCTGATCCTCAAAAAAACAGGCTTTTCCCTTTGCAAAATAAGCTGCACCACTTTGAGCTGATCCTCAAAAAAACAGGGCATTTCCCTTTGCAAAATAAGCTGCACCACTTGAGCCGATTCTCAAAAAAGCAGGGCTTTCCCCTTTCCTCCTCTAAAAGCTAGGTGCGTCTTATGTCAGGTGCGTCTTATGAGTGAAAAATACGGTATTTATCCCACCTTTGGGGTGTATGGGGTGTTAGGGGAGGAGTACCTCTGGTGGGGGACATGTCCTGCTCCTTCTGGGGTGGTCTGTCCACCTCTGGTCCCCACCCTGCACTCAGCTCTCACCTGTGGCTCCTAGAAGCGTCAGCGTGCGTCAGCCGCCACACCCTGGGAATGGCTTCACTGGGCTGGCTAAACCAGGTGAGGGGAGCCGATGGGTCTCAAACCCTCAGGGAGTTATGGACTTCCTCTGCATGTGAAGACAGGCTCTGGTGGTTTCTGCACCTGCTGTAGAGGGAAGTGATGAGCAGGTGGGGCTCGTCCACCTGGGAAGGCAGCTCATCTAGAAGCAAAACTCTGATCCTAAACCGACGCGGCCTGTGGGATGGCAACTGGATGCTGCTTTGCGCCCAAGGAAGTCCTTTCAGTGCAGCTGGTGAAGCAGTTTGATTTCACCCCTGGAGGTGCACTCCATTCTCTCTCTCGAGTCAGACGGATGCCAATGTTTACATTGGCATCTGGTCACCAAGGCCATTTCAGCAGGGACAGAGTAACCGGTGGCGCTCTGGATGTCATTGGGACTCCGTACACCATGAGCCAGCAAGGCCCAACCGTCAGGAAGGATGGGTGTTGCAGTCCCACAAGTTTCCTTCCGTATAGAATGAGGGTTGAAATTGGGCTTTCCTACTCATGCCTGTTTTAACCACGGGCATCAATCCATGGAGCTGAGACCAGGTTGGTGGACTTTGGATTACGGTAACTTGGGTTCAGCTGAATGGCCCCTCTGAGACAACCGTTCTCCCCCAGCCTCTCTTTTCCTCCTCCATTGAAATGACATTAATTGCAACTTATTGGCAGATAATGGCTGCAAAAGTGTTTTGCTCGTTGAAAAGGCTGAACTGCAGCGGCTGCAGGAACACAGGCACACCCCTAGGGCAGCATAACCTTGTCACAAACACCTTATTCTCCTGCCGAAGCACCTGTGCCAACGAGACAGAAATCCCAACAAGTGAAGCTTTCCCCGGCAGGGAGGGAAAACTGCCCCGGCTGAACTTCGGCCTGTTGCGCAGCTACCAGAGGGGCACAAGACAACCTGCAGAAAGGTTATCACTCTTGCCGTGGGGCTGGAGAGGGAATATCCTGTTCCAGAACAGGATAAGGAAGAGTGGAGTCAGCCCTGGGCGCCAAGAGTCTCTTATGGAAACTCTGCGTTCTGGGGAGGAAGGAACCTCGGATAAGATAACACGGCTGCTGGCGTGCAAGCTCCCCATTGTGATGTGGGAGCAAAGAGGAGCCAAAGAAGACAAGACCCGGTCTATCTATAGATACTGTTTCCTGCACTGCTTTGCAGCTGATGGAACAGCCGCACAGGTCAGCTTGGGAGCAAATCCTGTTGCTTCTTCCCAGAGAACCGGTGTCAGCCGCTGAGATCAAGATGGCACCTTGTCAGATCCAGCTGGTAAATCCAACGCCCCTGTTGCCAGCAGGGCAGCAGAATGGGTTCTGCAGTCCACCCCACAAGTGAATGCAGTCTCGAGGGCTGGACTCCACCTGCAGTGACGGTGCCCATTCCTGTTCCCAGCCCTCGTGGTTTTGAAAGAATATTGGTGGTGGTGGGGGGAGAATACATAAGTGACATTTTCTGAAGCTGAAGGCGGAGTTCAGTTGCCCAAGGGCTAGTGGATTCAGTGCTCTGTCGCCCTGGCGTCCTCATCTAATAAAGGCAGAATCTTGCAAATAAGCCATGCAAGTTACAAAAGGCATTTTTTTCTTGTTCAAGTGGTTTTTTTAAAACAACAGCAAAGAAATAAGCATAGCTGCTATTATTCTACAGCACTCTTGAAAATGAGCTTATAGCAGCTGAAATGCACTTTTCCTAGGGACTTCTTTGTTAAATTTAATGTTATATTTGTTTGCCATTTTGGGGTGGGCTTTGCCCCTGCTGTTCACTAGTGTGAGCCAGTGTGGTGTAGTGGTTAGAGTGGGTAGTCTTGTAATCTGGTGAACCGGGTTCGTGTCTCCGCTCCTCCACCTGCAGCTGCTGGGTGACCTTGGGTTAGTCACACTTCTTTGAAGTCTCTCAGCCCTACTCACCTCACAGAGTGTTTGTTGTGGGGGAGGAAGGGAAAGGAGAATGTTAGCCGCTTTGAGACTCCTCAGGGTAGTGATAAAGCGGGATATCAAATCCAAACTCTTCTCTTCTTCTTCGTTCTACACTGGTGAGTTCTGTGCTTTTGCTTTCAAAGGGAAAGTGGCTGGTGGTGAAACCCCAGATCTAGGCAGTTGCAGAGGCACTGCAGGTAGCTGGTGATTTTAGCTGTATTTGAAATCTCATTGGAGCCTCTGCTAGTTCTCCATATTGAGACGAAAATATGTGGTGGGTATCTGTTCCTGTGCTGCTAAACTCTCTCCCCCTGCTCCCACACTGCAAATCAGAGAACTGTAGAGTTGGAAGAGACCCCTGAGGGTCATCTGGTCCAACCCCCTGCAATGCAGGAATCTCAACTAAAGCATCTGAACTTGCCTTCCAGCTGATACCGGAGACCTTAGGGGGAGGGTAATAAATAAATTCATCATATCATCATCAGTGGGGATGACCAATCCAAACTCCCCAGGATTCAGCAGGCCAGAGGGAGCAGCCAAGGTCTGCACGGGGCCCACACGTTACAAGAAAACAAGGTACGGTAAAGGTAAAGGGACCCCTGACCATTAGGTCCAGTTGTGTCCAACTCTGGGGTTGCGTGCTCATCTCGCTTTATTGGCCGAGAGCCGGCATACAGCTTCTGGGTCATGTGGCCACCATGACAAAAGCTGCTTCTGGCGAACCAGAGCAGCGCACGGAAACGCCGTTTACCTTCCCGCCAGAGCGGTTCCTATTTATCTACTTGCACTTTGACGTGCTTTCGAACTGCTAGGTGGGCAGGAGCTGGGACTGAGCAACAGGAGCTCACCCCATCACAGGGATTCGAACCACCGACCTTCTGATCAGCAAGCCCTAGGCTCTGTGGTTTAACCCACAGCGCCACCTGGGTCCCTCACAAGAAAACAAAACCCACAATAATTCAGAACAGCAATGGGATTATTTTCCAGATTTAATAAACATTTGATAAACGCAAACATTAAGTCCACCCCTTTCCAAGTCCTGGAGATGGGGGGTGCGTCCTGTTTCACAGTGCATGCCCTGGTCCAGTCCAGCTTTGCCAGGAAAGCTTCATTCCCTAGGGGGTCTAGCCGGGAAGAGAGGAGAAACGTCTCTTGTCCTGCAGCACACTGGGGCCTGGGTCCCTTCCCCGCATTCCGCCCTCCCCCCTCAGTTCGGTCAAACGTTGGAGGCCTGCTGCCCTCTGGCGGTGCATCAGAGGTACTGCAAAGAGGCCAGGCTCTCCAGCTCCACCTCGATGGAGACAATGTGATGTCCTGGAACCATGGCCAGACCCAAGACTCTGGGCTCTCCGGCGGAGAAGGAGTCTGCAAAGCAAAGGAGGGAGAGGGTGAGAAAGAGGGTCCCCGTCTACTCCTAATCCAGCCTTGGGCCCTCCAGAGGTTTGGGGCTGTAGCTCCCAAGGTGCTGGCTGGCACCGATGGGAGTTGTAGTTCCAAGCGCCTGGAGGGCCCCAGGTTGGCAAAGGCTGTCCTCATCTCCCTGGTGCTTAAGAACACAGGGGCTTCCGTCCCCCAGGCACATGCCCCCCTCCTCTTCAAGAAGCCCCTTTGAAATTCTGTCTCGCCAGGAGAGCTGCTAAGCCCCACCAACCCTCTCTTGCCCCCAACCTAATTCTTCGCTATTAGTACTTACCGTAAATCTTTTTTTTCTGTTTCACTCCGCTATCATATCAGTTTTTCCTCAATAGCCACAATCAGTTTACAAGCAAAAACACGTGGAAAGCATTAAACAGGAAATGAATAAGCAAAGAAAGATGGTGGGACGATGGTGGGAGACCCCAGGTGAGCACTAACCTGTGGGCTTGAGGTACTCCTGGGCGGAGCCTAGGATCACGTTGCAGTCTCGGTCCGTGCACAGGAAGCAGCCCACGAGGGTCCGCCCATCCGTCATTCGGATGCGCATGCTCTTGTTGAGGAGGTTCTCCAGCTTCCGGCGGGCATGCAGGTATGGCGTGTCAGCTTTTTCCTCACCAGACTCCTGGCAGAAACGTTCAAAGGGTTAGTAGTCTTCACAGGCCAGAGGGGTCTTTCCATAATACTTCATAGGAAGAAATGCATTGGGGTATCTTTCCCTCCCACTCCCAGGTCCTGCTTTTTCACTTTCCAGAGAGAGACCAAGCCTCTAGTCCTCATGGTGGCGTATGGGCAATGCTTGGGGAAGTCTTTCTTGGGTAGGCTCTAGAATGTAAATTTGTGGTGGTGGTGTTTTAATATCTCAGGATCTGTTCATGCCCCGTGGTGGGGGTTCATTTACACAGGGCTTTTAAATTTGCTATAAGAGGGCCTTCTCAGTGGCTGCTTCCAGATTTTGGAGCTCCCTTCCTAGAGAGGTTGGACCAGCTGCCTCTTCGCTATGTGAAGATCGTTTTATTCCAACAGGCTTTTTGGGAACTGCTTTTAAGGAAATAGCTTTTAATAGTGCTGTGCTGTTTTTACTATCTGAATTTTAATGAACTTTTAAAATATTGTCTTGTTTCTATTATAGTTAATTACTTTTAAAATAATGTCATTGTTCCTAGCTTTTCATATTTTATCCTTGTGGTCTTAATTTTTGTAAGCTGCCTTGTGTCCGGGTCTGGGAGAAAAGCTGGATGATGAGGAGGATAATGATTGCATTGCCATTTCCTTCTTCTCCCCTTACATCACTGACAGTGAAGTGGGTCAATATTTTACCTATTACCTAGACCGGTAACTCAGCTGAGAAGTGATAGAGGAGGTGTTAGAATTTTCATGAAACAGGTGTCATGTTCACTCTTGTGAACAACACACAATTTGCTTATTTTACATGCCAACAGCCTACAAAACACACACACAAAGCAATTTATGTTGTAGAGCCTTAACCTGTTCGCTCACCCTCTATCTAGTGTTTGATGGAGATGGTTTTTTCGTGGTCTCTGCTCACAAAGCTACATAATGTGGATTAGTTGCCAACCAATAATATTTTATTATAAATTCCTTTCACTATTCACAGCCAATAAGATTCGTTACAGAGTAGAAAATAGGGCATCTTCTCCAAATCCAACCATAAAAGATTTACAAAACAGTTGAGAGGGTACTGATGAAAACGTGAGCAGCCGGCAGGGCCAATGTTCAAGGCAACAAAGGCTACCCACATGCATAAGAACATAAGGAGAGAATGCTGGATCAGGCCAGTGGCCCATTTAGTCCATTATCCAGCTCTCACAGGATCCTGTTCTCAACCAGATGCCCCCGAGGGAAATCAGGAAGCAAGATACGAGCACAAGAGCCACTCATAATAAATACCCTGTTTCTCCTAAAATAAGACGTAGCCATAAAATATGCCGTAGCAGGATTTCTATGCATTTGTGAAATATAAGCCATACCCTGAAAATAAGCCATACCCCGATAATAAGACATAGTGACGCGGCGCCTCTCCCTTAAGACGGCCTGGATAGATGTGGCTATGCAGCATACCGATGCAGAGCGGTTAAAATAAGACATCCCCCGAAAATAAGCCATACTGTGCTTTTTTGGTACATATTATCCTTCCACCCCAAAGGTAACCAGTGACCCCTCCCCCCCACCCCACCTTTACTTTTTATTTATTTGTTACCATTTCAGCCCTGCCTTTCCTCCAAAGGGGGCACATATGCTGCTGCCTGACCCACTCTTCATTTAATCCCCACAAGAGCCTTGCGAGGTAGGGCGGGCCGAGAGGCAGCGCCTGACCTGGAAGGTGGACTTGAGCTGCATGGAGGGAAATATGGCATAAAATTGCGATGAAATACATACATAAATAAGGCCACCTAGTAGGGGGGATTTGAACCCTAGTCCCTCCCATCTCCTATGCCCCCCCCAACAACAAAAAAACCACTTAACCACCACACCATACTAGGCTCTTCCAGCCTAAATTTTTTTGGGGGGTGTGTGTGTCTTCTTATACCCCCACTCCCAATTAATCCCATTTCCCATCCCATGTACAGTACTTAACCTTTCTATCCCCAGGGTACCTCCTTCTCCTCCCCCTATCTCCCCATTATGTCCTCCCCCTTTCTCATATCTGTAGGCCTCCCCACTGGGCTCCTCACCCCAGGACTGGGACTGTTTCCGCAGCCATTCTCCTCTCCCCTCTGCTGCTGCAACGGCTCTGGAAGGCCAGTGGCCGCCATCTTGACCCTCCCGCCGGCAGAGGGACTACAGCTCCCAGCAGGCCGCTCGGGTTCCCCCGCCCCTCGGCCCCCCAGCAGGCTCTGCGCGCGCTCCGCTCCTCCCTCGGGCCTTGCGTCCATCCTCTCGGCCCAGACTACGTTTCCCGTCAGGCGCTGCGGCGGCTTCGCGGGGCGGTTGCCATGGCAGCGGCGGACGCGGCCTACTCCTCTTCCTCTCGCTCCTCCCGGCGATGGACGTTTACCGGCCGCGCTATTACACCAAGAAGGAGGTGGAGGTGCACAACCGGCCCTGGGACCTCTGGGTCTCCTACATGGGGCGGGTCTTTGACCTCAGCCCCCTGGCCGAGGCCCATAAGGGTAACGCACGCGGCCTCTCCCTCTTCCCTAAGGCGGCCCCAAGGGCAGCCGGCAGATTTCTCCACCCAAGAAATTGGGGGGCGGGTGGGTCGGAGGGAATGCTGAAGACATCCCTCGGGGGTGGCAAATCCAGGGTCTGCCGGCCACGAGGGCTAAAAGGGAGCCTCCATGTTCAGTGGCAGTCTACCTTTTCCAGGCAAACCTCACGATATATTAAATTAATAATAATTAAAAATTAATATAAAATAAAATATAATTATTATATTATTATTATCACGAGGCCCCACGAGGGAGGTGGGGCTGTTGCCTTCCCAACACGGCGTCTCGTTTGGGCCACTGCTGGGGAAGAGGGTGCTTAGCTAGGGTGCCTGATCCAGCAAGAGGGCTCTTCTCTTACGTTTATGGTGCAAGTTGTTTTTCCAGGCACCTGCTGCTGCATCGCGTTCACAGGCCTTGCGTCCTGCGTTTCCTCCCTCCCTCCTGTGTCGAGACCCCAAATGTGGCCTGCTTTGTTTTTTGTTTTCCCCTAATTTGGAAAATAGCTTGGTGATAAAGCACATTCTTTACAAGGTCCTCTCCAGCTTTTTTTTTTTTTTTAAAAAAGCATTGGTGGGTGACCTCAGGCCTTGGGAGGCAAATGTGGCCCTCAAGGCCTCTATACTTGGCCCTTGGAATTCTCCCCAGGCTATGCCCCTCGCTGGCCTTGCTTCGCAACCTCCTTGAGCACTTTTGCCTGGCCGGAACGTGTCCTTGAACCCCAACAAAGCCTCTTCCCAGGGGCAAAACTAGGCTTTATTTCACCCCCCTCCCATAGCTACGACTCTGTCTCTTCCTTCCGTGGATGGATAGAGGGTCGTTTGTGCGTACACATGTATTATGCCACTCACTTTTGCCTCTGGCCCCATTCATCACTGACCTATGACACTCTTGAGGTTTCCCACAAGGGAGCGTGCTCCTTTGGCTTAAAAAAAAAAAGGCTCCCTGCTCCTGATGGGAAAGACTCCTCTCTGTTGGAGACTGAAGAAAGGCTACCAGTCAAACAAGATAATATGGGGCTAGCTAGAGCACTGGTGTGACTCAAGGATGGGCAAGCTTCACGTGTACCTTATCTATATTCTCTGCCTGTCCAGGTGATTCCTTAATAAAGCCTATCCTAGAAGCAGCGGGGAAAGACATTAGCCACTGGTTCAACCCCAAAACCAAAGACGTGAGTACCTGCAGCTCTTGGCGCTCAGGGCAACTTAGGGCAGAGATCTTGGCTGAGTGGAAAACTCTTGGAAAATCAGAGTTTTGTTTTACTCTTACAGAATGTTGATGCTTTTCTCCATAGGAGTGTTGCTGGTCATTTATTACTGTTGTTGTTGTTAAAAATTGGTATACTGCCCTTCATCCACAGATCTCAGGGCAGTTCACAACATAAAAATGTAATATAAAAATATGTGATAAAACATTACAATATAACGCAATACAATATAATTATAGAATACAATGCAATACATGATAAAATACATGATAAAAAAGCAAGAACAACAAACCAATACCCCCTTCCCTTCCCACAAACACATTTAAAAGGGGCATAGGATTTTCATTCTCATCCCAGGCTTCCCCAGCTGACTCCTTTGCCTCCGCCTACCCCATTCTCTGGACTGCTATTGGTCCTGCGAATTTTTGTGCTGTTTGCAAAGCTTGCGCAATGTCCTACTTCTGGTGGTTTACGTGTACAAATGTGCATTGCTGCACTATGACAGTCTTCACTAACCAGGTGCCTTCCAGGTGCTTTGATGGGGGGGTTGTGGTCCAAAACACATCATGGGCACCAGGTTGGCAAAGGCTGCAGCATTAGAAGGAAATGTTGCCAGGGGCAGGATGCTAAAACCGCAGTGAGGAAGAAACATGTGCCCACTCCACAATTTAACCAGTATCCTACATACATCTTTCTCAGTTCTTTGTAAGTTTATTCCCATCTTCACAGTCACAGATATGATTTGTTACATCTTTTATTATTTCCCCTGCATCCCACCAACCGTGCTCAGAAAATTGATATCGTCGCTTTTAGACTTTTCTCTTAAGGACTCTTTTGTACCATTACTAGTTTGTTAACAATTTCCTTGACTTGCTGTCCCAAACAGAATACACTTGAAAGACTCTCGGTTAGGTCTTGAAGGGCAGAGTAAAAAGGAGCAAACATTTCTATCACTGCAGATGCCAAAAGAATTGTTAATGGAATCCCATTTTGGGGCATATTCTGTTTGTCATGCATGTTGAATCCTCTTATCTCCATGAATCAACCTGTCCCATTTGTAAAGATCTTTAGGAGAGGTGCTTCTTGAGGTTCCCCAGCCAGGAATGGCACATTATGTAGTAACATATTGTACTTTCCTTTTGGTGCCAACCTAAAATGTATGTGTTTTCCCTGGCGTTTACATGATGTAAATTCTGGAACTGCCCACATTTTAAAATGTTTTTCAGTATGAAATTTATATTGGTTGTTTTAAGTGATCTTTTTGCCTGCTCCTGGTTTATGGTGTACAGTATATGGGATGGCTGCAACTTGCTGTCACAGGGTTTCGCAACAATGGTGGGATAGAAATTTACCAAAGAAAGAAAGACTTATTTGAAGCCACTCCCCTCTTAACTGAGAAAGGCCCCAATTTCCCTCCTTCCAGATACAGACACACATTAACCCTCTAACAGGATGCCTCAAGTACTACACCCCACAAGGTCGCTTTGTGCACATCCCACCTCCTCTGCCTCGTACAGACTGGGCCAATGACTTTGGCAAGCCCTGGTGGAGAGATAACAAGTACGAGGTGGGCATCTTGTCTGCCAAAACCAGACGCATACGGATCATCAACACTCTGACCTCTCAGGAACATACCCTTGAGGTGAGTCCTGTCCCACCTTCGCAAAGGCACGATTTAAGAAAGAAAAAACACCCAAGATACTATTGGCAATTGTCCCTCTTCCTTTGCTAATGTTTCTCTGATGGGACAATGTTGTGGACCTCGATTCTGCCTGGCTTCTCTGTGCCTCCCCAGGATGTGGAGGCTGAAGGGAACCACTTGGTTTTCCGATGCATTTGGACCTCCTGTGATTCCACCCGTGGATGTAACATAGTGTTCTCCGCAGGTTTGTGCAGAGGAATCCATGTGGGAGATCCTTCGGCGGTACTTGCCCTTCAACGCCCATGCGGCCAGCTATACGTGGAAATATGAACGCGTCAACCTAGACATGGATAAGAACCTGCAGCAGAACAACATTCCGGATGAGGATGAGGAATTCTACAATCTCTACATGGACGCTGATGATTTCACCCCAGCCATCCTGCTCTACTTCAACGATGACCTCACTGAGTTCTAGGTAACCCCAAAATGGGGAAGGAACTGGTCCCATCTCCAGCCATGCTGCCCACCCCCCACCCCAGCAGCTACTCATCCAGCTTGCTTATTTATAAGAATATTTATAAACCACCAACTCATTTAAAAAATGCATCATGTGCAATAAAACATTTCAAACACTGTAAAATTCTAAAATCATAAGATGCAGAACAAATGACCAACACCGAGTCGAATCAGTTCTCTAAGAACATTTGGTTAAACCAGAACAGCAGGCAAAAACAAGCTTCCTCCATCTTCTCAAGGGGCTGTCACATGGAAGGTGAAGCAAGGTTGTGTTCTCCTGCTCCAGAGGGTAGGACTTGAACCAACTGATTCAAGTTGCAAAAAAAGGAAATTCCAACTCAACACCAGGAAGAACTTTCTGACAGTAAGAGCCGTTCGACAGTGGAACGGTCTCCCTCGGGAGGTGGGTGGACTCTTCTTCCTTAGAGGTTTTTTTAAGCAGAAGTTGGATGACCATCTGTCATGGATGCTTTAATTGAGAGTCCTGCATTGCAGGGGCTGGACTAGATGACCCTTGGGGTCCCTTCCAACCCTACAATTCCAATTTAAGTGCTTGCCTGATTCCGATAGTTCCAAAATATATTCATTTATTTGATTTATGCTTCACCTTTCTTCCAGAGAGCTCAAGGTAGCATACATGGCTTTCCCCTCCCCATTTTATCCTCACAATAACCCTGTGAGGTAGGTTAGACTAAACGGCAGGGACTGGCCCAAGGTCACTCTGAGCTTCCTGGTTGAGTTGGGATTTGAACCCTGGGCTCCCAGGTCCCATCTAAGGCTGGGCGATATCTGGTTTTCAGCATCTTAATATATCACCAACTAAACATCTCGATATACCAATATATCACAATGTCCGAAATAAAGATGCAGCGACGTAGAGGCATTGGCTGGCTTCACGTTTTTCCTGCAGTGTGATTTTTGCCAGCGGCTGCTCTTGTGATTCACTGTCCCCGGCACGCGGCAGGGGAAAGCTGAGCCAGAAAGTTAACAGAGGTTGCAGGAATCGAGAGAAGCATTGTCTGGCTTCAAGATTTTCTCACATTGTGATTTTTGCATAGCACACACATTCCCTTACAACTCATTAAGGCTGCTAGTTACTCAGATGGGAGACATACCTGGGATACTGAGGAAAGAACCCTGGGAGGAGGGTGAATAGTGGAAGGAGTCTACATTTGGGGACAGCAGGGTTGTCGCCCTTCCTCTGCTAAAAAACCTTTTGAAAGAACCTGTGAGAGCTTCAGTAAATGTGTTTCTCAGTCAGAAGAACACCCCCAGATTCTGTGTTTGCAAAGAGGGCACAACCTTCCTTTTCTCCATTGATCAGGAAGACGTTTCCTCTTGGCCCACCTTGGAACAGAGATGGGAAATGGCGTTTGTGAAAATTCACTCTAGACTCGAGAAGATGAAGCTCCTGTATTTCAGGGAAACTTTCTGGATAGGAGGTGTGACAGAAAAATTAAAGCCTTTAGTTCAGTACAAAGCAGACACAGTGCTAATCTTGAGGGAGAGACGAGAACATGAGAGTCAACATGGGCTTGATCCAGTATGAGGCCTGTACAAGGACACTCTTGGGCCAGTTGTCCCACGTGCCTGGAGTTTGGTATTTGCTGGAAATGAAGGTGTACCCAAAAATGATAATTTCGCATGAATGGACTCCTGGAAAAGGATTTCACCAACCTATGGTTGCATCCACCCTAGACTTAGGAGCCTTATAATTTGTAAGCAGTTTAGGACGTAGCCACAAGATGTCAGCAGTGACTCATCAAGCAGCCATTTTGAGGTCTGTACTGCAACCCTTGAAATGGTTTTAAATATAGAATAATGACTCTAACTTAGCATAGCTGTCAACTTTCCCCCTTTTTAAAGGGGAATTCCCTTATGCCGAACATTCAGTGGCTGATTATTCTGCAGGGTCATAGCCAATGGGAGAAGCACTGCTGCTGCTTTTCCCTTCTCATTTGGAGCAGGACACAATCACCCCCACTCGCCTTTCCCCACAGCCTTTTGAAATTCAAACTTTGTTATTAAGCTTACTAGCATCCTCTGGCTGGTTTTTTTTTAAAAAATGTTTTTGTTGTCTCTTTTTTCAGGTGGTACAGACTTCCTTACAAATCACTTACATTTGTTGTGAGACATTAGTGTTGGGGAAGAAGAGGGGGGGAGGGGGAGACTTATATTCTTTTGTATAGTGCAGGCATTTCCAACAGGTAGATCATGATCTACTGGTAGATCCCTGGACATCTGTGGTAGATCACCAGTAGATCACTGGCTCCCCCCAAAGAAGCTCATCTTTGGCTCCCCTAAAAAAAGCTCAACAAATTTCCCCTGCACCCCTAAAAAATGGGGTTTTCCTTCTCCCTAAAAAAGCTGAACAACTTTGACCTGAACCCCAAAAGCGTGGGTAGATCACTGCCAGTTTTTAACTGTAGATTGCGGTCTCTTGGAAGTTGGCCACCCCTGGTATAGTGTATGTGTGGCGTTTTGTGCCAGCGTCCACTGGCTAGGTTCTCTTTCTATTTGTCTATTGCATTTCCTTGGTAGTGAGAGGTATTGCGGGGCAGGGTGTGGTTGGTTGTCTGTGGTTGGCTTCAGTGGGGTTTGTTTGCATTTGTGAGATGGGGAGGGCTTGTTGGGTCATGTAAGCATGCTCTGGTTGTTGAGACTCTGGGGAGTCCTGGGCTCAAATCCCCACCCACCCATGAAGCTCAGGGTGACCTTGGGTCAATTGTTTTATCTCAGCCTAACCTACACCACAGGGTTGTTGTGAAGGTTGTAGAAGAACCATGTAAAGTCACATTGAGCTCCCTGGAGGACAGGCATGATAACAATGTAATAAATAAAACACAGGCTCTGTAGTAGTCTTTGCCAACCCGGTGCCCCCCAGATGTTTTGGGCTGCAGCTTCCATCGGCCCCAGCCAGAATGTGCTAGCTAAGACTGATGGGAATTGTAGTCCAAAACATCTGGAGGGCACCAGGTTGGCAAGGCTAATGTAGAGTCAGTACCTTTATTATGGCACACTAAGGAGACCAATTACAATTCCAGCATCTTCTAGAATACTGCTGCATTAGTTGGGGTAAATGGCTAAAATTCTCCTCTCCCATAAATCTGGAAACACTCTGGCTTTGGGTCAAATAATTTAATATGTTGAGGGAGCCAATACCTAATATCAATACCCTGGTTATCAGAGCCAAACATGGTTACAAACCTTCGAGCTCAGAATTCATACACAGACAGCACAATCCTATATGTGTTTACACAGAAGAAAGTCTCAGTGGAACGCGCTGCCTGCTGTTTAGGATTGCAGGAGAAATCTGCTTTGTCATCCTGCAGATACAAAAGAAACCTGTATTTGTAGAGAAGCTAAATCTGTATTCAGATGTACTAATGGAAAAATGATTTCTGTTCCCAGAATGTCCACTTTTTTCATATATAGAAGTTGGGAAGACGGTGACCCTTCTCTCAGCTGAGAGTATGATTTTTCTCCCTTTCCGACGCCTCAGTAATTGCCACCAAGCAACACAATTTGTGTTTCTTTTCTCTCATATGGAAAAGAAGTCTCAAGTTATTTAACTGTTTTTTAAAAGACAGTTCTTCAGCTTTGAAAAAACAGAATTTAAAATACACATAATTGCTGAAAGAATTCCCAGCTCATCCAGATCCCCTAAGTGCTTCTTCTAGTCAAGAAGGTGTTACTTTGCTTCTGAAGTACTCTTTGTCAGACCTCTGAAGGAGATGACTCTGTTTTTTTGGAAGCAGCCACTCTGGACACCTCTCTCCCTTTATGGGCTTTTGCTGTTCAAGCATGCTGCGTCGAGGTTGCTAATCAAAAAATAGTTCTTAGCTAATTGTTGAGATCTGGATGGAACACACACAGAGAGAAAAGGAAATATCAAACACCAGTCCTGGAATATGAGGGTAGGAACATCTGTGGATCATGCGGGGACATCCAGTGCGGCAGAAAAGGAAGCGCTTAGAGCTGAGTCAAGCTAGACTCAGGGGATCAGGGAGGCCTGTGGTGAGCCATAACCCCTCCAGTGAGTGCACTTGTGTGATAATTGCTTTGGTGGGAGAGACAGTAACAGCTGGGCTCCCTGCTTGCTAACCTGTGTCTGTAGGCAAAGTGATGGTGGTGCTGTGTGTGTGTGTGTGTTGCTGGGAGATCTTGCTTTAGAAGAAGAGCATGACAGAACTCAGGGGAGGCTATTGAAAAAGCAAACCCAGCCTCTTAGCTTCTAAAGGGCACAGCCTACCCAGTCTCAGATACTTGGGAATGCTATGCTCAGACTTGCTTAGTGCTGGAGGCCTATCAGAAATGGAAGAACCATAGATGATTCCTATGCTTAGCACAAAAGAAATGTAAGTGGCTGGGGAAACCCAGCCAGATAATAAATTATTATTATATATTATTATTATAAGGAATTCACCGGCTGCCAATTTGCTACGTGGCCAAGTTCAGGGTGTTACTAATAGTATATAAAGCCCCAAACAACTCGGGACCGGTTTACCTGTGAGATCACCTTCTATGTCCACACGACTGCTTGGATCAGCAGAACTGGCACTGTTACAGGTGCCACACAATATTTGTTTCACATCTGTAAGAAATGGATCTTTTAGTGTGGCAGCACCCACAATTTGGAACTTCCTGCCAATCGCCATCAGGCAGGTGCCTTCATTGTACTCTTTTTTTCTCCTGCTAAAAACATTTTTTGTTAGAAAGGCCTACCCAGATACATTGAATGTTGATATGTTTTCAGTTTAGCACTGATTTAAATGTTTTAAATAGTTGTTTTTAATTGTTTTAACCAATAATTTTACTGTTTTATTCTTTTTGTAAACCGCATTGAGGGTTTTTTTTAATAATCAAGTCGTGTGTAATTTTTTTGAAATAAAGAAAAGACTTATTCCTTAGAAATTTGCATACTGAATCAGAATAATTTAAAGTGTAAGGTAAAGGGACCCCTGACCATTAGGTCCAGTCGCGGACGACTCTGGGGTTGTGGCGCTCATCTCACTTTACTGGCCGAGGGAGCCGGCGTACAGCTTCCGGGTCATGTGGCCAGCATGACTAAGCCGCTTCTGGCGAACCAGAGCTGCACACGGAAATGCCGCTTACCTTTCCGCCGGAGCGGTACTTATTTATCTACTTGCACTGCGTGCTTTTGAACTGCTAGGTTGGTAGGAGCTGGGACCGAACAACAGGAGCTCACCCCGTCGCGGGGATTTGAACCGCCAACCTTCTGATCAGCAAGCCCTAGGTTCTGTGGTTTAACCCACAGCACCACCCGCATCCCCAATTTAAAGTGTACTTTGAGCCAAATAAGCATTAAACACACCAACCCCAAATACATTATGCAGAAGCAGGTTCTACTGCTATCAGTGCAGCTTCCTTTCATATGATGTATTTATGATTGGGATCTCCATCCCTCTGAAGACTGATTAAATTCTTGTAGTGTGTTTTCAAAAGCTTTTCTCCTGTTGCTATCCTAAGAGGTTCACAACAATAAATTTCACTTAGAAACCAGGAAACAGGAACTTGCAAATCCATACAGATATTTAGATATATACATACAATGACATACAACCCCGGGGGGGCATTAAAACAGAGCAACTGCCCTCCCCTTACTGTAAGAAAATAGCATTGGACACAAATATGGCATAGAATACAGAGGGAAGTTTCACATTTTGGAGTTTCCTTTGGGAAGTTCATTTTATCATTTAGAATATGTTGGGGGTATTAAAAGGAAAACCAGTTTGCAAGGGAGGATGAATCAAAGACTGACAGGTGTCAGAAAGGAGAGGTTAGAGGAAGGATAACAGGAAGGAAACTAACCTTGGATTTTGCACAGTGTTACACCGGCTGGCCTCAAGACTCCAGCTGTCTTTCCCAATAGGCACCCTGCATGCTCCTCACATTAAGCTGCCTGAGCCTCTTCCTGCACCGCTTTCCCACTGCTCCTTATGGTTACTGGTGATCCAGTCTCGCTTCTCACAATCTTCAATTGTCACTTTGGCTGCCTTTTCCTCTCCTTTTGGCTCCATCTGTGCAGTTCTCCTGATGCTCTCCTGCATCCATCTTGCTTCCTGATTATCACACTTTATATGAGAGGAAGTGAAGCAGGGTTTGCAAGCTGTGTGTAGGTTGCCTGGTCAGAAGCATCCCAGACCCTGAGATTTCTGGGTCCTAACCTGAAACCTAGGGGTGGCCCCCAGTGATGTCAGGGAGGGACACCCCTGGTTATATCACAGGGCAGTCCTCAGGGATATCACAAGGGTGGGCCCTGGAGATGGAAGTAAATTGGAATAGGGCAGGGGTGTCAAACTCAAATTCATTGGGGGCCGCATCAGCAGTTTGGTCACCCTCAAAGGGCCGGTTGTAGGACTATGTGTCCACTCTTTATTATCATAAATTATTGTCACTGCATTCAATTATTACTGTTTTTTGTAATAATGTAAGTACCGGTAATAACTAGCTCTGAAAGCAGAAACATAGTCAGAATAATGGCAAGTAGATATTCAAATGTACAATTATTGTACAATTTATTGAAAAATGATTTTTGGTAACAGACAGTAATTTTTTTTTAAACATACAAATATTGCCAAACACTGTTTATTACACATATGGCAAACACAAGGCATTAACTTTTTTATTTGGTGCATACATCAGGGAATCAAGACGGGCTCTTGTGTGTCCTCTTGTCCAAATGTCTACACAGCAGCAAAAACAAGCGTCAAACCAATGCGCAAAGTGACCCTACTACAAAGGGGAGCAAAGTGTGGGGCACCCCTACAACTGGGTGGGGGCAAATAAATCATCCCAGTATTGGGGGGGGGAGGTACGTTGTAGTTCTGCAACAGCATCCTGAAATAGCCATTTGGCCTGCCTGTGGGCATCCCCACAAGACGACACCTTGCCCGACCTCTGGGGCAGGTCAGCAAGGCAGAGATTTTGCCAAGGGCAATGCCCGCTCCGACGCCGGGAGGTCTCTAGGGCCACCTTTCCCATCTCCCTGCCCCTAAAGTGAGGAGACAGGACGCGACTGCACTCAGCTGTGGGGGAGAGAGAGGTGCACTGGCACCCTATTAATATTCTGATCCCCCCCCCAAAATAAAATGCAACTGGAGTGGGTTGCGAAAGTGGGGAGAGGGCGGGGGGGAGCAAGGCGCAGACGTCTCGTCTGGACGTGCAAATCGGTGGGGTGGCGCACGGAGGCTGCCTGGGTCTGGCGCAGGCTGGTCCCGGGGGCGGGTTCCCGGTGATGGCGATGGGCAAGAGCCACGCTGCCCGTGGGTCTGCCCCATAGGGGAGGCTTCCCTCATCCCCGCAACCCAACGGAGAGCATGGCGTGAACGGACCCTGCCTGGAGCCGCCGCAGCCGCCGGGGCGAAATGGGATTCTGGCTGCCCGGGGTCACCGCTCTCGCGCACCTGCCATGGGGCTCGGTCTGCCTGCCCGCCCGCTTCGCCTCCCTGCCTGCCTGCCTGTGCACCTACCCGAGTCCCGAGGAGAGGGGCCTGCGCCAGCGAAGAGCCCGCGGCTGCGCTAAGCCAGGCGCCGAGGGAGGCGCCCCTTACCAGGCCCGGCCGCCAGCGCCCCGACCCGCTCGCCCCGCTGGCACTTACCGACCCCATCAGCTCCGCGGTGGGCTCTGCACAGGCCTCACCCAGCGCCGGGCAGCGGCTGCCTCAACATGGCGGCGGAGGGCGCGGGAGGGGCTGAGCACGGGGCGGGGCCTCGGCGGACGGGCCCACTCGCGCGCCGGAAACTGACGGGCAGTGCACGAGCTGTCTGCTCCTGGGGCGCCGGGCGCCCCAGGCGCTCTGCGCCGCCGCCATTTCCGCCTCTGGTTGGGGCGGCGGCGAGCGGGGGCAGGCTGGCCAGCGCCGCCTCAATGGATGCTCCGGCCCTGGCTACACGGGCCGCATGACAAGGTCTGGCGGGCCGGATTTGGCCCCCGGGCCTTGTGTTTGACACCTGTGGAATAGGGGAACAGAGGGAAGACACCTCCAGAGAGCCTATGCTATAATTTGAAGCCGGGCTGAAGTTTGCAAGCTGCATGCACAGTCTTCTTAATATATATTTATTTAATTAAAGGAGCTCTCGCCTATCTGGAGTGGCCCAGGCAAACCTGGAAGCATCAGGTCAGACCTGGAGGTCTGGCAACCCAAGGGTAGGCTACTATGCCAAAGAGCAGAACGATCAAGAATTATGTGGCAAAGCACCGTAATGTGGCTGTGGTCGTGTTCCTGTTGGGCCTTGCAGTCTGTAATATTTCTCAGTCCAGCAACAGACACCAAGAATGAGAATGAGGAGTACCCTATATACTCGAGTATAAGCCTAGTTTTTCAGCACATTTTTTGTGCTGAAAAAGCCGCCCTCGGCTTATACTCGAGTGAGGCAGGCAGTGGCTCCTATGAAGCTTTCCCAGGTTTTTGTGGTAAAATTGGGTGCCTCGGCTTATATTCTGGTCAGCTTATACTCAAGTATATAGGGTAACTTTATTAAAAAGCTTTATTCAGAGGTGCCGCTAAGACCCTCTTTTAGAACTGATACTCAAGGCCTAAGGAACAGGCCAGTTCATGTGACTCCAGGGCAAGTCGTCAAATTGCCAATGGACAATTAACATTAAGGAAGAGCCAGCAAATTACAAGCTCTGTCATTACACAATCCACAGGGCCATATGCCAAAACTCTTCAGGCAACATCTGGAGAGCTAGAGGTTCGCTGCCCTTGGTGCAAATGATGCTAATCTAGGTGGGTCAATGGCTTGCCTCTGTATAAAGCAGCTTTCTCCATTCCTAACTGCTCTCTGTCCACATTTGCAGCTGCCTCGTTGGGAACACATCTCACATTCCTCCCTCTGTCCCTTCTAGAGGGGTGGCATCAAGCTCCCCCCCCCCAGCTGTGGCATGGATAATGTGCATCTGTCTACTCCCATGCCATGCCAACAAGGCCCCAGGCTGTCACATCAGGCCAGCTGTCCTTTCTCCCTGCCCCCTTGGATGGATGCTGTCCCTGGTAGCTGCAGCAGAAGGGAAAAACTGTAACTCCTCTCTGCAAGTGGGGATTATGACATGAGACTTGAAGGTTGACCATTCTCTTGTGGTGTGGTGCTGGCAGGTCCCATAACCTCAGGGAGGCTCTGACTTGTATAGAGAACAGATGGACTTGCGATCGCTGTCCTCTGTCTGTGAAAAGGGAACCCTGCCCACTCTGCCTCGAAAGAACAGCTGCTCTTGGCCCATGATGCCTGGTTTTTCCTTTTTCCTTCTGCGCTTGCAGTGCTTTTGTCTCTCCCTGCACTGCCACCTGGTTGTGGCCCCACAGTTGTGGAATCCTGGCCGAAAGAGGCCTGTTTGGCTCCGTCACTGCTGCCCTTCTGCTGCATTGCAAAGACATGGCCTTTCTCATAGTGTTTGGCAGAGACCTGGTGAAGCAATAATTTCCTGCTAGATTTTATCTGCTGTCTGGCAACCCTTATGCTGCAATCCTATACTGCAGCCTTGGCCAACCTGGTGCCACCCAGATGTTTTGGACTACAGCTCCCATCAGCCTTAGCCAGCGTGGAACTGATGCAGGATCATTAATTTTCCCATTCCCCCCCCCTTCATTTTTAAGTTTAATTTTTCATTTCATTTTTAATTCCATCGGCACAGCTGTGAGACCAGCAAATTTTGGCCCCTGCTCTATTAGAACTTTTGCATCCCATATGGCCATTAAAATAACTTGTAATTACGAGCATGTACCTCATTAGGCTTATTTCCTCCTCCCTCCCAATACATTTCCCTTTTGTGTTGTGTCTTTTTATATTGCAAGCCTGGGGACAGTTT
Organism: Darevskia mixta; assembly: GCA_034641385.1. Classification (NCBI taxonomy): domain Eukaryota; kingdom Metazoa; phylum Chordata; class Lepidosauria; order Squamata; family Lacertidae; genus Darevskia; species Darevskia mixta. The sequence goes on along the minus strand of JAWWNH010000044.1, from coordinate 1,341,193 downwards.
GGTTTTCTTTTCTTTTTAGTGATCCATAAGACACACTGAGAGCCCTTTTTTTTTTTTTTTGCCTGAAGAGCTGGATAAAAATTCTGTAAGCAAAAAACTGGGCAGTAAGTCAATGTCTTATTTCTGAGTAAACATGCACTTTAAAAAATATTTGTAATGTTTTTACTGAGATTTATTACACTGTTGCATTTTTGTAAGACAAAGGCAGGATGTGCTTATTTTTAAAAATGAGAGAATTGCTTGTGACCACATGCTCTCTCCTTCCACATGTTCATCCTCCAAAAAAACCCAAAAAACTTTTCCCTATGACTTTCTCCTCCCTTGTCTCTCATAAACCATTGCATTATTAGACACTGGTGTTGAATTCTCTACTTTGTCTTTGACATATTTGACGTTATAGTGTTGCCTCAAACCAGCCGTCAAATGGTTAAGGCTTAGTGACAGCCACTGTTTGAGCTTCTGTGGTATGAGGTAGAGAATGAGGCTATGTGATATACTGGTTAGAGACCAGGTTCAAATCCCTGTTCAGCCATGAAGCTTGCTTGATGCCCTTTAGCCTTTCACCACCACCCTCTCAGTCTAGCCTACCTCACATGGTTGTTGTGAATCATGGGCAACTTACACCTGCCAGAAGCGACGTCTCAACGCTTTCCACATGTGCTGCATCAGGAATTATTTGGGTGTCCCACGGCAGGACACAGTCTCAAACAAGGATGTGCTCTCCCAAGCCCACATTCCCAGTATGTTCATGCAACTTCTATGCTGGCTTGGTGGTGGAAGATGGTAGGATTCCCAAAGGATGTGCTCTATGAGGAGCTGTCTTCAGACACCAGGCTGGCAATCTCACCCCCACAATGTGGGAATCCCTTGCAGATGACCATAGCACCTGGAGACAGTCAGGTCACTGCTGTGGAAACACAACCTCAGGAGAAATTAACACTGGGAGGAGTGCAGAGAGAAGAAATGCCATGGTGTATCTGTAACAGTGAAACTGGACCTCTTCATCTGCCGCAGCCGCAACAAAACATGTCTCTCCCACAGCAGTCTCCACAGCCACAGCAGGTGCTGTAACTAACGGCTTGACTTCACTCTCAAAGGTGCACTCTTCCATTGCCTCCCCAGACAGACGCGTGCCTGCAGGTTGTTGTGAGGATAACCATTCTAGGCCAACCTTTAGCTCCTTGGAGGAAAGACAGGATGTAGATTTAGTAAAATAAATAAAATGACTGGCTCCATGAGGTTTAAAGCAGTCACCAATAGTAGGCTGGCCTGCTGTACAATGCCTGGCTCCCTCCCTGCTCTGTAGAGCCTACTCTAAATCCTTGGCTGTAAATGAACAGGATGGCTAATGGTTACATCCAATCAATTGTGAGTTCTTATGAACTTTTAACATATTTCAAACTGGCCATCCTTTCATCTTATAAAAATTTGGGGGCGGGGGGCGGGGAATGGCTCAAGCTGTCCACATTGGTGTGATGGAAGAGAAGACACACCAATACAGCTGTGGTTGAAGGAAACACTAGAGAATGTGACCTCTGACCTGGAAATCCTCCAGTGATTCTCATTTCCTAGTGAGCCAAAATTCCTAGGACCAGTTGCAGAGACATGCGGGTTATGGAAAAACAAATATCCCCCAAAATCAGTTATAATTTTGCCAGAAGTCTTAAGACATTTGAGGATTTTGCCAAGAGGTGGGAGAGCTTGCTCTTGGTTTCTGAATGCTGGAAGGTGTCAATAAACCGCCTGAGGTCAGGGGGATGAACTTGCAACAGATGCCACCTGCACTCTGATTTTCTGAATCAAAGTGTGTAATTCCCATGTTTCCACAGGCTTTCACAGAAGTTGTGTGTGTGTCTACGTCAGTCACATTGTAATCAGCAGGGGAAAGGCCTTGAAAGATTTCTTCCCACCCCGAGCCAAACAGCAGCAGTTCCCTTGAGGGAAGAGCAGGCATGTGGGGTAACGAGCAACACATCTTTGACCCTCTTGAAAGACAAGATGCAGTTGTGTGTATGGGGTGGGGGGGTGAGCTGTTGAAATAAATGCTACATTTCCCCTATTAGTATCATGCTGTAGGTTCCTTGATAGGATTCCTGACACTTAACTGCATTGTGAAAAAAACCATCAAAGGCAGAGAAGAGACAGAAGGAAAAGGATGTTTTTCTCTTTTCATGCTGTTCCCTTGAGCAAGGAGGACCAAGCCACAAACAACTCAGGTCAAGATTCAAAAGGGATTCCCCCCCCCCCTTCTTTGGAAATTTGTACTTTGTTCTCGTTGCTTCATTTTTAACCAGCAGGCAACATAATGCACCAGTGTAGTGAAATTCCAAGTTTTAAATTCAGATGATGCTGGATCCATTCTCGTCCCCACCAGGAAGAGAAATGCTCTGTATACGAATCAAAAATGCCACTTTAATGTAAAAAGGTTTTGATCACATGAAACCTCCAGAGCTCTTCCTGGAGCATTGGCTTCCAGCATTGCCAGGCGAATGTTTCAACATGAGTGAATGGGATTGGCGCCCAAGCTCCTGGAGGGCTTCAGAGGGTGTTGCGTTAAATATAAAAGCCACATGGGGGATAACATTCACTTGGCAAACGGTGTCTCCTGCAGGCACAGTTAGTCCTCTGTGGACGCTTGTAACTAGTCTACAGGGGAATAAGCTTAGGCTTAGGTTGAACACTTTCACTGGAGAGCGGCCATGTTTTAATAGCTGGGATTGCCCTCCAATTCTTCCCCCCAAAATGAAGTTTAGCCCTGCAAATAATTTAAAATAAGGGTACGACTGACCGCAATACTACTTCCTTCACTGAGAGTGATTCGGATATGATGATGCGTGATTTCAAGCACACTTGCATGAAAAGAAGCCCCACTGTGAGGTCAGTGCAACTTTCTTTCAGGTGCCATTTCATGCGCTTTTTCTTTTCTTTTTTACTTCCAACAAAATACAGAGAGAAGAAAATCGACAAACTTGTTCTCTTCAAAATTGATTAGGCTGATCAACTTTACTACCAGGCCTAGTTCAGAATTACTGGGAATTCACCTGCAATTTGATTTCAATGTCAATAAAGTTGAAGTATTTTGAAAACAAGCATCATAGATGCTTGCATTTGGATACTGCAAGAATAAGAGAATTGGCTCTGGAATAGTTTGTAAGCATTGTGTTTGTACACAATCCTTTGGCAAGGCCCTAATTCAGCAACAGGATCTTAACCTCAAAATGTCTCTTAAATATCTGGAAGTGGGTGGGTCAGGTCTAAAATTTCCCAGAATCATTTGTAAAAATGAAAATGTAATGAAGACAGTGAAATAATATTTTTTAAAATCAGCACAGATTTGTGTCTCATAAAAAATGTGGGATGTGTGAAACCAACAGTGGTTTATTTTAGAAATGGATTTTTAAAGTGATACAAGCATTATACTCGTATAACGCTAGTGTAGTGTAAGACAGAATTTGGGGGAAATATGTTTTAAGTTTTTGAAGATTCCCATGTCAGATCCAATGGGCAGAAGCAGTTATCCAATTGAGTTGATTTTTATTTGTAGTTTTCTTATGCAGGTAGGACAACTCAGGTGAGTAAAACATTACACTTTGCAGGGTCAGTACTCTGACACACACTTGGATTCAGTTTAGTTGGGTTGTAACTTCCTATTATGGGTATTAGCTTGATAGTGAATGACCTGCAATCTGAACTAGAATCTATGTAATGTGCAAACTTGCACTTCACTTGGGACTTACTTGTGATTGCAGCTTCAGTTCTCCACTTCTATCATGTCCCTTCCAAACTCCATCTTTTTTGTGGGGTATCTTGCTATATGCAATGGCTCATAGGACAGCTAGATTTTGCAGGCCTTATTTGTGCAGGCAGGACAGTCTCACTTGCTCCAACAAAACAGACACTAAAATGAGAGATTATCAGAGCCACCTGGTTTGAAAAAATAAAGAATTGAGTCCTTTAAAACTTCCTGTTGGTTCCTCCATTATTATTAGAGGGTTTGAGATCAAAGGCCACAAATAAAAGGAAAGCTAACTTTTTCAAAACTGTATTTTAAGTCTTAAACTCAAATTATCTAGATGCATGACGCTTGTCCAAAAATGAAACGTGACGGCCATTCTTAATTATTATAAAATGCTTCCCCATTTTACTTATTAATTTCCCTTTAGTGGTGCATTCTTTTCCCATTTATAAAACAGGGAGAGAAAGTAAGGGCCACAATCCGTAAGAGAGCTATACATCCTTACGCCCAGTGACTTCCTTGGGACTTCAATGTACCACACTCAGCACTGGATTGTGGCCATAATTATTTTCAAAATCAGCTGAAAATTCCCCCCCCCCCCCAATGTTTTGGTGAGAGAGAAGGGTGGGGGAACCTTTGTAATGAAGGTATTTGCTAAAACTACACTTTCATATTAAATGCTTTTATCCCAGTGGAGCAAACACGATAGGGTAATTTTTTTTGGAGGGGGTGTTAAGGGAGCAAAATATATTTATTAGGATAGACTTTCCACACAGAGGTTAGGAAGAAAAAAAAGCCTTAAAAAAACAAACAGAACTCATCTAGAAAAACAGTGAAATCCACTTATGTGAGCATGGATAAAATATTTTAATGAATTGCAGTAATCAGTGGGGTTTTTCTTCTTCTCTTCTTCCTTTCTTGCCCTAGAGGAAAAGGAAAGAAATAAACCACTCCCTTCTGAAGTATTTAAAGTTAGAAGAAGAAGAAGAAGAAAAAAGGGGGGAGGAAAAAAACCACCCCTATTCTTTTTTTCTTCTCTTGTGCTAGTAAAGCAGACACAGACACACACACAAAAGTCATGGTCTTACTAGTATGGAACTAGTTAACCTTTAACAATTTTATGCTGATGTCATAACTGAGCATGAGTACTGATTAATCCAACCTTTTCTCTCTCTCTCTTCCCCCCTCCCTGTAAAAAATATTTTTATTGAGGGAGGTGGGGGGGAGAGCATAAGAAAAAAAGAAATAATTTAGAGCAGCCATCTTTGTTTTATGCAGAAATCTTGTCAGTTTCCCCCCAGTGCCAGGAATGTCTAAATATTGTTCATGATCACAGATCTTGGAGATTGAAAAGAAAATATAACAGCAAGAAGAAAAGGCCTTTATCTTTATTATCATTTTCGTTTTCTTGCATGTTTTTTCCCCTCTTAAATTTGGAGCTGATTTTTTTTTGAAAGGGGGGAGATCTTTTTAACCCTAAGGAAGAGGGGGTTAAAATTAAGCCAGCCATTTTGTTTTTTTTTTTGTTTTTTATATAGGGGGGGCCCTATATATTTTTTACCTCCTGGGGGGGTCTGTTTTAAAAATAATTTAAGGGCGGCCATTTTTGTTTCTTGGTCTTGTGGAAAATATTATCCTGAACTCCCCCCTCAGAATTTAAATATATCTTTACTCCCCCCTTCATTTTTTAAATTTTTTTTAAAGAAGGGGGTCGAGGAAACATTTCAAGGAAGGACAAAGTTGTAAAGAAGGAGAGTTGTTTTCATTCATGGGACTTTTTTTTTTTAACTGAGGTGATCTGAAGTGGGGGAGAGCTTTTTGTGTGTGTGAGGGAGAGAGGGAAGGGGGGTTGCCCCCCCTTCTGCTTTTCTCTTGTGTTTCCCCCACCCCCCTCCTCCAGCACCACCATGGCTTCCCCTCTGAGGGAGGACGAGGAAGAGGAGGAGGAGATGGTGGTGTCTGAGGTGGAGGGGGACGAAGACGAAGAGGAGGAAGAGGAGGAGGAAGAAGGAGCAGGGGACAACAGCCCAGGCGACATATTCCCGCCTGCTGTTCAGGCTGAGGAGGCTGCTCCACTGACACCGACAGCATCCACGCCGGCGGCAGCTGAAGGGACAGAGGCGCCTCCAGGTAAACAACACCCCTCCCCCCCTTCCCGGTCGCCCCTTTAATTTGACCCCTCAAGAGATTCGGCGCTTTATTAACCACAAAAAAGAAATCTGCCCCGCCGCCTTCAGAACTGGCGGGAGGGTGGTGGACTGGGGGGGGGGGGGAGGGCAGCTTGTTTGTAAACAACCAACGGCTTTCGAACGCCGAGGGGCCGGGAGTTCCAACCCGCCGCCCTCCTCGCGCCAACCGCCGCCGAGCCTTTCTCCCCCCCGCCGGCGAAGCGCGCGCTGCCCAACGGCTTTGGAATGTTGAGGGACCCGGAGTTCCACCCCCCTCTTTTTTAGCCTCTCCTCCCCTCGCCCGTTGCCCTTCGCTGCAATGCCTCACCCAGCGCGGACTGCTGCCCAGCCCGGCGGCTTTTGGGAACCTTCCGATGGCGGGGGTGGGGTCGGGGGTCCACGTCCGAGCCAGCCGCCCCTCCCCCACTCCTCCGCCGCCGGCCAAACGGCGCGGACAGCTCTCGAGCGGCCGAGAGTTCCAGTCTGCCTCGAAGGAGGCTGAGGAGAGCGCGTGGGGCGAGCGAGACCAGCGAGGCTGGGGGGGGGGCTCTTGTTTCAAATCAACACTATTTAATAATAATAATAATAATATTCAACGCTTTCTGAAAGTTGTTGGGGAGCGCTGTCCCCCCGTTATTTGACACCCCGTCGCAGCTTTCCTCAGGGTGTGTGTAGGGGGGAGGGGCGGTTTGTTTTGTAAACAGCCTCACCCTCGACTTCACTTAGAGGTGGGTTTTGGGGGGGGCGGTTATCTGCAAGCACACCCTCATGTATACAAATAAAAGAGAGAGATATTGCTCCCATTAATTGTTGTTAAAAGGGCCCCCCACTTTTTTTTTACTTGATCCCCCTGTTTTTAGGGGGGTTAGTGGGTGGGCACCCCATCTCTGGAGAATGGGAGCCATGCCAGTGTCACGTGAGGGAATCAGCCCCAAACTCCCTCGTCCTCTTTGGGCCTGAGCGGCGAGAAGTTGTGCCAAGCGCAACTTTTTTGAGGGGTACACATGCACTGAGAGTGTTTATTCTTACGGTTGGCAGGAAGGGTTGTAAGTTCGGCACAGGTGGCTGAAAGGGCCATGCATTTCGGATAAATGGTGGCCTGTCAGGTTTGATGGGGGGGGTGAGGGAACGCATTGTGATTTGGGGGTAGGGAATGTGAGGTGAGGCACATGTCAGAAAAGCGTGCCCTAGAGGTGATGGGAGCAGCTGGCTACTTGGTGGCCATATGCCAGTTTTGACAGGAGCAGAGAGGGCTGCCTGACAGCAGGGCAACAGGACTGAAGGGAGCGGAGAGGCCTCTGTTTGGGGATTATGAGAGGCAGGAGCCTCTTTGTAGTGGGGCCAGTGTCAAGATTGGAGCAGGAGGCCTCTGTCGTTGAGGGAGTGGGCTTGGCAGACTAATGGTACTTGGGATGAAGATTTAGAAACTGCAGGGGCATAACACTTTCTGCGAAACCCGATTGGAACAAGGCCGATGTTTCATTGATCGGGGCCTATTGTTCATAGTATTACAGGCCCATTGATTGGAATCGGGTGGTAGTGCTCTTGGTAGTGCACTCTTGGTGGTAGTGCTCCTCATGGGAAAAGGACTTTGGATTCTGTGTGTGGATCAGGAGCTTTTGTTGCCTTTTGATCTTACAGAGTCAGTCATAATATTTATTCAGCCCCTGTGTCTAATGTGTTTTTTATTATTATTACAAAAATCAATAAAAATAGGCCCAAACCACAGATGATCATTCTAAGAAAGATGAATAAAAACGGAAGGCGAAGCACATACAGGAGAACAGTAAGGCCCAATCCATGTGACAGGAAAGGCGGTTGGACCATTAAGCAGGTCTAGACATTGAGGGTTGCATATTGAAATGCAACTTGGGTAACTTTAAGGCCAAATTGGTGATGCCAGGAGTCTAGCTCATATAAGGCAATATATATGGGGGAAATTCCTCTTGCATTTTTAAAGGCCTAGACAGGCTTGCCAAGACACATTCAGATAGCCCACGAAGTGGCTAGCAAGAGATACTTATACATTAAAAACTATCACAACACTATGTCTTACTTAATCTGATTATCTGTCCCTTCTAATTATCAGTGACCCTCTGTCCTCTCTCTCAGTATTGTTAAGGATATCAGATAATTTACTGATGATAAATTACTGGTACATGTGTTTCAACAAGGTAGGTTTGCTTGCTGGCTCACTTGCTTCTGGTTTAAATATTAGTGCAATATGAGCAAAGTGAGAAGCAAAATGGCTTTCTGTCATACAAAGTTTAAAATTTATTATGCTATGATAACTTGCACAGGAAATGCTTCTTTAGGGTTCAGTTCTGCTGACACTGACAGTGGCAGTGCCTTGTTTTATTGGTTTTATTTTATTTTATTAGTTCAAAAAGTGCTACCCTGTATCCTGCAGGAACAGGTAACAGTGTAAGCACAGGATGAATATGAGTGTGCGCAAGAAGTTCCTAAATACAGTACTTGATATGGTTATCTCACAAGTTGCTGGACCCTTTCCACACTGTGGCTGTAGCTGAACAAATGGTCCTTGCAGCACCTGCAGTTTTGCCATTTCTAAGAAAAACTGGTTGTACATACCGGCTTTCCAGAATGATAGAAACATGGGTAATGTGATCCTTGTAGAAAGGGTGCTACCTATCAACCTTTCTTTGATTTAATTAGATTGTGGACCCTCCAGTTCCTGCTACTTTATGAATTAACTTTACCTGTCTCAAGCCCTCACAAAGAGCTATGCCCTACATGTAAAATAATTTCTCATTGAAAACAACAACTGCATTTCTGAGTATACTTGGGAAAGGTCAGCTCCCCCCATTCTGTGGTTGGCTAATGTACAGCATGTATCTTGACGGTGGAACAGCTACTTTGGTAATGGGAAACTGTATCAGAGCTGGAGGTCCCTCAGCTGGCCAGAAGCTTTTATTTTTTATTTTTTGCAGTAGATATTTCATCACAAGCCAGTGCTGCTTGAAGCAGTGTGACAGATGTTGTCTGTGATTTCATCAGGAATCTGTGTGAGCTCCTGGGCTCAAAATCTAGAGGGTAATTTTCCTCCTATGATGGAACACCACAACAAAAAGGCATGTGGACTAGTATATTGCAAACTAGATATTGCTCCTATTGCCTGTGGGAGGAACCTTTTCAGCCCGTATCTATGATGAGGTTTTTTGTTTATAGTTGTTTATACTTTGCACAACTCTGCAAATTCACTAGGAGATCAACCTTCATGATCTGCACTGGGCATAGTAATGGAAGGGCTTGTGGTTCCAAGGATGGTAAGAGCAGATACCAGGTCCATAGTGGAATCTCATTCCAGTTGACTTGCAAAAAAGTTGTACTTGACAATATTTGACGCAACAGCAATCTAGGTATTGGCTCCATGGAAATGAATGTTGCTTGTACAGTTTACAAGATATAGTGGAAGGTGGGGGAATGCAGGAAAGCAAAGAGAAGGGAAGGGCCAGAGAGTGCAGAAGTGGGCTCAGGAGTAGAGCTCAGGGGAATGACGAAGACCATGCTGTAATCAGGAATGGACTCTGCGGGGAAGAAAGCCAGGAAATATTGACACCCGGGGGCACCTGGGGTCAGAAGAAAGACGAGTGTTGACCAAGAGCACAGTGCAAAGGCAACAGGAGTGATGGTGAATATAACCTGAGGAATAGAGGGGTTGGGAAGCACCAGGCTAGTCCACCAATGCAAGGAGAGGTGCTAGAGGAAAGCAGAGAGACAATACCAAAGTAAAAAAATTCCTTCCAGTAGCACCTTAGAGACCAACTAAGTTTGTTCTTGGTATGAGCTAGAGACCAACTAAGTTTGTTCTTGGTATGAGCTAGAAGTGTGCATGCACACGAAAGCTCATACCAAGAACAAACTTAGTTGGTCTCTAAGGTGCTACTGGAAGGAATTTTTTTATTTTGTTTTGACTGTGACAGACCAACACGGCTATCTACCTGTAATACCAAAGTATTAAAAGATATATAATGAAATAACTCATTCATTTTCATGGCGTTCCACTTATAGGCTACTTTTGAACCACTGGCTTCTAATCCACAAGCATTCCATATTTTTGTAATTCTTGATGTTAAACTGGTTCATCCTGTCTGTTTCACACTCCAACAAGGTAATCCACCCATTGCAATGTAAGAAGGCCTCGGAGATCTGGAAGGAAGCCTTGGTGCTCTGACCTCCCCCAGCTTCATTGGAGCACATATCTGTCAATTGTGTGTGTGCCAGCAGTGCTTCTTGCCAGTTGGTGCCCCTCTAGTCTAGATTTATAGTGGTGTAACTGGCTAGAAGACAATCATCCTGTTTTCAGCCACTGGCTGAAGATTACAGCTGGTTGTCAAGCTATTTTTTTGAAAATTTGATGGCTTCATTCTTGTTTCTTTCCTACCATGCCCAACTCTTGAGAAATCAGAGTTTAGAAAAACCTGCCTCACTATTAATCCAGCATTGCTTTTTGTGGACAAATTGTAGAATTGAGCCATGCCCGTAAATCTTTCCCCATCTCACTGAATATGCTATTTTCCCCTTGCCACCCTCATCTCCGCATGACTGTTTTTACCCTGATGATTAAGATTTCTCACTAATGGAAATGGCTGTTATTCTCCTCCATTAACTGACACAGATAAAAGGCGCTGCTCTTTTTTTTCTAAATGGGCCATCCATTTTTTTTGGTATTAAATTGAAATACATAAATACCGTTTGTCGTGAAAGAGATGGCAATTCTAAGCAGGGTTGGTCTTCTGTAATTTGTAGTTATGGCTACACATCTACATTCCTTATCCCCCCTCCCCATTTCCTTTCCAGATCCTTTGTTAGCCTTATATAATATATATTTTCAAGGTAGGGAGTAGAAATATCACGTGTGTGGAAAATTCTAGTTGATTGCCTGCCAAATATAAGAATCTTCTGCGCATGTGTGCCAATATTATGATTAGGAAAGGGGGGGTGGAGGGGGAGAAGAATGCGTGGAAGAAGTAGGAGGAAAAAAAGATTGATAGATAGATTAGAAATTGACAAGAGTTGCGGGGGAGGGGGTGTCTGATAAGCCTACCCTGATGTATTTCCCCCCCTCGTATTTGTCAATTCCATCCCATCAGAAGCAGAAGGAAGGCGGCGTGGTATGAGGGAAATGCAACAAGGTGAATCAGCTTGCAGGATTCAGAGATAAATGTTGTATTGTCAGAAGGAAGCTAGAATTGTGCCAGATGCAAAAATATAGCAAGCAGAGAAAAGGAGGGAGGAATGGGAGGAGGCGGAAGAGGGGCGCCTGAATGGTGGTTATTGCACCAATATCCATTAATCTTAACAGCATTTGTTAACTGAAGTGGGGTGGGGGAAGCGTTTGGAAGCGGTGGGGGTTTCGGCTTTATTTGCAAGATTGAAAAACAACACAAAAGTGCTTGGTGACTCAGTGTGGGCAATGATTATGTAGTAATGTATGTCCCGTGCCCGCTTTCCTCTGCCTGTAGTGGAGTATCAGTCTCTTCTTGGTTAGTTAAACCTAGATCTGCTTTTGCACCTGGTTTTAATCTGAGACATTAAAATTAGGAGGTCTGCTGGCGAGGATGGGTATTTTTAGACTGTAATTTGAAAAGAGACTCAACCAGTCACTGGATTGTCTTTGAAATCTAGCAGGCGTGTGCCTGCATTGTATGAGCTGGCCGACCTCAGATGGTTGAGGGGGTGATGGGCAGATCTGAACTGGGAAGGTGGGATTGAGCTGATGATGCCAACATTTGTATGTGATTGTTTCCCCCGCAGGCCTGATTTATCTCTCGGAGCAGCTCCTGTGACTATTTTGAGTTTGGCACTGTTGTAAATGGAGGCCAAGTTGGCATGAGCAAAGAAGATCTGTCTGGCCTGTATTGTGGATATAAAATTCTGTTGCTGGGTGGGTGGGGAGGAAGGGCTTGGATTTGCACCACATTTGAAGAGAAAAACGCAGGTTCTCTGTTTACCCACAAAGGGTGGACGCTGTGCTATTCCCACGCACACGCTGACTTTCTCTGTAGTCAGTATGTTTAATCTTTGACCTGGAGGAACCCCCCTGCGGGGGCACAAGAGGGCAGTTTAGCTTCCTGCAGCCCCGTTTAGCCTGCAACCTCTCAGCAGAGCTGCTGGCGCAGTGAGCCAATTAGTGCCAGCTGTGATTTATACAGTAGTTTGTGTCCTGTGGCTCATAGGGGTGGGGTGATAGGAAATGAGCAAAGAGGGGCCAGGACTTCAGAGCCTGACAACACATTGTGTTGTAGGTCACCCAAGAGACATTGGGTGGCGGTGACTTCTGGCTCCCTGGCGTAAGTTGGAAGCTACTGCCTCTCTCTCTGTGTACTGGCTGTGCTCTTGATGATGTTCCCCTGTCTAGATTAGAACTCATTCATCGCCCTGTTTCTAAAAATATCAGCAACTGTTCCAGGCTACCTTGGTGGGCCAAATCCTGTGCAGATGTATAATTAGCAGTAGTTGGGGAAGGGCAGAGAACCTGTGATGTTCCACAGTGGTTGCAAGGGCCCTTGGAGGGGAATTAATGCTAAATATGAAGGTGAAATGTAAAGCTGCTACTGTAGTACATATTGTAATCTCTGTGCTACTTGTAGGCTGTGCGTTGCTTCATGGAGCTCAAGCCATTGATTGTCACAACAATCTATTATTAGATAGGGGCCAACATGATGTGATGAACATGAGAAACACTGTTTTAGATACCTGTTTAGTTGTGAAGCTCTCTGGGTGGCCTAGAGCTGTTTTACAAGTTAGGAGAATGAGGTGCTAGAACTCTGGACTTGTACCACTTGACTACAGGTGGGCGATTATATTTCTGAACACTTTTCCTATCTATGCAGATTGTAAATTAGCACATCAGGCCCTGCACTGATTTTCCACGTTTCAAGAAAGTGTGTTTGGGGGTTGTTGGTTTTTTTATGTATGGGAATATTCAATATATGACCACTTCCCTGCAGTCTAAAACAACTGTCTTGTCTTTAACAGCTGTTATAGATTGGCCATCCGGTTGAAAGGAAAATATCGCAATATTGCTGCTATTTATATATACTGTATGATTTTTTCTCCTCAGTAAAAATGGGCAAGTAGCATAATAGAAAATCATGTTAGCCTCCAGCTTATCTGAAAAGAGAGATCTATATCTTCTGATAGCCCCTGCTAACGACATCTTAAGGAACTGGTCCAATAATAAATAAAGTGCCTATTTTAAGTATGACTATTGATACAGTGGCTTATTTATATTATTGGATTATCCGAGATGTGGGCACAAGGACAGATATGGTCACTATTCAAAATGCAAGACTGGAGGGGTGTATTAGCTAAGGCAGCCTTTGCCAGCCTGGTGCCTTCTAGTTGCTGTTGGACTGCTGTTGGACTGCAGTTCCCATCAGGTGCTCCAGCCATCATTTTGAGAATTGTAGTCCTACAACATCTGGAGGATACCAGAAAGCTGGGCAAAGAGATCTAGTTTAAGTTGGCCCAACTGCTTACAGAGCATAGACTAATCATGGAAAGAATGCAAAGGGGGAAGGGGTTCAGTTATATCAGGTGAAGGCATTCACAAAGAGGCTACTGTGATCTGGAGAGCAGTTGAGGTCTGTGATAGCATATGAAAGCATGTGCCTGAGCAAGGAGAATGACTTGAAAGGTGCTATCTTTAGCATAGGGGTAACTAGCCAGCACGGTCTCCTCCAGATTGTTGTTAAGCTACAACTCCCACAATCCCTGGGCATTTGCCATGCTGGCTGGCTGGGGCTGATGGGAGATGTACGGTAGTCCAACAATAGTCACCATGTTGGCTACCCCTTTTCTAGGACCTGCAGTTTGCTAATACTGTATCTGAGTTGCAGCTAGCCTAAAATCAGTGTGAGAGATGGATGTGGATATAGTAATTCCAGAAGGCAAGTGGGAGAGAATGTGGGTTAGAAAACTTCTCTGTACAACCTCAGCGAGAATTAGAGCTTCTGTGCTGAGGTGCACAGGTCTTACCTCACATTAGTGTGGTCAAGGCATGTAGACAAGCAGCTACTGCCATGATGCTGGAGAGGCTGTTGGAGGCTTTCCCTTTTCTTTTTATATCTCTGGTGGGACTGTCCTCTGGTACAGGAGCTTTGGCCAAAGGTATTTGGGGTCATATCTGATGTTATCCAGCAAGAGGTAGTTCTAGATCTTTGGTTGGCATTGCTCTCTGTGCATGAGGGGCCTTGGTGAATGGTGACTTCATTATTGGCAGCTGCACATATAGAGGTGGCACAGCACTGGGTAACCATGTCAGGCTATATGTTACAAGGATGGTATACACATGCGTGGTATCTCACCTTGTCTGGGTGCTACTGGAATAAGCAAAGAAGACAGCTTTATAGAGATTTGGTACCCATTCCTATCTTATGCAAATCTGGAGTGAATTATTGACATAGATACTGTATTTTTCCATGTATAAGACGAGTTTTTTTCTTTAAAAAATATGTTAAAAATTGGGGGTCGTCTTATACACAGATAGTGCAGTGGGGGCACAGGTGATTGGTTGCAGCCGCGAGCAGGAGATTGTCAGTGGTTATTGGGTGGTTGATTGGTGGCCGTGGCAAGGGCTGTTGTCGATTGGCTGCTCCTGCGGCAATTGGGTGGGCGATTGGCGGCTTTTGCGATTTTAAGCGTCGGTCAGTCAGGTGATTGATTTTCGGCAATTCCCCCCTGTGGGCAACCCCCCCCAAAGCTTAACAACTCTACAATTCTTGACAATCTCCCCCCATTTTCTTAATTTGGAGTCCCCAAAAACAGCGTGTGTCTTATACACGGGTGTGTGTGTGTGTGTTATACATGGAAAAATATGGTAAATACTACTAAAAGAGTTAGGCTTGAGAGGTTATCATAGAAACAGAGAATTTGTAGAGTTGGAACGACCCCAAGGATCATCTAGTCTAACCTCCTGCTATGCAGAAAGCTGAGGCTCCAATACTTTGGTCACCTCATGAGAAGAGAAAACTCCCTGGAAAAGACCCTGATGTTGGGAAAGATGGAGGGCACAAGGAGAAGGGGACGACAAAGGACGAGAAGGTTGGACAGTGTTCTCGAGGCTACCAACATGAGTCTGACCAAACTGCGGGAGGCAGTGGAAGACAGGAGTGCCTGGCGTGCTCTGGTCCAGGGGGTCACGAAGAGTCGGGCAAGACTAAACGACTAAACAACAACATGCAGAAATCTCAACTAAAGCATCCATGACAGAGAGGCATCCAGCCTCTGCTTAAAAACCTCCAAGGAAGGAGAGTCCACAACCTTCAGAGGGAGTCTGTTCCACTGTCGAACAGCTCTTACTGTCAGAAAGTTATTCTTGATGTTTAGTTGGAATCTCCTTTCTTGTAACTTGATGCCATTGGTTCGGGTTCTACCTTCTGCAGCAGGAAAGAAAACTGCAATGGGAATATGAAACTGAAACTTTAGAATGCTTTAGATCAGGCCTGGGAAGGGCACAATGCTAATTTGGAATTGACCATTAGGTCATGCCCACAGGTGCCCATAAGGTATTGGGCAAGTAGGTATATTTCTTATTGTGCACACACACACACACACATACACACACGCAAATCTCTCCGCTCTAATAGCAACAGCTTGATTTCGATCAGTCTGAGTTCTCGTTCTCTTCCAACAAAAAATTCTACAGCTGTCGCAACCAGTCATCATATGGCGAGCCTTCTCTCTACATATCTCATGCCCAGATGCACTGTGCCTTTGGAGTCCCTCCTTTGGCCGTTTTGTGTCTCCCTGAAGCATCAAGCCTCCTTGGAGTTTCTGGGAAGACAAACCCATGTTGCAATGGAATACAGTGGTACCTCGGGTTAAGTACTTAACCTGAAGCACCACTTTTAGCTAATGGGACCTCCTGCTGCCGCTGCGCCGCCAGAGCACGATTTCTGTTCTTAGTGGAGTTCTTAACCTGAAGCGTACCGTATTTTCCAGCATATAAGACGACTGGGCGTATAAGACGACTCCCAACTTTTCCAGTTAAAATATAGAGTTTGGGATATACTCGCCGTATAAGAAATACAACCCGGCGTATAAGACGACCCCCGACTTTTGAGAAGATTTTCCTGGGTTAAAAAGTAGTCTTATACGCAGGAAAATACTGTACTTAACCCGAGGTACCACTGTACACTTTTTGTAAGCAGCAGCAACAGTACTCTTATCAGATGAAGCTTGTAGTCAGTTCAGTGCTGGCTGAAATGGAACAGGGGTGTGGCAGGGGTCTTCCCCAGCAATACATGTCTGCTTATGTTTCCCTCTCCCCTGCCCTGCATTTCCTTGTCTGGAAATGCTGGTGGGAGTCTGAGAGTATTTTAATATGTGTCCTGGGTGTGCAGACAACTTAGGCCAGACTGTGAAGGATAAAAGGAAGAACAGCTGGGTTGGCAGCTGTAGGATAAATCGATTTTTATGCATTTGTTACATTGTCCACCTTTTCTCCCCAAGGGACTTGGAGACGTGTCCACAGAGGTTTCTCAGCAGTCTTGAATCCAGGCTCTGAACAGACACACCACCTTAGCTTCAGCAGGGCACCTAGCCGTGTTCCCTTTAGACCTTTACCTGGACTTCCAGTGGGGGAACTGAGTCTGAGACTTTGACCTGTAATGAGGCCAGGCAATGGACACAGGTTTTCCAAAGCTAAGCCAGTTCCCTGTCCACTTCAAGTTCCATGGCTTTTGGAGTGGTGGTGCTCTGCATAGCAGCAAGGGCTGCGGGAGTGGCTATTGAGAGAAGTTGCTTGAGGTGTGAGCAGGAGCATTATAGGTTCAGGAGCAATCCTGCATAATGATACTTGTTATACAGTACAGGACTTTTCAGAGTGCAAAATACGTTACAGTTCATATTTCATATATGCATCAACCAGGCTCAAAGTAGGTTAGGCTGAGGCATGTCCAAGGTCACTCACCCACTATGCCTCATGGATATGTGAGGATTTGAATCTGGGATGGATGGATGTTGCCTCTTACCTCCAGGGTTGGGCTTGGTGGACTTTCAGTCACTTTCCATCTGTTTGTTTATTTGTAGATTTATTTTTGTGGGTCGCACTCCAGGGAAAGGGTTCTCAAAAACGTCTTCCGTCACTTCCTAACCACAAGAACTTGTTTGTTCAATTTCAGTAGGAGACCCATTTCAGAAGCCTGGAGCTGCAACACTAACAGAATCTGTGATTCTCCCATCTCAGGGGCCCTGAGCCTAGATCTCAACCCAATTCTTGGGAAGCGGGGTTGGTCAGCATCAGATGAAACACAACAAAGGCTTGCGTTGCCCAGGCTTGGAAGGGATTTGGGCAAACGGTGACAGAACCTGACGTATTGGTCCTTCTAGTTTGGGGAAAGGTTTTCCAAGCACTGACACTTAGTGGGGTTACGTCCCACATTAATCACAGCCAGGTTAGCAGCAAGACTCTTCTGTCTCCTTCCCCGCCCGCCTTGTCTGGCAAGACAAGAGAAATCGCTCAAGGGGGCAGAGTGGCTCTGGAGCGTCTAATTACCACTGAGCCGGCTGTCCTGTGATATTAACGAGTCGGCGGCGTGTGTAGCCTCCGTGTGCGGCTCGCTGTAGATAGAGCCTTCCTCTGTGCACCGAGGGGAGCAGGAGGTTGAAAAGCTGTCGGAGAAAACGCAGAGGATTAATGGTCCCTCCTCTGTCTTAATATACTGAAGTAATTTCAGTTGATGCCGGCGGAGTCGCTTCTGATTTACAAGAAGTGTGAACTAGAGGGGAGTTGGCCCGGGTGACTCCTATTAAGGAGTTATGCCTCGTTGCTACACCTGCTGCATAGTAGAGTGTCTGTGTCGGTGACAGCCAGCCTTCAGCCAGCCAGCCTGGAGGATTTTCTTTAAATCCCTAAACCACCCAGTTGGCACCACTGTGCCTTGCAGTGCTACTGAGAAGCACTTGAGCAGTGGCCAGCCCCAGGTCTCCCATTCATCTGCTGGGACTGAGGAGCCTGTAAGGGAAGGGTGGTAGTGCTTTGGGAAGAGCACCAGACAGCAGCTGCTGGAGGTGAGCTGGCAAGGCACCAAGACATGGGGGTCCTTAGCCATTGCAGGCTGGAATTAAGAGAATTTGAAACATCGGGCTGGGGAAGAAGCAGGAGGAGGGAGAGTGACCCTGCAACTCCCAACCATATAATCTCTTTTGAGGGTAGGAAAGTTGGCCATACCAGGTGCAGAGTATTGTCATTTGGCATTTGCAACAGGTCAGAAGGGAGGAGACGAACTCGTAGGCAGCCCTCACATGAACAAAGGAGACCAACTTTAGGGTCATTCAGACGTGTCTTACTTTCATCCTATTTGCATGCTGTCTACGTACAAGAGTGCATTTACTCCTTCCCCATCCCCTTGTGAGCAGGGGTGTGCTTGGTGCACTTACGTAGGACTGACTCAACCTTCCCCATTCAGCAATGGGAGGATGGGTGAGGTTGTAGCCTCAGAAGTGCCCTTTCTTTGCCTGGCCTTGAATTTCAACCCACAAGCTTTTTAGGTGGTGAGCCATATGCACTTGCAGCCTCCTGTGCCAAAAGGCAGGTCACCCGCCGCCTCCCCTCCTTACCCACTGCCCTTCTTCATGGCTTCAAGTGTTTTGTGAAGCGAAATGAGCCAAGGTTTTTGTGGAAGTCCCTTAGGGGGATTGTCGTCTGTGCCCTGTGACTGTCTTGAGAGTGTTGGAACAGATGGCTGCTCTTCTGACCAAGCAGGGTGGGGGTGGGGTGGGAGAGTGAAAGCAAAACAGTCATAATAGTAAAAAATAGATTCGTTCAAGCCTGTCTGGATAAAGTTGACCACAGGGGTGAGGAGGAGAGGGAACTCCACCAGGGTTTCCAGCTTCCCCTAGCATGGCTCTTTCAGTGCAGTGGTGAGACCTGCTGGCAGAGAGCACAGTGTGAGGAATGGAGAGAGGATAATTGTTTCAGCATGTGCATGAGCTTGGAGTGGTAGCTGCCCAGAAGTAGCAAAGCACACAAGTGATTTCCTTCTCTTTCTGTCTTTTTTTCGTTGGTCTCATTTCCCTCCCTCCCACCCCCTTTCCATTTTCAGACGAAGAGGAGGAGGAGCTGCGCAACTTGGAGAGCCCCCTTGTTGTCAAGAAGAAGAAACGAGGGCCCAAAAAGCAGAAAGAGAACAAGCCGGGGAAACCCAGGAAGCGCAAGAAATTAGTAAGTTGCCTTCTTTTCTCCACTTTTGTACATGTGTGCATATGTGTTAATGGCATTAGTGACTTGCTGCCTTTTGAAGGAGGTGGACGCTTGCTGGGGCATTCGTGATAGTGGCAAGACTGTCTTACTGGGGCCTATGGGGAACCAGTTTGCAATGGGGGGGCAGGGTTCCTTGATGCCTTGACCATTCTGGCCCCTCTAAGGCTAAAGAGTCCAC
Source organism: Darevskia mixta (assembly GCA_034641385.1). Classification (NCBI taxonomy): domain Eukaryota; kingdom Metazoa; phylum Chordata; class Lepidosauria; order Squamata; family Lacertidae; genus Darevskia; species Darevskia mixta. The sequence goes on along the minus strand of JAWWNH010000044.1, from coordinate 1,321,880 downwards.
TAGAAAGAAGCAGCAAAGTTTGACTTTGGACTGGGATTCCCTGCCACCCACCCCTGGCTGTGCTAGCTAATTGGTTCTTCAGCTTATGTAGTCCTGGTATGCAGAGGTGGAATTCTGCATTTGTTGAAGGCTATGGTGGATTAATGGAGGGGCACAAAAGGCACATATTTAACTGGGTGGGAGAGGTTCCTCATAGGGTTGGTTTTTTTTTTTAAATCTCCCCTCTTCATTTTGGATGAAAAGGAGTTGTTTGTGTAATATCCCTAGTTTTCCCATGCACCAGTCACAGAAGTCTTTGGACCTCCCTGTCAGTGGGCTGCACCTCCCTGGGGGCTCTTGCTTTGTAACAGAAGGTTTTCTGCCCGAGGCATTCTGCTGCTGAATCATCTCTTCAAGGTTTACTGTTTGTTTTGTGGGTTGACAGTAACTGCAGGCTGGTTATTTTGCTAAGCCGCTTTATCTCACCATAATGAACGGGTTGCCCTTGTCCTGGCACGGGGCTCCTTTGCCCAACAGGAAGGCTGTTGCTAATTAATGCTAATGATCTCACTTGTTGTGCCCTCTCACTCTCTGTCTTCCCCTTGGCAGGTCAGCGAGGATGAGTTTGAATCTGACCGAGAGGAGTATCGGGCCAAGTCGGAGAGTGGCGGCAGCGACTATGGAGGAGTGGGGAAGAAAAAGCGGAGGAAGCATCGGGAGAAGAAGGAGAAAAAGACAAAACGGCGGAAAAAGACGGAAGAAGATGGAGTGCAAAAGCCAAAGGTAGAATCCTAGAACTGTAGAGTTGGAAGGGACCCCAAGGGTCATCTAGTCCAGCCCCAAGCAATGCAGGAATCTCAACTAAAGCATCCATGACAGATGGCCATCCAACCTCTGCTTAAAAACTTCCAAGGAAGGAGAGTCTGCAACCTCCCGAGGGAGGACCCTTGGAACTTGCTGGATAACTCAGAAAGTTTGCACCTCAGACTCCAAACTAGAGCCGCCACCCCCCACAGTTTTCAAATAGCTTGGTTTAAATAATAATAATAATAATAATAATAATAATAGTAATAATTGTATACCGCCCTTTATCTGAAGATTTCAGCATAAAAATAAAAGATAAGAACACAAAATAACGTAATAAAAACAAGAACAAAAACAAAACAGTTGGGATGGGAGGGGCAGAATGATAGGTTTTGTGCTTATGCAGAGACCCAGAATTAGACCCGTCTGTGTTTCTGCAGCCCTGTACTTTTCAACAATCCCCACACTTTTCCACCATGCAAGGCTGTGCTAGCACCGATTGGAGAAATACAAGGCAACAATAAACCCTCCAAACACTTTCTCCATACTGTGTTGGCTTCTGAATAATCCCACATACCCAGATATTTTTCTCAGTGCCACCTGCTGAAAAAGCCGTAGGCAAAGCAGGGGCGTAGGAAGGGGGTGGGGGTGGTTCGCCCTGGGTGTCATCCATGAGGGGGGTGACAAAAGGGCACACTGCGGGGGGGGGGGGTTCGCCCCGTTGTCCCTTGCCTCACGCAGCGCCATGTGCAGCGGATTTCCCTGTTGCACGTGGATCACACTGCCCCCCTGCAGCTCAACCCCCCCCCCAAGTGCACGGCATGGCCGCCGCTCCAGGTGCCCATGCGGCTAACTCCACCACTGAGGCAAAGAAGGGTGAGCAAGGCAGACAGATCCAGCAAGAGAATTCAGAGAGCTCCACAGGGCCTGTGTGGGCCACTGGAAGAGAGTTTCTCAGGCTCCTCACACAACCTCTGCCAGCACCTGTGTTTTATTCTTCATGGGCATTCACAGTGGTGAAAGGCAGAGACTTTGATCTTCTTTATTTTAGCTTTTTATTGAATGCATCTTCAGCAGATAAATGATCTCAGGGTGCCTCAGGGTTTAAAAATATAAAAACAATAGAATACAACCATACATAGAGATGTATTGGAAAGTAGTAGCAAACGAAAAGAAGAATGCCGGGGGGGGGGGGAGTATAGAGCTCCACATCTTAAAATACCTGGGCAAATAAATACAGTGGAACCTCGACTAACGAATTTAATGCGTTCCGAATAGGCTTTCGTTACGCGAAAAATACGTTAGTCGAAACTCGATTTCCCATAGGAATGCATTAAAAACGGATTAATGCGCTCCTATGGGAAGAGAAATCGAGGGTCATTTACCTTTTCGAGGTGGATGGCCAGGCTCCCGCAGCTCTCCTTCTCTTGCAGGCGGCTCCGAAATGGTGCGGGGGGCCTCTCCGACGCTGCAAAAAGCTGCGCGGGGCATCCCCGAGGCGGCAATAAGCCGCGCTGGGCCATTTCGGCCCGAAGAAAAAAAGCCTTGCCGGGTTCCCCCGGCAAGGAAAAAATGGTGCGGGGGGCGTCGGGGACGCGGCAGAAAGCCACGCGGAGCGCCCCTGAGGCCGCAAAAACCCGCGCTGGGCCAAAACGGCCCGAAGAAAAAAAAAACCGAAGGAAAAAAAAGCGCCGCCATCTTTGGAAGGAGGAGAATAAACAGCCTCCAGCTGCTCCGGGCTCCGCTCCAACCAAAATGGCTGCTGGAGCGAAGTCCCGCCTTTTCTCCCCTTCCATGTGACCTGTACCAACAAAAATAAAAAATAAAAAAAACAAAAAAAAACCCCTCGGCTTCCCATTCGCTAGGCGAAGAAATTCGTTATCCCGCGGCCGCCACGATCCTTCGTTAGGCGAAAACTACGTTGGGCGAGTTATTCGCTAGTCGAGGTACCACTGTAGACCTTTTCAATTCGTTCCAAAAAGACAGGCTTCCTCAACCTCGGCCCTCCAGATGTTTTGAGACTACAATTCCCATCATCCCTGACCACTGGTCCTGCTAGCTAGGGATCATGGGAGTTGTAGGCCAAAAACATCTGGAGGGCCGAGGTTGAGGAGGCCTGCAAAAAGACATTGAGCTCAATACCAAACAAGCCTCCATGAGGGAGAGCATTCTAGAGCTGGTCTGCTGTAACATAAGAAACTCTCTCAAGAGTTACCACTTGCTTTGCTTCAGTAGGTGGAGAGACCCAGAGATAGGGGTTTGAGCTCTTAACAACTGGGCAGTTTTGTGTGGGAGAGAGCAGTCCTTAATTAAGGTAGCATTGTTCCAAAGCTGGAGCCTGCTGCTCCTTTCTTTGACATTATTCTGTGGAGACACATAACAGGGTTAGTAGCAAAAGGGCCCCCACAGGGCAACATTTCAATATTTTGCTCATGCTGCTTTCTGGGAGGTCTTAAAGCAGAAAAATAAGCCTACTGGGACTGGGTGGGCTTATTTTTCTGGATTAAACTTGGAGTCACCCTTGACCCTACACCAAATATAGGTTTGTTTTTCTTGATCAGCTGCCAGAACAATGGTCAGGCATTCTTACAACTGCCTAGCAAGTTCAGCCTCCTGGTGTTCTGCCTTCCCACTTTCAGTGTCATTCAGGGATAGAGTGTACTGGGATGCTTGTGGGATTCCTATATATTTATTAATTTCTCAGCTGTAGCACAGAATGTGTTGCAAAATCCCAGTGGGCCTTTCCCAGTGGGATGATGCTACTGTCCATAAAGTGGTAGAGTGTGAGGGGATTAATGCTCCAGCAGGCACAGAGTGGTGGATGCATCCAGCATGGTGGCTTAATTTGTCAAGGCACGCTTCAGCTCCTCTCAGGGCACACTACTGTGCTGATGTAGAGACCCATTTGCATTCCCAGTCCTTCACTTCTCTTGTCCCAACATTCTTCCCCTGGTGCAAGGCAACAGTAGCACAGCAGGGAGATTGTTGCTTAAATAGCTCAAAATATACTGAACTTTTCATGTTTCTTTCAAGGTGGAGCAGAAATCGTCTGCTCAGCTGCTCATGACCTGGGGGTTGGAAGATGTGGATCATGTCTTCTCCGAGGAGGATTATCACACCCTGACAAATTACAAAGCCTTCAGCCAGTTTATGAGGTGAGTCCAGGAGGAATGGTGGGCTTCAAGGTCCACCTATTCACAAACTAAAGAAAATCAGACACTGATTGTTGTTTGGAGATGTGGGGTAAGCTTTGTGAACAGCGGTTTTTGAATAACTTTAAAAAAACCCGGTTTTTGTGCAGGTCACACACACTTGTTTCATGTACACGCTCTTTATGTACAGGAATAAGTCTCCTCCATCCCTTACCCACTTCTTCACTCAAGGAGGAGTGTGTTGTCAGGTAAGGATGTCCCAACTTCTTCTCTTCACTCCTTTTTAAGCACTAGTGACTTAGATGGCTGACTTAGATGGCTTAGATGGCTTTAAATTGAGATTAAATAAATTCCAATCAGACAAGGTTATCAGTGGCTACTAGTCCTGGTGGCTGTAGTCTACCTGTAGGATGAGAGGTTGGGGACTACAAGTAGGAGAGTGCCGTTGCTCTCATGTCTTACTTGTGGGCTTCTGAGAGGCATGTGGTTGGTGCTGTAGGAACAGCATTCCGGACTAGATCAGCCTTCGGTCTGATCCAGCTTCAGGGCTTTTCTTATGTTCTTTTGTTGTTGTCGTTTAGTCGTGTCTGACTCTTCGTGACCCCATGGACCAAAGCATGCCAGGCACTCCTGTCTTCCACTGCCTCCCTCAGTTTGGTCAAACTCATGTTAGTAGCTTCGAAAACACTGTCCCACCATCTTGTCCTCTGTTGTCCCCTTCTCCTTGTGCCCTCCATCTTTCCCAGCATCAGGGTCTTTTCCAGGGAGTCTTCTCCTCTCATGAGGTGGCCAAAGTCTTGGAGCCTCAGCTTCAGGAACTGTCCTTCCAGTGAGCACTCAGGGCTGATTTCCTTCAGAATGGATAGGTTTGATCTTCTTGCAGTCCATGGGACTCTCAAGAGTCTCCTCCAGCACCATAATTCAAAAGCATCAGTTCTTCGGCGATCAGCCTTCTTTATGATGTCGCTAAATGAACAAATGCTTTGGGAGTGAAGGTCTCTGAGTAGTCTTGCCTTGCCTTTATTCTCGTCTCTGGGAACTGTGCAGGAATGTGAATGGTTTGTTAAACTGAAGCAACAGTTTGCATGAATGTAGCCTCTCTTTACTAGTTGGAATAGTGAAATGGCAAAAAGGCAATGAGTGGGGAGGAGGAGGAGACGAGAAAGCAAAAAACCTGTTTTTGCGGCGAGTGTGCTGTAGATAGCCTTTCTCAGCAAACATTGTTAAATGCAGGTACCGGAGCACCAGACAGCCCAGTATCTGCATCCACAGACCTGAGGGCTTATCTGGCTGTGAGCCTGTGATTCAATCCAGGCAAAGCTGAGTTCATGTCAGCTACAAGGAAGCTGCCAGTGGCCTTGGCAGGCCTCTGTATCTCCCTGCTTTGGCTTGGCGGGCAGAGGTGCATTCTGCCGCCAACAACTCTCTGTGACCAATGGCAGCAATCCGGCACCAACATTCATGAGATCTTGAGGCCACCTGGGCCTCGCCAGTTTAATCAAGTCAGTGATTTGTGCCAGGGGCTCAGGGGACAGGCTTGCCAGTGGGGCTTTCGGAGAGTAAAGCTCTCAGCCTGGCTCTAATTAGCTTTAAATTGTTTGGCACTCGCCTGTACCTGAGGCAGTTTGCCTTCTTCCCCTGCTGCTGCTGGGATCAGCCAAGAGCTCCCTCAAGACCAACAAGATGGAGCTCCTGCTGGAAAGGCCCTTTGGAGCCCTTTCACATGTTCCTCATGGCTCCCCGAGGGCTTAAAGATCTGCTGTGCATTTGGGACATCTGTGTTCCTGAAATGCAGTGTATAATCAGGACTTCTAGAGGTCTCCATAGTTGCCATATGCTGCAGTATCTGGTGGTGTGTTATCCTTCAGTGTGCAAAGTGCTTTATTGTTCCTGGCACGTTTCTATCCTTGGCAGCAGCCCTGTGAAGTTATTCAGGCCTAGAGTGGAAGATTTGCTGAGGCCATCCAGCGACTCTCATAGCAGAGCCCCAGGGATTTGAAGCTGGGTCTCCCATTCATCTGAATCCAGCAATCTGTTCTCTATAGCATCGCTGGGGCAAGAATGGTGCTGCAGTACAAATGGTGCCTGCCAACCCCCGGCTAACCCTGCTGTATTCTGGAGCCACCATCCTCCCCTCCCCTCAGTCAACTATAGCATCTCATAGCTAGTGATGTTGAAGAGTGAGCAAGCAGAACGAAGGCCCTTTGCTTTGGCTGCTTTGTGGCTGGGGCAAGATCACGGTTTACAACTCTTAAAGGGATGGAGAGAAGTGAACAGCTTTCAAAGTGTGGACTGAAGCTTGAGACTGATATGGAGGGATAAGGAAGCAGCTTTAACCATCAAAATAAAAAGTGACATGATCACGGAAATGGAAGAGAAATATGAGTTTAGCACAGATATTCTGAAGAGTTGGAAAACTTGGGTGTTATCGCAGGTGGCTATTATTGGTGCTGCTTCTAAACAGGTTTTGTCCCTGGAGAATCCAATTTCTCTGCAGGAGGAAGGATGAGATATAATCTGTAGTTTTTCCCAGCGTTGCGGTGATATGAGTCTGTCATGTTGCATCCATCCATCTTTGTATTGTGTTCTTTGTCTCTCTCTCTCTGTCTCTCTCTCCCCCCACCCTTGATCTGTTTTTAATATTCCATCTCTGTCTTTCACTGGATGTAGAATTGCTCCCATATAGTATCACAGTCCGAAAGAGTGACATTTGCTGGCCTTTTCTTTATCTTGTTGTTGTACTTGTCTCTGCCTCCCCATTTCCCCCACTGCATTCTTTGTCAGTCTCGCCACATGCAAGGCAAGGCAGGCCTGCTGCTGCTTTGTTTTATGCGGGCCTGTCTTTGTCTTAGAGCCCCGCCTATTTCTGGAAAGCATTTTGAAATGAAATAAATTCAGACTTTTTCCTCCCCTCTCCCTCCTCCTTTTCAAAGCAAGAGCTCATATTTCTTTAATAGCATCCCTTAATAGTCTGCAGTGCATTATGGGCCATGGTGACCATCAATAATTAAGAAGTCAAAATGAGATCATAGCACAGCTCTGCATAACAGCCTTTTTATTGGTTCAGTTCAGAAAATCCTCCAAATCGTGGTTTGGAGAGTGAGGAATATGAAATGGGCTTGCATGCTCTCTTCTCCACCTCTTTCTTCTCCTCTTGAGTCCCTCCTCCATTTCTAGGTTGCTCTAACCATAGTTTGCCATGACACCTGAATCAGACAAACAATGGTTAGGGATGAACCTCAAACTGGTGTGTAGCCTCACTTCAGATCATGGTTTAAAGGTTAGCCCTAGGCATAGATGGTTGAAGTTGTGGTTGCTCTGGCTTGAACAACCTGGAAGTGAAGGAGGGAAATGGTGTGCAAGGATTGGGTGGCAGGGGTGGAAGAAAGGAGACTTGGAGCATTGTTTGAATTGATCAATTGTCAGCGACTTGCCGGGCTTTTCAGACTGGTCTCTGCAGCTACAGAGATGAGGATCATCCTCCTTGGATCATCCTTCCCTTGGAACAGGGGAACAAAAAACGCTTGCAAGTAAAAAGAACCTCAGCAAATGCAAGCCAGGGAGATTTTTCTGTTAGCCAAGATGACCTCTTGGCTCAAGAGGTTCTTAGGCCTTACATTTCTGGGAGTGAATGATAGCTATTCCTCTGGAACCCAGCTACAGTATGTGTGTTTGTAGCAAATGGCTGGGCTACCCCATCACCAGGAATACAACATTACTCTCAAGTTGAAACCTGAATTTTTTCTATTGAGTGACATAACACAAAGCTCAGGGCATAAATTGATCTGGAGCTGTGCCCTGGTACGTGTGATACAATAATAAAGGGAAGCGTGTCTCTGAGTAACTGACCACCAGTCCCCTTCCTCACATATGGGTTAAGGGAACAGGAATTCTAGGAAGACTTGAGTTTTCACGCCTTTCTTCTGTTACTCCCACTGTGTGTGTGTGTGTGTGTGTGTGTGTGTGTGTGTGTGTGTGTGTAATAAAGAAATTGGGATTTTGTACAGGTTTCAGTATTTTGAGAACTCCATTTCCACTTTTCAGAAGTCTAGCCTTTCTGGCTGCATTCTTAGACTTGAATATATGTGAAATCTCATGGATGGGTCAGGCTGAGTGGAGCATGATTTTAGGTGTTTCAGGCTCCAGGGCCTGGCCTATGGATAGAAGCAGTACGGAACCTGACAGAATTCGGGGCCTGAGCACGATCATGGGTCAGGGTTTGCTGTGCTAGAAATTAACCCCTTTAGAATCTTGTGCGTGGCTTTCCCTGTCAGAAGGATGAAAGCTTGTATTTATGCCCATTGCACAAGGGCTGTGAATGTCTGCCAGCCAAAATCCCAGAGGACCTTGTACACTCAAGCCCCAGTTGGTTCAAACGTCGGCATGCTGGTTACGAGCGCTTTGTGTTGACAGCAGATGAAGTGCTGAGGCTGGTTGGGGGCAGAGAGATCAAGAAGATGCAGCATCTGCAGCGAGGATTATTGCAGATGATGGATGTCTTGTGCTCCAGGGTTCTTGGCTGCAGGGATAGAGGGATGAAGGAGGAGAGGAGGTCAGAGCTATCGCCTCCAGCCCTGTACGGCAACATGGTGCTTTGTTTCTGTGAGTGTGGTGTTGGCCTCTGTTGGATTAAACAGAGCATTGGCCTGTTCCGGTTTGGCTGTTCTTGTCTTCCCTTGAGACAGATAAGAGCCAAAAGGAGCAAGCAACTGTAATCCTTGCCTTGCTGGGCTATGAGGTTAGCCCCAGGGGAGGGGCAGGATGGGGTGATTTATGTATAATGCTTTGGCTTGCTCTATGGAATAGGCTGCTTCCATGTTGGACTGATCCTGTAGTCCAACAGGATGCCTCTAGGTTAGCTTCATTTGTTTTGTGGAACGTTAATAACTTTCAGACCTGGAAGGAGCTGCTTTTATTTGTTTGCCTTAGATCCCAAATACATCAGGCCACTTCTGAAATATTCCATTCATGTGCTGATTTTGGGAATTTCATTGTTGATTGTTGCTCACACCTCAGAGCATCTCCTTGGTGAAAAAAAAACCCCAACCCACCAGAATAAAACCACAAATACTTCCATTTCTGTTTTAAAAGGAGCTAGATCTTCAGCTCTTCCTCCACTAAGGAAGTGATTTGAGAATTTTAACACTTCTGATACCTGGGCTCCTTCTGAAGCCTAGTCTAAACTCATTTAGGCCCAGTTGATGGCCTTATTAGGGGGGAAGGTTTAATTGCTTCTGGATTCTATAAGGTGCTCCAGGTGCTGCACAGTTGCTCAGTCCTCTCTCTAATCCCAGGATTTATTTCACATAAATTAAAAAATGTCTGTTTCAAAATCATTAACTGGCGTGAGGATTTCCAGGCTTTATGCTTTAGCTTCAAATGGGATAAGGCAACCAAAATGATCAGCAGGGAAAAACACAAAAAACAAACGAAATGGTCAGCAGGCTGGAGCAACTTCTGTATGAGGAAAGGTTGCAACATTTGGGACTTTTTACTTTAGAAGCAAGGCTTGTAAAGTGGGCGACACACATGATAGTGGTACTGGGTTCTATTCAGGTAACTTTTATTTCTGTTTGACCCACTGACCTAAGTTAGTCATGGCCAATAATTTTGGAGAGTCTACGCTGAATAAAAATTGGTTGAATACAACTCCATTGTGCATAGTCATGCATAGTATGGAGAAGGTGTATAGGGAGGTGTTTTTCTCCTTCTCTCATGAGTCTAGAACTCAGGGACATCAAAAATAGTAGAAAGTTTGTGTGGGGAAGAGTGCTGAGTGCAAGGGCATCAAATCTTCCTTAGTGTTTCTTTGCTAGGCTCTGAAAGGGATGATGTAGGGTTTGCACACTTGAACTTACATTGCTGTTTTGTTTCCCCTTCTTCCTAGGCCTCTTATTGCCAAAAAGAACCCCAAGATTCCGATGTCTAAAATGATGACTATCATGGGAGCTAAATGGCGGGAGTTCAGTGCCAACAACCCCTTCAAAGGGTCGACGGCAGCTGTGGCTGCAGCAGCTGCCGCTGCCGCTGCCGCAGTAGCTGAGCAGGTGTCGGCTGCAGTGTCGGCTGTCACTGCTTCACCTGAGCCACAACCGCCACTACCGCTGCAGCCTCCTCCTCAGCCTCCTCCAATCCGCAAAGCCAAAACCAAAGAAGGCAAAGGTGAGTAGCAGGAGACCTCAGGCCTTGCAGAAGGATGTGTGTGCACCTGTGTGTGCGGCGCGCATTAGACAAAGCTGTTGGCTTGATCTGTCCAACTTGCCATTGCTGTGGAAGTCAGACCTCTCCAATGTTTTGACACTGTAGCTCTGGAGAGTGGTGGTGGTGGGCTAGTGGGATACAACGTGCGTGTCTGCCACCGAGTGGCATTGTGTTTGTCACACCAATAACATAAAGAGCCAGGATGTCGGATCTTGTGCCTAGAGCTGGGGGGCTGGTTCTTCACCCTGGACCCAGAGATCTTGGCTCCCAGCAATCCATACCCCAGCACGCTAGGACTCCACTCCACTCGTTGTTACAAAGTACCAACTTTAAGCCCTCTAGTTCCCCACACCCAATGACAGCCTCACTTCTCTGTCCAGTGGAAGGAAGGCACCCACAAGCAAACAGACTCCTACTGCTACCCAGCAGAGGCAGGATCATGTGACACCAAACTAGAAGGACTTTGCTGACTCAGGGATGTTCCACTTCAGCTCCTTTCCTACCTTGCCCAGGTTAACAGCAGCTGGTCTGTTTCTATGGTGATTGTTTTATACCACAGCTTTTTACCTTGACATTCTACTATTTTTTTCTCAGATTTCTCAGCTTTCATACTCGCATGCTGTTCTCTCTGGCTTTACACATAAAAAAATTACAAAAACTGTTGCCTCCTTATCTTTCATGGCTTCCTCTTCTCCCTTTGTTTTTCTGCTGCCTGGTCACAGCACCAGCAGGCAAAGATCAGTCTTGCAAGGACATCAACAAAAATAAAGGAGGGTTGGTTAGATTGGTGAGAAGGTTAAAAAGTGCTGCCGATAGCACTGTTTCCACCACTGCCTGGGTGGCTGCTGCAGGGCACCCCACAGTGGATTCCCAAGGAGGGTCGTCAGTGGAAGCAGACAGCATTACTGGTAGTGCCCTGAATCTCCTTCTAGCAGAGCATAAAAAAGCAGTATTGCTAGCTCAGAAACCGCTGTCTATTACCAGCTGTTGTTGCCACTCTGGTCTCCTGACTGTCTCCAGAGATAAAGATCTGCTTTGGGGCAGCACAGTGAGGTTTGAGTTGGCCTCCCTGTGCAGGAGGAATGCTGGAATGCTAACGTTTTCCCCCTTGAGGAACAAGTGATGCCATTTTCTGATCTTGCTGCTGAGGGGGGTTATGTAGCAGCAGCAATACCCAGGGGTCTGCTCCACTCATATGAATGGCAAACCACATACTGTACAGGATTCCAGCTTCTGCTTTTCTCTGCTGCTCAATCCAAGAGTTCCTCAGTGAAGATTGCACTGGTTGCGCTGCATGGCTGATGGCACTGCATCCACTACTGTAGCAGCTTCTGATGGTACTTCCTTGGTTCAAGTATCTACACTGGATCTAACACAGCAGGCTGTAGCTGAGGAATGTACACAATAGCTAGGGACCCTGAGCTAGTGCTTGAGAGGGGGAGCTGTGGCACCACTGCTCACCTCACCAGCAACCCTCCTCCAACTCTTCTTTGGCTTCCATTCCTTCCAAGCTCAAATCAGTAGTTAAGGATCCCAAGCACACACTGCTGGGCAGATATCTGCTGGCTATAAAATTGCTGGGGGTTCCAGATCCCTGCAAGCTGTCAAAATACTTAGGGAAAGGAAAGGTGCTTCCAGCTTGCGGGGGGCAATCTTCAGAGGATTGCAGGAAAATAGATTAACAGAGAAACTTCTATGGGTCCCAGAGATTAAGGATAATGGAGTGAGGATGGTCTGTCTGCCTTCATTACTAAGCCCTTACTCCCAAAGTGCCCTGAGATTGCAGGACCCAACCTCAGAACCTGTGCAGCAGATATCTAGGGCAGCAGTGTTCTTTTGTTTTTTTGTTTTAAGCACAAACCTGCTGTCAAGCAAACCTGTTTCCCTCCCCCTTTTCTAATGTCATCAAAGAGGAGTAGGTGGCTCTCCTACAGACCAGGAGGGACATTAGTGTGACTCAACATTTTTATTCTCTACCACAGCTGATCATGGAGCACCTGCGTTGACAGGTGGCATCCTTGTCCTCAGTACTGCCCTGGCCAGATCATGTTCCCAAGGCACTCATGAAGGAGCTGTTTGAGCTTCCATGTCTGAAGCTCCTCTTCTGAAGGTCCTCTCCCATGTGATGATCACATTATCACAGTATGCCTCTGAATGACAGGCTCCTGTGTATACACCTCTTGTGTATTGTAGAAAAGGGCAGAGTGATTTCAAGACCAGACTCGTCCTTTATCCCTAAAGTTAATTCCTTGTCCCATCACTCTCAGGAGCTAATCCTGCCTTTCTTTGACCTTAACCCCTCTGAAGAAGGCTTGGTACAAGCTAGACATGCGGAAGGCACTAAAAATCCATTTCAGAAGCACTGTGCCCTTCAGGCACTCAGATTGCCTCTATTTCCTTTAATCCCTCTAACCTAGGCCAAAACATGCCTAAGACGTCTCTGATTGGGTGGAGCAATGCACGGATATTGCTAGTTCTTGAGGCACAAACCTTGCCTACACTGTTTAAAATCACGTTGAACTCTACCAGGGTGGCCTGGTATCACTGCAGCCTTTTCTACCAATGCTTCAATATTAAAGGTATGAAGGTGTGTGACTTACTCCTCAGCAGATACTATTCACCACATATTGTAGGATGCATACCTATGCTTTGACACAGGTAGCATTTGATAGGAGTGTGCTACAACATGTACTGTCTTAGATATCCAGCCCTCCTGTAAGAGGGGTAAGTCCCATATTGGGATGCCTGCCTCCCAATGGACACAGAATGAAACCTTGCTCCCTTATTGTGAATGTCCTTCCTGACCCAGTGTGACCAGAGGCATCCAGCCCTGCTCTTCTTCAGGTGGTTGGGTACCAACTGGCACATGGGGGCTTTGCCTATAATTGTCCACCTGTGCCAGATGTGGAGACTGTTATTTCTGTTTTCCTAATATTCCTTTTCCCTCCAGTTTCTTAATGCACACACTATGCGATCGGCTTGTTAAGGAATTGGAACTGAGGCTGAGCCTCCTGAGCCAGCAAAATGTTTCATTTTGGTGTCACCTGACCCTGCCTGCTTTAGGTGGTAGTAAGTGGGAGTCCATTCATATAAAGATGCCACCTTCACGCTTGACCAGGATAGACCTTCATGGTAAGCGACCAACACCCCATTCTTTCCGAGAGGAGCGGTGTAGAAGGGGACAGCAGCCAGGACATTTGGCTTCTCAGCATCTGGTAGGGGGAATCTCTTGCCAAGCTCCGCCATCTGTTTGCTGCTTTGTAGCTTCACGGGAGCCAACGTCTTCACCCCAAACGCCTATCTATTTGCTCTTCAAATGTGTGTGCAGGGGGTGGGGGGAGACAGAGGGCACTGAACACATTCATATGACAGCTTGCTTATTTATTTGTTTATTTCAACAAAAGGTCCAGGCCACAAGAAGCGGAGCAAGAGTCCTCGCATCCCAGAGATGAAGAGGAAGATGAAGGGGAAGAAGATGGCACCTCTGAAGATCAAGCTGGGCATGATTGGGGGCAAGCGCAAAAAGAGCAGCTCAGTAAGACCCTCTCCTTGTCCACTGTGTGTGAATGCGGAGATTGGGTGAAAAGTGATGGGCGGATGGGCATTGTTTCTATTCGTTTGGCATTTTCGAACTGAAGAACTGTGCAGTTTTAAAAGAAGACATCACAGCTACCTGCCAAAATCGGATTTCTGTGACCTGTTTTTGTTATGCAAATGCAGCTCATTTGCATCCCTTTGGCTCTTTTGTTTGCTTTATGGTGCTTGTGCTAGTCATGGGGAGGGCTCTTGGACGGACTTTCTTCTTTGCTACCCTTCTGGCTTTTGAGATTTCACCAGGTGCTGCCATAGCCTGCACAATGTTCAGCTTGCCTTTGAAGCCATCCTGCCCCACAACAGGCATAAGATTTTTGTTATGGGCTATGGTAGTAAACCAGGCTAGACTTTGACTTTGCATGGTATGACTGGACGTATGCTTGTTTGCTTATAAAATCACTTCTGTTTTCTTCTTGCCCCCTCACCTTTACCTTATAACTGTATTAAGTGGTGTTGTATTCTCCCTGCTCCCATCCCCCGGCCATAACTGACAAGGGCTGGATGGCAAGCCACCTCCTTTTTCTTCTTGCTTGCTCCTTGGGGCAGATACTAACCTCAGGTGCCAAGCCTGTCTCCCCCACCTCCCAGCAACCATTTCCTGTCTCCCCATTCCCCCTTACTTCTGCTTCTGTGTGGGCCTTTCCTAATGGAGGGCTGCTCCGGTTATGTACAGCATTTGTTTCAGAGTGATGAGGCGGGAGAGCCAGAGGAAGAATCTGACCCTGACAACTCCAGTGTTCACAGCTCCTCGGTGCGTTCTGACAGTTCAGGGCGGGTGAAGAAACTCAAGCGGGGCAGACCTGGACGGAAGAAGAAAAAAGGTGAGTGTGGGCTGTAGGTTAGAGCATGGCAGTTAGGTAAACAAGCTCATTTCCTGATTACAGGATAGATGCAGCTATCAATCACTCCTAACCCTGATGGCTGTGTTCTGCTTCCATGGTCAGAGGCAATAAGCTTCTGAAAACCAGTTGATGAAAACTGCAGGTGGGCAGAGTGCTGTTGTACTCATGTCCTCCTTGCAGGCATCTGGCTGGCCACTGCGACAACAGGATGCTGAACTAGATGGGCCACTAGCCTGAGTTCTTTTGGGTTAGAAAAAGACAATCCTACTAGATTTCCCTGTAAAAAGAACGACGGAAGGGGCAAATACTCGCTTTCTCACTCAGCTGCCAGGGCAGAAGGGCCATTTTTCAAGTTTCCTGTTTGTGTGTGGCAAAGGAATTCTGGGAAGTTTCAGCCACGCCTCCTTCCCACTGGTTTGTGTCATTCACAGGCCCCCATAGCCCTGGAGAGAAGTTTCCATTCAACCCACCTTTCATTGTGCTAATCATCCAGCATCTTCTCCCTTCAGTTGCTGCTTTTCAGTTCCATCCCCTTTTTGGGACGAGCAGTAAATGCAATTTGTTGAATACCCCTCAGTTTCTAAGGGAGGAAGATGGATGACTCCCAATCCTAGACCTGCCCTGGCCCAGGTAAGGGAATAGGTTGTACGTAGCTCAGGTGCCTTCATGCCATATTCTGGTTTCTCCCCACTTCCCGGCCCTGCAGTTGCTGGTGAAGAAGAGGCAGACGGCTACGAGACAGACCACCAAGACTACTGTGAGGTGTGTCAGCAGGGCGGGGAGATCATCCTCTGCGATTCATGTCCCAGAGCTTATCACCTGGTGTGCCTGGATCCGGAGCTAGACAAGGCCCCCGAGGGCAAATGGAGCTGCCCCCACTGTGTAAGCTGCTCACCTTTCTTCCTTGTTCTCTGCACACTAGCACCTCCCACCCCGTGTCTCCCCCATTTCCAGGGAAAGAGCTTGCTTGTTGTAGCCCTCGCTCTGGTGCCGTTCCCGCTTAGGAGTCCAGGATGCTGTGCTAAAAATATATATTAAAAAAACCAAAATATCAAGCTCTGAAAATTCAGATTCTGTAGCTGGAATAGATTGTGCAAAAAACAATGAACTTGCACTTACTAGTTCACCTTCTGAGTGCAAAACAGTCCTTCTCCTCCCTTTGTTTTAAATTAGTGCTTGGGTTAGGGATGGTGGGAAAAGAGGGACTTTGGGGGGTGCTGTGTGCATAGGGACAAGGAGGCAGGGGCTGGGGTTCAGTGGAAGGACTCTGATTGGTCCATTCAGATGCCTTGTGGTTTCAAAACCCTGGCATATTATTGTACCACAAAGACTAATACAATTGAAGTGGGGATTCTTGCTCTTCTGGTGATATACTAGGAACCCAGATCCTGCTATTATTGGCTGCAAGGATCTGGATCTCTTTGAAAAATTATATTAAAAAAAATATGTAGCACATGTGCTGCTGAAGCTAGTACCTAAATTAATTTTTGAGAGCTACTCTGGGCCTTTTAAAACTGTGACTCTTCTACATACTTCATTTTCCTTTGCCGAGAATTCAGGCTGTGTAGAAGCAGACACCCATGAGTCTAAAATTCATCAGAATAGTTGCTGGATAGGCTCTGGCTTCTGCTGTTTGCAGCTCCAAGTGCTCCTACTTGCATGACCCCTATATCATAATCCAGCTCTCTCTCTCTGGGTGTGTCGTGTCCCTCGCCTGCAGGAAAAAGAAGGGGTGCAGTGGGAGCCAAAGGAGGAGGAAGAAGAGTACGAAGGGGAGCTGGACGATGCTGAGAAGGAGGAGGAGGACGATCACATGGAATACTGCCGCGTCTGTAAGGACGGGGGCGAGCTCTTGTGTTGTGATGCTTGCATCTCATCCTACCATATCCACTGCCTCAACCCGCCGCTTCCTGAGATCCCTAATGGGGAATGGCTGTGTCCCCGTTGCACGGTGAGGGCACTGGGAGAGAGGGCATCCTGCTGGATTTCGGGGTGGGGGAGGAGTGGCTGTGCTGTGAGAAGAGGGTAAGAGAGAGATTTACTTGGCAGTAAGGCTCACCGGTTACATAGAGGGTTGCCTCCTGGGGAAGAGGCTTTGGTGGGTGACCAGACTCCCTGCCTCTTTGACACCTTCTCTTTCCCACCCCCAGTGCCCCATGCTAAAGGGACGGGTGCAAAAAATCCTGCACTGGCGATGGGGGGAGCCTCCAACACCAGTCGCTGTCACCCTGCCACCCGATGCCAACCCAGACGACCCACCGCCCAAGTCTCTGCAGGGGCGTTCCGAGCGCGAATTCTTCGTCAAGTGGGTCGGGCTGTCCTATTGGCACTGCTCCTGGATAAAGGAATTGCAGGTACAATTTTGACTAAACTTGGGGCTGAGGCAGCTCTGCCTTCGAATGAAACTCTGTGCCTCGTCAAGAGAGTGCGGGACCCCAAAACTGGAAATGAATGGTGGCATGACAGTGCTGTCAACAGCACAGAGGGAGAGCTTGGAGGGTCTGGGCATTTGAACCCCCCACATAGCACCATTCAGTCTTTGGGCAGCTTGATTCTGGTCTTTGCCCTGCCTTTGTCCTTCGGCATAAACTTAAATCAGTGTTAGCGCAACCGTGGGCTGGGGTGAACTTCTTCATTCCCTCTCTTCTGCCCCCAAGGCCTGCCACCTCTCCCCGGCACCTCTTGTTTGGGGAGGCTCCCAGCACTCCAGCTCCAGCAGTGTTGTTCTGATGTTGCTCTCTGGGCACGGGCAGCCAGGAAAGGTGCATTGACAATGATGATGAGACAAGGAGGAGAAGAGGCATCATGGCCCAGAAACTCTGATGTGACCCCTCACATGGCCTATTAGACGGCTTGTGTAGTAGAGCTGGGAAATATCTTGGAGAATCACTGCCAGTCTGACTGTGCAAAAACCACTTCGGTTTGAAAGGTGGTATTATTAGAATGGGAGAGCAGCAGCAGCAGCAACAACACCACATGTCAACAACAAAAACAACACATGTCTGTCAGTGCCAATGATAGCCAGAAGTCCAATCTCTATGTCCCACCTACTGTATATTCCTGCGTATAAGACTACTTTTTAACCCAGGAAAATCTTCTCAAAAGTCAGGGGTCGTCTTATACGCCGGGTCATATTTCTTATACGGCGAGTATATCCCAAACTCTATATTTTAACTGGAAAAGTTGGGGGTCGTCTTATACGCCCAGTCGTCTTATACGCCGGAAAATATGGTACTTCTAATGACTGGATGCTGAGCATAGGGATCACCATCATCAGGGTGCCCTGTGTGTGAGCCTCCTTCAGTCATGTCACTGGCCTCATCAGAACCATGTGTGCTAATTGTTCTTGACCCATCATGTAAGAGGCTAGATGGGGTGTGGTCGCAGTGGGTTTTCTGTACCAGCTTTTGATTCAAATCTTTATATTTCTCATTCCCTTTTACTCAGTTTCTCACCTTTCTTTTTTCTTCCCTTTCTCTGCCCCCTCCCCCCACAAATCCCAGCTTGAGATTTTCCACCTGGTGATGTACAGGAATTACCAACGAAAGAATGACATGGATGAGCCTCCACTGCTTGACTACGGTTCTGGTGATGACGATGGGAAGAGTGAGAAGAGGAAGAACAAGGATCCTTTCTATGCCGAGATGGAGGAGAAATACTACCGCTATGGCATCAAGCCTGACTGGATGACCATCCACCGTGTTATAAACCATAGGTCAGCTTGTGTGTGCGTGTGTGCACGCATGTGTGTGCATATTTCATCCCCTATCACAATGATGCCAAGCCTCAAGGGTGGTGAACCTGCAGCCCTTGGGCCAGATCTGGCCCACTAAACCACTGCAGGTGGTCGACAGGCATTGGCAAAACTGAGCTCCTCTCCTCTGCAAAGGCAACTCTTTTGCTAGAAGGTCTTCCTGATCAGGAAACAAGAAGGCATACTCCAGGCATCCCCAAACTGCGGCCCTCCAGATGTTTTGGCCTACAACTCCCATGATCCCTAGCTAACAGGACCAGTGGTCAGGGATGATGGGGATTGTAGTCCAAAACATCTGGAGGACCGAAGTTTGGGAATGCCTGGCATACTCCTTCCTGTTAAGACCTCCTGCCAACAGCACAGCACAGAAAGGAGGAACCTTTGTAAGGTAAACCAGTGGGGCTTTCTTCCCCATCACAATGCTGGCTTAAACCTCTCTCCTCTCAGCCCAGCACTGCAATGGGGATGAGTGTCATGCATACATCCTAGCGCGGTGTGTGCCAGCATATGTGATCTGTATGTGTTTGGTTTGTGCGTGCTGCATATCTGGCAAGCATGTGTGTGTGTGTGTGTGTGTGTGTGTGTGTGTGTGTGGTGTGTGTGCATGCAGCCCTCAGACATCGGTCAGTTTTGAATGTGGCCCCTAGACCCGGGAAGGTTTAGCCGCTAGCGCACAGCCAGTGCACTGTTGGTTCTGATGAGACCTAGGCGTGTGTTAGATACTTTGCGGTGAGCATTAATAGGGAGTAATTGAGGTATAGGTGTTGGCAGCCTGGCCACTCCTGGGAACCCCACCTTTCTTTAAAGAATATTTAATCCTCAAGGTTCTGAAGAATAAAATGGATTTGAACATGACCTTTGTGGTTTCTCCAAGAGAATCCTTTTAAAAGATTTCCATATCTTCATGATATTCACTGGCTTAGCCATGGTGGCCTTTGTTGACTTAATCCCATCAGATGCCTTTTGGTGAAACAGAGTAAGCAAACCCAGTTTGTGTGTTTTGTTTTCTTTCTGCTTCTTTCTCTCTTTTCTCTTGGCGCCGTGAATTTACTGCGTGCAGCATTGACAAAAAGGGCAACTACCACTACCTGGTGAAATGGCGTGACCTTTCCTACGACCAGTCCACATGGGAGGAGGATGAGATGTCGATTCCAGACTATGAGTACCACAAGCAGGCCTATTGGTTTCACAGGTGAGGAAGCCATGAGGGTGGCGGTGGGGAGGGAGGCACTGAGCAGGGCAGGACTGAGCCGCCTGGCCCAATGCACCCTGGGCAATGCCTGAGATTCCTGAGTGAGACACAATGGGGCTTTCCTCTCTCTCCACCCCCCCCCCTCTCTAGAGAGCTGATAATGGGTGAAGACCCTGCCCAGCCCAGGAAGTACAAGAAGAAGAAGAAGGAGCTGACGTCGGAGGACCCGCCCAACTCCCCCACCAACGATGTAAGCTCTGGGGTGGTGGCTAGCAGTGCGGCCACTCCTCTGCGGTGCTGAGCACCCTTGACGCTGCGGCACTAGGCTGGGAAGGGAGTGCAGCCTGACAAAGAGGAAAGCTCTGTGCAGCTGATGGGCCCAAGACGTTTTAAATGGGGATCACTGCAGGAGTGGTGTCCAGAAGGGAGCAAGCCTCTGTCCGTGTGCGTGCATGGCTCTCACCTCTCTGCTTCTCTCTCTCCGGACATCCTTGCAGCCCACGGTGAAGTATGACAGCCAGCCACGCTTCATCACGTCCACAGGGGGCACGCTGCACATGTATCAGCTGGAAGGCCTGAACTGGCTCCGGTTCTCCTGGGCCCAGAGCACAGACACCATCCTGGCGGATGAGATGGGCCTCGGCAAGACGATCCAGACCATTGTCTTCTTGTACTCGCTGTACAGGGAGGTAAGCCAGGAGTGGTGGCCTGGGCATGTTCGCTCTCTTTTCTATTGGAGTACGTGAGTCTGTCCCCGCCCCCCCACTGCTCCTGCCTCCTGTGGAAACCTAACATTTACATGTCATTGCATGGTCCTTTCCTTATGCTGTGACTCAGGACTTCTGAACTGGTTCTCTTCCTTTTCTGATCATGCGCCTTCCCAAGTGTTACAAAGAAAGTGCTGGCTTCCTGTCCTGAAAGCTCACAGTCCCAAAAGTAGAGGAAGGAGAACAGGGGTATACATGGGACAGAGGGGGGGAAGGGTTATAAACCTTCCAGTGAAGCTCTCCCACCTACTCCAGACCCCTTGTGTCTTTCCAAGAAAGAAAACCAATAAAGTTGCTTTTGCCAACATTCTCTTTGTTTATCCAGTTCCACCTTTCAAAGCAACTAAAAGTGCCCCCATACTCCTCCTGAGCCCCCATTCCCTGTTTGCCTAGCCCCTCTCCCCTGCTGAGATGGAATGGAAGAGATTCTCTTTGCTTCCTACCTCAGGCCCATCCATTCACTTCCACTGTTCTCCAACCAGATTGAAGCCACCGACTATTCTCCTCCAATCTGCTTTGGATGGCATAAAGCAAGTTTCCTGCCACTTGTTACTTCCCTCAAAACCTCCACCTTAGCTCTCATTTTATTTGGGGTTTCCTTCAGGGTTTCTGATGGGAGATGGGCCTTGTTTGTTGTTTGGAGTTTGGCCTCCCTGCTCTCCCACGCTTCCCCCCTTTGGGGTTTCCTCATGGGTGAGTGTTCTGGAGCTGAACTATTTCTGCAGGATCCTACCCGTCAGCATGAGGGACACAGGTGGCGCTGTGGTCTAAACCACAGAGCCTAGGGCTTGCCGATCAGAAGGTCGGCGGTTCGAATCCCTGCAACAGCGTGAGTTCCCGTTGTTCGGTCCCTGCTCCTGCCAACTTAGCAGTTTGAAAGCACGTCAAAGTGCAAGTAGATAAATAGGTACTGCTCCGGCGGGAAGGTAAATGGCGTTTCCGTGCACTGCTCTGGTTCGCCAGAAACAGCTTAGTCATGCTACCCACATGACCTGGAAGCTGTACGCCGGCTCCATCGGCCAATAAAGCGAGATGAGCACCACAACCCCAGAGTTGTCCGTGACTGGACCTAATGGTCAGGGGTCCCTTTACCTTTACCTTTTACCCGTCAGCATGAGCTAGACCTCAAGTGCTCCCTCCCTGCTGTCGTCCTCTGCCCCAACCACCTCCTGTCTTGACCTCCTCATGGCAGCCTCCCAGTGAGTGCCTGCTTTGCCAAGACATCTTGCTGAAGTGCTAGAGCCGCAGGCTTTTCTGAAAGGTGGTGAGGCAAGGGAAAGCCCTTTCTTAAGCGAGCAGCTGAGTTGCTGTCTGCTCCAGCTGCTGATCCCGCACCATGATGGGGGCGGATCCTGCCATGTTGCGCCAGATTCTTTCCCCCATAACAGAAATATCTGGCAGCAGGCAACCCTCCTCCACAGAAGAAAAGGTGCACATTTAATCTCTGTTGTTGGGCATCTTCCTTGTTTGTGATGACGTGGGAAGCACACAATGTGCATATGCTTCTCTGAACACGAGCGTGAATGCATCTGGGAAACCTGATGGGGCCAGATTTGCCAGATACATGCAAATTTGCGTGTGACATCTGCTTGATTACCTGTTGGAAGCATCCATGTTGTGTTGGTGCTTCCTACAGCATTCATAACGTGTGGAGCCATCGCCAGCCTTGCCTTGTGTGATGTCGATTGTAAGTCTTTTGGGCACTGACCATATGAGGTTTCTGTGTTCTGTATACCGCCTAGCACAGTGTTGGTGCTGAATGAACGTCTGGTAGGAGGAGTGCATCAGCCCCAGGCAAAGGGTCCTTCTGTGAACAGCTGTTACTTCTGTATGAACAGCTGCTGTGACTGGCTGCGTGTCAGTGATCCCAGCAGAGCCACAGGAGAACCTTGCTCATTCTGGCAGCCAGCGTTTTATGAATGGATTTCTCTTTGCCTAGCTGAGCCCCTGGGAGCCAAAAGCAAAGAGCCTGAGAATTGCTGCATCAGGCTGAGTCAGGCCTGGGAGCTGCCGGTGGCCTCTTTTGACTCCTCCTGAGCTGCCGACGGGAAAGTTCCTTCCAGTTCACATGTGATTTCATGCCCTTCCTCTTTTCTCTACCCCCCCCCCCACTCCACCAGGGTCACACCAAAGGGCCTTTCCTGGTCAGTGCTCCGCTGTCCACCATCATCAACTGGGAACGAGAATTTCAGATGTGGGCGCCCAATTTCTATGTGGTAACCTACACAGGGGATAAGGACAGCCGCTCCATCATCCGTGAGAACGAGTTTTCTTTTGAGGACAACGCCATGAAGGGTGGAAAGAAAGCCTTCAAAATGAAGGCAAGTGCAGTGGGGTTTTCCTCCCACCTTACAGCAACAGCAGCGCTGACTCTGCAGCTTCCCATGGGCCTTATATTGATTGTGGTCAATATAATTCTGCTTCCCACCAAACTCTGAGGCGGAAGGCAGCTTGTTAACCCCTTTGCTTCCAAGCCCCACAATGCTGCCTTGCCAGCTTGCCTTTCAAACGCACAAGAGCTCCGAACTCTTCCCCCATCACAGAGAACCGCATTCAGTGGTGCCATGGAGCAGATGGTGGCTCTACGTATATTCTTCCCACCTTCTGTATTTCTCCTCTTTGTTTTCAGAGAGAAGCTCAGGTGAAGTTTCACGTCCTCCTTACCTCCTATGAGCTGGTCACCATTGACCAGGCTGCCTTGGCTTCCATCCGGTGGGCCTGTCTTGTTGTGGATGAAGCTCACCGACTCAAAAACAACCAGTCCAAGGTGAGGAGAGCTTGAGCTGGCTTGTCCTGGATAAATGCCAGGATTTGGGACTCCTCTGTGGTGGGTGAGGGTATAGGAAGGTGAAGGGAGGGAAGAAGGGTGCTCTGATGCCTGTACTGCTCTTGCTTTCAGTTCTTCAGGGTGTTAAACGGTTATAAGATCGACCACAAGCTGCTGCTCACTGGGACTCCCTTGCAAAACAACTTGGAGGAGCTCTTCCACCTGCTGAATTTCCTCACTCCTGAGAGATTCAAGTATGGCTAATTTTGTGCTTCCTTCCCCTTTGCTGTGGAGGCCTGTTAATCAGAGAGCTGGAGGGGCTTAATCTTAACTCCTCTCCTCTCTGTCATTGATACCTTGGCCTGTTTGTCATCTACCTTCAGACTGGGGTCCCTGTCCACAGTTTCCCCTCTCCTTTCCAGGTTTGCATCTACCGGTAACCTTTTCATCCAGTGCATAGCTAGCCTGAACATAGGGTGGAGTTTCTACCCAATCTTCCACCCAACTGGAACTTGATATAACAGAGGGGCTTAAACCTTCCACTCTAATCACAGAAGGCCTTTGGATAAGTTCAGTCTTCATAAGCAGGAGGAGGGCCTGGTGAGCCAGTTGACATAAAAAGACTTGGCTGAATGTGAAAGGACAAGCGAATAGCAGATCTTTAGATAACCACTTCTTAGTTGTCTTTCATGCCCAAGACCTCCATGATCAGTTGATCTCCCCAGCATTATAAGACCTGGTGCCTAACAGCTGATCCCAAAATGTGGTGGGCCATCTGCCTCACAGCACAGCTCTAGTGTGCATGTTATACAGAAAGCAGTTCGGAAAACCTATAAAAGAGGAGCATTTGGGCATCTGAAAATGTATATCTGGAGGGATGGCTCCCTCTGCTGACCATTTCCAGATTTCCAGTGCACACTGCTGGGAATCTGGCATCTTGGTCACTCCCAAGTGAAACTTAATGTGACTTCTGGTGGCCTCAAGGGATTTCCGTTTGTCTGAAACAGATGTCTAGTGATGGGGGGTGGGCTCCTCCCACCAACACTGGAAGCTGGTCTTGTAGAGGCTTCAAGCTCTTTCCAGGGCGGGTGGAGAGGGCCAGGTTACATTTTCACATTTTTGCCCTTTGTGCACTGAGGAACCTCAGCTGCTCTTGCCTCTCCAAGGCTTAGTGAAACTAAAAGAGACGGCTTCTTTCTTTCCTCTTTCATTGACTTTAGGGCTGGAAAGATTTTTACATTATTTGGTTTGGTGGTGTCTTTTACACCGAGACTTGCAAACGAACTACAAAGCATTAAGTGCTCCCTCGTTCAAACCCTCCTGCACATCTGTGGTTTTGTTATTTCTTTCTCCCTACCAACTAAAGATCCTGCCTTCCCAGCCTTCAAATTTGACACCACATTAATACCACATAAATTGTCCACTTTTATTTATTTATTTATTTAAAATATGTTTAGTCACTTTTTTGGACAAGAGCCTTACAATCAAAATTAAAACCTTAAAAATTAGTGCACAGTTTAAAACTTAAAAAAATACCCTAATACTACAAGTCAGCACGCTTGACAGGTTTCCACTTGCTACCCAAAATGAATAAAACTTACCGTCTAACTCAATTATCACCCAGCTAATGATTACCATGCCTTAAAGAGCAGCTGTATACCACCCTTCATCCGTGGATCTCAGAGTAGTTCACAAGATAAAAATGCAATATGAAAGCACAAAATACATGACAAAAACAAGAACAAAAAACCCCAACCAATAACCCCCTCCCCTCCCTCAAACGCATTTAAAAGGAGTATAGGATGTTAATCAGAGAAGGCCTGGTTGAAGAGGAATATTTTCACCTGGTGCCTAAAGGTGTATAATGAAGGCGTCAGCCAAATCTCCCTGGTTCTTCAATTCTGTTTGCCCTGCCACTTTCTCCCTAGAAAACCCGCTCAGCAATCAGGGCTTTTTTTGGTGTATTGTGGTTTGTGCTGATTTAGTGCTAAGGAATGGGTTTTTCCAGGGAATATTGTCAGGTAAAGGCAAAACCACTTCGATCCATGCCTAGAAAGCACACGACAAGCAGAAAACTGCTTGGACCCATGCTTTCTAGGCACAGGAAATGTGGACAAGCCGTCCCTGTCTGAAACCCTGGAGAGCCACTGCTGCCAGCCAGTGTAGACAGTACTGTATATGGCAGTTCCCTATGTTATCTATGCTTCTATATTCTGTCTGTAATCACAAAATATTTTAGGGTGGGTCACTAAATTTAAGTGAATAAAGGAAATGCAATTTAAAACCAATTTACTTTTTATGATCCTACCCCCCCACCCCGCAAGCCATTGTTTTAAGGAAGCTGGGGGGGCATGACTTGGTTAGAACTGGGGGGAGTTGAAGGATGGGGCTTTCATTTCATTAAGGGTGCCCTCCCTTCGCCTGCCCTAATTTGAGCACTAGGCTTGGGGGGGTCTTTGTGACAGATCCTCCTTCAGATACTTTCCCCAACCCAAAATCCCTTCCTTTCCCTTGCTTGTGTGCAGCATTTTGTTGGCCTGAAATATCCCCAGAGGTGTACACGTAAGAGCTTCTGTCTCTTTCCCACAGCAACCTGGAAGGCTTCCTGGAGGAGTTTGCTGACATCTCCAAGGAGGACCAAATTAAAAAACTCCATGACCTCCTGGGACCCCATATGTTGCGCCGCCTCAAGGCTGACGTCTTCAAGAACATGCCGGCCAAGACAGAGCTCATTGTCCGGGTGGAGCTCAGCCCCATGCAGAAGTATGGGCAGGACTGGGGGAGGAGAGGCAGTATGGGGGACTGTCCTTTCCAGGCAGAGTGCCAGGGTGGTGGCAGATATATGACCTGGACTCTAGTGGGGCAGGGGCACTGTGGATCAGGGAGGGGAGACCCAGTGAAACAGAATTTGGGGAAGGGGAGCAGGCCTGGTCAGGATGGAGGAGAGTCAAGGTCCTTAGGTTCTCTGCAAGAATAGTTACATCCTGGGGAGGGAGCAGTAGACCAAAGCATGCCAGAACCCAAGACTCTGGTCTCCTTTCCTCCAGATTGTTGGGAGGGCGAATGGGAAAAGACAACTCATTGAATGTTAAATGTACTGTATTTCTCCCCCTCCCTCCCTTTTTGGTAAAAATCTGGCAGATACTTCTGTACATGGAGGGGTCATAGTGAAGCTACAGGGAACCAGGCAGAGGGACTTCTCGGTGGTGGCGCCCGCCCTGTGGAACGCCCTCCCACCAGAGGTCAAAGCAATAAACAACCACATGACCTTTAGAAAACACCTGAAGGCAGCCCTGTTCAGGGAAGCTTTTAATCTGTGATTTTAATGTTTTGTTTTTTAATATTTGCTGGAAACCGCCCAGGGTGGCTGGGGAGACCCAGCCAGATGGGCGGGGTACAAATAATAAATTATTATTATTATTATTATTATTGTTATTGTTATTGTTATTATTATTATTATTATACGAGTCTCTCTCATACTACTCCTTTTCTCCTCCTGCTGTTCCCATTCTTCTCTCCCCCCCCCCCGCCCAATCAGGAAATACTATAAATATATCTTGACCCGCAACTTTGAAGCTTTGAACTCCCGTGGTGGCGGTAACCAGGTGTCCTTGCTCAACATAATGATGGACCTGAAGAAATGCTGCAACCACCCCTACCTTTTCCCTGTTGCTGCGATGGTATGTCTTGCATTGCCCAACCGGCTGGCAGGGGCCTGTGCAGGGCCAGGGCAGCTCTCTCCAGCTGGAAGGAGTGGGCTCATGTTGTGGGGCAGGGATAGGTTGCCTTTGGCAGGCAAACTGGCCCACCTCCTCAGTCAGCCTCTGGCCTTTGCCTAATCCCCTGACAGTAAAGAATAGACCCAGCCAGATGAAACCACCTGCATGAATGGCGACGGCTATGCTTTGTCTTGGCAGGAATCCCCCAAGTTGCCAAGCGGTGCCTATGAAGGGGGTGCTCTTATCAAGTC
The DNA here is from genome assembly GCA_034641385.1 of Darevskia mixta. Lineage (NCBI taxonomy): Eukaryota > Metazoa > Chordata > Lepidosauria > Squamata > Lacertidae > Darevskia > Darevskia mixta. The sequence goes on along the minus strand of JAWWNH010000044.1, from coordinate 1,294,858 downwards.
CTCTGGGAAACTGATGCTGTTACAGAAGATGCTGCGGAAGCTAAAAGAGCAGGGCCACCGAGTGCTCATCTTTTCCCAGGTGAGAGTGGTTGGGGGATATATGGGGCCTTGAGCACCTGGATGCTGGCTGTGTGGAGAAGAAAAGAATGTTGTGTGTTTCTTCTCCCATGGTTACAGCATGCAAATAATGTAATTTCATGACATAATTTTTTCCTAAATGTTATGGAGGTGTTGGGATGCTGTCTTCTGTGACATCATCTGTTCAGTAAGAACAAATTAGTCTCAAGTGCAGGCATGCAGTATACAGCAAGAATGCTATTGATGAATGCGAAGGCACTATCAATCTCATTTAGGAATATGAATGCCCAGAGGTAAAAATGGGTTTTCCTCATTTTTCCAAGGTCTTCCTCCCTTCCCCCTCTTGCTTTTTTTACAGTGGAAATTGGAAAGGAAAAGAAATCCCTCCAATGAACTATTATCTCTTTTAGGATACTGTATTGCTCTTTAAGGCAGGGTTTAAAAATAGTATTTTAGTTGTACAGTACTCTCTCTCAAAAAAAATCAGTAACTTTGTACAGTAATATACAGCATTAGGAAACCGCAGTCTCTGTATACAGTAGATATGAACAACTCAATTCCAATTCTGTTAAGCTACAGAAAGGCATAGAAATAAAAAGAAGTTTACTGTTGCTTCTTGGGCTTTGGAGGAGAATTTTTAGTATTATTTCTTTTTTCTGGATCTCATTTATTTTGGAGACTGTTTGTAAGCCCAAACAATTTTGCTTTCCACAGTGTTAGTGGTTTCTGCATTTCCCCCCTGTTTCCCCAACTGAGAATTTCCAGAAGTACAGTACTAGATCTCTCGTCTCATTTATGGGTATCTTTTCCAGATGACAAAAATGCTGGACCTACTTGAGGATTTCCTTGACTATGAAGGGTACAAGTACGAACGGATTGATGGGGGCATTACGGGGGCCCTGAGGCAAGAGGCAATTGATAGATTTAACGGCAAGTATGAAGGTTGTGGGCCTGATGTGTGACGGCAGAAGGTGGGGCTTGGCCTTTATATATCATTACAGTACCGTGAGCTCAATTGTCTCTAGAAAGGAGCCTGCCAAGGATCTCCTTCAGGTGGAGTAAGGATCCATCTACATGCCACAAGAAGAACCCCACTAGATCAGGCCAAAGGTATATCTATTCGAGGATCCTGTCTCCCATAGTGGTCAGCCAGCTGCTGATGGAGAACCTACAAGCTGGGCGTGAGGGTCAGTTGCAACGGTCTTGTCAGTGCCAGAATCGGCATCCAAAACTTCAGCCTTTGTCAGTTGAGGGAAGATAGGAGTTGCAGGTGTGCCAGTAGGCCAGAGCAACACTATAGGCAATGTCCAGTAGGAGGAACAAAAAATCCTGAAACAGCAACTCCTCTTCAGCTGTCTCTGTCTCTTGCTTGGTCACGAGACAGAACAGGGATGTAGTCTGCTAATCCAGACCAGACCGCAAAAGTTGGCTGTGTGTTTTCTGCCTTTCTTGGGCAGCTGAAGGAGCCAGCTCCTCAGTAATGGATGCCTTGTTTACCCCACACCAGAAAGGACATTCATGGTGAATCATAGAGTTGGAAGGGACCCCCAAAGGTCATCTGGTCCAACCCCCTGCAATGAAGGAATCCCAACTAAAGCATCCATGGCAGATGGCTATCCAACCTCTGCTTAAAAACCTCCAAGGAAGGAGAGTCCACAACCTCCTGCCAGAGTACATTCCACTGTCAAACAGCTCTTAACTGTCAGAAAGTTATTCTTGATGTTTCGTTGGAATCTCTTGTAACTTGAAGGTTAAGCATGATGTTTTTGCATAGCTTGGAGCAGGCAGCCATAATTTTTACTCTGGAGTGACATCATATACTTGGGAATCTGCTCCCAAGCATGAAATACCTTGTGCGAAGCAGACCTAAGCCTGACTTCTGAGTTCAAGTTTGTGTTCTGAATTTTGAGTCCAGTTCATGTGTCTTACCTCCTGATTCACTCACTGAGAGTCTTCATTCTTTATCAGCCCCGGGAGCTCAGCAGTTCTGCTTCCTGCTCTCCACGCGGGCAGGTGGTTTGGGCATCAACTTGGCCACAGCAGACACGGTGATCATCTTTGATTCAGACTGGAACCCTCACAATGATATTCAGGTAGGCCCCTCTGCTCCCCTGATCACCCCTCCATCCTCCTTATGGACTTCTGTTTTTAAGGAGCGGGCTGGTGCTGTGATGTTATTATTGTAATGCTCTGCATGTTTTAATAGACTATATATACACTGTGTATGTGTGTATATAATGTTTATTTTTATAATTGCTTTTTTTCTATGTTTCTAGATGTTTCTAAGCATCTAAAACATCAGGGGGAAAGGTGGGATATAAAAATAAAAATAATTCTGTAGATCCACCGGAGGTTGCACATAAGAACCACTTCGAGGGTGTGGTTTTTTTTGTTTTTGTTTTAACAATCAATATATTAATTTTATGAAGTAAATAATAAAATTAAAAAAACCTTGCTGGATCAGACCAAAGTCTGATTTTATCTATCATCCCTTTTTCACCCATTAGCCAACCAGCGGTCAACGGGTTATAGACATTCCCACAATCTGACTATGCAAGCAAAATCCTCAGCATCCCAAGAAGCTTACTTTTCATTAACACAGAGATAATTTTTAGTCAAAGCTATTTTCTGGCCACAAAGATTAGCTTGGCCATGTACCAGCAACGCCTGCTAAAATTTCTAGGCTAGAGTGAGGCTGATTTCAGCACTCCCACCCAAGGCATGGACAAACGGAATGAATAATGCAAAATCAGCAAGTGCAAGGAAAGTAGTTTTCATCTACTTTATTCAGGTACCAAATTAGGCATTTTGAGATAACAGCATGAGAGAGGCCTGTATTGCAATTGACCCTGAGCCCTTGGAACAAAGTGGATAGTTAAACCTTAGCATGGTATTTGCCAAGTGATGATGGTTCTTACTCATCTGACAAACCCTGGAGTCTGTGTTTCCTGGAGTGTGAGGTGTAGAGGTGACCCTCCCCTCCCTTATGCAGACACAGAGCAATCCCTCAGCAAAGGGGGGCTGTGGCCGGGTGCACTGGGGAGCTCAAGCTATGGCTTCTACCAAGCTGGCCCACAGTTACAGACCTATGTGCTCACATAGTGAAGACAAGGGAAGAAAATCTGATGGCAAATGTGGAGCAACGAGTTTTGCCAGAGGCCTCTTTCATGTTCAGGGTGTTTGGGTTAACCCTCTCTATTCCTCTTTCTCTGCGTTTCCTCCCTTCCCTGCCTTCTCATGGTTTGGGTGCTATTGCAGGCCGCTTCTAGAATCAAAGTCACTAGAGGTCTCTGACATCATTGCAGATCAGCAAGTGGCTAGGGACAAGTATACAGATGGGCAGCAGCCTGCTTTATCCTAAAATATCTTCAGATGTAACCATTGCTGCACAGCAGGTCCCCTTCTTTCCCTCCCTCCCTCCCTGTTTTTAGCACACATACGTTTGACCATAGCAGCTTACCAGAAGAGCCCAGATCAATTAGCTCAAAAGCCTATCTGCTTCAGCATCTTGGTTCCCATGGTGAGAAACCCAAATCAGGACGTAAGGGCCATAATCCTCCCCAAGCCATTTCATCATTACCTGACTTTATTGGGTTGTTTTTCATCCCACCCCCAACCCATTTTGCAGGCCTTCAGCAGAGCTCATCGCATTGGCCAGGCCAACAAGGTGATGATCTATCGCTTTGTGACACGGGCCTCTGTGGAGGAGCGTATTACGCAGGTGGCCAAGCGGAAGATGATGCTGACTCACCTGGTTGTCCGCCCAGGCCTGGGCTCCAAGTCGGGCAGCATGTCCAAACAGGAGCTGGATGACATCCTCAAGTTTGGCACTGAGGAGCTCTTCAAGGACGAAAACGAGGGTGAGGAGATCGCTGCTGTGGGTGATGCATCAAGAGGCGGGCAGCTGTTTGCAATGTCCAAGGGTTGTTCCAGGTAGAATTAATTGCAGTAGTCTAGCCTCATGTATGTTAGGAGAGGAATAACTGCTGCACATTGGGAAACTGGACAAAGGAAGCTGTACTCTTTTAATCAGACAGAGCTGCTGAGCAGTGCGCTTGGCCTCTTCTGCCACCTGGGCTTCCAGGTGCACCAGCGGATCTTGCTATGTCAAATGATGCAGGTACCTCTTGCTGCACCCATTGCAGGGTAAAGTGTACTGTGCAGAATCAGGGTTTGGGCTGAAGGTGAAACCCATCGGTCATAAATCCCAGCATCCTTTGTGGTGAATCTGGCAGCAATCTCCCAGGTCTCAGCCTCAGTCTCCTACCCCTTACCCCCTTTTCTTTTCTTCTCCTCACCTCACTACAGGAGAGAACAAAGAGGAGGACAGCAGTGTCATCCACTATGACAACGGAGCCATTGCACGGCTGTTGGACCGTAACCAGGATGCCACCGATGATGCGGACGTCCAAAACATGAACGAGTACCTCAGCTCCTTCAAAGTGGCCCAGTACGTGGTTCGGGAGGAGGACAAGGTCAGTCGGACAAGGCAGCTGTGAGATCATGGCTGATGGTTCAATGGGCAGCAAGGCTGTGCTCCAGGGTTTACAGATGAGAGGTCTTCATGTGCCTGAAGCCATGGAGCAATGGGTGCGGAGTGTGCGGCTCCACAAGGTCGCTTGCAAAGGGTGACTGCTTTTGTGCTAGCGCGTGCATCCCAGTGACTCCAACCTTCTCTTTGCTGCCTCAGATTGAGGAGATTGAGCGGGAGATCATCAAACAAGAGGAGAATGTGGACCCTGACTACTGGGAGAAGCTGTTGCGGCACCATTACGAGCAGCAGCAGGAGGACTTGGCTCGCAACCTAGGAAAAGGGAAGCGTGTGCGCAAACAGGTCAACTACAATGATGCGGCCCAAGAGGACCAAGGTCAGCATTTGGGGGTCTCCTTGAGAGGATAGGAGTGGCCACCTGGCACTCTCAGGGCTACTGAACCTATTTCCGAACAAAATGGCCCCAGATTTTAGGGACCCTATCCTGACCCCCCCCCCAATTCTCTTGTAATTTGAAACCTGCAAATTCAGGGGGGAAAGAGTGACAGTCGTAACATTTATGCATGCTCGGAGTGGCTAGTCCTCAGGAAGTATTCCTGATGGAGGTTGGGGGGGAGAACAGAGCCAGAACTGCATCTCCTTTGCGTTGTGTAAGGTTTTACCAGATTCCATCTGCTGAAAGTGCGTGAGGACTGTGTTTTTTTGGGCAAGACATGGAGGTAGGACTGCTTCTCCCATCATGCAGTGGAAGGAAATCTAGACTAACATGCCCCCCTGAAAACCAACCTGGTCATATATTTGATCACTGGTGTCTTAAGCGATTTTCAGCTTTCAAAAAAGGGGGTCGGTGGTTGTGTTCCAGCAACCTCCTCTCCAGCACTTTGCACGGAAGTGATTGTCTGGTGATGTGGGGTTTATGGGAGGGGGCAAGAAGAACTGAGAAAGCAAGAGCCTTGTACTGCTTGCAAACTGGCCTGATGCTGTTTCAGACAATCAGTCCGAGTACTCAGTGGGCTCTGAAGAGGAGGATGAAGACTTTGACGAAAGGCCAGAAGGTGAGGGCTTGTTTTTCCTTCCTCTCCTGCATGTGGTGTGCCCCGAAAGGAGCCTGAAGATTGTGTAATAGTCCAACTCTCGGCCCAGGGGAGGGATCCTCCCTCTTTCCACGCTCAACCCACAGCTTTTGAGCTCCTGCCAAGCAAAGAGAGGGAACAAATCTATATGGCTGGTTGGAACAGAGGTTTGCTCTTGTGCGGCATTCCATCAGGGCTGTGAACTGTGTGTGCATGCACGTTTTTGTGTTACTGATTCTTGGCCTACGCTACCTTGTATCGCACCTAACAAACCCCGTGGGACTTGCTCTTTCCTGGTGGCCTGCCTTCCTCTGTGTGATGGGAGGTTGCTTTCTATCACGGCAGCCTGCTGCACATGTCTTTCTGGGATCTCAGCCAGCCAGCCAGCCCTCCCTCCCTATTGGCATGCCAGGGGGAGGGCTGCGTTCTCTTCCTGGCTTTCCCGGGCCAAATGAGTGTGTGGCCTTGGGCAGGCCAGCACAAGGGACTTCGGTGGGACCTGCTCCATCTCCTGCCTGCCAAGCCAGGCGGAGGCTTTCTGGGCACCTGGCCATGCCTCGGCAATACTAGAGCGATGGAGGGATGTGATTGTAAGCCTCTGTCTCTCGCTCTGCGTGCCAAGGTCGCCGACAGTCCAGACGGCAGCTCCGGAACGAGAAGGACAAGCCTCTCCCCCCGCTTCTGGCACGAGTTGGTGGGAACATCGAGGTGAGAGGACGGCCTTGCAGGATGGCTTTTGAGTGGTGGGAGGGGAAAGGTGGATGGGACAGGTCCACTTCCCTTACAACCATTTGAATTGTGGAGTAGGAAAAAAGTATGGGTTGGGCCACTCAAGGGTCTTGATTCTGTAGGAAGATGTCAGGGAAGAGGAAGTTTGTCTGAGGGAAAGGGGGACCGGAAAAGGAGCAGTGCTTTGGCTTAGGCATTATTTATTTTTTATTTCATTAAATTTATGCACTGCTTGATTGGAAAAAAAAGCAAGCAAACATCAAAGCGGTTTACAAAATCTATATGTTGTGGTACAGCTTGAGTGGTGGGCAATTTGGCAACACTTACGCTCTGTGGGCAAGTGGCTAGTTTCCTAGAAGAGTTAGGGGGACCCTAGCAGTAGCCATGTTAGTGATGTTTTGGGGATGACCCTGGCTTTTGTGCCACCTTCCTTCAGGTGCTCGGCTTCAACACCCGCCAGCGAAAGGCCTTCCTGAATGCCGTCATGCGCTGGGGCATGCCTCCACAAGATGCCTTCACCTCCCAGTGGCTGGTCCGGGACTTGCGGGGCAAGACGGAGAAAGAATTTAAGTAGGTGTCTTGTGTGAGATTTGCGTCCTGTGCACTCTTCACCAGGGGGAAGAAGGGTTTGTCCTGCCTCCTGAATAACAAGTTTTGAGCATCCTCCTGCAAAGCAGCTATAGCCAGGGTCGTATAAACGTCACAGTCCTACTGTGCAAGCACAAACACACAGCATCTCAAGAAACTTAATTTCATTAAAAGAAAAAGAAAGAAAACAGACTCTTTCTAGACATTCTGGCCACAAAGATGAGCTTGGCTGCATACCAGCAATGCCTGCTAAAACCTCCAGAGCTCGAGGGAGGCCCATCTTCAGCACACCCCCTGCTGGTATGAACAACTGGAACGTATCATACAAAATAAGCAAATGCAAGGAAAGCAGTTTTCAGTCTAATTTGTTCAAGTGTCGGATTTGGCATTTTCAGGTATAGCATGACCAGTACTGACCCTGAACCCTTGGAACAGGGTGGACAGATTAGCCCTAGAACTCTGTTTGCCAAGTGATGATGGTTCTTACTCATCTGACACACCCTCCTAACATTTTTTGGGTCTGTGTTTCCTGGAGTGTGAGGTGTAGAGGTGACCCTCCCCTCCCTCATGCAGACACAGAGCAATCCCTCAGCAAAAGGGGGTGTGGCCATTTCATTGGGGAGCCCAAGCTCTGGCATCTACCAAGCTGGCCCACAGTTACAGAGCCATGTGCTCAGTGGGTGAAGACAGGAGAAGAAAATTCTGATGGCAAATGTGTGCGCCTTTGTCATAGGTGGGGTGTTTGAATTCAGGTCCACGTTCAGTATTCCTATTCCTTTCTGTTTCCTTCTCTCTCTCTCTCTCTCCCCCCCCCCCCCGTTTCATGGTTTGGGTGCTATTGCTTCTGGAAACAAAGGCACTAGAGGTCTGTGACATCATTGCAATCTAGCCACTGGTTAGGAGCTGGCTTTTGCAGATGGACAGCAGCCTACTTTCAAAAGATGTTAAGGTGCCATCCACTGCCGCAAAGCAGGTTCCTCCTGCTTTAAACTCAAATAATTCTGTTCACAGCAGCTCACCAAATGCAGGGGGAAGTCTACAAGCAGGACATGAGTGCAGTCGCTCTCTCCTGCCCAGGATTGCCAGCAATGGGTATTGAGAGGCTGGCTGCCTCTGATCCAGGAAGTAGCATACAGCTATTGATAGCTGTCTTTAAAGTTAGAATCATAGAATCCTAGAGTTGGAAGAGACCACAAGGGCCATCCAGTCCAACCCCCTGCCAAGCAGGAACACCATCAAAGCATTCTTGACAGATGGCTGTCAAGCCTCTGCCTTCTTTTGTCCAAATTGGCAGCCATTGGCACATCTTGTTTCTATAGCCACTGTGTGAAGGACACTCCTTCCATTTATTTTCATTGGATAATCCCACTGATTATGAGAGTGAAGCAAAAACATTTCTCCATGCATTGCATAATTTCATACAAAGTTATCACCCTCTACTTGCTTTTTTTCTAAATTAAAAAGCCCCAAATGTTTGTAGAACCATAGAATTTTAGAGTTTGAATGGGACCACAAGTGTCATCTAGTCCAACACCCTGCAGTCACAGCTAAAAAAATCTAATAAGGAGACTCCAGCACCTTCTCTGGTATTCCAGTCCACTGCCAAACAACTCCTACTGTCAGAAAGTTCTTCCTAATATTTAGTCAGAACATCCTTTCTCATCATTTAAATCCATGGTTTGGGTCCTGCTCTCTGCAGCAGCAGCAGAAAGCAAGTTTGCTCCATCTTCCATGTGACACCCTTCAGATATTTGTTATATCTGTTGTAACCTTTCCTCATAGGAGACTTGCTCTGTTCCCTGAGCATCCATGGGGAAATGTATCAGGATTTTAACTTTTGTGCTCCCTCCCCTTGCATAAATTCTCATTCAGCCTGTTGGATTTTATATTTCTTCAGGGCATACGTCTCACTGTTCATGAGACACCTCTGCGAGCCTGGGGCTGACGGTTCCGAGACTTTTGCCGATGGGGTGCCCAGGGAAGGTCTCTCGAGGCAGCAGGTCCTGACACGGATAGGTGTCATGTCTCTGGTGAAGAAAAAGGTAGGGAATCTGACCATCAGGGTAGGAAAGGCAGGTGGGTAAAGGGAAATCATCCAGTTCCCTTAAGAAATTATTATGCGTGGGTTTGAGCATGGTTTCTTTCTTCTAAAGCAGGCATAGGCAAACTCGGCCCTCCAGATGTTTTGGGACTACAACTCCCATCATCCCTCACCACTGGTCCTGTTAGCTAGGGATGATGGGAGTTGTAGTCCCAAAACATATGGAAGGCCGAGTTTGCCTATGCCTGTTCTAAAGGAAAAGGAAGTGTTCTTGAGTATCTTGGATTTCTTGTTCACCATTAACAAGGCAAATTCCAACTCCCTCTTGTTCTTCTTTTTCCTTTAAACAACAAGCCAACATTTTACCCATCCTCTCTCCACAATCGCCATAGCTCTGGTGCAAATAAGCCAGTGCAAATTCAGCTCTAGCATAATATAGTTAACATTTTGTACATTGCAACCTTCAATTTGAAGAACAGGATGCTGCAGATTGCATTGCAACCTTCAGTTTGAAGAACAGGATTCTTAAAAGACAATTCACTATTTTCTCCAAATTCTCTTCTTGCGAAATTCTAGTCTGTCTCTTATAAGAAGCATATGCTATTATTACCTTACCTCAAATATAGACTTCCCATTCAATAGCCTGGGAAGAAGTAGTACCCTTATTATTTTCAAAGTATTCCTGGAATTCAGCATCTGTTTGAATTTTAAAAGTCTCATCATACAAAAGCGAGATATTTAAATGCCATGAGACAGAACCACAGTTTTTTGTTTGCTTTGAGGCTATTAGCATGATTTTTTAAAGGGAATGAATGGGAATGCCAGTATTTTGTTGTGGTTTTTTTTCCTGTTTGGGAACATCTTGACTGCAGAATCTCTTCTATGAGAGCCTGAGTCCATGGGATCCTCCTCCCTTCCTCAATATTTCTACTGTTGGACTTGTTCTTGTGGCCCTTATCTAACACAGCTAAAATGTGTTTGCTCACAGTGGGCTGCATATCTTTTTGTATGGCAGGTGCAAGAGTTTGAACACATTAATGGTCGCTGGAGCATGCCTGAATTGATGCCTGACCCCAGCGCTGACTCCAAAAAGTCATCCCGAGCTTCGTCTCCCACAATCAAAACCTCCACCACCACCCCAGACCCCAGCTGCACCAATACCCCTTGCACCTCCAAGCCAGGTATGCCCCCTGGAGCAATGGGAAACACTGAGGATCTCTTGGTGGGGGGTGGGAGGAACTCCAAATCACTTCCAACCAAGAGGCCAGAGACCTTCCTAATGGGTTCAGAATCTGGCCAATAGGTGAAGGTAAAGTTCCTCCATGTTGCTAGTCTCTTAGGATTTCTATCCTGCCATATCTCTGAGCATTGGGGCTGGCTACATTTACTAATTCATTCCAAACAGATATCACTCTCCAAAGAGCTTAGAATTCTGCCCCGGGGTCTAAGGCAAAGTCACTTTACATTGATACCAGTGTAAATGATATCAGTAAAAGATTCAGTTTAAGAAGGTGGCTGTATTAATACTAGCATACATTAGATAAAAACTCTGTTTGTTTGTTTGTTTGTTTGTTTTATTGCAAACTTTTTGATAATTACAAAATGAAAAGAAAAATACCGTTATACAATAATTTTGATTTCAAATTGTCTCCAAAATGAAAAGAAAATATACACAAGATATAAAAAATACAAGAAAAATTACCACCCCCACCCCCATCATACCTCCCACCCCCCCACCTCCACCCACTGGTAGAGATAAAAACTCTGTTTGTTGAAATGATAAGCGTCATGTGGATTTGAATGGCTGCAGTTTATCTTGGCTTTGGATACGTTCTAAGGCAGGGGTAGGCAACCTAAGGCCCGTAGGCCGGATGCAGCCCAATCACCTTCTCAATCTGGCCCACGGACGGTCCGGGAATCAGCGTGTTTTTACATGAGTAGAATGTGTCCTTTTATTTAAAATGCATCTCTGGGTTATTTATGGGGCATAGGAATTCGCTCATTCCCCCCCCCCCCCAAAAAAAATATAGTCCGGCCCACCACATGATCTGAGGGACAGTGGACCGGCCCACGGCTGGAAAACGTTGCTGACGCTGTTCTAAGGTATATAGGATTATAGTGCAAATGTGTTTTTGAAGAAGGAGAGGATGACTGACTGTTACCTTTGTGTCCATCCCACCAGCTACCCCGGCTCCCAGTGACAAAGGAGATGGGGCAACCCTGGCAGAAAAGGAGGACCCAGAAGCCAAAGATGAGAAGCCGGAGAAAGAAGCCAAGGGTGGCGAGAAAATGGAGGTTGAGGTTTGTGTTTGTGCAAGGGAGGGGTTCTTTCAGATGGTCCTCCAAGCAATAGAGTTGCCTGGTTTGGTGTACCTTGGGGGGGGGGGAGATATTTTGGGAATGTTTTCAAAAGCAATGCTCCTGGGGAAATTACCAGGATTGTTGGTACTGAAGGCAACAATAAACATTCTGTGGATGTGCCCTGCTCTCTTCTTCCCACTAGTTTTAATATTAAAAGCTTCTGGCCTTTAGAAACAACAGCTTGAGGATTCCACAGTTAAGCAGTAGCTCCACCTGCAGACAGTGAAACTTCAACCACACAATCCCCATTAGTAGCGGTACATCATCTCTAATTCACTTCCCTGCTGTGTGGAGTTCCTAGCAATGTATCACTAGCTCAAAGGGCGGTGGAAAATGGTTGTTATTTTGCATTTCTCAGCCTTCAGCCCCCGAGCAGCCCACTTCTGCCACCTTCTCAGGGGAAAAAGCGGAAATGGAGTCATCCAAGAAGCCCGACCAGGAGGGATTGGTAGCACTTGGGGAGAAGGAGACAGAAGCCGAGCCCACAGTCAAGGAAGAGAAAGAGAAATTGGGTAAAGATTTATAAGGATGGGGATGGAAGGGGGATGGTTCTAGATCTGAGCACTGAAGACTGTCCTTCTTTGGGAATGTGGGGGAAATGCAATTTGCTCATTTTAGTGGGTCTTGTGGTAGACAAAGGCTGGGTTCATTGGGGCAACTGACCAGACTGGTGCCACAGTGGGCAAGGCTCGGTGAGTAATAAAAGGAAGGTGCAAATGTACCTCAGGAATCCTCACCTGCTCTTTACTGTCAAGGAATGAGAAGAGCTTGTCATCAGTGGGATCTCCAACCAAACGTCCACCTTGCTTGTATCTTCTCTGGATGGTGTGTGGTGGTATTGTGGAGGTAGTGCCCATGGTTCTATGGGAGGCGCCCCACACTTGTCATGATAAGCAACCAATGTTCCGTTTTCAAAGAGGGCAAGAAACTTTGGCTGTTCCTTTTTGAGGGAAATGGTAACAGATTATAGTGAAGATCCTACACAGCACTGCATGACATCAGATACTCCAAGTGACGGCCCCATACCTCACGTTTCTCCTGCACTTTCCAAAGTTCCAGATGCTGATCCCGAAAAACTCGTGGCAGATGAGAAACCCACGGAGAGCGACGAGAGTAAGGAAAAGGCTGAGGGAGAGGCACAGGAAGTGAAAAAAGGTAACATGGCCTTTATGAGGCAGAAGTGTAGAGGGATGAACCCAGATGTGGTTGCAGGGCTTGAACTAAAGCTCTTTGCAACCTAGAGCTGAATCTGTGTCACCATCCAGGGTTTAGGCAAGCTGGGGGAAATGAGCAGTTTAGGACTCTCACTGGGAAGGGGTCATGTGATACTTTCCAGTTTTTATTTCCCCCTCCCCCCATTTTGCCTTGCTCTGGTTTCTGGGAATGGCCCGATGGCAGGATTTGAAGGTCCTGTTTGGGAATGGACAAAGACCACCAGTCTCTCTGATCCCCCTTCCCACTCCAGAAATTGGCTGACATGTGCAGGGTGACTCCACGTGGCCTCGAGGGAGGGAGGGAGGCCTTAGATTTGAGGGTGTGGCTTATGTAGAATTTTGCCAACCCCCTCCAGCGGGGAAGCTTGGGGCACAGAAGCTACCAGAGGGGGGTGGAGAATTCAGGGCTTGGTGGCCTCTTTCACCTCCCTGTTCTCACCTTCCCTCTTACAAGAAGAGGCAAAAGCCGAGAGGGAGCCTGGAAAAGAGCCCAAAGCTAGCATCATCAAAGATGAAAACCGGAACAATGGCAAGAAAGAGGAGAAGACCGAGAAGCCCAGATTCATGTTCAACATAGCCGACGGTGGCTTCACGGGTATGTTGTGGCTTCGGGTGCAGACCCACAATGTGGAGATGAGCCTGTGCTGGGATAGAGAGTGACCTGGCAAGTGTGTGTGTGTGTAGGTGTGTAGAGAACAGCCCCCTCCCTTGTTTGGGCCAACTAGGGAAAGAAGTGAATAATGTGTGAACTAGGTCACTTAGTGTGGAAGTAACTTGTACTGTTTGAAACGTTGGGTGCCAGCTGGGTCACCTTGTGAAGAGAAGCAATGCACTTAATTTTGCCAAGGGTTCATCAAGAGTAGCACTGACTGTGGACATCTCTCCCCCCATCTCTTCAGAACTCCACACCCTGTGGCAGAACGAGGAGCGAGCCGCCATCTCCTCCAGTAAGCTTAACGAGATCTGGCACCGCCGACATGACTACTGGCTACTGGCGGGCATTGTCCTGTATCCTTTGACCCAGGAAGCAGTGTGTGTGTGTGTGTGTGTGTGTGTGTGTGTGTGTGTGTGCTGATTCTTGGCAAGTAAGGAGAGCCAAGCTCACCTCCTGGAAACCCCTACTTGAGCTCTTCCTCGGCGAAAGGTGCAGCCCTTGGTGAGAGATGTGACAGTACAGAGAGATGAGGAACAGAAATATAGGATTAGTGCCTAACCTGGGAGTGGGCTTGGTTATGGCACTCTCCTCCAATATTGGCTGATTCAAAGGGAGATTTGGCACCTTCTGAACAGCTGTCTAGAGCAGAGAAAAGACCCAGCAACTGTTCTCTGTGCTAGGAATGTCTGCTGCTGGCGTTCTGTATAGCAAACATGACTTCAGTGTTTCCCCCTCTTGAATGCTGCTGACAGTGGAGAAAAAGAGTCCTAGCCTGGGAGAAGAGCCTAGCACCTGCTCAGGGGCTGCCCTGCAGCTCCTGGGGGATTATCCAACCATTGCCAGGCAGGCACTAGGACCCAGCATCTTCTCCTTCCAGCCTTGAAAGGAAATGTTCCATAGGCAGTCATCTGCCCAAAAGGTTTGCTCCTAATCATGCACTATGATCCCAAGCATGTTTGCCCAGCAGGGCTCACTGGGACTTCTTCCCCAGGTGTCTTTTAATATTTCAGACAAAGTCTGCCACCTCCTCCATTCCTGTATTTCTGAGGAAAACAAAGGTTCAAATGCTTTTTCTTGCTGTTTTATGCTTGTTCTGTTTATGGAGCTGTGTGAGTTGACAGGGAACAGCAGATCCAGACTTTCACTCATAGCCTCAGGGCTGGGAAAGGCATTTTATGGCCTCTTGGTTCAGGGTAGATAACCATGCAGAACCATAAGCTGTAGGCTGTGACTTCATGCCAGGCAGTTCCTTGTTCCCCTGCCTTGCTGGGAAGTGGCAGTGGGTTCCCTGTGGCCTGTGAAGATTCCTTAATGCCCCTGCACCTCTCCACAGTCACGGCTATGCTCGCTGGCAGGATATCCAGAATGACAACCAGTTCGCCATCATCAATGAGCCCTTTAAGACCGAAGCCAACAAGGGAAACTTTTTGGAGATGAAGAACAAGTTCCTTGCCAGAAGATTCAAGGTGTGGATGAATTGATGGGACCAGACAATAGAATCAAGGGCTTGGGGCCAGTTGGCAGTCACAGAGCATGACTACTTCAGGCATAGAAGTCTGTGTAATTCAAAAGCTTGCTTTCAGCATTTTGAAGCTAAAGTTGAAGCTGTGTTAACGTTGGTAGTGTAACCAGAGGTTGCCGATCTGAGAACAATGACAATGTCAGCGGCTTCTGAAATAAACCAGGCGTATATCCAGACAATTACATATATCCACAATCACAAATGTATTTTGGAGTGCAAAATAATCTCAGCTTTTAAAAATAGTTTTCTAGTCCTTATGGTTATGAAAATAAGTTTGAATGTAATGCCTGGGGAGAACCTGAAATCCTTAAAGTAGGGCAGTGGAGGTGTAAGCCTTTCAGGGGTACTTCAGTATTCTGCATAGTTTCCTTCCCCTCCTTGTGGCTTAGAAGAGCCAGAATTAACTGGATTTGTTTAAACTGATCAATACTGAAGAATCTGCAAATTATTGCCCAGTCCTGGTTTTCGTTACCTTGAGAGGAAAGCCACGTTGGGCCAAATGGCAGTTTTTCATAGCACCTCATTTTCCTCCTCTCCATTTCCTTCCTTCAGCTTCTGGAGCAAGCCCTGGTGATTGAAGAGCAGCTGCGGAGAGCCGCCTACCTGAACATGACTCAGGACCCCAGCCACCCGGCCATGGCCCTCAACACCCGCTTTGCCGAGGTGGAGTGTTTGGCCGAGAGCCACCAGCACTTGTCCAAGGAATCTCTGGCTGGCAACAAGCCTGCCAACGCCGTCCTGCACAAGGGTAAGAGGCGGGCGGGTAGGAGGGCCCGGAGAGGACAGTCCATGTGAACCCCCTACACCCCGCCCCCCGCGCCTCTGTGCTGCGTCCTCCTTCTGTACCACATTCTGAATCCATTAAAGTGCGGTTGTGATCAGAAAAGCCGCTGTGTACAGTTGTCTCCTTGATCCTGCTCTGTGTATCTCTGGTGTATCTGCTTTGGTCTATCCATGGAGTATCCACAAATATCTTCTGAGTATCTGCCAACAATCCTTTGTGTGCTTGCTGGACATCTGCAAAACATCTTTTTATCTTCTGAACATTTCCCCTCTCCTCTCTGTCCCAAGCATGGCTGCTGAGTAGTCCACTGAGTATCTTTCGGTGTAGCAGTGGAATATACCCTCCGGATTATCCTCTTACACAATCATATTCAGTGCTTTTGATGTATCTTTTCTTTTTTTAAGTCCCCATAAAATTCTCTTGAGTTTCACATGGAGCGCTTCTGAGATACCTGGCTCCATGCACTTTTAAGTATCGCTTGTGTATTTCTCCACCAAATATTCTGTGAGTAGCACTGGTTCACATTTGTCCCCATCCACGTGTCTCTTAAATATTTTGCTCTCTCTGGTGCATTTCTCAAGTATATCTGGTTTGTTTCCCTGTGAGTTTCTCTGGTGTGTCCCCCACCCTCCCAAGTACTGTGTGAGCATCCCTTGCATTTAGTCTCCCATCTTGGTGCATTCATTTCCCTCCATCTGCTTGGACTCACCCGAGAATCTCCAGTGCCTGGCAGCTGTCCCTTGGGAGAGCATTTCCTCTGCGCTTGGTGATGAACAATCTGGCAAGTGGGCCGAATCCCTTCTCTATGACGGGTGGGCAGGAAGAGTGGCTAAATCTTCTAGCTCATTTTAGGAGTGTCCATGGAGTGAGTTTGGCTCAGGAGCAGATCTCACGCTGCCCCCCCCAGCCCCCATGAACTTGGTGAAATGCAGGATAGGTTTGGCAAGGGGTTATTGGGTTCCAGGAGAGGTCGCCTGTTAACCGGGGTTCTGCCCCCCCTGACAGATTTCGGTCTCTTTCTCCTTCTGTCTCCTCCTTTCTCTCTCCTGCCAGTTCTGAACCAGCTTGAGGAGCTTCTCAGCGACATGAAAGCGGATGTGACGCGCCTGCCAGCCACGCTCTCTCGCATCCCTCCAATCGCCGCCCGCCTCCAGATGTCCGAACGCAGCATCCTCAGCCGCTTGGCAAGCAAGGGGAACGAGACACAGACTGCCCCGGTAACCGTCTGCTCCCTGCTTCACTCGCATTTCCCCTGACTGGCCAGTGAAGTGGGGTGGAGGGCAGCTCACAACAGGGCCTAACATGGTTTTGCTTCTATTGGTGTGAGGGCAGCCTGGAAGACAACTGATAAAACAGGTTGTGAAACTTTTAAGACTTGGAAGGATGGTCCTTCTAGACAGACTTATTATTTCCACCTGTTTTCTTGTGGGATTTCTCTTTATTGTGGATGGAGTTCAGTTGCCCTCTCCCTCTTCTTTTTTTCTTCTCTTCTTACAGGCCTTCCCCCCTGGGCCCTATGCCACCCCTCCGAGCTTTGGGGGCTCCTTTGGTGCCACCCCTGGCGGAACGCTCCCCACTATGGGTGCCAACTACAGCCAAATGCCAACTGGCTCCTTCATCACAGGTTGGTTGTGGGTGAGTGGGGAAAGGACAGGCAAGGGCAAATTGAAACTGCATGTGGGATCTCTGACCACAGTTCACACCCACTGTTGTGGGGCCAGCGGCGGCGGGGGGGGGGGGTTGACTCTTTCCCGGACCAAAATACATCCTTAGAGCAACAAAACAGAATGAGCATTTTTGATATTCTGGCATTCCTGTATTTGACATGGGACCCTAGATGGCATTCTAACCAGACTCATACCTACTTAACAATGAAACCCATCGAGGAATGAAGATTCCTGGGTAGTCTGGGGGAAGAAAGGTCAATAAATGGGTGTTGAAGGAAGTCCAGCAATCATAGCTTCTCTCCTTGGCTCAAGGATGTCAGAACATGGAAGTTGATGAGGGATTTACATGGTTGGTTGTTTTTTCAGTGCCCCTAAAAAATGGTATTCAGCAAAATATGTTTGGCATTTTATGATTTTATTAAATTTCACACACACCCCTGCACAATACCATTTTGAGGCTTTGCCTCTTTTTCTCCTTTTTGATGCTGATGGTGGTTTTCTGAAAAGATCAGAACATGTGGGCAGGGAAAGAAGTGTGTTTTGTGGTTGCTAGCCAAAACAGCAGCTTCTGTGGTCAGAAGTGGGCTATTTAATGGTGGCGACTTATAGCAGAGGATGGCTCTCATCACCAGTATGCCCTCCTCCTCTTGTTCCTTCTTCAGTGGGCAAGAGGGAGCACCAGGCAAGAGTTGGGAGCTGCATGCCTGAGTCGTTCCTCTAGCTAACCCTGCCTTTTTCTCTCTCTGCTTGTGCAATTGCAGCCAATGGTCCACCTGTGATTGTGAAGAAGGAAAAAGAAGGAGAGAGCCTGGAGAAGAAAGAGGCGAAAAGTGGGGAGGTGATTTGCATAGACGACTGATGGGGCACCTGGGCTAACTCGCCCACCTGGTCGCTTCTGGACAGGTCCTGCCTCTGGCAGAAGGGAGGGGCACGTGGTTCCCCTCGAGCCTCTCCTCTTTTATTTTCTGATCACGTTGGTGGCTTTGCCTGGGCGGTGGGGAGGGTGGGTGAATAATGCCCACCTCAACCTCCTGTGTTAGATTTAGTTGCTGTCTCCCAAGCACCTCCTCTCTCCCTTCTTGGGTGTGGGGAGGCAGGTCTCAAAACCAGCCGGGGAGAAATGTTTGGGAGCCAGGGCCCATCTGGGTTCTGTTCCTGGCCAGAGGCTTTTAAGTGGGCAGGGAAAGCAGGAACGGAATTAGGCTCCCAGGGCTTCACCTTTGGAGTCTCCTGCTTGTGACAGGGGAGGGGGCTGCCTGCCTTGCGGCATTAGCTCCTGGCAGTGAGAGAAGCACTGCAAAGTGACTCTATAAATATGAATATATATATAATGTATACACACTCATCCTGTATGTTTAACCCCCTTCCCACTTGTGCTTGGACCCCTTGCAGGGGCGATAACGGGGCAGTCTGGGGAGGGGGACACACTCCCTAGCCATGTTCTGTTCTGAGAACGCATAGTGTGGGGAGCAAACTCCACCACCACCTTCCTGCGTCTGGAACCCTGGGGAAGCCAGATCCTGAAGGTGCGCCCCTCCCAGGAGTGTCCCCTGCTTTGAGCGGGCAGGCAAGGGGGCTGCCTCTTTTCTCCTCCTTCCTGCCAGCCTCTTCCTTAGAAGTTGTTGGAGGAGGAGGAGGGGGGCAGGGAGAAGGGGCAACAGGAGGGCCAGCTCTGCGCTCCTGGATTTTGTTGCCGGATCTCAAGTCACTTCTTGTTTAAATCTTACAGAATAAAGGCACTGTTTCCTTGGCTACATCACCTGGGTGCGTTGTGCCTCCTTTGTGTGGGTGGCTTGGAAGAAATGGGGCTCTGCCAGTGCTTGAAAGGGGAGGCTAGGTTTGCTGTTGAGTCATTTGTTTCCACTGCAGTTTCGCATAATCTAAAGGTTGCTTTGCACATTAAAAAAAAGGTACACATAAGCATTGGACATGAAACTTGTTAGCAGTTGTGTGTGCTGAGCTTACAATGCTCTCCACCATCTGCACCTTTGCAAAATATGAACATGCCGTGACTTACACATGGGAAGAGCACTGCATGGATTTAGCGTAAGCACCTTTCCATGCAAGACTGTTAACAGATGAAACGAGGCTTGAAGAAATGGGGTGGATAGCAGCATTTGCCTTTCTTGTGCAGAGGATTTTGGAAATGTTCAGCCCCTGTTATTGAAGAGGGGAAAATGGATATGTAGGAACAGCTCGAGATTATTTTTATTTATTTATTCAGGTTTCCTCCCACCTCTCCTCTTGGTGCAAATGGCAGCTCACACCCACAATAAAACACATACGTTAAGGCAAGTGGCAATCTACAAGCCAAAAACAGAGCAGGCAAAGCCCATAAATGAAGTCAGCCGCCAATTAAGAAAAATGAGTAATGACTAAAATGCAGGCAAAGACCCATGTAAATCCAGTGCTCTTTACCTGTTGGCAGAAGGAGGGTGAGGGCCTGGCGGGACTCCCTGGGAAGGGCATTTCAGAGCCTGGGCTCTGAGCCTGAAGTCACGGAGTGCAATACAGATGCCAAAAAGGTCCCCAAGGCTTGAGATTGCTCAGGACTAGGCATGGAAGGAGAAGGTTGCTGTTTTATATGCTCTCAACCATTTACACTAAAGATTGGCAATGGGGAAGAAAAGGAGATGACGTCCAAATTCAGCCTCTGGCCATCCACCAGCAAATCCCATTTCTGGGACATCAGGAGGAAGCTGCGGGGGCCGAGTGAGGTTCTTGGTGTGGCACAGCTGCAAAGCAGGAGGGGGCCAAAAATGAAGGTGGTCTGGCTTTGCACTTCAATGCAGCCATATAGGCCATTTAGAGATTTCCCTCTTGAAAGCTCTTGATAGTTCAGTTGGTAGAGCATGAGACTCTTAATCTCAGGGTCGTGGGTTCAAGCCCCACATTGGGCAAAAGATTCCTGCATTGCAGGGGGTTGGACTAGATGAGCCTCGTGGTCTAAAATGCTATGAAAGAAAACAAGACTTAAAAAAAAAAAGCAAGTGGTGAAGTTTATGGCACAAGCTAAGATCCCTTCCCACCAGCAGAGGTCAGCCTTACCCTCTGTAAAAAGCTCTGCAGGAAAATCTAACCTTTTGTTCCAGCCACTGAAGTTCTGAGAAAGCCATGGCAAGGTACAGCTTCTGTGAAGGGACGGAACAGGCTCTTTCAACCTTCTGTTCAGCTATCTGGAGCATCTCTCATCAGGGTAGCCTCTTTGATGTCTTCACCCACCCAGCTGTCCTGACCCGTCACAGATTGTAAGAGCACCACCAAAAAGAAATTTACAAGGGTTTTCTTCCGCCAAACTGTTGAACACACAGCTTTTCTGGCACATACTGCTTTTTTTTAAAAAAAAGAGTCGCACTGCCATCCAAAACATCTGGAGGACACCGGGATGGGGGAAGGCTGCTTGACTGAATTCCTATTGGTGCAATAGCAGAAACTTTGAAGCGCCATGATGTTTAGTCAGACCATTGGGCCACCAAGCTCAGTACCATTGACATGTGACTGGCAATAGTTTGACGGTGTTTCACACCCAAGTCTTGCCCAGCCCTGCCTAGAGATGTGAGCGTTGCACCTGGGGCCTTCTGCATGCAAAACTACGGCCATTCCTCCTACATTGCAGGCAACACTTGTATGATTTCCTAGTCTACTCACTCATTCCCCAACCAGGGTGTGGCCATTCAAAATGGATTGTGATTGGTAGTGGATGCCTGATATTTTATTCTTTACTGCAGTGTCTTTATTCCCCTCCACTAGTTTGATCTCTACCCCCCCCCCCGGTCACTCACTCTTGCCTAACTCCAGCTGGCAAGCCCACTCCCCCAAGTCTCTCGCCCCACTCCCCCTTTTGAAAGTTCAACTGATCACCAGCTTCTTAAAATGAATGAACTCGCATGGGAGATTTTACCTAGAGCTGACCCAAGCTCACCTTTGAGAGGAGGTAGCGTTTGGAAAACCAGAATGACAAAAAGCAAAATTTTAGAACCCCAAATGTGACACCTGATTTAAGTAGAGTGAAAAGAGTCAAGCCATTCAGAGCTAAAACATACCCAACAAACTGAGGCAGAATAGACTCTTCTGTCAATTACCGGTAGATTGTGAACTTACTCGCACAATGTTCTGAAGAAAATTATTCATGGTTTATCAAAAAAAAAAAAAAACGCCATTCAAGATAAAAATTACCTCAATTTTCCTTCCCCCAAGAGTAACAGCGTTAAAATTTCTACAGTTCTCTATTCAACAGGGAACACCATGAGTTAGCCCTGGAGGGAAAATAAGGTTGAGCCATATTAGCCGTTAATGTTTTCCCCATTCACACACTCTGCCAGGCAATTGGAGAATTACCTATACCAGTGGGGTCCACACCAACAGGTTGCATGACTCCTTTCACCCGAGTTATTTCTGAAATGAAGCCAATCTCACACATGGATTCAGTTATAGCAACACATTATGTACCTCCCATGCTCTATGAAAATTCAATAGATTTATTCATACTCTTTCCTACTTTTTAACAAGTACAGGAAGGAAAACTGAGCAAGACACGTTGCTCCATGTATCAATATTAACCCTTAACTTGTAGCAAAAAGCTCCACTTGCTAGATGAATTCTGCATTCTTCAACTCCTGGGTCACAGCAGCAACATTCCCACAGTAACAATATATAGTGTAAAAAATCAAAAGTAGGGCCCTTGTAGGAACTTTGGGTTGAAAGTGTCCTAGGACTGAAAAGGTTTGAGGGCTAGTGCCATAAATCAGGAGTTGCCAACCTTTTTGGACCAATGGGGGCACCAGTCACAAATGGTGGGCTCGCATAAGACAAAAGTAGAGATACAGTCCCCAATAAAGTTATGCTTACCATGGAAGTGAAGCTACGTCCTGGCGTGTCTTACTTTTTAAGAAAAAAAGACCAGCTTTTGTGGCACTTCAGGTATATCAGTGTAACCCAGGCATAGGCAAACTCGGCCCTCCAGATGTTTTAGCTAGAGATCATGGGAGTTGCAGGCCAAAAACATCTGGAGGGCCGAGTTTGCCTATGCCTGGTGTAACCCTTTTTAGGCATCAAGCTGACCCAAATCCTGCCCCAAATTCTCCTTTGGAGTTGTAGACTCATCGTTCACATGTTGGGCTTGGCTTGTTAACAGGTTGCTCTCCTGATCACACGCCACTGCCTCAAGGCGATTTCCAGCTTCATTTCAAAAATGAGGCTCCTTGGCCGCCAAAAGTTTGAGTCATATCCCTCCACGTTTGCTCCTTCTGTTTGTGTCTGGCTGGCTGGCTGTGGGCTAGGGTGGACTAGCCAGAGTGAGTCACGCAGATGCCACCCACACAGGCCCATTAAAAGCAGCCCTTGTCCCTAGTCATGGGAGAGAGGCTGGTTGCAGAGTCCAGAGCGATGATTAAACAGGATATGATGGCTTGGAAATTGCTGCAATCCTCTGGATGGGGAAACCAGAATCGGAAGGAGCCTGGGACAGGTGTGCTAAAGCAAGGAACGCGTAGCAGCCTGAGTCACCCAGGTGGAGAATCTGCAGGCTGCAGGGAACACACACACATAGGTCTCATCTACTACTCAAGGTGTTGGGAAATGGCAGATCGCACCTGGCTAGCTAAACCTGCAATGTTGTCAAGCTCTCTTGAATGCAGTGAGGCAGTGTGGTTTAAGTGTCAGACTAGGACTTTGGAGAAACCAGGGTTCAAATCCACACATGGCCATGAAGCTCACCTGGTGACCTTGGGCCAGTCATTGCCTCTCAGCCAAACCTACCTCACAGGGTTGTGAAGATGAAACGGAGAGGGGAAACTATGTCTGTCATCCTGAGCTCCTAAGTGAGTATGTGGGATATAAATGTAATTACCGTAATAAAAAATTCTGTAAACTATTTGCCCCATTCCTACTTTTAAGAACCAATTAAGTCTTTTACATCCATCTTCCTTCAAATTTAGACCTTTTCCATACCATAGGATGAAGGGCACTACCCTGCCTCAAGAGCTCACAAACCTGGACCCTGAGCAGCCTTTGACAATCTGGTGCCTTTCAGATATTTTGGTCTACGTCCTGTATCAGCCCTGCCCATTTTCAAGGTTTTTGCTGCCATGCAAAAGCAGTGCTGATGCTAGATAACACTCAGTTCTTGCTTGGCTAGGAGGTGGGTCACTGTGCATTCTGCTGACCCAAGACAAAGGCTTGTCTCAAGGCAGGGCCAGACCCCCTACATCAACAAAGGCCCAGAATTATTTTAGGTTGGTAAAATGATTCCCAAAGTGTGCTGTGGAAACGCTGGTAGTCTGTGGACTGAGGGGTTTTGCTTGGCTGCTAAGGTTTGGAATCGGGATGTAGGTCAAAATTCAGTTGGTGAGGTCCTTTAACTGATGTGTTTGGGACTAAGGGGCATTTTACAAAACCAAAATGATAACCACCAAAATAATAGTTCAACTCTTGGGTTTTTATTAAAATTAAATAAGTTACAATTGGCAAAACGGGGAAGAATTATAAATATGAAATTATTAAGTATGCCCAACACATTTCACAGAAATGCTTCTTAAAAAAACAAACCAACACTTAAATCATTTCCTTGTCAGGAAGAATGCAGTATCTAGCTAGTGGAGGCCGACTGCCTCTTCTGATACTATTCACATATGAGATTTCCAAAATGGGAGAGCCTGCAGAATCTGTTCTGTAGTTCGTAATAAATGCAGCAAAAGAAAACGGTGTTGGTTGGAGGAAGCACAAGCCAAACCAACAGTCACAAGGAATATGAGCCCTGCTTGTAGCCTGGATGGTCTTCTCAAAGGACCTTTGGTCAAAATAAACTTTTACTTCAGTTACTCATCTGAAAAACTAGGAAACAACCTCAACTTTGTGTCAAAAAACATGTTGCAACAGAGGGGGAAAAAACCTTAGTAAGAACTGGATAATATACCAAAATATTCCCATGAAGTCATTTAACCAAATTTGTTAGGTACGCTGTCTGAGGGTGAAAAAAAAAGCCAAATATGAAAGATGTAGCTTGCAAGACTGAAAGCAGAATATACATACACACAGGGATTTCAAGGCACAGTATTTCCATCCTTGATCTCCTACTATGGCACATGCTAAATTCTGTTAAAATGGCTACTTTGCAGTAGGAATACAAAGTACTACGAGTGCCAAAATATATGTTCAAATTGTAAGCCATCCAATCTTGGCTGCATCCATCCCATTTTTGCCAGAGTGCACATAGGAGGGTACTTTCAGAAAGTAATCTCATATATGCCCCCTCAGTTTTTTGAAAGGCACATAGACAATGGAAAACTTTCCATGGTTCAGAACCATATTAAACAACCTGTGCGCAAGATAAATTGACTGCAAGTCAGTCTTCAAGACACAGACTTAGTCCAGAAGAGATGTAATCTTGTATCACATATGGCAGGTCATCCTCCACTTTCTGCTGCTATCTTTCCACATTTTGCTCCATTTCAGGAGACAGAAGCTGTGAGCGGATAAGGGATGAAAGAGTTGCTGTAGCTCTTCTTGGGTCATTTGTCTGCAGTGGCCTCCGTGGGGTCATAAGGAATAGCACCTCCCTGAGCAGCATGGTGAAAATCTGCCGCATGGTAACCAGAAGAACAGTGCATCACCTCAGTCATCCTGCACGTGCTGCAGGGGAAGGACACCCCATGGGTGGACAAGGGATGCTTCATCAAAGCCTTGAAGGTGCAAGCTGGCTACTCTTCTGATGTAGCAGGCTCATAAAAGCTTGTTGATTCCAAGCCAGCCACTTTTCAGATGATGTAGCAAGTCATGAGTGCCAAGTCCTTTATTTCAGGGCCATAGGCTGCACAGGAGAGAAAAAGAAAGCCACTGGTGTGAACTATAATTGGGGACCCATAAATATTTAAAACCGCTAATGCCAAAGCTTATGTCTGTCAGCAGAAGCCTAATTCAGGAGCCTCATTAAAGCAAGAAAGTATTTCACCTGAACCACCATCCTCTGACCCAACTTTGCATCATGGAGGCAAGGGAAAGGAAGTGCTCAATCAAGGGACTGGCACACGCTTTTATGTATATAGTTGTAAGAAGTTGGAGTACACTCCAGCCCCAAAGGGAGATGGGACTCATCTCCAATAGCTCTGTCTACCAATACATCCCTGCTCTAGCTCACTTGCTCAATTTCCCATCTTGACGTAAAAATATGAAACCTGGGGATTCTCTCCACCATCATCACCCCACAGAAGACAATGTGGTGATGAACTGTTGCACAGAAGGGGGTAATTTAACATTGCCTGCCTTAACATTCCTGACCTCTATACACTGCTCAGCACCACATGCAAGAAAGCTGACCAACACCTGGATTTTGAAAAAAGCATTGACGTTTAACGTACATAAACCCCGTGATGTCAATAAAATGGAGATTAAGGACACGGCCAGCAGGATTGCTTGCTTGCTCCAAACTGACACATCTTATAACCGTGCTGCCACTCAATTAAAGGAAACCTTGGCCAACTAATCCCATTTTAGTCAATCAATGAAATCTACATAAAGTTTCAAAGCAAGAAAGTTTCCTTTTTAAAAAAGAAGAAAGGAAGAAGACCCACAAGTCAGATGCAGGAGGCAGCAGGCAGCACCTCAGAAGGCCAGTCGTGTTAAGTCTGTCAAAGCAAAAGCGAAGACGGCTTAAAAGGCAAGCATTTATGGCGACTGAAAGCTTTTGCGGAGAGGCCACGTTGCAGCAAAGTGTTACATCCACCACCCCAAACATGCATACGCATCTCCCAAGCTGAGCAGCACTTCATGCACCTGTCAAGGCAGACTCCTGCCAACAAGCAAGGCCTGCTAAGCCCCTCGAGCCTTCTGAGCTATTTGTTCCTCCCACCCTTATGATGAGCCTCACTCCCTGTGGCTGTCTACTATTCTGCTTTAAAAAGCTTATTGAAAACAAATGTTTTACTAATAATGGTAAATAATAATAATAATAATAACGATGACATCAGACCACGCCCCCTACCACATGACTGGAAGTGGCCGCCGGGACCACATAACACCGGCAGAGGGCCTTCTCGGTAGTGGCGCCCGCCCTGTGGAACGCCCTCCCAGCAGAGGTTAAAGTGATAAACAACTATTTGACATTCAGAAAATACCTGAAGGCAGCCCTATTTAGGGTGTTTTTAACCTGTGATATTTTAATGTATTTTAATATCTGTTGGAGGCTGCCCAGAGTGGCTGGATACCAGATGGGCGGGGTACAAATAAAAAATTATTATTATTATTATTATTATTATTATTATTATTATTATTATGAGAAGAGGCACTCACGGTTGATTGGTGGTCTCCGCCTGGGGGGCAAAGACCTGCTCCGGCCACGCCCTCTCCTGCTCCGCGCAGGCGCATCGCTGTCCCCACTCCCTCCCTTCAGGAGTCTCTTCAGCGCCCTCCACAGGCGCCACTGGCCGGCCTCGCCGTCGCCGCCGTCCTCCTCCTCGTCGTCGTCGCCCTCCTTCTCCCCCAGGCGCTCCTCGGCCTTGCTCCCGCCGGCCCCTTGCTTCTCGAGGCGGACGACGCGCTGCCAGAGCTCGGCGTCGATGGGCGGCAGGACGAGGCGGTGGCGGCCGCCCCCGGTCAAGCCCGCGCTACCGCGCCTGACGCCGGCCACGAGGAAGTTACCGCGCTCGCGCAGCGAGGTGACGGCGCGGCAGTAAGGGCACGTGACCTCCTCCCACCAGCCCTCGCGCGCCAGCTGGCACACGCAGGCGCTGCAGATCACGTGGCGGCAGCGGGAGGGCTTCCACGAGCCGTGCGCGCCCCCGAGGCGGCGAGGCGCACGGCCGCAGCGGTCGTAAGGCATGCAGCAGATGCCGCACTCCAGGTCCTCGGAGGCCCCGCCCTCTTCGCGCTCGTCCACGGCCATCCTCCTCTACCTTTGACTTTAAACGGCCCCTTCCGTGCTTACCCGTAGCTCGCGAGGCGCGCGAGCCAGGCTTCGAACTGAAGGGCGCCTCTCGCCGGCTGCCCTTATATATAGACACGAGGAGAGCGTGTCCGGTCGCTTGGGTACACGCCCCTTTTGCTCTTTTCAGCCAATGCGGAGCTAGAGGGGCGGCGCGCGGCGAAAGGACACGCCTCTCCAGCCTCTTTCAATGGGGAGAAAAGGCGGGAGAAAATATGGGAGGCGGTTGGTGGGGGGCGGGGAGGGCAGGCGGGAGAGGCGCCCCCATCAGCAACCTCTTGACTCAGGCAGAAATCCAACTAGTGAAGCTTCTGAGGTAAAGTGATGCAGAAAGAGCAGCTACACCAGTCTGATTTCTGTCTGCGCCACGGAACTGAAAGGTGTGACAACCCTGTTTCTTTACTTTTAGCATGCATTATTTTGTTGTGTCTGGTTTAAAAAAAAAAACACCCCGTGTTTTTATTTTATCTCTAAGACACCTTGAATCCTCATCAGGGAAAAATGAGGGGTATAGATGAATATATAATCATCGCAACCATCATCACCATTAATAAAAATAATATTTATTCATTTCTATCCCACCTTTTTCCAAGAGTGGGGACTCAGTGCGGCTTACAAAAAAATTAAAACAACACAGATTAAAATACAAAAAGCTAAAATATATATAAAAGATCATAGTTAACAATCATTTAAACTTAAATATTAATGGGAACTGATATGGGAATTTCCAAAAATCCAGCTTTTCTGAAATTTGATAGTCCAAGAAATTAATAAAATAACAACAACAATGAGAGGTCTCAAACCAGAATTAGCTTTATTAAATATATTTCAAGACAACAATCTGGATTTACATGACAATCAATAAGCCGTTTATTACAAGCGACAAGAACGCAACATAACCAGACACTGGAAAGACATTTCTGGCACAACAATAAAACAACCAGTATAAAACAGCAGGACTCCGAGAGATTAACAAATAAGCTACAGTTGACATGTGGACAGATCAAGAAAAATGGCTTTGTCCTTATGCCAATTAATTTCATAATTAATTTCATAATTTATGCCAGTATTCCATAATAGGAACAATCCCCCACATCAGCATTTGGCTCAATGTATTTAATTTTTAACATAAATTATTATCTTCACTTTGAACCCCATTCCCATGTTCATCAATATACCAACATTTTATATTGTCTCATTGGTGACATAAGAGGCAAAATGAGTATTACTCATACTTAATCTAAGCACAACCATAAGGGCTTCTGATTAGGCATTTAGCTATGCAATGTTGACTGTTATCTGTCAACTCTGTTATATCCTGTTTCCCTTTTGTTTAAACCAATTCGCAAACTAAGAACATATACATTGACCACTAATAATGAACCAAAAGTTGGAGATATTACAGTACTGCAAATTTATTATGCTATTTTCGTGATAAATGAATGGTGTGAGACTTGGCCTGTTTATTATCATTTCTTATTCCTATGATCCTTGTTTATAAAACCCAGTAGAAAGCCATTCAAATAAAAAGCAATTAAACTCTAGTTGTAGAATTCAAACAATATAAACACAAATCTATTAACTTACAGATAGCAAAAAACAGCATAGCACTGTTAAACGCCCTTTGCTTAAAAACAGCTCCCTAAAGCTTGTTGGAATAAAACAGTCTTCAGCTGCTGGCAGGAGCCCACCCCAAGCATTTAAGAAGATAACTTCTTTTTTAACTTCCCCCCACCAAATAAAACAGTATTTTAAAAGTACAAATGAAACTATCCACAATGCCTGGCAAAATTACCGTACTTTTCTGTGTATAAGACTAGGTTTTTTTACTTTAAAATAAACTTAAAAATCTGGGGGCGTCTTATACACAGATAGTGCATATGCCCATTTTCTAAATTTTGGGTCCCCAAAAGTAGGGGGCGTCTTATACATGGGGGCATCTTATACGTGGAAAAATACAGTATAACTATAGGAACTGCCTTATAATTGTAGCCTGGGTCCATCTACCTCAGTATTGCCTACACTACCTGGCAGCGGTTCAGGGTTTTAGGGGTTCTTTCCTGCCCATAATTTGGAAATGCTGAATGTTTAACTTTGGGCTTTCTATTTACACAGCAGGTGCTTTGTAGCCTGCAAGTACGGGAAATCTGAAGCTGACTTAAGTATGGGAAATCTGAAGCTGACTTTATGTGTACATTATAGAACTTTTTTTATTAAACAACCAGCAGTTGGGGGGGGGGGTGTCATTACATAAACAGAAGGATGTACTTTGAATCCTCTACGAATTCTGTTAGGTTTTTGAAACAATGATGCATGTCACCTGAGCACCAAAATATAGTGGGAACCTTAATAACAGTGGCAATTTTAATATAATAACTGCTAAATGGCATTTGCAGAATATGCCTACGGAAAAAAGAGTGGCTCATTAAAGTACAGCATGCAGCCGCAATGCCTAAGCATAATGTGTTTGCGTGAAGAAAGGGAAAAGCAGAAATCCAGTATCGCCCTTCATGCATATGAAGATTTCTCATTCTTGAACAGGAATTGCTATGGCAGCATATGAATTATGCATTCAAAATCATGATGATTTATTTATAAATGTACAAGTATGGATAGATGATGGAAGAACAATTAGTTTGTACTATAATAATAAAAATCAATAAGGCAATCCATTCTTTAGAAAGTGAAAAAGAGCAGTTTAAAACCCGATCCACAGTACTTTCAGTAGAGTACAGTTTGAAACAAATATGTTTTAAAAGGTCAGGTTTGTTTTTTTTTAAAGGGAGTATTTAAACAAAGATAGGGCCATATGTACTTTTTTCTTTTTTTTTAGGAGGGACCCCAAAGATCTGGTGCCTCTGATGACAATACTCTGTCCCTGATGCCAGGCAGTCCGATAGATCTTGATAGTTGGCGTGCATACAGTGTCTCAGAGGCAATTTTTAAAGCCCAAGCAATTTCCGTAGGGGCAGGCCTGATCCCAAACTGCTACAGTTTTAAAGATCAAGAGCCACCTAGGAGCAAGGCCATGGGGCTTGTATTTGCCCAGCCTGGGCGGGTGGGGAAAGAAAGATGGAGGGGCAAGTGAGTATATAGCAAATAGTTGGGTTAGGACTGGGGAGACTCTTGTTGAGTCAGGAAGTCTGGCTTGCCTCTCAGGTTGTGAGGATAATGCGGGTGGGTAGGAAGCACCAGCGTTCAAAATTAGCCAGGTGCTAGTAGCACTTTTTGACAAGCAACCAGCCTTTTGCCACTGGGAGATGTCCGGGCTGCTGTCAGCTGGTTTGCCAGGCACTGCGGCAGCAAAATACTCGCATCTTTTGCTGCCACACAACCCTCCTGATTCGCCCAACAGCAAAATAATAATAATAACAATAACAACAATAACTGTTGTTGTTTTGCTCCCAGGCTGCCTGGTCTGATAGCGCAGCAGGAAAAAAAAAAGGTGCCTAGACATTTTGTTTTGGTGCCCACAACCTAGGTCCCAGGAGCCTCATGGCTCCTAGCTTCCTATCCCAGTTTCTAGTACAGCCATGCATGGGACCCTGGGCTTTCTGAAGGTCAGGCAGAATAATAATCACAACCACCTTTGCTATTTACAATCCCTCCAAACCATGGAGCACAGGGCTTTTTTTCAGCCCAAACTCATCACAACTCAGGTGGGCACCATTGCCATTATAAGAGAACAAGGGAGGCATTCGTGGTGAGTTCCAGCACCTCTTTTTCTAGAAAAATAGCACTGTATTAGTTACTGTTACTATTGCTTATTCAACTTTTATTCCGCCCTTCCTCCCAAAGGAGCCCAGGGCAGAGAACACATCAACCTTTAAAGCATTCTAAAATCACTCTTAAAACTTTCTAAAAGCAGTTGAAACATTATCTCAACCAGTGATGTGTGTATGAAATCTTATAAATATGCTAATCTTTAAATTGCCAATAGGATGCGGTTTCTTTGCTGCAAGAGATTATCCACCTCCGAGGGGTAGTGATGATGGACTCCTGAGAGGGGAGCACTGTGTGTGTGTATCTAGGGAGATATTAAATAAGATGGGGGAACTGCTCACTGCATTGGGTCCAGGCTGGCTCTTTGGAGCTGAAAGCACTGTGTGCTGTTCAGTAGGCAGAGACATTGCGCTGAGGAAAACTTGTTGGGGAAACCCTCTGAGGTAATGGGAGAGTTTAATGTTTGTTGACCGCAAGTGCCGGAAATCCCCCTTGCTTGAGCCAATTTTCGCCGTGGACAAATAAGATTTACTGGAAAGGCAAACAAGATTTAACACTCAGTTGCTTTGGGTCTGTGTATACTAGGATTGATGACTCCACCGGGGTCCTGTTCTCTGCTCTCAGAAAGGATATGATAGAGAGGGCTAAATTTGCATTGGTCTGACTGTTGTATCTTAAGGGCCAAGAGTGTCAAAAACCTGCTCAATTGCCTGAGCATGAGTCATCCTGTTGGCGTGTCCGACTGGGGCCTTGGCAGGGAGAGCTTTCTGATGAGGTTAGGGCTCCGGTTCTTTGGCTGGCCATCCAGGAAGCCTCCCAGTGCCAGCTTCTCCCTGCCGGGGAGTGCAGAAAGCAGGATTTGAATTTTTTCGCCCCCAAGTATGGAGATAGCAGCTGTTTCCTGGTTGCTCCGTGTGTTGACTGAGCCTTCAACAAGAAATTACCCTCGGGGTTTTAACCTTGTGCAACAACGCACGTACACATGCAGCCGTCTCAGTCTGGAACATCCCCTTAGTCCTGACCCCATGGCATAGGGCATCACCCTGCCCTTCAATCGCATCCCATAGCCATCCCCCACAACCCACTTCTGACCTCCCTGCACTGACAATATTTGCATAGAAAGTTTTTCACCCTTCATTTTCTTTAAAGCAACAGCTGGAATAAATATGTAGAGGTTGTGATCGATGGCAGTTAAAGTTGATGTTCAAGGGAAATTTCTGGCCTCTTAAATATGCTCACCTGTCAGAGGCCTCTTCATTTGTGGACATTTTCACTGCCACGTTTCCTTGTGGTGGTGCGTTACTTTTCTACCCACAATTGACTCCAATTTTGTTACTAATGGCATTTGCAGAAGGATCTGCTCACCTGGTTAAAGTGTAAAGAAAGGGCATTTTCCTACAACACCCATTCCCACCACCTAAGCTGCAGTGAGGCAACATTTTTGAGTGGGTGAGTGATCACCAAGCTATGCCAGGTGGAATAAGTCATCCCAAGCATTCCCTTCTTTGCTGAGAAGGTCCCGTGCCTCGTGAGGTGTTGGGGCAAGGCTGACAACCACATCCTTTGCTCACGCTGGTGAATTATGAGATATGATTCCTGTTGGGCAGCACCATTCATGATCTACATCAGCTTTCACCAGCCTTCAGGTGTTTTGGACTACAACTCCTATTAGCCATATGTCAGCTGGGACTGATGGGAGTTGTCGTCCAAAACACCCAGTGGGCTCCAGGTTGGCAAATGCTGATCTAGAGGGCAAATGGGAGTCAGGGGAAAGGACTATGAGGGAAAAAAGCCATCTACTTTGGTTTTTCTGATGTTTATATTTTTAACACTGAACTAGAATTCATTTGCAAGTTTGATTCTATTTGGGGCTCAGTTGAGACCAGGGTTTCCGCTACCACTTTAGATGTTATAGAGCTAGCTAGGAAGACTGGGTTATCACCAGTTACAATTACTGTATTGTCCCCACTGCTATTGTCCCCAGTAAAAGCTGCTTGTCCCCACTGCTAGAATCACAGAATCATAGAATTGTAGAGTCGGAAGGGACTTGAGGGTCATCCAGTCCAAGCCCCTGCAATGCAGGAATCTCAACTAAAGCATCCATGACAGATGGCCATCCAACCTCTGCTTAAAAACCTTCCGTGAACGAGAGTCCACCACTTTCCAAGGGAGTCCATTCCACTGTCAAACAGCCCTTGCTGTCAGAAAGTTCTTCCTAATGTTTAGTCAGAATTTCCTTTCTTGTAACTTGAATCCATTGGTATGGCTCCTACCTTCCAGAGCTGGAGAAAACATGCTTGCTCCATCTTCCATGTGACAGGTCTTTGGATATTTGAAGATGGCTATGATATCTCCTCTCAGACTTCTCTTTTCCAGGCTAAACATACCCATTACCCTAGGTCCCTCAGTATTCCAGCTGACGATAACACTTCATGCATTTGACAGAGTGGGATCTAGTCCATGAAAGCCGGCGCCACAATAAAACTTTCTCTTGATTTTGTGAACAGTCGGCTACTCTTTGGGGGGCTTTTGCTAGGCACTGTACAGATCAGCCACAGAGGCATAGCTGTTCCCAACTGGAGGTCCTCTCCAGACCCATTTGGGATGATGGTGGATCTGGGTGTTATGACTCCCTTCCTTGCCCGCAGAAGCAACATCTCCCAGGTAAACAGGAAGCCATCAAACCGGTTGAGGACAGAAGCTCATGCAAATTTCATTCTTGGCAGCTGGAACGATCTCTGACAACACCTGGCTATCACAAGGGAATTTGAAATAGCTGGGAATGGCTGAGCCTGACAAAATTGTTTCTGCATGAAACACCAGTCAGGATGAAGTAAAGAGTAAATATGCTATCTTTCAGGTTCATGGAAGTCTCAAGAGCCTAGCTTGATGGTTGTGAACATTAATGTTATATTGCAGCAAAGATCTGAGACTGTAGTGGAGAAATCCATCCCACAAATTTCTGCGACTTTCCACCCTCATCTACACTGGGGGTGTGCAATGAAGGGAAAGGAGCAGATCACAGGAATTTGAACGGTCTATTTTTCGATTTCTGTCTGCTCCTTTGTCTCCTGTCCTTTAGGTAACTAATATGACCTGCAACAAAATGTTGCAGTGTGAGGAGTGCTCCTGTCCAGGTTCCCACCCTATTAGCTAGTCATGTCCTATTCCAGAATACTCCATTCCATTTGTTGCCCCTCCAGTTAGCCTGCATACCATGGCACTGAGCATACTTTTTCTTCATTGATATGGGGTTGTTTTTTCTTGCACCCCCGTCACATTTAAGCTTTTCTGCCCCCTCAATATTGTTGTGGGTTTGCGGGGTGTGGGTGTGTGTCATCTGGACAATGCCAGATGTCAAAGGAAACCAATCCCTGGATAAGCGCTGAAACCCCTGCAGTCTCTCACCACTCAGAGATTGGGGTTGGGCATTACAATATTTTTTTGTACTTCTGCAAACCTTGGACTTTGCCTGACCCTGCTTATATACCGTCCCTCTTGTCAGCGTTTGATGCTGCTGTTTTGGCTACATTAAGCAACCACATTTGGAGAATGAGTTTGCTGCCAAGCCTGCAGAATTCGTGCAAGAGCCTGAGGTGTGATACTAGGTCAGCGATGTGCAATTCTCCTGGCCTCACAGGCCCTCTCCTTTATTGCCATCCTTCCAGCACTGAGTTGCTTTTTGCTGCTGTCGCCTCGCCTTCCTTGCATGATCTCACGTTTGCTCTGAACCAAGGCTTTCCAAAGCTTCCTCCTTTGCCCTCCCCTTCCTGCTTTCTTGATTCATTCCCAGCTGCAGAGTGAGTTCATTCACTTAAGGATACGGAGAGAGAATTGGCAGGAGCCGAGAGACAAGGAGCTGCCAACTGCAGCTGCCACTGCCGCAGATTGCATGAGTCAGCCTCTTTCTAAATAGTGAGAGTGGCGTTATAAATTCTGGGTTGGCAAATCAGTACATGCTAATCCCAAGATAACAACAGCAACAACAATCCTTACCATTTAATTGAGTGCTCTGTGCGCTTCACGTACATTACCTCTGTAATCCTTCTAACAACCCTATAAAGCAGGTCTGTATTATTAGCCTATATTGCACTTGCACGCACGCACACACGCACAGTCAGCCACTCCAACCCCAGGTCTTGCCATCCATCGCAGGATAAGAGAACTATAGAGTGTGGCGTTCAGGCCGGCCAGACCTCAACAATGGGATTATTTTTTTCCAGAAGATTTACCCAAGGCAAGGCATGAACCTCTGCTGGGAGAGTATTAAGATTTCTGATGGCAAGGGCCATTTGACAGTGGAACAGACTCCCTGGGAAGGCGGTGGACTCTCCTAAGGAGAGTTTGGAGGGCCACTCGTCATGGATTCTTTAGTTGAGATTCCTGCATTGCAGGGGGTTGGACTAGATGACCC
The DNA here is from genome assembly GCA_034641385.1 of Darevskia mixta. Classification (NCBI taxonomy): domain Eukaryota; kingdom Metazoa; phylum Chordata; class Lepidosauria; order Squamata; family Lacertidae; genus Darevskia; species Darevskia mixta. Next base: position 1,259,601 of record JAWWNH010000044.1, on the reverse strand, counting down.
TCGGGTTCCCTTCCAACTCTATGAGTCTATGAACTTGCATGTGAGTGAAAGCATATACATACAGATATGGCTGGGCCATGGAAATCATGTTGAGTGGCTATGTCACTTCCTGGTTCACGCTGCGAAGCTATTTTTAGACATTACTGGGGATGGAAGAGAGAGTTGCCCATTGATATGAAGGCTAAGCATGTTCAATGGGCACAAACTGCTGTAGGGGTGGTAGTGGTGGAGTACTTGGAACCCTGAACAGAAGCACTTCACACTGCAATACTTTGTTGCAGGGCCCGCTCCATGTGTGATGCGCGTGTGCGTGCACACACACACACAATCTGATTAAAGGACACCTCAGTTGACCCAAAGCATTTTAAATGTAACTGGTGAAGCAACCCTATACTGAATTCTTCAGGCGAAGAAATCAGATTAGGAAAACTGTGTAACTGGGATCAGCTTGCTTGCTCGAGGGGGTCCCATAAACGACACCAGCTTAATCTATGACAGGAGCGTAGCCTATTGTGTGCCTCTTGCTTTGTTGGCGAGGGATGCTCATAAGCCTGGTAATTGTAGGCGCCGCCTGCTCCTTCCAACAGTGCAAGCAGCTTGACAACTCAAGTTGCAATTGCCACAGGATTTTTGCAGAGAAGGCTGGCCAGCCACGTTTCCATCGCTTGCCTTGCCCTGCTGAAAAGGAAACCAGACAGGAAGCACAATGTCTATGCTTGATGGGCTCAACTCTCCCCGTAACGAGAATGGCCATAGGTCTAAAAAGATGGGCACCTTTTACTGTGTGTTTTTCATATGAGTTGATGCAAAGATTCCCCCTCTTCAGACTGCGGTGCTCCTGTTTCAACCTGCACCTCATGCAGGCAGCAGCGGTGAAACCTCTCATGTGCCGAAGGCGCTTGGGTTTGTGACTCGCCAATCTCTTGGTTAATAACAGAGAAGGTAACTGATAAGCTATTTCCTCTTGAATAATGTAATTGCGCAGCTGAGAGGAAGCACCGGTTCCCCCAGGATACCGTGGCACATGGACCAACGCCACTTGGTAAGTGTTTGAAGGACTTATCACAGCATGAACATGCTTGTGCTCCCCAAGGCAGAGCATCACCTCCAAGAGCCAGGGACAAAGAGCTGTAGCTCACTGGTTACAAGCCCCTGCTTTGTGAGCAAATGGTCCCAAGTTCAGCTAACAGCATCTCCATAGAATCATAGAACCGTGCAGTTGGAAGGTACCCCCGAGGATCATCTAGTCCAGCCCCCTGCAAATCAGGAACCACAATTCAAGAATTCCTGAGAGAAGGGCACCAAGCCTCTGTTTAAAAGCCTCCAAGGAAGGAGAATCCATGACCTTCCGAGGGACCCATTCCACTGTCGAATAGCTCTTATCGTCAGAAAGTTCTTCCTGATGTTTCTTATTAATCATTTAATTGCATCCCCGCCTTTTTGCCCGACAGGGACTCAAGGTGGCTTACAGATAAAAATAAGACCAGCTACAAACATAGGGGGAAAACCCAATCATTATAAACAAACACTAAAACTATATATATACATTTAAAAATCTATTAAAACCGTAACAAATAATTACAATAAAAACAGCACAGCGTCAGCCCTTTCATTAAAAGCAGTCAGTTCCCAAAAGCCTGTTGGAACAGGAAAGTCTTCTCTTTCTGGCTCAAGGAGGGAGCCAGTCTGGCTTCACTAGGCAGGGAGTTCCAAAGTTGCTTGGGAGCAGCCCCCACCAAGAAGACCCTCTCCTGCACCCCCACCAAGCATCCCTGTGGAGGTGGCAGCACTGAGAGAAGATCTCAGAGCCTGGGCAGGCTCATACGAGGGAATATAGACTTTCAGATACAGTAGCTTTGACCTAAGTCGTATACATAGCTGTCAACCCTCCCTTTTTTTTTGGCGGGAAACTCCCTTATTCCAATGCCGTTTCCCACTGCTATCCCGGATTGTTGATATCCCTTAAATTTCCAGATTTCAAAGGAAGCAGCTCCTCTCCCTCCCTGCCAGCCAGGGAGGCTCCTTAGCTGCGTTGCTCGGCTGCCAATAAGGAGTCTGAGACCGACTGGGGGCGGAGCTTGCATGCCTTGTGCAGCCAGACCCTCATGCCCAACCAGACAGACAGCCTGCCTGCCGTCTATGCGCTCGCTCTTTCGCTCACCCGTTCGCGCGCAGCCTCTGGAGCGCAGGGTGGCGAGGCTACTTGGTGCCATTGCACCGCCCTCGCGGCATCCCTTATTTTCAAATCCGAAAGTTGACAGCTATGCATATAGCGCTTTAATGGTCATAGCCAGCACCTTGAATTGTGCCCAGAAACACCAGTGGAAATGTTCTAGCAAGGGAGTGGCCTGCTCGCTAGAACCAGCCCCAGTCAACCATCTGGCTGCAGTCCTTTGAGCCAGCTTCCGAGCACGTTTCAAAGGCAGCCCCATGTAGAGCGCACTACAGTAATCCAAATGGGAGGTGACTAAGGTTTGTGCCACTGTGGCATAATCTCCTTTGAATGTCATTTGAATTCTTCGGTCCAGGTCCTACCCTCTGGAGCAGCAGAAAACAACTAGAGATGTGAAGGCAGCTACCTGTGACCCTGAGGTTAAGAGTCTCATGCTCAATGGTCAAGGAATGAGGTCCAGCATAGTGTAGCGAGTGGCTGGAGTGTTCAACTTGGAGCTGGGAAGGGCCTGGGTTCAAATCCCCATTCAGCCTTTTGTTGTTGTTCAGTCGTTCAGTCGTGTCCGACTCTTCGTGACCCCATGGACCAGAGCACGCCAGGCATGCCTATCCTTCACTGTCTCTCGCATTTTGGCCAAACTCATGTTAGTAGCTTCGAGAACACTGTCCCACCATCTCGTCCTCTGTCTTCCCCTTCTCCTTGTGCCCTCAACCTTTCCCAACATCAGGGTCTTTTGAAGCTCACTAAATAAATAAGTGATGGGGAGTTGGGGGTCCAGCAACATCTGGAAGGACTCAAGGTCCATCATACCGGGCAGAGATATCTCTGTCACTCCCTCCGCACTGTTTTCCAGGTACAAATGCCTGTGACTGATTGTTATCATGACAATTTGAGCATTTTAAGACAGAACATTGCTGAACGGTGGAGTCTTATTCCCCTTCCAAATCCTCTTCTCGAAGCATCTCATCGATCACAAGAATAAGCATCACAAAACACCAAGCAAGACCAGGTCTGTCGCTTCATGTATTCTTTATTTCAATATTTCAAATATCTCTCCCCGCCCCCACCCCACCGCCCAAACACACACACACACCCCAAAAGAAGAAAAGGGGCAAAAAAAAAAACTCTTTAAAAGCTACGTGCCCATTCTACTTTATATCAAGCATTTTTTAAAAATCCCTGCAAGGTGGTCTCTGCAGGGGGGCTGCTTTTCAGTAGAAATAGCTCTTTTCTCTCCTTTAGGGGGAAAGGGGCAATTTTCCTGCACAGGCCTGCAATGCCTCTGCTGTGCTGCAGAGGGAGCTGCTCTCCCTTGGAAGGAGCTCTGCGCTTTGAAATCTTTCAGGGCTTTCTTGCCTAGCCTTTCGCTTTAGGGATCCAAAAGAACATTATCAAAAGGCGGCTAAATATTACTAGATTCATGCACAGAGAAACACCTTGTACAACTTAGTCAGATCCGGGGGCAGGAGCCCGGGAGTCCAGCTCCCAGGCAAAACCGACCTGAACCCCCTTTTGCCTTTTAAAAATATCTGCCAGTCGGTTTGGAAATGTCTTCTAAAAATTAATATTCAGTCTCCCCCCTGCCCACCCCACTTCAGATTTCCTAAGCAGTTTCTAAAAAGATTCCTTGCCCTGAGCTTTTGTGGGGTACAAATCCGGGCTACAAACAGATAGAATCTTAAAAGTCTTAAGAATTGTAGGGTTGGAAAGGGAACCCCAAAGGTCATCCAGTCTGACCCCCTGAAATGCAGGAACCACAGCTAAAGAATCTCTGGCTGTCAGCAATCCAACCTCTTGTTTAAAAACCTCCAGCGAAGGAGAGCCCACCTATATAAAGATTATACATATATTTAATTATATTAATGTTTCCTATGAATGTTTTAAATTTAAACCCTCCCACCCCCCAATTTTTTTTAGCTGTTCTTATTTTATCTGTAAGCTGCCTCAAGTCCCTGACGGGGTAAAAGGCAGGGTATAAATAAATATATAACAACATATGTTCAAAGCCACTAAAGATTGTAGTGTGACATAGTGGTTAAAGTGCAAGACTTGGACCTGGGAGACCAGGTTTCAAATTCCCACTCGGTCATGAAGATTATAGGGCAGGCATCCCCAAACTGCGGCCCTCCAGATGTTTCGGCCTACAACTCCCATGATCCCCAGCTAACAGGACCAGTGGTCAGGGATGATGGGAATTGTAGTCCAAAACATCTGGAGGGCAGAAGTTTGGGGATGCCTGTTATAGGGTGTTGATCTTGGGCTGCCTTCTCTCGGCCTAACCTCCATTGCAGGGTGGGATTAAATGAGGAAGGGGAGGAGACCCACATAAACCACCTTGAGCTCCCTGGAGAAAAACAGGCGTGACATAAATAATAGAATTGGAGAGTTGGGAGCACGAGGGTCATCTAGTCTAACCCCACGCGATGCAGGAATCTTTCGCCCAACGTGGGACCCGAACCCGTGACCCTGAGATTAAGAGTCTCACGCTCTACCGACCGAGCTATCCCTCGTGGACAATGCAATAAATAAAGCTGAGGAACGGTCTGAGGAACCGAGAGGGGTGTGCGTGTGGGTGCCATCTTAGAAATCCCAAGCAGCCTCAGTTCTGACCTGCAGACCCACCCCAACCCCCTGCAGAGACTCCTGGAAGTGACAGAAGCGCTACTCTAGAGTAAAACTCGAAGCAGACTCATTCTCGACAGAGAAAATATATGTATATATATATACACAGCATCGTATAATTTTGCAGCCAGTGCGAGGGGGACAGGGGCCACAGCGGCCCTGCCCTGGAAGCGCGGCAGATTCAAAGCAATGAGTTGTGCAAAAAAGAAGGGTGCCACAGGGCTCCCCGGGAGCAAGGGAGTTCAGGGGGGGACTCGGTTGCTAGCCTTCCTCTCTCCCCAGTGCCCCAAGGTGACCCTTTGACCCTGAGGACGCTTTTTTTCAATATATTATTGCTTTAAGAAGAGATGGCTCTTTCCCTAGAGGAGGGTGAATATGGAATTCTGTTTAGAAAAATGAAATGCAAAAATAAAAAGAGAGAAAGAGAGATTAAGTCAGAACCAAAGTGATAAGGCAGCCTCCACCTCCGCAACAAAACGGGAAGGTTCGGTGGTGTCGGCCTCTGGGGAGGAAATTCATGGCAAACTGAAAAACCACAGAGGGAAACTGAGGGGGAAGGAGAGAGAGATGTCTTTGTCTTTTTCTCTCTCTCTCTTCTTAGCCATCTGCTTCTGCTGCTCCTGAGGAGCAGGAAGGGAGCCAGTTTTGCTTTCCTGCCAAAAGTAACAGGGGGAAATTTGTAATGGCATTCTGTGAGGAGAATAGCTGCAAACTAGATAAAGGATTAGGCGAAGCCAAATAAAGACATTACGAATTACGCTTTGGGGCGGGGAGGCGGGAGATACACCTGAGGAGGAACTGAGTGGCGCTTGTGGGCAAAATTGGCTTTTGCTTGCCCAAAGGGCTGACCTGCCTGACAACCACAGATTTTGGGCCTTCTTAGCCCCACAAAATGGAGGAACTTAATCCTCCCGTGGAGATGACTGCTGTCTCCACTCGGTGGGAAAGGGGAAACGGGTTCTGGCAACGATTTTGCACTGCAGAAACCTTAGTCCCTTTCCCCACTCCCTCCGTGAAAAATATATATCTGTGACTAGGACAAGTTGAGCACACAAACTGACGGACAAATTTGTCTTTCAAAAAGTCCTAGCCCCACTGGCCTCCAAATGTGGGATTTGTTTCATTTTCCCTGGGGGATAAACTTGAAATGTTTAGGAATGGAAAGACGGTGAAGGGAGGAGGTTGTGTTGGAGAGGCAAGGCAATAATTCACGTGGGGTTTTTTTGCGGGGGGGGGAGGGTGAGTGGAAATAAAAGATGGGAAGGGGAAGAAAGCTGATATTTGTATCCGAAAAAGGACTCTATAAATTTGAAGGATTGGGGTGAAGGGGACTGTCCCCTCACAACATCCCCACCAGAGACGGGGGCACGGAGGGTCCCTCTACTTCTCCCTCAGTTTATAGGGACTATCTGAGCTATGTCCTCACTGGGGCCTTCATACAAGGCCGGCCTAAGACATTTTGGTGCCTGAGGCAGGAAATCCAAAATGGCGTCCCTCCCGCTCATGCGCAGCTCCCATTCATTTGGCTGAGAGGACTTCCCACTGGGTCATGGCTCCTCTGCGGTCCCTCAAAACATAATAAAACCCACAAATGAAGGTGGTGGGGTGCCCCCCCCCAACGAAAGCACAAGATGCTGAGGAGAAAAGAAAAGTAAATGGAGTGACTCATTATGCTACACGGGACTTTGGTCGGGGAGGGTAAATATGTACTAAGGATGCTCAATTGTTATCCTACACCAGCTGTGTGCTTGTTTCCCCCACTCCCCCCATTTTGCCTCGTTGCACGGTGCCCGCCCCTTGTTTAAAAACCAGGCGCATTGATAAAGGAAAGAGAGGCAAAGCGGCCGGCAGTTCCGGCGCTAGCGGGAGGCGGTGCCTCTTACCCGCCAATCCCATAGCTGGATTGCTCATGCCTTATTATTTGTACTGTAATCTAAGCAGACGGCTGCGGGGGGGGGGCGCTAACCCGCCGGCACCCTCCCACTTCGTCTGCCGCGGAAGTATACGGTTATTTGGTTCTCATGCGCGAAGCGGCTCCTCCTTGCCCACCCCCACCAAGTTGAGAGGCGGCAGCTGGTGGGAGAGCATGTGGGGCAGGGAGGGGTAGGTAGGTGGGGCCAGGAGACCCCCTAGAGGAGGAGCAGGAGGCGATGCAGTCCTTTGGGACAACAGCGTGCAAAGTCCCGGGCGCCAATGTGTCCCTACGCCCGGGACTCTTTTTTTGCATTGGGCTTGTTGCCCAGGAGCGCATCAATTTCCTGGACAACCTGGGGCGTCAGCTGAGTCAGAACCTGCGGAGAGAGAAAGAGAGGGGCTGCATGACTGAGGGGGAAGGGCTTCCGCCATAGTGGCACCCACCATGTGTTCCAGTTTAAAACACGTTGCAAACTTTGTATGAGAAATTGGGTTAGCAAAAACGTAACTCCACAGCGCCACCTGGCGTCAGAGCGTTAGAATGCATAAACAACGCATATAAAGCGTTTTTTCTTTGCCAATGTAGCCGAGTCCCATGCCGGGTTGTTTAAAATTATCGCTGTGATTTGATTTTGCTAGCTACCTTGAAGTTCTTTTGAAAATTAGGAGGGATGTAAGCTTTCAAAATAAGTACCCGGTAGGGAAATAGAGTGAGCCAGGATTCTGACAAGCTGGCTCCTATGTCTGTCAAACGCAACACAAAGGCCAGGGGAAACCAGGATTTTTAAAAGAGCTGCATGGTATCCCAGTTTTCATCTCTGTGCAACCCTCTCTAGTGCTTTGGCTTCTCTTTCCACCCCCTTTTTAACCACCACTTTTTTCTTTGAAGGTTTTTAAAAAAGTAAATACCAGTAAATGTCCATTTTCCCTCACAATCACTTTTCTCCATTATATATAGTTGTTCCTGCACCCCACCTACCTGTCGCCACGTTTCTTTTTTAAAATTTGAAATGGAAATTGTAAAGCCACCAAGCTGGTGTGCATGATGTGGAGAAAATCTAGAAGTAATTCTTTTCTTCCTCTTTCAAAGCCACTTCCAGACTACTTTGTGGGTGGGATTCGATCATAAACCCGCAAATTTGGGTTGTGCAGTTAAAAACGCACCATTAAACTCACCCAAACAAGAAACCACAGGCTTTTTGTGGTAAGGAAACTGGCAAGAAAATATGCTGGGAAGTGTGTGGGACGGCAATTGCTCAATGAACAGCGGACATCATATAACCACTGTGAAAAACTTTGTGGAAATAAATAGGGGCGAATGCTCAATAAGAAGGCCTCCTGGAAGAGCCCCAGTTGGCAGGAGATTCAAGGGAGATGAGAGAAAAAGCAGGATTAATTTATGGCATTCACTGCTGCAACCTTAGATTGTTTTTAAGAGGAGACGAGAGGAATTCATGAAGGAGAAAAGGTCTATATCATTGGCTATTAGGCAGGATGGCTCTATGGAACGCCTCCAAAAACCCAGGATGAAGTTTTATTTTATTACCGTCCCTTCACTCTAAGATCCCAGAGCAGGTCACAATGATTTAAAATGCAACCCGATCAGGGCTGAAGAACCTCAGGTCTTGGTGGGGTGTGTGTGTGTGTGTGAGAGAGAGGTGTGGCCCTCCAGACTTCTCTATCTGGCCCCCCGGATTCTCCCCAGCCACACCTCTACCAGACCTGCTCTGTACTCGCTCTTTCATTTTTTTGTGAATTCTTGATAGTGCCTGCCTCATGCTTCCCTAGATATAGGACAAAGACGGGGGTGTGTGTATGCAAAAACTCTTATTATTATTATTATTATTATTATTATTAAAATTTGCATACCACCCTGCATCCATAGATATCAGGGTGGTCCGCAACATAAAAATACAATATAAAAAATGTAAGATGCATAATAAAAACAAGAAAACTAATAAACCAATAATCCCCCCTTCCACAACTCAAGGATGTCAGTCAGCCAAAGGCCTGGTTGTAGAGGAACGCTTTCGTCCGGCGCCTAAAGGTGTATAATGAAGGCGAGTGTACAGAGGTGAAATCTGCATTCATTGCTCTACCCTCTGCCTTTTGCTCCTGGCCCTGCCCACCACAGGGACATGTGGCCCTCGGAAGCATGCCCAGAAGGCAATGTGGCCCTTGGGCTGAAAAAGGTTCCCACATCCTGGCCTAGATGAATATTTGCTCATGTTCTCATGATGCTTCAGGACAGGACAAGACGTAAATGCGCACAGACGGGGGAAGGTTTGGCGTCCCTTGTGCCAGACTTTGCACCCTTGTTCCTTCTCCTTACCTGGATGGACCCCAAGTTCTCAATGAGCTGTTCAGTGCTGGAGACCCCGAGGAGGACAGAGCTGACGCCTTCGGAGCGGAGGCACCAGGCTTAGGTTAAGAGGAGACAAGAGAAATCAAATAAGGAGAGCCATCTAAAAACCTGCCACTCTGGAAGAAAACAAAAGGGCCGGGGAAGAGGCGGACAGGGAGCAAAGAGCTGCTCACTCACCCAACAACTTAACTGCAGAGGAATCTGGGTGGAGTTAAGGCATCATCCTGGCTGCTAAAACCTCCCTGGGACCTCCCTGAATTAGGCCCATCTTCATGCACACTGGCCCTGGCTAAGGGAGAACCTCATGGGGTCGCCGACTGTCAGGGCTCAGCTCTGCCCAGCCCTGGAACCAACCTCGGAAGGACAGCAAGACCCTGAAGAGCTGTAGGGTCCGGCCATCGCTGCCCCAGGACTGGAGGTCTCCTCACCAGCTGCCTAGGTGGCTGGCTGGCTCTCAGACCACCCTAATCTCCCTCAGGGCCACAGGAGTAGAAGAGGTGGCAAACTAGACATGAGATTCAGGGCCACTGCCAAAGTGCCGGACTAACTGCACGTGTGGCTACTCGAGAGTAGGGGGGAGCACCACCCTGGATCAGGGCCTGGCTGAGAGCTAGGGGAGAAGGGCGTCTCCAGTGCCTGGATAAGCTCCCAGTCTCAGCTGCTGCATTGCTGATGCTCCACATTCTAGTCCTCTAACTTGGGGAACAGACAAAGTGTGAGGGTGACCTTCTCTACTCCCATGGGCCACGGCTGAAGCACCAGGAAGCCAATTGTGCAGCGGGGCTCTCCATCGGTCTTGGGCAAAGGCATCGTCTTTGCTCCTGTAACTTTTCAAGAGAGGTTATTCCAGGATGTCACCCGCCTCTTGCAGCTGGAAACTGCCTCCTGATTTCTGACCTACTTCTCTTCATAGCTGTCAACCCTCCCTTTTTTTTGCGGGAAACTCCCTTATTCCAATGCCGTTTCCCGCTGCTATCCCGGATTGTTGATATTCCTTAAATTCCCCGGATTTCAAAGGAAGCAGCTCCTCTCCCTCCCTGCCGGCCAGGGAGGCTCCTCAGCTGCGTTGCTCGGCTGCCAATAAGGAGTCTGAGACCGACTGGGGGCGGAGCTTGTATGCCTTGTGCAGCCAGACCCTCACGCCCAACCAGACAGACAGCCTGCCTGCCGTCTACGCACTCGCTCTTTCACTCACCCGTTCGCGCGCAGCCTCTGGAGCGCAGGGTGGCGAGGCTACTTGGTGCCATTGCACCGCCCTCGCGGCATCCCTTATTTTCAAATCTGAAAGTTTGGGGGGAAATCCCTTATTTTCAAATCCGAAAATTGACAGCTATGCTTCTCTTATCAGGGTCCAGCTGGTAGCTGCTGAATCTGAGGAGCTCACATTGCCACCTTTGGCCTAAGTAGCACATCTCCTTTTAGCTCTGTGGCTACCTTAGGTGGCTGCCTTATGCTGAGGCATGCCACAGGGGTCCATCTAGCTTGGTGTTGTCCACACCAACTTCCCACAACCTGGGGCTTTCCAGATGTTTCAGACTACAGCCCCCAGACTGTAGTACAAAACATCTGGAAGGCCTCAGGTTGGGGGAGGGTTGTCTACAATGACAGCCGGTGGCTCTCCAAGGTTTCAGGAGAGGGAATCTCTCCCACCCCAGAGCTATGTAACTTTCCCACCTCTGAGGCAGGATCTGGAATGCAACCTGCCCCAGATGTGCAGCTGCTTCTGGGGCCGTTCGAGGCCTGCCCTGACCAACACAGACACACCGATGCTCCGCTCCTCCCTCACCAATGGCCAGCTGCGCCACTGTGCATCCCAGGCGCTCTGCGATCGGGTGGAGTTCCTTCACTTTGGCCTGCTGCTTCTTGCCATCTTCACTCTGCAATTTCTCCTTCAGCCAGTGGTACCCCTGGAGGGCGTGAGGAGGAAAGGAAACAGGCACAGAATCATCATAGGACTGTCGTCTTGGGAGCACCGGCGGAGGAAGAGGGGGGCGGGGGGAGCGCATCGCCCCCGGCACCACGATCCCGGTGGGGTGGGAGGGACCTAAAGGGTCATCCAGTCCAACCCCCAGCAATGCAGGAATCGTGGCTAACACACAGCATGGCGGTGAGCCACTGCCAGGCAAGGATGGAGGTTGTGAACTTGCAAAGCAGCCCTTGGGATGTGCTGAGCAGTCAGCAAAGGATTTAGGGCCCCTCCAGATTGATTTTTTTGGGGGGGAGGGAAGGTAATTTTGCAGCAGGTGTCACTGACACAAGAATAGTGCCTTAGGGGTGGGTTTATAATGGATCATTGAAGTTTCATTCCACTTTATTAGCTGTCCTGGAATGTTTCCCCAATGTTGTGCTATGATGCTAAAAAATGTGGGACAACACCCCCTCCCCCCCGCCCTGAAACATTTGTGGTATAAGAAGCTACAGGATCTCAGCAGGACATGAGTAGTATGCCTGCCCAGAAACCTTTGTAGGCACGAACAGTCTTGGAAACAGGAGTTTGTGTGACCGCCCTGATAGCATCATGAACACAAATACAGTGGTCCCTTGACTTACAAATTTAATCCGTTCCGAATGGACACTCGTAGGTCGAAAAGTTTGTAAGTCGAAAAAAGCGATTTCCCATAGGAATGCATTGGGAGAAAAAATATTCGGAAAAATTCGTAAGTCGAAAAAACCGCATCTAAAATTCGTAAGTCGAGGAAACCGCATCTAAAACCGGCAACGATTTCCATTCGGATGTCAAAAAATCCGTAGGTGTGCGGCCACTTTTTTCATTCGTAAATCGAAAAATTCGGATGTCGAGTACTTCGTAAGTCGAGGGACCACTGTAATCATGAATACACAATAAGTAGGACGTCTGGAGGAGGCCCTGGTGTTTTGGTGAGGATAGTTTCAAGTACCTCTGAGACATCAGCAACAAATTGATTTATGTTTGGGATGAAGAAGGGAGGTGTTTGGTTTCTTGGAGCATTGCCAGTGTGTGTAATCTGAGCCCCAGGACCTCTGTATTTCCAGCGTTTGAAAATAACAGTGAACAGAGAGGACCAAGCAGGTCTTGTGGGCCCAATAAACAATTGCAGTTGTAGGGCAGTCGGGATCAAGGCTTGCGAGCTGTGAGTTCCAAACTGTTTGTCATTAACCTGATGTCCTCCAGATGTTGTTGGACTACAACTCCCAGCAGAACCGGCAGAATGGTCAGCAGTCAGGGATGATGGGAGTTGTAGTCCAGCAGCATCTGGAGGTCTCCACAGGCCTGTCTCCCCTGATTTGAGGGCTGTGTGTGATGTCGACAGCGCAAGGTTCAGCTGAAGTTGGGAGGTGGAAGGCCTCAGCAAAAGCAAAGGAGAAAGTACCTTCATGGCGGCACGGCAGTTTTCAGGCACCCGCTCCTCATATTTCCCTGTGATAAGTCCACAAGACAGCGGGGACCAGGTGATGGCTCCCACTCCTAGCAAGAAAACAAAGCAGGTCAGGTAAAGAGAAGGGGAAAACAAATAACATTCCCCACCTCTTCCTATCACTGAAATAATAGCCACAGGCCATCCTAAATCACAGCTCTTCCTGGTTTACTTCGCATTACAAACGTCTTTTAATGCCACCCCATGTTGAGAAAAGTCAGCATAGGAGTGCAGATGTATTAATCTTATCTGCTCAAAAAGGTCACCCTCCGTAAACTTCCAATATGCCTCACACAGGATTGTACCCTGAATCTGGGCTGATACTCCCAAGGGATCATCTTGCTTCCACCTCCAGAAACACATTCCTCAGATTCCATATCCAATCTGCAGATCCCTCTGTATCTTCTGGTTCCTGGTTGTCTCACTGGTCGCCCCAGCCTCTCCCAGCAATTTCCGCCCTCCCTTCTCAGGTGGGTGGGTTTGCGGCACTGAGCGGGGGTCCCCTGGGCAGGAGCTGCTCCACCTGCATAGGCTGCCCTCTTTGACCCGCCCCCGGCCAGGTGGACAATGGACAGTCGGCCGGGGGTGGGTTTAAGGGGCATGTAAAAGGGGCTGAGGGACCCAGGTGGCGCTGTGGGTTAAACCACAGAGCCTAGGGCTTGCTGATCAGAAGGTTGGCGGTTCGAATCCCTGCGATGGGGTGAGCTCCCGTTGCTCGGTCCCAGCTCCTGCCCACCTAGCAGTTCGAAAGCACGACAAAGTGCAAGTAGATAAATAGGTACCGCTCCGGCGGGAAGGTAAACGGCGTTTCCGTGCGCTGCTCTGGTTCGCCAGAAGCAGCTTTGTCATGCTGGCCACATGACCCGGAAGCTGTATGCCGCTCTCGGCCAATAAAGCAAGATGAGCGCTGCAACCCCAGAGTCGGACACAACTAGACCTAATGGTCAGGGGTCCCTTTACCTTTAAAGGGGGCTGAGGCCTTCAGCCAGGCCTCTTTAGTTCTTTTCCTTCTAGGTTCATTGCTTCCATTGGCCCCTATAATCCCTTCTCCTGTACACAGACCTCAAGGCCTCTCTGCCTAGAATGCCCCCCAAACCACATCCCCATCTGTGCTGGCTTGTGCCCAAAGTCGTTTTATTGGGGAAGATAGGGAGAAAAACTAAGGGGGAAATTATATTAGCCGCTCAGCTCCATTTTGCACGTGGCCCTCGGAAGCTTGCCCAGAAGAGAATGTGGCCCCTGGGCTAAAAAGGACTCCCTCTTCCGCCTGCCTTCATACCAATCTTGTGGTAGAGCTCTGGCAGCTGTGTCTCCACCTTCTCCCGCTGGAACATGTGGTACTCTGCCTGTTCGCACACAGGTGGGATGAGGTTGAACTGCCGTGCCACCGAATACGCCTCCTGGTTTAGGGGAGGGAGGCAAAAATAATCAGTCTCGCAGGGCGGACTTGCTTCTGGGCAGCAACGCGGTGGCGAATTGAGAAGTACAGGGTCCCTGTCGGGAGAGTCACAGCCAGCCCCCCCCCCACTACGATTCTACAACCACCTTATAAGCAATAATTAGGGATGCATTGCAAAGATCATTGCAGATCTTCAGATAGATCTACTGCTTTCTGTGCAAATGGTCTCGAGCGCTCCAGTATCTTCTGCTGGAGCGACTTAAGTTGTGCCTGCCTTGAAGTCCCGTTGTACGTAACAGAAGTACAGTCATACCTCGGGTTGCGGACGTGATCTGTGCGGGAGGCACGTTCGCAACCGGCAGAGTTTGCAACCCGCAGTGCCGCATCTGCGCATGCGCGTGATGTAATTTGGCGTTTCTGCGCATGCGCGTGACATCATTTTGCGCTTCTGCGCATGCGCGAGTGCCGAAACCCAGAAGTAACCCATTCTGGTACTTCCGGGTTCGGCGCGGTTTGCAACCCAAAAACGCGCAACCCGCAGCGTTTGTAACCCGAGGTATAATAATAATAATAACAATAATTTATTATTTGTACCCCGCCCATCTGGCCGAGTTTCCCCAGCCACTCTGGGCGGCTTCCAATCAAATATTAAAACAATAGAGCATTAAATATTAAAAACTTCCCTAAACAGGGCTGCCTTCAGATGTCTTTTAAAAATAGGATAGCTGCTTATTTCCTTGACATCTGCTGGAAGGGCGTTCCACAGGGCGGGCGCCACCACCGAGAAGGCCCTCTGTCTGGGGCCAGGTATGACTGTAGCACAGCCTCCTCTTGGAACGGAGGCACCTTGTATTTTCAGTGTATTTCTAAAAGCTTAGCTTTGGATCATACAAAACAACTCCTCAGTGATCTTCTTGCACACCTTCTCCAGAGTGGCCCCGGGAGCCCATCCTCAGCGGCTGACCAGCCTCCTTTCACTCCGACTGGCTCCAATCAGCACAAAGGGCGAGAAGACTCCTTCTCAGTGGCTAAAAAGCTCCCCTTTCATGCTGATTGGATGGCTCTCAGATGCTGGAGGCAGGCAACCCTGCTGCAGAAATAGGAACGGGTCTCCCAAACCCCTCAGAACCCTGGACAGCAACACCACTGCTTCTAAGAAAACATGCATCAATTCGATTTGCACCCGCCTCTCCGCCACTCCAGAATTTACCATGATTTCCATTGCACTCCAGCGAGAGGTGCCCCAGTACATGGCCATCCCCTGGTTGATCACGTACGTCATGGCACGTACAATTTCTGAGGGTGAGAGAGGAGACGTGAGAGAAGAAATTGCCCCCCAGACCTTTTGCCTATCACCTTTGGAAGGTGAGCCCAATGTAACCGGGACGGTTACTCCAGCAGGAACTGAATCCCAACAGGGAGGGAGAGAGAAAGGTGGGGAGCTGGATTTGAGCAGGTACTGCTCCAAAAATCTGCACCACACCCATAAAATCGCTCAGTCTTGCTCTCCCCCTGTTAATCACATTTTCACAATGAAATCAGTGGATTACAAGCTGGCTAGAACCCTTTTCTAGGGGAAAAAGATACTTGTTTTATTCATCTCTACTTCATTAAAAGCACAGAAACAAATTGGTTTCATCTACCGGTAAACTACTTTAAAAAAAAAAAAATCTTTCCGAAGTAAGTTCCCAAAATGCTATAGCGAAAATAATTTTGCCTTCCCTCTCCTCTCCCATATTGCAAAGCTTGTTCAATTGTGGGTTCATGTGATATCAGGAAGCACAAAGGCATCTTGAGTTCCTGCATTTATAGTAAACACACACACACACACAAACACACACATATATATACACAGACACAAAACAGGATTGTCAACTTTAATCGCCTTTAATTTTTGCTTGATTTGCAGGTATTAAGCAGGCAAACTATTCACCTCCCCGTTCAGAAAAGCTCTGCTTACTGATTTTTGCAGCTATCAAGTTGCTGTTAAAGGCATAAGAACAGGCAGGTTGCTTTGTTCCGATCAGTTGGCAATGCGACACACACAGAATTTGTCTACAGCAGGACACAAAAGCATGCTGGGACACACACCACACACATCTAATTTCAGGGCAGCACCCCCATCCTTGGGTCTATAGTCGGTGAGGTCTCTACAGAATGGAGACTGGGGTATTCATGGAAGGTTTCCCTCTCTAACCCCAGGAACCAAGGGTGCAATCTTATGCCCCCATACCTGAAAGCAAGCCCCAATGATCTCAGCGGGACTTACTTCTGGGTAGACATATGGGTAAGGATTTACAAGGATCTGGGGCACAGGGCCATTGCAGTGGGGAGGGCATTATGGGGTGCAAAGAGGAGTATTGGGCTTCAGGAAGGAGGCTGGGGCTGGCCATACCTCTCAAGAGCCTGGCTTGGAAATAAATCACTAGAATATACAATGACATATATATATGCAATGTCTGCAAGCATTTCGGCTGGCTAGGTGGACCAAGCTCTCCTCTCTTCCTCCTGCACCCTGTTCTGGGGGTGCGCCTGATTGCGCCCCCTGAGCCAATTGTGGGGGGCGCACGAGGGGAGGGGGGCAAGCCCCATTTCACAAGCAGAAGTCCTTGCGTGGGTTTCCACTGATGAGACTCATTAGCTCAATCCTGCCCGGTATCCATTAGATCTTGTGCAAGGCTCTGATTTTCACTATAGGGCCCTGCCTCTGAGATTTCTGGTGGCAGCCCCCAAGCTAAAGTCTCACCGTATCTCTGAAACAGACCTTGACGTGTTCCGCACACAGCCTCCTCCACGAGGTGAGGAACATAAGTGCCTCTCTTACATCAGGTATTAAGTCTACCTTAGCCTAGGACTGCGCAGTGTGCTTGAGCTGAAGAACGAGACTGCAAGCTTCCTTCCCCTCGGGGAACCCTGAGTCTGTAACAGCAGGTGAAAATCCTGCAGATAAAGCTCTTCCGTGCTGGGAAAATCTCCTTCCTAAACCCTCTCACAGAGCAAAGACTCTTTGACGCATACGAGATTCGAGTTCTTCTAAACCTGGGTGGGGAACACCAGACCTGGAGACCAAATGCAGCCTCGCAGGGCTCTCTGTGGCCCCCAGGAGCCTCCCCAGGCCATGCCCCTCACTGATCGTACTTCATATAATAATTTATTATTTATGGCCCGCCCATCTGGCTGGGTTTCCCCAGCCACTCTGGGCGGCTTTCAACAGAACATTAAAATACAATAATCTATTAAACATTAAAAGCCTCCCTAAACAGGGCTGCCTTCAGATGTCTTCTAAAGGTCTGGTAGTTGTTGTTCTCTTTGACATCTGACATCTCTTTGATATCACCCTCCTCAGATGTTTTTGCTTGCCTGGGGTGTTTAACTCTGATGATGCCTCTTGTCTGTCTTGATGGCGGACAGACCCTATGGTGCCAAGCTGACCTTTCCATCCAGTGCGCCACCCACTTTTGAATCTGTCCCCTGCCATGTGGCCCTCAGATCACAGTCCAGGCGGGATTTTGGCCCTCAGCGCCCCCTGTTCCAAGGGGAACACGGCACCTTTTCACAAAACAGCCTCCTTTAGCTAGAACGACTTTTCGAAGCCAGAATAACCCTTCATCCTGTTCCTCGCTTGAGAGAGGTATGGGGCTCACAGGATCTGGGGTGGGCGGGGCAGCAAATCGGGGTGGTTTTTTGGGGGGTGGGGTGAGGTGGGAGATCGGGGCAGTCTGCAGTACCTTCCAGCAAGAGCAATCGGAAGTTCGGGTCGCATTCTGCAGGGGGGGAAGGAGAGAACCAATGAGACGCCGCTGGAATCTAGCACAGGGTGTGTGTGTGTGCCTGGCAGCAAGAGGGTCAGGATTTTGGGGGGGGGGATCTGTTGCGGGCTCTTTGCCAGCCCTTGGGCAAGCCGCCTACTCTTGGCCTCAGTCCTCCCCCCCCCACTGCGTGAAGAATGGGCTTAATAATGACCTTCCTCAAAAGGTTATCGTCACTGTGGGAGCTAACGTTCATACAATGCATTGCACAAATGCGAATAACGGGATCGTGACAGCAAGAGAAGACAAGGAGCGGGAGTCTCTCAGTTATGGCAGGTGTCTGTCAAGCAGGGCAGGCAGTTGCAGGGAAAGGGATGGCTGCTGAGAAGCCTAGGAGAGAGGATAGGCCTCCCCTGGATCTGCTAAGGGGAGGTGTCTGGGGAGGCAGCCATGCCTCATCCTGACCCTTCTGAAGCAGGTCGTTGGGCCACTCACCTTCCATGGGGCTGTTGGCATCCATCCGGTTAGCAAAGACAATGTCGACGTACTCCAGTTGAAGCCGCTGCAAAGAGCCTTTCAGCCCTGCGAAACAGCAGCAGGGAGTAAGGACAGGGGTGGCACGGGGAGCCCGAGAAAGGCTGAAGCTTAGAGCAGACTTTGCCCACCTGGTGCCCTCTGGGGGTTTGGCACTGCAGCGCCCACCAAGCCCTGCTCCAGCCCCAAAAGGAAAGCTTGTCCCAGAGCCAAGGGCCCCCAGGTCCAGAAGCACGTGTCCTGATCTCCAGGGGCTCCTCCAAGCAAGCTTCCTATTGCGCATGCATCCTGGTAACATTCGCCCAGACATCTTGGACTCCGGCAGCCTCAGAGTTACCCTTGGTGATATCTTCTGTCATTTAATGAGGATCCAGCCCCATTTGTCTGCAGGGAAAGCAAGGGCTAACCCACACTTTCTGGAGCATTTGCCCCATAGCAAAAAATAAAAATAAATGAATAAAGGTCCAATTTTTCGGGGAAGTGGGATTCCTTGCACAAGGCCCCCCCAATTGACTTTAACTGTGTCCCCAGAATCCCACTTCAAAATAGCAGAAATTGGGAAGCACCCCAGATATCTAACTCTTGAGAATGGCATCAAGAAAGAACCCCCGGGTCCCCAACTCCCATTCGCCCCAAATCTCATCATCTTCGACCCCTCCAAACCCTTTTGCCACCCCTCTGGTAGTTCCCAGATCCCTCAATCCGCCAAATGATTGTGCCGTCCAGCATATTGCGGCCACTTCCTTCCCTCCCCCCAACCCTGAAATATCAAGCCCAGCCCCCCCCCTTACCCTCAATGATGTGTTTCCGCGACAGGCCTCTCTCCGTCTCAGCCCTTGGAAGGAAAAAAGGAAAAAAACCTGAACGTTAGGAGGAGCTTTGGGGGTGCTTAGAGCTGTTTGACAGTGAAACAGACTCCCCTGGAAGGTGGTAGACCTTCCCTCCTTGGAGTCTCTTAAGCAGAGGTTGGGTGGCCACCTGCCATGTCCCTTCCAGCTCCATGATACTACGAAACTGAGGCACTGCAAGCCATTACCATTTACCCACTGCTGCCCTTTGGTGAGGCAGGAGGCAGAGAGGTCAATGGGAGGAGACAATGACAGGCGGAACTGACTTATTCTAATTTTGCTCCTGTCTTCATCCACTGCTGTGTTATACAGGAGGCATCACTGAGATCAAGGAGCAGGAAGCTGGCAGGCAGGGCCACCCACCCTGGTAAGACGGGCAGGGGAAGAAGAAGAAGGGGGAAGAAATGGAGGCAGTGAGAGATTTCACTTTCTTGGGTTCCATGATCACTTCAGATGGTGACAGCAGTCACGAAATTAGAAGACGTCTGCTTCTTGGGAGAAAAGCAATGACAAACCTAGACAGCATCTTAAAAAGCAAAGACATCACCTTGCCAACAAAGGTCCATATAGTTAAAGCTATGGTTTTCCCAGTAGTGATGTATGGAAGTGAGAGCTGGACCACAAAGAAGGCTGATCGCCAAAGAATTGATGCTTTTGAATTCTGGTGCTGGAGGAGACTCTTGAGAGTCCCATGGACTGCAAGAAGATCCAACCTCTTCATTCTGAAGGAAATCAGCCCTGAGTGCTCACTGGAAGGACAGATCCTGAAGCTGAGGCTCCAAGACTTTGGCCACCTCCTGAGAAGAGAAGACTCCCTGGAAAAGACCCTGATGTTGGGGAAGATGGAGGGCACAAGGAGAAGGGGACGACAGAGGGCGAGATGGTGGGACAGTGTTCTCGAAGCTACCAACGTGAGTCTGACCAAACTGCGGGAGGCAGTGGAAGACAGGAGGGCCTGGCGTGCTCTGGTCCAGGGGGTCACGAAGAGGCGGACACGACTAAACAACTAAACAACAACAACAAAAGCGATGGAGTGATGATGTATCAATGATGCTTCTCGAAGTGTGTTCTGGGGGAAAGAGGGAAGTTTTAAAAGAGGATGTCACCCCTGTTCGGGGTTCTTACTCCTGTGGGGATCTGTTGTGCAACAATAAATATCCTGGTCTACTGACCGCTTGGCTGGAACTTCCTTCTTTTACTGACCGCATGGACCCAGCGGGGGACATGCACCCCAACGAGCTGGGCTGTGGAGTAGTCTCTCACCCCGGAATTTTTTCCTTAACAGAGCACTGGGTGGGCATATGTGGTTCTCCCCACCTCCTCATTTTATCCCTACAACAACCACCCAGCTCCACCAACTGGGGTTATAGGAAGGCTTAGGATTCTGCCAGCTTCCTTTTCACCTGCAACCAGCACCCCACAACTGGACAGTGGCACTGCTCTCCACACACGGCAAATTCAACAAGCACACACACACACACAGATTCCTTCCCTACAGCCCCTTCCCGCCCCATTGATTCACTAGGTCCCTTGAGTACTTACTGGCCTCCCCAGTAAATCTTGGTGGTGACAACGTAGCTTGAACGCCTGTGGAGCAGAGAGAGGAGAAATTAGTGAGGAAATGATCCATAATGAATCGAAAAAAATGTTTAAAAGTACTTCCCCCTGATAATTTTAGGTTACGTTTTAGTGACTAAGTTTTAATTTTTATATATTTTTAATTGTTGATATATCTGTATTGTCCCGGTTATACCTAATTGCAAATTCAAATGTATCCCTATCGTGTTTTATGATTTTCTTGATACTGTATGTGGGTTGGAACTGGTCTGTGACCGTAATAATAAATTTGAGTACTTATTGCTTATACCAATCATTTGGTCAATTCTCTCTCATTGGCATATCTTATTGATTTTTAGATATAAACAGTTACAAGTACTGTATATCATCAACCGAAGACAAGCCACCCCGCTCTCCAAAGAGTGTAAATCCAGTTACATATATAGATAACAGAATGTTCATTATGTTTCCGTTTCAACTGGTTAACTCTTTTCATTAATTGCTTTGAATTTTTGTTTACAATCAAGTGGTATATACATTTTAGGAAATCAATAAGTAGTGAACGTATGTGTGTGTTTACCTCCATCCTTTGCTCTTCAAGATATTCCCCAATGTTTTTTCTGCTCTGAATAAGAAAAGAAGACAGAATTTTATGTGTGTGTATGTACACACACACACACACACACACACACACATCTGGTTGACTCCTCAGAAATTCCTCAAATAAATGACTTTTATTATCTACTTCCAAACATCTAGTGGGACTCAGAACAAGAACCCCCCCCAAAAAACCCCCAGTCAAACTGGCTGAAAAAAGCAACTGACAAAATGGCCTTCAGCATGGACACAAAGCCAGCAGATGGTTTCTGCCTTGCAGGGTGAATTTATTTTGTTTTTTCCACCTTCCAGCAATAAGGACCACAAGCAAACTGCAAAGGAACAGCTTCAGGTGCAATCAGTGTCAAACACAGGGGTTGGTTGGTTTTTTTGGCTTGGTGCTCTGCACTGATGGGCCTTGAAGTTGTTTACTCTCACTGCCAAATTTTATTGGGAAAATATTTCAGTTTCTCAAGGGCAACTTTGCTGCTGACCTGAAAGTCGAAGTTTCCCATCAAAACTGGCACTATTATCGGTTAACACAGGGGCACTGTTACCCCTTCTTCCACATTTATAAGAAACCAATCTTTTAGGATGGCAGCACCTACCTCTGGAACTCTCTGCCTATTGACATCAGGCAGATGCCTTCACTGTACTCTTTTCAGCACCTGCTAAAAGTATTTTTTGTTTAGACAAGCCTACCCAGACATGTGGCATGCTGGTGTACATTTTGTTTTTAGTTTATTGCTGATTATATTATTTGAATGCTTTAAATGGTTGTTTTGACTGATAATTTTATTGTTTTATACTATTTGTAAAGCACTTTGAGGGTTTTTTTTAAAAAAACAACAACAGCAATCAACTGGTGTATAGATTGTATTTAAAAAGCTTTCATGTCAGTGTGGGGTTCATGAACTAGAAGGTATATCTACAAATTTGATTTTGTTTGGGGCTCAACTGAGACTATAGTCCTCTGTCCCATGACTATAGTTCTTTTTCTCATTCCCAGGAATCAAATCAGCACAGCAAAGTTAGAGAGGCGAGACGTTTTCCATGCTGGGCTTGTCCTACTTAGCCCCCACTGCTAGCACCCCATCCATCATATAAATATGGCAGGTGAATCTAACACGCCATGCTTGCTGCATTTGACAATGTGCCCTGCTAGTTCACAAAAGCTAATGCTGCAATAAATCTCATCTTTAAGGTAGCCACAATACTTTTTGTCGTCGTAACTACAGCCAACTAAGATAGTGACAGCTACATTTCAAAATTTGATGAAATGGCATAGATTTCTCCCCCACCTCCCTACCCCGACCTTCCAATAATTTGCAATTTTTGCTCTGGCCATCTCTGGGGATTGCTGTTGTTGAATTGTTGCCACACTACATAGAACAGAATCATAGAATCCTAGAGTTGGAAGAGACCACAAGGGCCATCCAGTCCAACCCCCTGCCAAGCAGGAAACACCATCAAAGCATTCCTGACAGGTGGCTGTCAAGCCTCTGCTTAAAGACCTCCAAAGAAGGAGACTCCACCACACTCCTTGGCAGCAAATTCCACTGTCAAACAGCTCTTACTGTCAGGAAGTTCTTTCTAATGGTGGAATCTTCTTTCTTGTCGTTTGAATCCATTGCTCCGTGTCCGCTTCTCTGGAGCAGCAGAAAACAACCTTTCTCCCTCCTCTATATGACATCCTTTTATATATTTGAACATGGCTATCATATCACCCCTTAACCTTCTCTTCTCCAGGCTAAACGTACCCAGCTCCCTAAGCCGTTCCTCATAAGGCATCGTTTCCAGGCCTTTGACCATTTTGGTTGCCCTCCTCTGGACATGTTCCAGCTTGTCAATATCCTTCTTGAACTGTGGTGCCCAGAACTGGACACAGTATTCCAGGTGGGGTCTGACCAGAGCGGAATACAGTGGTACTATTACTTCCCTTGGTACTATTACATTCCTGATCTATGGAAGCCCCTGCTATTGCTGGCGCAAGGAGACGCCACCTGCGTCCTCCGTTCAAATTATCTCACTCACCCAATCACTTTACATCACCCTGTGGCAGGTTGCATCCCCCCCCCCCCCGCTCCCAACATGCCTTCCTTCAGAGCCAGCGAGCCCCCAAATTCAGCCTGACAGAATCATGTCACGGGGCTTTAATTACTGCATTCTGAAAAGCCTTGAGACAGCTCTTTGCTCTGGACATGTCTGGCGGGCAGAAGTCACACAGGGCAGCAAGGGCCGAGTTTACTGTAATCTGTAGAGAAGGGGAAGATTTCATACTCAGGGTATTTCCTTATCCCCAGCCATCAAGCCAGGTCTCAAACTTAGAACAGGCCACACAGAGAAGAGTAAAGGTGAGAGGGCCTCTGAACATGGGAAGAGTACCATTCTTCTACCGTTGCCTAGGAAGGCTGAGCCGACAAATCAGATGGGTTGGCTCCCAGATTTGGGGTTTCAGAGCCTTCTTCTAGCGAAATTAGCTACTGAGAATGACTTTGGGGGTGGGATGCAAGTGCCAAGACCCCTATAATCCCCCTTCCGACCCCAGAGAGACTCGTTCATGTCATGCAGCCCAGAATAAAGATGGCCACAGCCTAGGGTAGCCAGCTGTGTGGCAGGCAGAAATTCAGAAGGCGTTGCTTCCTCCGGCGTGGGAATGCAGCTGCCCCTGTTGAATTTCTACCTGCCACACGGCTATTTGAGGCGCAGGCAGAAAGGTGGCAGCAATCCTGCAAAGAGCCGAGGGCGGAACAGCCAGACATACTTGCCAGAAGCATAGACCTCGGCCGTGTCAAAGAGGTTGACCCCGTTCTCGTAAGCGATGGTGAGCACATTTTCCGCCATCTCGAAAAAAAGGGAGAGAGGGAGATAAGTGTCAAATAACGGCTGGCAGGAAAATCTCCAGCAGGGAGGAGGGTAGGTTGGCACGGGGCTCGGACTTACCTCATCTGAGATCTGCGACCCAAATGTTACCCAAGTACCTGCAAGGGGAGAAATCAAGACCTTGAAATGGATGTGCTCAGCCAGGCACACTCCTAGCTCTACCCAAGAGCCACTGTGAAAGGCCCCATCCCAGGAAATGAGCCCACTGGACACAGCATAATCTGAAGGGGGGCTTGCTGGTGTCAAGGAATGCTCTGGCAGATTATGGTGTTGGGGCTTGTGAAGAGTGCCTCTGAGCACGTACAAACTGCCCTCCCCGCATTAGTGCCCCAAAGCAGTCATATCGCAACCCGCTGCCTTTCTTAATGTCCCCCTTCTCCCATGAACTCACCCAGGCCGAGACAGGAAACGCGAAGCCCCGATTTGCCGAGGTTCCTACAAAAAGGGAAAAAGGAGGAACTTCAATCCAGGCTAAACCAAAGTTAAGATAAATGTTTTGCTGAGTTGGAGCCCCTTGGAATCCTACAAGTGCTCTCACAACAATGCTTTACCACTGGAGATTTCATAAAACTGTATGCTGGGCCCTGTAAGCGTATATCCGTCTCCCTATACAAACCTGCCCAGGTGCCAAAATCGTCGGGTGAGCACCTTCTCTCAGTCCCATCAACATCAGAGGTATGGCTAGCGATGACACAAGAGAGAGCCTTTTTGGTGGTGGCTCCTGTATTGTGAAATTCCCTCCCAAGAGAGGTTAGACTAGTTCCTCCTTGCTTTCCTTCTGCCAGCAAGCTAAGACCTCCCCGTTCAGAAAACCAAACTGCAGACGATGCTGCCAGGGCAAACTATATTTTAATTGCTGGTTCTAAATGAGTTCCGACGTATTTTAACTATTGCTTTTATGCTTTCCTGTTGTTATGCACCACTGCAATCTCCCAACGGTGTGAGACTCCAGGAATTCCAGCACCTGCCCAGAGTTCAGTTTTCTTGGAACGAAGGTCAGCAGAGCCTTAGGATGTATGGTTTTATTCACACCTGTTTACAATCTGAGCATAAGATGAAAGACTCGCAGCATTAATGGCCCCAAAGATATTCCTTCTCTTTAAGTCACAGCTTTGCATCCAGCACAAAGCAAGCAGGTCTCTGTGCCTCCAGCTCCCAGCCTTTATCCTGCTCATTCATACACAGCTCTGGCTACTAGCAGCTAGGGGAGGCAGGTGGAGGAAAAGCCCACCCAAGTTGGGGCTCTTGCAACCCATTTCATTCTTTTGGGATGTTGATGAGGACAAATGGCCAGTTAAGGTCACTGCCTTACAAACTTGTCTGACCAGTTCAGCAACCTCCTCTGGTAGTCCTCTTCTCTTTCTCCTTCTCCTTCTCCTGCAATTCTTCGTAGCTGAGTAAGATTGTCTTCCATGAACACTGTCTTAACAATGAGTTCGTAAGTGACTGTGGAGGCCAATTCTGGATCCACACGTCCTTCCACAGTGGGGACATTGGTTTCCGGGCAGGAGTTGATCACGGTGTGGATTTGCCAAGCGTGCCTTCCTCTTAGCACGCTTCACCCTTGCGTCCTGAGTTCGAGTGTCTTCAAAGCCCATGACACCTTTGGTCAAGGCTGTTCTCCAACTGGAGCGCTCGCAGGCAAGTGTTTCCCAATTGTTGGTGTTTATACTACATTTTAAAGATTTGCCTTGAGACAGTCTTTAAACCTCTTTTCTTGACCACCAGCATTACGCTTTCCATTTTTAAGTTTGGAATAGAGTAGTTGCTCTGATAGAGTCTAACCCTCACAGAGTACATGACCCCCAGAATTGGAAGGGACTCAGGCCAAAATCTAAACTTCCCCTCCCAAACCCACAACAGTATTTTATAAAGTTTGTTTATATATACCGTATCGCAAAGCCACCTTGATTCCCAACTTGGGAGAAAGGTGAGATAAAAATGCATTAAGTAATAATAATAGCCATTATTATTATTATTATTATTATTATTATTATTATTATTATTATTATTATTATCATCATCATCATCATCATCATCATCCCCACATGAGCCCCCCAGACTGGTTCAATTGGCGGAATTGGTACTTTTACACCCTTCCCTCATTTGCAAGAACTGCTTCTTGGAACTCCCTGCTGGAAAAAAATCTTGTTTAGACAAGCCTACCCAGCTGCTTGGGACACGGGTGGCGCTGTGGGTTAAACCACAGAGCCTAGGGCTTGCTGATCAGGTCGGCGGTTCGAATCCCCGCGACGGGGTGAGCTCCCGTTGCTCGGTCCCTGCTCCTGCCAACCTAGCAGTTTGAAAGCACGTCAAAGTGCAAGTAGATAAATAGGGACCGCTCCGACAGGAAGGTAAACGGCGTTTCCGTGCGCTGCTCTTTTTCGCCAGAAGCGGCTTTGTCATGCTGGCCACATGACCCAGAAGCTGTACGCCGGCTCCCTCGGCCAATAAAGCGAGATGAACGCCGCAACCCCAGAGTCGGTCACGACTGGACCTAATGGTCAGGGGTCCCTTTACCTTTACCTTACCCAGCTGCTTAGAAAGCCAAGGTGAGTTTTAGCTTGTTTAGTGTTTTAACTTTCTGTAAGTTACAACTTTCTACTGTTGTAAATAATTCTTAGTGGTCATTTTATTCCTTTATCTTTTTTTTTTTTTTTTGCAAACTGCTTTGAGGTTCTTCCTGCAATCAAGGAGTGTAGAATGTTTATGAAATACTAATACTAATACTAATAGCAGCACGGAGCGACACAGTCTCTCCCCCAAGAACATTTCCGTCAAATCCAACAGACAACACAGCAAGGGGGGCTTCCAAGAGAAGGCCTGCCGATGGGGTGGGGGGTGGGGGAACTGGGTTCATTTTATTTTACATTAAGTGACCGTGGCTTAATGTAAACTGAGCAAACTGGGACAAGGGAGAGATTCCTTGAGGTCTAGGCCAGGTGGTTCCCAATTACCAGTAGCTAATTACTGAGGACCCCCTATTTTTCAAAAGCCAAACCAAGGGCCCCCTACTTTTGAAAATTTTGATAACTGTGGTCTGTGCAAAGCAATTTTTTGAAGAAAATGTAGGGTGGTCCCTAATATGTAGGACGAGTGAAACCGACCACCTGTCTTCTTGATCCTTGCCCATCCTGGCTAATAAAAGCTAGCCGGGAAGGGCTGGGCGATGGGCTCCGCGGGGTGGTGAATGCCTCTCTCTGTGAGGGAGCCTTCCCAGACCCACTAAAAGAGGCGGTTATTAAACCGCTTCTTAAAAAACCATCTTTGGATGTGGCCAATATGGCCAACTATCGCCCAGTCTCAAATCTTCCATTCTTGGGCAAGGTGATTGAGCGGGTGGTTGCTGAACAACTCCAGGCACGCCTGGAAGAAGCGGACCATTTGGATCCCTTCCAATCGGGGTTCAGACCTCATCATGGGACTGAATCTGCCTTGGTCGCACTGGTTGATGATCTCCGGCGGGCTAGGGACAAAGGTGAGAGCTGTTTCCTAGTTCTGCTGGATCTCTCAGCGGCTTTTGACACCATCGACCATAACATCCTTCTGGACCGCCTAGAGGGGTTGGGAGCTGGGGGCACTGTTATACAGTGGTTCCGCTCCTTCCTCCTGGGCCGTGTTCAGAAAGTGGTGGTGGGGGATGAGTGTTCAGACCCCTGGACTCTCACTTGTGGGGTACCTCAGGGCTCTGTCCTCTCCCCCATGCTTTTTAACATCTATATGCAGCCGCTGGGAGAGATCATCAGGGGGTTTGGGCTGGGTGTTCATCAGTATGCGGATGATACCCAGCTCTACCTCTCTTTCAAATCAGAACCAGTGAAGGCGGTGAAGGTCCTGTGTGAGTGTCTGGAGGCGGTTGGAGGATGGATGGCGGCTAACAGATTGAGACTGAATCCTGACAAGACAGAAGTACTGTTTTTGGGGGACAGGGGGCGGGCAGGTGTGGAGGACTCCCTGGTCCTGAATGGGGTAACTGTGCCCCTGAAGGACCAGGTGCGCAGCCTGGGAGTCATTCTGGACTCACAGCTGTCCATGGAGGCACAGGTTAATTCTGTATCCAGGGCAGCAGTCTACCAGCTCCATCTGGTACGCAGGCTGAGACCCTACCTGCCCGCGGACTGTCTCGCCAGAGTGGTGCATGCTCTAGTTATCTCTCGCTTGGATTACTGCAATGCGCTCTACGTGGGGCTACCTTTGAAGGTGACCCGGAAACTACAACTAATCCAGAATGCGGCAGCTAGACTGGTGACTGGGAGCGGCCGCCGAGACCACATAACACCGGTCTTGAAAGACCTACATTGGCTCCCAGTACGTTTCCGAGCACAATTCAAAGTGTTGGTGCTGACCTTTAAAGCCCTAAATGGCTTCGGTCCAGTATACCTAAAGGAGCGTCTCCACCCCCATCGGTCAGCCCGGACATTAAGATCCAGCGCCGAGGGCCTTCTGGCGGTTCCCTCGCTGCGTGAAGCCAAGTTACAGGGAACCAGGCAGAGGGCCTTCTCGGTAGTGGCGCCCGCCCTGTGGAACGCCCTCCCTTCAGATGTCAAAGAGAACAACAACTACCAGACCTTTAGAAGACATCTGAAGGCAGCCCTGTTTAGGGAGGCTTTTAATGTTTAATAGATTACTGTATTTTAATGTTCTTTTGGAAGCCGCCCAGAGTGGCTGGGGAGACCCAGCCAGATGGGCGGGGTATAAATAATAAATTATTATTATTATTATTATAAGCCAAGGATCTTAGGTATAGTTAAAAAAAAAAAAAAAGACCATAAAATTTGTGATATTACCACAAATTGCCTACCCCCAGACAGCAGGAAAAACTTGTCTCCATTGCTCCACTACAACTGACTAAAAAAGGCAATTGTGTCCCTAACTTGCAAGTGTTCTATATGCAGAAGGATATTCATATGAGAGACTATTCAAACATGCTATTCCTTACTTCCAATGTGAGATGGTACATCTTAGCAAAACTTTGCAACATATGGTTCTGCTAACTGAGGGAACTTGCACCTTCAAGACATAGGTGATGGCTTGGCCAGGGCTTGATAAAGTATTGGTGAAGACTGAGTAGAAAGCAACTGGAATTTTGTAATGCTGGTATTATTATTATTATTATTATTATTATTATTATTATTATTATTATTAAATTTTAAAAATAATATTTATTATTTCAAATTCAAAATCTCACAAACACACACACACACACACACAAACAAAACAAATATACAAGTCATTCATTTTTTTAAAAAAAGCCTTTATCCCGCCTCCCCCCACTCCCCCTCACTCATGTGCGATTTTACATATTCCATAGTCTACTATACACTTTAAGTTGTGTTATTACATCTATTATCCTTATCCCATATAATGTTTTCTTTCTCATTTCCCCTGCACGTTTTATTCTAAGTTTATCCTCCTCCTCCTCCTCCTCCTTATTTAGTCCTCCTGTGCCCAAGTTTCATCTCTTGAATTACATTTTGGCATTAGTTGCCTGCATCACAAAAATGTGATCCAGGCTGGACTTAATCCCTTAACTGGTTCATTGTGCAAATCGGCTGAGTGGCGAATCTGGATAGTGAGCAGAGCCCGGACTCCTGGGTTCCTCTCGCGGCGGGCGCTTTCCCCCCGAGTGACTGCACACCAAGCGCCCTCGGAGGTGTCCGGCTCCCTCTCGGAGCCTCGCTTTCCCCCTCCGCTTCGTGCTCATTAGCGCTGCCGTCTGCCCAGCGCGCCTCTCGCAGCTTCGTTAACCAGCGGAGCCACCGCTGTGAGCGGTTAGCGGAGGATAAAAATAGATGGGCGTCTGAGCTCGGGGCCTGGAAACGGGGTCACTCACTGCAGCCGATGGCTGGGAGCTGATGCTATTGAGATAATGGGGCGGGGGTGGGGACGGGGCAGAGCAGGGCTTTAGAGGGAATTGCGGTGGGGCAAGAAGATTCCTGCATTGCAGGGGGTTGACTGGATGACCCTTGGGGGTCCCTTCCAATTCTATGATTCAGGCCAGCGGCCCATCTAGTCCAGCATTCTGTTCTCACAGAGCCCCTCTCCCCTCCTGTGGTTTCCAGAACTGGAATTCAAAGTATTGCCACCCAAGAGCCCTCTCCTCCACGATTTTGTCTAATCCTCCTTTTAAAGCCATCTTAAGTTCTTGGGAGAAAAGCAATGACAAACCTAGACAGCATCTTAAAAAGCAAAGACATCACCTTGCCAACAAAGGTCCGTATAGTTAAAGCTATGGTTTTCCAGTAGTGATGTATGGAAGTGAGAGCTGGACCATAAAGAAGGCTGATCGCCGAAGAAATGGATGCTTTTGAATTCTGGTGCTGGAGGAGACTCTTGAGAGTCCCATGGACTGCAAGAAGATCCAACCTCTTCATTCTGAAGGAAATCAGCCCTGAGTGCTCACTGGAAGGACAGATCCTGAAGCTGAGGCTCCAAGACTTTGGCCACCTCCTGAGAAGAGAAGACTCCCTGGAAAAGACCCTGATGTTGGGAAAGATGGAGGGCACAGGAGAAGGGGATGACAGACGACGAGATGGTTGGACAGTGTTCTCGAAGCTACTAACATGAGTTTGGCCAAACTGCGAGAGGCAGTGAAAGGATAGGGTGTGCCTGGCGTGCTCTGGTCCATGGGGTCACGAAGAGTCGGACACGACTGAACGACTGAACAACAACAACAAGTTGTTGGCGGGTGTCACTGAAGAGTTCTTTGGACAAAGGCTGCTCAGCGGTTGCACTAATATTAGTAAGGTTGTTGTGGAAGGAGCTATCAAAGCGCAATACAGTATTCAAAAGGGTCCAAAACAACTTAGAAGTGCAAAAACACGGGTCAGTATTAAGGCAGTGCCATGGAGCATGCACAGAGTGCGTTTCATCGTAGCGACACACCGGGGAACGAGAAGGGGCTCTCCAGAATGACTTGCAAATAGTTTCGAGCCTCTGTTGAACCCAGTAAGTGCTGCTCTTTCCACAGAACAAGGAGTAGGGATCAATCACTCTGGGCAAGTTCCACCTCTTTCCTTCCCTTTCCCCTTTTTTGACCTTCAAGGGCAAGGTTGACTCACAAGGTTGACTCCAGGCCTGGGAAGGCCCAGGTTCAAATCCCTGCTCAGCTATGGACCTTGCACAGTCACTCTCTATTTCAGCCTAACCTACCTCACAAAGTTGTGAAGGTGAAATGCGTTGAGACATTGGGGAGGAGAACTAGGTTCAATGCCTTAAGCTCCTTGAAGAAGCTCAGATTTAAAAATATAGTAAACTGCTAGTCAAGTAAAGCGTTGTGCATCATAGTTGCCAACTTCTTTCAGTGCCCTTTCTGCGCTGGAACAGAACACAGAGACCTTAAGCAGGTGGAGATTTGCTCATCATCCAGTTTCAAATATCGGCAGCGGTTCCCAAACTCTGTATCACCACCACTGCCACAGACCACTTGAAAATTTCCTGAGGGTCTTATTCTAGCAGCAAGAGTGGAGTAGACTCCCTTGGGAGGTGGTGGGACTCTCCTCCACTGGAGGTTTCCAAACAGAGGTTAATTGTGATCCCCTGCATTGCAGGGGGTTGGACTGGATGACCCTTGAGGGTCCCTCTTCCAACTCTACAATGCTATGATTCTATGGAAACCTCTCCCTTGCTGAGTTTCCCAACAGAAAATTAAACGCAGGGCCAAAAGAAGAGAAGAAGTTGGCAGTGTGCACAAGAGGCAGCGAAACACAGGGAGCTGTGCTGGGGTCCATCTACCTCAGTATTGCCTGCACAGACTGGCAGCAACCCTCTGGGATTTCACATGGCAGTGTGTGTGGGGGGGGAGTCTCTCCCAGCCTGGAATTGAACCCGTTGCCTGGTGCTCTGCTACTGAGCCAGAGGTGTCCTTGGAGGGGCAGGGGGAGGAGAGGGAGAGAGGTGGTTATGGCAGGGGTAGGCAACCTAAGGCCCATGGGCGGGATGCGGCCCAATTGCCTTCTCAATCCAGCCCGCAGACGGTCCGGGAATCAGCATGTTTTTACATGAGTAGAATGTGCCCTTTTATTTAAAATGCACCTCTGGGTTGTTTGTGGGGCATAGGAATTCGTTCATTTCCCCCTCAAAATATAGTCCGGCCCCCCACATGGTCTGAGGGACAGTGGACCGGGCCACGGCTGAAAAAGGTTGCTGACCCCTAGGTTTTGGCAACCCCATTCTCTCCTCCCTTCCCCACATCGGGGACAAGTATCCAAGTCCCCTACCCACCAGCTGCCGCGCGGATACGGATCGCGACTTGGCCTCATAATTAAACCATAAGGGACCTGTGGAAAACAGATGGTGGAGGGGAGACAGGCCAGAAACCCAATCGCGCCCTCCCCCACAACTCTCCAGTGGACCAGAACAACCTCAATCGCTCAGAAGGAACCATAGGATTTTAAAGTGGGGAGGAAGGGCCCAAAGGGTCCTCAAGCTCAGCCTCCTAAAGCTGGGTTTTATGGAACAATATACCCAGCCCTGAGTCCATGCCAGATATTCGTAAGGCCATATTACAGGGGAGCCCCCCCTCCCCACTTCCTAAATAACCACTACCTTTCAAGACTAGGCGCTTGACTGCAACGCAGGGACCGCCCACCCATGCTGACTGGGGCTGCTGGGAGTTGTAGCCCAAAACAGCTAGCTGGGACCGGGGGGGGGCATCAGGTTGGCAAAGAGTGAGCTACCTTGGTCCAGTAGAGAACGGGGTGCAGATGGGGGGGTAGGTTACTGGGGTCCTATAGATCTGTCCTAACCCAGTGATGGCTAACCTTGACACTCCAGATGTTTTGGGACTACAACTCCCATCATCCCTGACCACTGATCCTGTTAGCTAGGGATGATGGGAGTTGTAGTTCCAAAACATCTGGGGTGTCAAGGTTAGCCATCACTGGTCTAACCCCAGGGCACAATCCCACAGGGAGCATCTCCTGGGCAAGCCGCATGGAGCATCTCTAAAGCCTTGTGTGGCAAGGGGCAAGGCTGGATTTTCTGCCATGGGGATCCAGGGCGCTTGGCGCTTTGGAAGCGATAGCCCCAGGTGACTCAAGCCAGCTGGCCAACTGCAGGGAAACCCTCAGTCACCTGGCCAGGGGGAACATTACTCCACACCCCCCCCAAATCCTGGAGACCCAATAAAGTGACTAATAATCCATCAATCTTCCTGAGTGTAATCAAAACCTATTCCAGGGGGTAACACTCCAGAGTCCAGATCCTGTTGGTGGTTATTGGGTGATGAAAAACGTCATTTGCGATGGCTGCTTGTGCCGGTTCAGTGGTATGCAAAAAAGCACTCTCTACATGCTCAGGGATCACTAGCTGGAAAAGACTTTCACCCAGCCCCCAGCACAAATTTTGCTCTCTTCTGATTGTAGTGGTCATCCCCTCCCATGCACTTAAACCTCAGTTTGGGGGTTCCTCTGCCTACCAGTCAGGGGGTGCTGTTTTCGGGTGGGCAGGAGGGTTAGTTTGGAACTGCTGTGGATGGGACCACTGCACAATGCACTTATCCTCCCCCCCACAAAAAAAGTTAATATGCCATAAACCTTCCTTAGGCGCCTTCTGTACACAGCAATGGTTGGATATAAATATTGAACATAAATAATAAATATTCAGCAATGTTTTCATCTACATCTTCAAGAGGAATGAGATCAGAAGCGGGAATATAATTTGCAGCCCAAAATAGAACGCTATACCTGTATTTTTACACAAATACATCGACCTCATCTGCACGAACACACAGATACGCGCACATATTAATTTCTTTCTTGCAGAACTGAGGTCCTCGACCTTCACCTCTAGCTAGGACCCCCCCCCTGCCATGCAAGCCCCCTGGCTCCCCCTCTCATCCCTTGCACCCTCCCCACTCTCCCACAGCCCCCAAGGAACAAACATGACTCCGCTCCTCCTGTTGAAAGTTCAGCATCTCCTGCTTTTAATCTGGCTTTTCAACCTCGGCGCTGGCTCCGGCCCAGGGCAACCTGAGCAGAGGCGCAGAGCGGCAATTATGGGCTCTGCGAGGCGGTTTGGAAGCCGGCCAGCCCCAGCAACAACCCTACTCTGTGGTGCGCCAGGGGAATTGGACCCAGGAGTCCTGCGCCTGCCAGGGCCCATCCCAGCCTCACTGGAAAACCCACCCACTCGGCTCCACGCCTGTGCCAGAGAACTCAGGAGTCCTGGCTCCCTTCCCCTCTTCCCCCAACAACCTATTTCTAGGCAGGCAACACACACACAAAACACACAGCACATAAAAGGAAAACCCAGAGTCCTCCCTGCCTTATATCTTCCCCCCCACCCCACCTCAAAACATTCAGCAGAAATAACAGCCTCTTCATGAAACACCACTACTAGGCCTCACTGCCCTTCCTGGTCTGAGGACTTGTGCCAGAGGGGTGTCTATACATAGCACAGGCCTAAATTGGGCTGGATGAGAAGGAGGGAAGATTTGAGGAGTGCTGGGGGGGGGGTCAGTTCCTTTCTCTTGCAAGGCCCACCCCTGCATTACTGCAACATTCAGACATTACGCCAAACAAATGCAGAGAGATTTTGGGTGGCCTTTTATTTTTATTTTTTTAAGCATCCTAACCTGACCTTCTCCAGGGAAACCTGCAGATTGTGGGTTTCTCCAGATTAAACTACCACTACACCCCCCACCGCCCCCTCCCTGACCTCCCAGAGGTGATGGGCTCCATTTGATTCCACCCCACACTCCCAATTCCCCCCCCCCTTTTAAAACCTCCATTCAGAGTTTCCTCACAAGTTCATCGGGGGTCCTCCTCCCCAGCCTTTATGCACCCTTACTTGCTCCAACCCGCTAGATCCTATGTCCCTCCCGCTGTTTCAGAGAACCCAGGCGTCCTGGCTCACAGGCACAACACCCCCCCCCGCCCCTACACTGGCTCTCTCCTCCCCACCCACCCTTTCTTGTGAGCAAATGGATTAACCTTGGGGTTAGCAGAGATCTGACCCAACTTTGATTAAAATGCCAAATATGAGAGAGGGATTGGAAGTGTGGCGTCTGTGCAGTTCTGAGTCTGTGCTGTGGGGGGGAGGACAGCAGTAACTACTGGGGGGGGGCTGCTTCGGCCTCTTTGTGCCTCCCCACCCCTCATTCCAAAACAGCCGAACTTGCTGGATAATCCAGAGTCAGATGAGACCCCCCCCCTTTCCCCTTCAGCTTTTTGAGGTTCAGGAGAGCTTTTCTACCCAGGACCGCCCCCCACACCTCATCTTTCCTCCCGCACCCCACTAGTTCTCTTACCTCCCCCCCCAACATTTAGGGTAGGATCCTGGACTGACACCTCTGTTTGTAGGTCAGTATTTCTTCTCAAAAGAACCCAGGAGTCCTGGGACCCGTAGTATGAAGTATCTACAAGGGACAAGTTTCACACTCCCCCCCCCTTTCCCCAGCCCCCTCTGGGATTTTGCTCCCCTTCAACATGCCTTTCCTGCTTCTCCTCGCCCCTGGACCACATCCTCCGCAAAACTGCACCCCAACAAAGGGGGGGCCACCGCATTGGATGAGCTGCCAGCCTCAGAAAAAGCCAAAATCCCACCTCTTCACCCCCCCAAGAATTTTGCAAAGAAGCACCTCACAAAATATTGCTTACCACATGTGGTGTGGGACCCCCCCCCCCCGGGCGTCTTCCCTGCAAGGTCCTTCTTCATCTGCAGAATCCGCCTTCTCCCTTTCCAAGGGACTGAAACCCCTCCCCACCAAATCCTCTATCCTTTCTCTCCACCCCCCCAGCAACCCCCATCGGCAGCAGACGCCACAGACACCTCCCGTGGGGTGTCCTGCAAACGATTGCGCCTCTACCCCCCTTCTCATAATCTCAGGCAGAGAGTTCTCCTTAGTAACCCCATAGCACCCCCCAGCAGTTTAAACTCCTTTAACCTTCCTCTGGGACAGGGGTGAGGTCCCGTGCCAGACCACCAGCTCCCTTCATCCTGCCCCCCAAGTTGTCTCCATGGATCCCCCCAGCCTAAAACCCCCTCCCCCCTTCTCGTTACCCCCCCTTCTCGATATCCCATCCCCCATCAGAAAAAAGACCCTACCTGTAGTTCATGCCCGTGGCCCGGCCGGTGGACTCCCTCAGGAGGAAGGCGATGTGGGGCAGGTTCTGCCCGGGCGCCCGCGGCCCCATGGCTAGCCGGGGTCCCCTTGCCGGGGGGTTGGTACCCCCCATTGCCTTGCCCCCCGCCGCCCTGGCCCCGCGAGCCCCCGCCGCACAGCCGGTCATCGCTGCTCCGGCTCCGCAGGTTCTGCTCCGTGCAGGCGATGGAAACTTGCATGGCTCAGATGGGGACCCCCCAACACCCAAAGGTGTGTCCCCCGCCCCACAACGCACCCAGGGGCTTATGGGCTGTGGGCGCCTGGCAGCCTCCTTCCCTGTGGGGGGAGCTGCATGCAAAGAGGTGGGGGCAGGGACGTCTTTGACGGGAGGGGTGCTGAGATGGGGGGGGGGGCAACTGGCCAGGCTGCAGTGGGGGGCGAGGAAGAGGAGAGGCAGGGCACCCTCAGTACAGCTGCTGTCCGGGATGCCGCTCCTCGCCTCGGTTTAGCTGGGCCTCATTTGCATGCCAGGCTCCTCCCTCGCCGGCCTTTTTTTGTGGGTGGGGGGGGGAGGCGAGGGGACCCGCTGCGTTGGAGGAGGAAGGATGCTAGGGGATGCAGGAGAAGATGCAGGCAGAGGCGGAGATGGGAAGAGCATCCTCTGGACCGCCGCCTCCACTTCCTCCTCCTAAAGCTCTTAGGGAAAGGGAGGGGGGCAGCAGGACTCCTGGGCTCGCGGGGATTGGCGTATGGGACTGGGGGGCGGAGGTGGAGGGGGGTGGGGGAGAGGGCGGAAAAGCAAAAGACCACGACAGCTGCGGAAAGCTTTTAACGGGGACACGTGTTGCCCCCGCTGCTCTTAACCCCCCTATCTCTCTCTTGGCTCGGATAATCCACCCAAAGAGGAATGATGGATAAAAGTTAAGAGCATCCATAAAATAAAATAAAAAGGTGGGGGAGAGAAAGGATTTGGGGTAATAGCAGTTTAGGACTTTAAGCGCGGAGAGGTGGGGGTGTGTGTTGAGGGGGGCACTTAATGGGGGAGGGAGAAACAGCCAGGCGGGTGGTCTGTATCAGTGGGGAACATGGAATAGGGGTGAGATGGGAGTAGAGGAATTGGGGGGGGGAGGAAGAAGCCTCTCTCCCCAGGGGAATGGGGGAAACTGGTGGTTCTGCAAGGCTCCCTTCTGGAGGCAAGTTTGAAGGGCAGCTGATCTCCCCACCCCCACCCCTACACACATTTGGACAATATTTTGGCACCAACCAAAGCAGCCCTCGTGGACTGGTAGCCACAGAGAGTCTCACCCCCCCTTGAGTTTGCCTAAAGCTCTTTTAAAGCCGTCCAACTTACTGTGTGAAGGACTTTTTTCCTGACCTGAATATTCCAGTGCTCAGTGGACGCCCATGAGTCCCAGGGAGAAAAGCTTTCTTTCTCTTCACTCCCTTCACAATGCACAATGCTATGAACTTCCATCATGTCGCTTCTGGGGGCTCATGCAGACTTCCTTTTGTGCCTGTCTTTCCAGGCACAGATCCACACTTTAAAGCTACGTCCAATCCAAACACCAGCTTTTTTTCCTGGAGAAACCCCCGCTATTTACCGCTGAATCAGAGCAGAGGGCAATCCGCAGAAGAAAACCCGAATTGCCGTTTGTTCCGATTCAGTGTTAAAGAGCGGGGTTTCCTGGGGAAAGCAGTGGTGCCTGCTCAGACATGGAGCTTTAAAGTGCAGACCTTTACTGAGAAAGTGTGGGACACAAAAGAAGTGTGGATGAGCCCTTAACTCACCTTTTCTCTAAACAGTCCCAAATGTCACCACCTTTCCTCACAGGGGAGTTGCTCCATCCCCTTGCCCTTTTCTGAACCTTTTCCAGCTCTATGATATCCGCTTTGAGGCAAGGCGACCAGAACGGTATGCGGTAGTCCGAGTGTGGTCGCACCATAAATTTGAAGAACCGCATCATGATTGTGGCAGCTTTATTTTCAGACCCTATGTTCACAACCTATAGCCTGGAATTTGGATTTCCCCCACAGCTGCCACACACTGGGTCAACACCTCCAATTCTCATTCTGGACCCAGGTTGCCGGCCCAGCTGTCAGGCAAAGTGTGGAAGCTGCCTCGGGTGGCAGATGTGAGACCTGGGTGAGCAGCATGCCCTGCCCTGCTTCTTCCTCTCAGGTGAGGCTACCCCATCACTAGTGTCGCAAGAAAGGTTCGACAGTTGATGCTTCCCTATGTGGAAGGGGACTCGGGCATATTATCCTCTGCCTCGGGCAACAAAATGGACATTCGATGCAGCTGAATGTTGGAAGATTCAGGACAGATAAAATAAGGTACTTCTTCACAGCAAACTGTGGGAACTCCCTGCCACAGGAGGGAGTGACGGCCACTACCTTGGATGGATTTAAAAGAGGAGCAGAGCAATTATTGGAGCCTATGGCTATCAATGGCTACTAGCCAGAGGCTGAAATGCTTCTGCATAGCAGCTGCTGGAAACTGCAGGAGGGGAGAGAGTGGTCTTGCACTGTTTGAGGGTTTCCCACAATGGGCACCTGGTCGGCCACTGAGAGAACAGGATGCTCGACTGCATGGACCTGATCCTGCAGGGCTTTCCTTATGCCCTTGTTCCTTTGGCCCAGCCTGGCCCTGTCCAATGAGTTTTGTCTCTTTAAATGGAGTAGTAGACCTTAACAAATATGGTTGAGGCAACCTTAGTCCGCAAATAGTTGGTTGGTTCCATGATGAAGTTATTGGGACTCTTTGCAACCGGCAACCCAGTTCAATTCTTGGTGGAGCCGCGTTAAGGGAAGGTATTGTACAACGCCTGTTTCTCACACAGGAGCCCCCAGGTTCAATCCCCGATGGCATTTCCAGGTAGGGCTGGGATAGCCTGAAACTCTGGAGAGCTGCTGCCAGTCCGTGTTGGCAATACTGAGCTAGATGGATCCCAATGGTCTGACTCCACCTAATTTTTTTAATTGTTGTTATTATTAATTGAATTTGTTAGCTGCTTATCTTGGTCCGGGCAGCCCAAAGCGACTTACAACCAAACAGGCAGATAACCCCCTGCTGCAGAAATTCATGAAAAACATCCCACACACTTCTAAAAGGGCACAGATGGTTAAAGGACAAAGGCCTTTCCAAAAAATCAAAGGAGGAATGAAAAAAAAATACAGATTCTATATCCATAATGTAAGGTAATTGCTAAAGTAATCAAAATTCAAAAAACTAAGTTACTGTGAGTTATCTGGTTCATTTCTTATCACTGGCTTGCTCAGTTGCAACACACATCCAACCCGGAAATTTCCAAAAGTTTGTAATGTTTTAATCAAAATCATTTCTAGATATATGCTCCATGCAAATTCACTCTCACACACAACAGAGGAAGTAACCTAACAGATCTGAGCTCCTCTAAAACCAATTTCCGCAACTGCTTTCCATTATTATAAACTAAGGCACTAGATTCTGCTCCTATGTTCTGTATGTTTGTAGGGACGCGGGTGGCGCTGTGGTCTAAACCACTGAGCCTCTTGGGCTTGCCAACTGGAAGGTCAGCGGTCCGAATCCGGGGTGAGCTCCCATTGCTCTGTCCCAGCTTCTGCCAACCTAGCCGTTCAAAAGCATAGGAGCGCAAGTAGATAAATAGGGACCGCTGCGGTGGGAAGGTAAATGGCGTTTCTGTGCGCTCTGGTTTTCCGCCACGGTGTCCCGTTGCACCAGAAGCGGTTTAGTCATGCTGGCCACATGACACGGAAAGCTGTCTGTGGGCAAATGCCAGCTCCCTTGGCCAGAAAGCGAATAATAATAATAATAATAATAATAATAATAATAATAATAATTTATTATTTATACCCCGTCCATCTGGCTGGGTTTCCCCAGCCACTCTGGGAGGCTTCCAACAGAACATTAAAATACAATAATCTATTACACATTAAAAGCCTCCCTAAACAGGGCTGCCTTCAGATGTCTTCTAAAAGTCTGGTAGTTGTTTTTCCCTTTGACATCTGAAGGGAGGGCGTTCCACAGGGCGGGTGCCACTACCGAGAAGGCCCTCTGCCTGGTTCCCTGTAACTTGGCTTCTCGCAGTGAGGGAACTGCCAGAAGGCCCTCGGCGCTGGACCTCAGTGTCCGGGCTGAACGGTGGGGGTGGAGACGCTCCTTCAGGTATACTGGACCGAAGCCATTTAGGGCTTTAAAGGTCAGCACCAACACTTTGAATTGTGCTCGGAAATGTACTGGGAGCCAATGTAGATCTCTCAGGACCGGTGTTATGTGGTCCCGGCGGCCGCTCCCAGTCACCAGTCTAGCTGCTGCATTCTGGATTAATTGCAGTTTCCGGGTCACCTTCAAAGGTAGCCCCACATAAAGCACATTGCAGTAGTCCAAGCGGGAGATAACTAGAGCGTGCACCACTCTGGCGAATGAGTGCCGCACCCCATAGTCACCTTTGACTGGAATTAACCGCCCAGGGCTCCTTTACTTATGTTCTGCTTCCTATGTTCCTCCGCCAGTTTGGCTGCTGCCATCCCTCTCTCCTCCTCTTTTGTGCCCAGTGGAGACCAGAGATGTAAAAGTTGATCAGTTTCCCCTTTGGACCTCGCCACCACTGCCCACTTGCTCACATCGGCTGCTTGAAGCGGTTGCCTAATGAGAGGGCCGGCCTGCATTAGAACAACCAACTGTGACAATGGCTCTGTGTAGCTCCTCTGAAGACACTATTAGTCACTCGTAAATATGTAGGGCCTTGATAAATGTCCTGCTTTTACATTAAGATAATTTAGTGCTAAGGGGTCATTGTTTTTCCACAACCCATAAAAAAGGAAAGGAAAAAATAAACCAGGGGAGATGTGTAATTAAAGCTTACCTCTCACCCCCCCCCCTTTGAGAGAACAGGAACTGACATTAAGGAAATGCACGGGAAAGTGTGGGATGCCATTTGCTTGGCGCAAGGTCGTCTAGACAACAAATCAGTACGGATGCCCAATAAACAGCCAATCTTGTCTAACCCCACAGCAAAATTTGGTGCAAACAAGTCTGGTTGACCTTTGCCCCCAGCCTCCTTGTGCTCAGACCCGCTGGGTGGCTACATCCCCTCTTAAACAGCTGCGCTGTGTTCAACAGCGGTTGAACTCGCACTCGCCACCCGAGAGGCCCATGTCGGATTCACCCAAGAAATGCAATGGTGGGTTTTCAGGGAAGCGGCTGGCAGCTCAGCAGGTAGATCACCTGTTTTGTATGCAGAAGGTCACAGGTTCTCGAGGTGGGGTTAGGAAACACCTGTGCCTGAAATCCTTGGGAGTCACCGGCGGCTTGGTCTGACTAGGTATAAACCAGCTTCCAGAACTTAGGAGGGAACCAATGAGCAGGAAGGCATACTCCTATCCCTGGCCACAATTCCAGCCTTATTTATTTATATCCCATCTCCAAAGAGCTCAAGGTAGCGCACATTTAATCTCAACACAGGTAGGCCGGGCTGAGAGAGGCAGTGACTGGCCCCCAGGCCACCACCCAGTGAGCTTCCGGGCCAGGCGGGGATTTGAACCCTGGTCTTTCCCAGGTCCTGCTCTGACTCTCTAACCACTACACCGCACTGTCTCTTGAATCCTGCACCCGGATTCTTTTACCTGCATCCCACGGACGTGTCAGGCAGAGGGTCAATCCCGTGGCCGGCCAGGAAGGCACCCGGTCCGCTGTCAGGGCTGCCGCAGCCTTGGGAGTGCGAAGGAGCCGGGCTCTTCCTCTTCAGGCCGCCCCTCCCAGTCCGTGGCGGGGTGCGCCGGAGAGGGGTCCCGAAGGCGTCCGTGCCGTGCGGCTTGTAGGGGTACATGGTGCGAGTGCGAGGCGTCGGGAGCAAGAGCGCGGCTGGCGGAAGGGCAGCCGTGTGGCTGAGTGAAGCCCCTTGCCTTCAGATGGGGAAAGACGTGCGACACCCACCTTCCTACGTGTTTCGGGGAAGGGGGGCAAACAAAGGCATGGAGGGGGCGGGCAAAGCCCCTGAGCCTTCGTCACCTCTCAGTTGTGGAGATGCGAGGTGTCGGCTGAGGAAGCCGGAGGGAGAAGGAGCAGGGGTGGGTGGGAGCCGATGACAGCGGTGCGCGGAAGTTATTTCGGGCTGTCTCAGGAGTGCTGTGTGCCAGGGCCTGCCAGCTACCCTCTGCTCTCTCAAGGGCAACGCCCAAGGGGTGAGCCGTTCCTGGGGAATCTCCAGCACTGTATGCAACTGGGGGGAGGACATAAGAGGGCTTTTTGTGTGTGGAAAAAGTGCCACCATCGTCATGTCCTGCCGAGATGAACCATCTGACTGAGCCAGGGTGGCTCAGTGGTTAAAGCGTTGGACAAAGACCTGGGAGAGAGCAGGGTTCAAATCCCCACTTGGCCATGAAGCTTGCTGGGTGTAGCTTTGGGCCAGGCACTGCCTCTCTCTCTCTCTCTCTCTCTCTCTCTCTCTCTCTCTCTCTGAGAGCCAGTGTGGTATAGTGGTTAAGAGCGGGAGACTCGTAATCTGGTGAACCGAGTTCGCATCCCCACTCCTCCACATGCAGCTGCTGGGTGACCTTGGGCTAGTCACACTTCTTTGAAGTGTTTGTTGTGGGGGAGGAAGAGAAACGAGAATGTTA
Organism: Darevskia mixta; assembly: GCA_034641385.1. Classification (NCBI taxonomy): domain Eukaryota; kingdom Metazoa; phylum Chordata; class Lepidosauria; order Squamata; family Lacertidae; genus Darevskia; species Darevskia mixta. The sequence goes on along the minus strand of JAWWNH010000044.1, from coordinate 1,216,901 downwards.
GCTGCTTTAAAGGTAAAGGTAAAGGGACCCCTGACCATTGGGTCCAGTCGTGACCGACTCTGGGGTTGCGGCGCTCATCTCGCATTATTGGCCGAGGGAGCCGGCGTACAGCTTCCAGGTCATGTGGCCAGCAGGACTAAGCCGCTTCTGGCGAACCAGAGCAGCGCACGGAAATGCAGTTTACCTTCCTGCCGGAGCAGTACCTATTTATCTACTTACACTTTGACGTGCTTTCGAACTGCTAGGTTGGCAGGAGCAGGGACCGAGCAACGGGAGCTCACCCCGTTGCAGGGATTCGAACCGCCAACCTTCTGATCGGCAAGCGCTAGGCTCTGTGGTTTAACCCACAGCACCACCCGCGTCCCTTGAGACTCCTTAGGGTAGTGATAAAGCAGGATATCAAATCCAAACCCCTCCTCCTCCTCCTCTTCTTCTTCTTCTCGACCTGACCTTCCTTACAGGAGTGTTAAATGCGACGGGGGAGAACTATGTATAAAAGGCTGAGCTCCTTGGAAGGTAGGATGTAATCACAATAAATATATAAATAACAAAGCCAGCTTCCTAGGCCATGTAGTAAATCGCCTGCAGCAGCTCACACAACTCTGGCTACTGTGCCTGTCCCATGCACACCTGAAAGAAGCAAGAAATTGCTCTGACTAAAGCAACAAATCCTTCTTTCCTTGCCTCTGGTCACCTGCAGGCACTATCAGCTCACCGTAGGTGACCAGGAAGAACGGCTATTGCCAAACTCCGGATTAGGAATCAAGACTTGCTGTTTCGATAGGACGTCCTCTGGCTCTCCGCCCTTAAGAAAGAAGCCTGAATCGGATACTATGTCGTCTCATTTGCACAGTTTCCAAAAGACTTAGGATGTGCGTACCTCCCCTGCTCCCTTACTCCCTGTCAGGGAAAAGGCGGGGTATAAATAGATATATTATAATAATTATTATAATTATTAACCTACTATCTGCTTTTTTAAAATCCAGAGAGCTAGATCACAGGTGGATTTAACATTTTTGCATGCAGATTTAAGTGAGTTAGCATATGCAAAGGGGGCCTCCCATCTCTCTCCCCAATTGGGTGATGCTTAATATACTCTGCATTTCATGAAGGGGCAATTTGTTCCCATCAAGGGTGAGTTGGCAGCTGGCAGGACTGGGTGGGAGTTTCCACAAGCTCCCTGCTGGGTTGAGGAGATCCTGGAGATGGGAGATGACACAGTCACCAAGATGCCTCATCGGAGCTGACACGAAAAGCTGGAAGCGGTGGGTGTGCTCACCCAGCCCAGCAATGCCTGCCCGCTTCTCTTCCTCCCACCTCCAGGAGAAGGACACAAAAATCAGATAGTGAGTCCACACATCTATGTAAGGGGGCCGCGTGGGGACTGGCCGTGGTGCAAAGTAGCCAAATTTGCTCGAAGGTTGACCCACAAGACAACGGCAAGTGCTCCACTTTGCAAAGTGTACGCCTCTCTCAGCTTCCCCAAAAATTCATGCTTTTTATAAAGGTAAAGGTAAAGGGACCTCTGACCATTAGGTCCAGTCGTGTCCGACTCTGGGGTTGCGGCGCTCATCTCGCTTTATTGGCCGAGAGCCGGCATACAGCTTCCGGGTCATGTGGCCAGCATGACAAAGCCGCTTCTGGCGAACCAGAGCAGCGCACGGAAATGCCGTTCACCTTCCTGCCAGAGCGGTACCTATTTATCTACTTGCACTTTGACGTGCTTTCGAACTGCTAGGTGGGCAGGAGCTGGGACCAAACAACAGGAGCTCACCCCGTTGCGGGGATTCAAACCGCCAACCTTCTGATCAGCAAGCCCTAGGCTCGGTGGTTTAACCCACAGCGCCACCTGGGTCCTCCAGGTGCTTTTTATACACACCTGTAATTGTCATGCATGGCAACCAACACCACCTTTCCCAAACCTGGTGCCCTCCAGATGTTTTGAACTCCAGCTCCCATCAGCTGCAGCCAGATGTGTTAGTCCAATCGCCGGTCGTGCAGAAATCGCAACTCGAGAATCCTGGACAACCATTTTTTTTTCTCTTAAAAGATCATGCCTCCCGAGTCTTCTGTTCTCCAAGCTGAACGTACCCACTAAAGGTTCCTCGGCGTCCTCGCAAGGCTTTGCAATCCCTTTATCGTATTGGTCGCTCTCCTCTGCATACCCTCTAGCTTGTCAATAGCCTTCTGAATCTGTGGTGCCAGGACTGGACACAGGATTCCAGATGGATTCCATTTGAGGCAAAATGGAGCAGCACAGCGGGTGGTGCTGTGGTGTAAACCATTGAGCCTCTTGGGCTTGCTGATTCGGAAGGTCGGTGGTTCGAATCCCCGCGATGGAGTGAGCTCCCATTGCTCTGTCCCAGCTCCTGCCAACCTAGCAATTTGAAAGCACGCCAGTGCGAGTAGATAATAGGTAACACTGCAGCAGGAAGGTAAACGGCGTTTCCGTGCGCTCTGGCACTCATCACAGTGTCCCGTTGCACCAGAAGCGGTTTAGTCCTGCTGGCCACATGACCCGGAAAGCTGTCTGTGGGCAAACGCCGGCTCCCTCGGCCTGAAAGCGAATGAGTGCCACAACCCCAGAGTCGCCTTTGACTGGACTTAACCGTCCAGGGGTCCTTTACACCTTTTACCTTTACCTGGCAACTTGCATTTGCCAGGAGCGACGCCTCCACACTTTCCGCACGCTCTGTGTCAGATTTTGGGCATGGCATGGCAGGACAGAGTCTCAAACAAAGATGAGCTCTCCCAAGGCCACAATCCCAGCATCTTCACATTCCGTCATGTCCACAGAAGAAGTTTGGATTTGATATCCCACTTTATCACCACCCGAAGGAGTCTCAAAGCGGCTCACATTCTCCTTTCCCTTCCTCCCCCACAACAAACACTCTGTGAGGTGAGTGGGGCTGAGAGACTTCAGAGAAGTGGGACTAGCCCAAGGTCACCCAGCAGCTGCATGTGGAGGAGCGGGGAAGCGAACCCGGTTCACCAGATTACGAGTCCACCGCTCTTAGCCACTACACCACACTGGCTCTCCACAGGATGGAAGAGGGCAGGATCTTTGAGAACATGCTTTATGGGGAGCTGGCTTCAAAAACCAGGTCAGTTGGCAGGTGAGGTGAAATGGGAAGGCGCTGTCCCCTCCGCCAAAGCCTCATGTCGTGCAGCTGAGGCAGTAGCTTCTCCTGCGGCAGCGGCGGCTGGGGCGCCTGCAAAGGAGCCACCCTGTGAGATTCTGCTGCCTGAGGTGGCTGCCTCAGTCCACTTCATGGGCCGGCCCTGACCCTACCCTGCTTCTCTTGGTAAAGAGCCCTGCACACGGCTGGCACAATAAATGAATATACCTATCCAAAAGGGCAATAATAATAAAACAAAGTTCAAAACAAACCCCAATCAATCAATTCTTCCAGCGAGAGCTAAATAGCTGCTACAGAGGCACCCACTAGGGAGCAGGAAATCACTAATTAAAAGGGGGCATATTTTTTTTTAAAACCCTTCTAAGTGGAGATTCCCAGTTGGTATCTGTATTGGATCTGAAACTGCTGGTGGTTTTTTTTAAAAAAAGAATTGTTTTATATGTAAATGCATTTTTTATTTTTATTTTTTTAAAGAAAAAATCCAATTGTTTTAACTCTCTCTGTATGTGGATATGTGTGTCTTTATTGCATTTTAAATTGCTTCAAGAGGCCTCCTAGAAATTGATTCATAAATAAAATAAACGATTCAGTAATGCCGTGGATAGAATGGAAAGAAGCAAGGGCCGGGGCCTCAGGAGTCCTTTTCCCAGTATATATATTGGACAAGCTGCTGCTGCAATTGCACTTTGAAAAATTCTCATTTTAATTTGGGCTCGGTTATCATTACTCTCTCTCTCTTTCTTTCCCCAGCCTCCCTCCCCCTGGTTTTACTACTCATTGATCTTCATTCGATGCCATCTTTATATGGCTAGAGTAGTGTTTGTATTGTTGTTAGCCAGGGGGGCTGTTTGATGCATTTCCCCTCAAACCGGCTCCCGCCCGATTTGAAAATGCAGGCCATGTTTACGCTGAGGTATGTACACTAGGAACAGCACATGCTCAGATGCCAGGTTCGTTGGAGTTCAACACAGGGAGACAAATCAGGTGATCTGCATTGGTGAATGCACCCCTACCTGCTCTCTGGTGTGTACAGCAATGCAAAAAAACAAAAACCTAGCTTGAAATGCAATCGGGGGGAGGGGGCGGAAGGGCAGATGACCACCAATGTGTACATAGCCCTGGCCAATGCTTCAACTGAACTATCAATTGTGACAGTTCAACAGCGTGGTGCAGTGTGAGACAACAGTGTGATGCCACAGCAAAAAAATGCTAATGAAGAAGAAGAGTTTGGATTTGATATCCCGCTTTATCACTACCCGAAGGAGTCTCAAAGCGGCTAGCAATCTCCTTTCCCTTCCTGCCCCACAACAGACACTCTGTGAGGTGAGTGGGGCTGAGAGACTTCAAAGAAGTGGGACTAGCCCAAGGTCACCCAGCAGCTGCATGTGGAGGAGCGGAGACGCAAACCCGGTTCACCAGATTACGAGTCTACCGCTCTTAACCACTACACCACACTGATGCAGTTCTAGGCCGCATCAACAGAAGTATAGTGTCCAGACCAAAGGAAGGAATGGTACTGGCTCTATTCTGCTTTGGTTGGACCCCAAGGATATTGACAAGCTGGAACATGTGCAGAGGAGGGTGACCAAGATGATCAAAGGTCTGGAAACTGTTCCAAGTTGCATCACCTTTCCAAAAGACCAAGGATCAAAGATTCCGACGTCTCCGGAACAGGCTGTGACTTAGGGTTAGGCACGACCCTGATGAACCTCACAGATTTCACCAGGCTCATTCTGCGCACTCAACCCCCGCGAGAAAGGCAATTTGTGAAAGCACAGTGTTTGCTAAAGTAGTTTCCCCTCCCTCCCCAAATACTGAAAGCTAGGTACTTGCTAAATCAATCAATCAATCAATCAATCAATCAATCAATCAATCAATCTGCATGTCTCTGAAGTATATTCTAAGTGAGAAGGATGAAGTTTTCTAAAACCATTTGCCTCCGATGCTCAATGGAATAATAAATCCAGAAGGTTAGAAAAAATAAAAATGCAGCACAGCTTTAACTTCCGCCTGCTGGTTGGCATTCAGCTTTTTTTTGGGGGGGGGCGCTTCTGGATTAAACAGCCAGTTACCACCACATCCCGCAAGAATACACCGTCACCATCAATTTACCCTCCTGACCTTCTTTTGAAGATGCTGAACAGACCAAGCTCCTTAAATCTCTTGCCCAGAAAGGGTCACCCCTTATTCCGTCACTCCTTATTCCACCTCTCCCAATCCCCGCCACACACACACAGAGCAGCTGGAGAATGCCAAGAAGAAGCGGTTTCTGGTGGGCCCAGGAAGGCTCCCTTGACGTAGAGATGGCAAATCAAAGCGTGGCATCGGTGCTGCCTCAAGGCGGCACAATGAACCACGCTAAAGAGGCCCCTCCACACCTCTGGATATCCAAGAGCCAGCATCCTCCTCTCTCCTCACCAGGGACTATTTGCATGAGGAATGGTGTCAAGGAGGAGACCAAGATGCCCTGGGCAGGAGGCGCTAGGCAGGTTTGCTGCACTTTGTCGTACAGAATTGGGCAGGGAGTCAATTCCAGGTTGCAGGTCAGTGGAAGATCAGGGGACCATCAAGCTTTGGGTCAATTCCCAGCATCTCCGGGCAAGCCTCACTTGAAACCCTGGGGAGCCACTGCTGCCAGTCAGTGCAGACAGTACTGAGCCAGATGGACCCCAGTATGGCCAGGGGAGAGAGAGAAACCACCAAGGAAGGACAGGGAGGTGCAACTGGGCATCAGTCTGTATAAGGTAGCTTCCTTAGCTATGATTCCTGCAATGAGGTGGGTTGTTATTATTATTATTGGCATCCGTCTGTCTCGAGAGACAATGGAGTGCAGCTCTGAGGGTGAAGTCAAACCTCTGCAGTAGCAGCTCCTTGGGCATCAGTCTGGGCGGTGTGTCTGGAGGTCCTGGGCTGCCCAGACAAGACCCCCGTCTCAGCCTAGATGATGAGATCCAAAGGAAAGCAGAGCAAGACGTTTGGCACCAACTTGGCTGCAGAAGTTGCTGGAAGGAGGCGTACAAGGAGCCTTAGGGACTCCGGATTTGTGTAGGTTTTACTCCTAAGCCTTTTCTTTTCCCGAAGATGCCCCGCAAGGCAGCGGGGGTTAAGGATCAGAGTTTTCCTTCTCCAATATGGTCTCCCTTTTCCAGGTGGAGGAGCCCCATCTGCCCCTCACTTCCCTATACAGCAGGGGTCAGCAAACATTTTCAGCAGGGGGCCGGTCCACTGTCCCTCAGACCTTGTGGGGGGCCAGACTATATTTTTTGGGGGGGGGGGGGGAATGAACGAATTCCTATGCCCCACAAATAACCCAGAGATGCATTTTAAATAAAAGCACACATTCTACTCATGGAAAAACACGCTGATTCCCGGACCGTCCGTGGGCCAGATTGAGAAGGCGATTGGGCCGGATCCGGCCCCCGGGCCTTAGTTTGCCTACCCATGCTCTACAGCATGTGCAGAAACCACCTTCTTAACCACTGGACTCACTCTTGTTCTCGTCTGCTCCATCTGCCAGAGCCTGCCTTCACATGCAGAGAAAGTCCCTAACTCCCTGAGGGTTTGAGACTCATCGGCTCCTCTCTCCTGGTTTAGCCGGCCGGCCGAAGCCATTTCCCATAGTGTGGCCGCAGTCGCATGCTGACAGCTTATAAGAGCCACAGGTGAGAGTTGAGTGCAGATGGGGACAGATGGTGGACAGACTATCCCAGAAGGAGCAGGACATGTTCCCCACCAAAGGTTCTACCCTTCCTCTAACAACCCTAACGCCTCATTATTATTATTACGTATTAAACTTGAATACTACTCTCCATCCATAGATCTCAGGGCAGTTCACAACACAAACGAGATGACACCTTTGGGTCCCTCCAATTCTACAGTTCTGTGATGAAGGAACAGCAACAATCGCTTGGAAACATTTCTATGTTTTCCATGAGCACATTCACAGAAGAAAAAAAAACTTTCCTCGAGGACTACAAACTTGTTTTGCAAGAACTAAAAGCAACGCTGCCACCATCACCCTGATACATGCTGGGGCTCAAGACGGCTGCACATGAAAGGCATGAGGCACACATCTACCCCCTGAAGAAGAAGAGTTTGGATTTGATATCCCGCTTTATCACTACCCGAAGGAGTCTCAAAGCAGCTAACATTCTCCTTTCCCTTCCTCCCCCACAACAAACACTCTGTGAGGTGAGTGAGGCTGAGAGACTTCACAGAAGTGTGACTAGCACAAGGTCACCCAGCAGCTGCATGTGGAGGAGTGGGGATGCGAACCTGGTTCACCAGATTACGAGTCTACCACTACACCACACTGGCTCTAGCTTGCCCCCGCCCAAAGTGCCACATACCTGTACACCATGCCGGTGCGTGTACTCTCCAGCTCCTCAGCGCTGATCCCTGCCTCCAGCAGGTAGCTCTCGAGCCGCCGCTTCTCCATCAAGCACCTGGCCGCCTCCAGCACCTGGGCGGGGGTCAGGGGCTGCCCCTCTCGCCCCATCTGGGCTCCCTGGCTGGCTTGGCTCCGCCGCCGGACGCTCTCCCCCCGCGCCCCTTTGCCCTTCTTGGGCAGCCCGTACAGTTCGTCCACGCTGAACTTGCCCCCTCCCCCGGGCCCCCGGCCCGCGGGCGCCGGGCCTCCCCGCGAAGAGCTGGCAAACATGATGCCTTGGAGGGGCTTCTGCTGGGGTCGGGGGAGGCCTGGCTGAGATCCCTGCGGCACCTGCCGCACCAGAGCCGAGGACAGCGGCTTAGCCGGAGTCACGGTGCTTAATGCCCGGAGATTCCCTTCTCACTCCCTTCCCTCCCTCCCCACGGGGGAGGGAGCATGTGGGGGATTTGCTGGCCTGGCAGCTGGTGAAGCATGGCCTCTGACACCCCCCTCGCTACCCTCCCCTTTTCCTTGCCCTATGCCCCTAAATCGCCATATCCTATCCCAACAGCCCAGCGCCCTGTTCGGGACGCTCTTAATTCCTTCCCCATAGATCTGATTCCCCACCGGTTAAATTTGCAGCGGCAAATCTCTGGCACGCTTCTGGCACGCCAAAGAAGAGCAGGAGCCCTGGTGGCAGTGACGCTCCTGGCGTGTCTTCCTTGATGGGACACCTCCTTCCCTCTTTCACTGGTCACGGAAACAGGAATTCAGGACCCATGAAGGGTGCCGTAGGCCCAGGAAAGCAACAGGAGGGCTCACTTGCCTTGGGATGTGCTACTGGAAGCTGGAATCTCCCTGCTGGTCAAGGAATCACAGCAAGGCTGAAGTCACGACACAAAATTCGTCGGAAGGGAATCCAGGCCCTACCTTGAAGCTCACCTTTGATCCTTCTCCTGTGCTAAGTGCCAAATCTTGTCAACGCAGGAGAGCAGGTGGGACGATAAATCCAATTTGGGCTTTATGTTCACATTACGAAATGGTTTAAAAAGAAAACTGGCTTAAGCCACCCGTGTTGGAAGCTGGCATCTGGAGAGGGAACTACCTTATTTTCTGGAAGAGAAACTATGTGCAGGAGTCAGACCTACAAAGGATATTACTAATTACCTGCCCTTCGCTGTAAAGGAAGGCTTGCAACATTAAAACGTGGTATGAAAAAAGTCTTAAACAACTTACAAAAAGGAAGTTGGTCTTAAAGACATGCACGTCAAATGTCAAAAGCCGACGGGAAAGTTTCATAGAATCATAGGACTGAAGGCTGGGAAGGGACCCTGAATAATAATAATAATAATTTATTATTTGTACCCCGCCCATCTGGCCGAGTTTCCCCAGCCACTCTGAATGTCTTCAGCACTTGCCAGAAGCTGTATGATGGGGCTGTATGATGTGGGAAGGGAGTTTCACAGCTTACGAGTCACCACAGAGAAGGCCCTCTCCTGGGCTGCCACCCCCCGAGCTTCTGTGGGCAGGTAAAAGGTAAAGGGACCCCTGACCGTTAGGTCCAGTCGCGGACAACTCTGGGGTTGCGGCGCTCATCTCACTTTACTGGCTGAGGGAGCCGGCGTACAGCTTCTGGGTCATGTGGCCAGCATGACTAAGCCGCTTCTGGCGAACCAGAGCAGCGCACGGAAACGCCATTTACCTTCCCGCCGGAGCGGTATCTATTTATCTACTTGCACTTTGACGCGCTTTCGAACTGCTAGGTTGGCAGGAGCAGGGACCGAGGAACGGGAGCTCACCCCGTTGCGGGGATTCGAACCGCCGACCTTCTGATCGGCAAGCTCTAGGCTCTGTGGTTTAACCCACAGCGGCAGAGAAACTACCAAAAGGGTCTGCTCTGCTTAACTCAGCACCCAAGCGGGTCTGTAGGAAGGAGGCTGTCTTTCAGATATTTGGGGCCTGAGTTGTTTAGGGCTTTAAACCCTCCCGCACCTTCCACTGTGTCTGGAAATGAACTGGCCACCAGTGGAGCTGTTTTAAAACAGGGGTTATATGAGACCTACAGGGAAACCCCCAGCAGTAATCTGGCTGCTGCATTTTGGACCGACTGAAGTTTCCGTGTCGCAGCCCCATGCAGAGGGGGCACTGCTAGGCTCCACGCTGGAAATTGGCAGAGCAGGGAGTACAGTGGCTAAGTCACCTCTGCCCCAAAGCGGCTGTAGCTGGTGAGCCAGACAGAGCTGGGGAAAAGCACTCATAGCCACTGAGGAGCCTCCACTAGGGATGGGAAAGAAGTCAGGTAGATTGGCCTGTAAAAGTGAACTGAATCTAATTTGCACTTTCTGAAACGATACGAGAATCAAATGCCAAAACCTGCATGTCTCCCAATTTCGCAATGCAATTTATCCCGCCCAGCAGTGTGTACAAAAACGCATACAGCAAGGGAAAGCATTAACATGAAATGCATACAAAAACATGCCATGACTATGTTAAAGAAAAAAATAAATAGTAGGGGAAATATGGCTTTTAATATGCACATATTAGGGAAAACTGCACACAAAAATGTGAGTTATTAGCAGAGATCCATACCACTAAAATGCTGGTTTTTAAAACAAAAAGAATTGCAAACAGATGGGGAAAATGAGAGAAACCGAAATTGACAAATTTGCCCACCTGCCAGGTCCTTACTGTGCCCTCAAAGGCAGCAGTTAGAAGCTACAGCTGCACACACTCCCAAGAGTTAAACCCCAGCTGGGCCAAGTGTTGGCAGGCCCCACCGACGCCGTTCCCATTTGGGGCTTTGTAGGAATTAAACTCGGGAACTGTGCAAAATTCAAAGCTTCTCAGCACACCCAAAGCACCCTGCCTCTGGCCTAACACCACCTGGTCAGCTCGCTGGGATTAGCAGAAAGCTAATGGGTATGTGTGTCAGGCGGGTGGGGAGATGAAAAGAGAGCAAATCGGCGAGTGGCGGGTGGCAGGGAGGGCCCAGGAGGAGGAAGAGCCAACGAGTGGAGTCCTCTTGCCGAAGAAGTGCTGCCAAACCGCAGCTAAATGTGGAAATCCAGATTCAGCCCTGCATTTATCCTCCTTAAGGTAACAGCCCACTTAGTCCAGCATCCTGTTCTCACAGTGGCCAACCAGATGCCCAAGTCGGAAACCCACGGGAAGGAACCGAGCGCAAGAGCCCTCTCCCCTCCTGTGGCTTACAGCAACTGGTATTCAGAAGCATTTACTGCCCCCAAGTGTGGAGACCCAACATAGCCATCATGGCTGGTTGCCGCTGATAGCTTTATCCTATATAATAAAGTTGCTGTGTCCCTGCGTCCGTTCTGTGTGTCACGGAAGTGCGCTACTGTGCATGTCCGTGTCCCACACGGACGCAGGGAATGGAGCGGGTGGAGAGGGGGGCGTGTCCGCGAGGCAGCGGCGGCGCACGCGCATTGTCAGTTGCGCCAGCGCCGCTGCCTTGCACGGACGCAGAGGGCCGCCCCATCCTCGCCGCCGCTATCGCCGCCCCCGGGGAAAACGAAGAAGGGGGAGGGAGCCCCTCTCCACCCCCCAGCGGCCGCGGTTCTGCCTCCTCCTCCTCTAGCGCCCGTTATTGAACAGGCTAACTTCAACTAGTCCTCTATGAATTTGTCTGATTTCTCTTTGAAAGTCATCTCAGTTGGTGGCCATCGCCACCTCCAGTGGGAGAGAGTTCCACAGTTTAACTCCACGCTGCAGAAAGGAGAACTTCCTCCTTCCTAGGGATGTTGGGAAAAAATTGATGAAAACAGAAACGGGAGTGGAAATTTGCTTATTCGCCCCGCGTCCCAAACGGAAATCAATGCAGTCTGCAAACAATATGCCATGGTCATGCCCCCGTTTGCGCTGAAGTGAATGGGGTGGAATACTCCGATGACAATGTTCAACACATAATTGTGTGAATTACCTACATTACACGATTTTGCAACAGTGAGACACGCTAATGCAGTTTTTGGGCGGAAGGTGAACCGCTGCAGAAATGCAACAGACATAGAAACCGATGCCTTTTGACCCCCTCGCTACATCCTCCCCTTCGCTGCTGCATCTTTCAAAAGACCCCCAGCCCCAACCGTAAAACAACCTCTTCTAAACCGAGACAACACGTGGAGGTTATCTGAATAAATCCTTCGGAAAGGGCTTTGAAAACGGCAGGGTGGGTCAAAGGGCCCGTCCAGGAAACCAAACGTTTGATGGCAGCAGGAAGTTCTGCCAAGGAGAGACTTGAGACAGCCTTCTTTCTGCCTTCACAACACGGTGCCTTACGGATACTTTTGACTGAAACTCCCACCAGCACTGCTGTATTCTGTTGGGGATTATGGGAGTTGTAATCCAAAATATCTGAAGGGTACCAGGTTGGGGAAGGGTGGCGAAAAGACATATTCTTACATTTAAAAATAAAATACTGTGATTATCTCAACAGGTTTCTATCCTCAGGCCACTGAGGATAAATGGGAGCCGCTGGCGATAACCCCGAGTTGGTACCTTTATAAACTAGAATCAAACCCGGGGCTTCCTTGGAGGGACATCAATCATGCTCGCTAGTCCTGTCTTGGGGCATGCAACCTGATGAGCAGGATCCTGGAGGTGTAGTCTTCTGGGCTCTGAAAGCAGGGAGATTTAAGACTTCACTAAAAAGAAAGCAGGACTTTCATTGCGGCTTTAAGGTTTTCTTTTAGGCAGACTCATTAGAAAAAGGTAGATGGGATCAGCTGTTCCAGGAGATGGCAGTCTCAGGAGGAGGAGAACTTGGGCCCTGCCCTACAGAGTACAGGGCTGAACCCAGCCAGCGTTTTTCAATTCTCAGACATACTGCTCCCCTCCTCGCTACCTGCTTGTCCTTGTTGCCCTGAGGGATTAAGCAAAGATAATCCCCACCAGACACTAAAACCCAGCACAGAGGATGGGCGCTCTGCTCTGCCTTTTAGTTGCAGGAGATACCTGGCAGCTGACCTGCCCTTGTTTCTTTGCTGAGACACTTCCGACATTCAGGGGTCCTGGGTGCGAGCTGCCTTGTGGGACACCAGGGGACACCCATAACCGTGTGCATGTGTGCAGCAAATGCAAGTAGGGCATGCAAGTAGATAAATAGGTACCGCTCTGGTGGGAAGGTAAGCGGCGTTTCCGTGCGCTGCTCTGGTTCGCCAGAAGCGGCTTAGTCACGCTGGCCACATGACCCTGAAGCTGTCTGCGGAAAAACGCCGGCTCCCTCAGCCTATAGAGCGAGATGAGCGCCGCAACCCCATGGTCATCCACGACTGGACCTAATGGTCAGGGGTCCCTTTACTTTTTACTAGATTCAAGAGTCGTCTTGTTTTGCCAATCTTTTGTAAGCTGCTTCGAAAAGCAGGGCATAAGTATTCTGAAGAAATAGAAATAAGCCTCCTCTTTGGGAGGGAGAGCACCAGAGCATGAGAGAGGTTAACATAAGAACATAAGAAGAGACTGCTGGATCAGGCCACTGTCATGGGTTATGCTCCTGAATGCCAGCCGCATTCAGTTTCCCACTGACATCTGGGTAGCCCTTGTGAGAACAGGATGCTGGACTAGATGGGCCACTGGCCATGATCCAGCAGGTTGTTCTTCTTATGCCATGCTTCAAAAATGCCATTTCGCCAGCCCTTGAACGCAAGTCCAAGCCACCCACCAAGTGACCTTGAAGGGCATTTAATTGGATGCACCTCCAGGCCAAGGTTTTAATACCATTTAACGGACCGAGATCCCCGGCAGGGCAATATGCAACCTTTCAAAGCATGCAAAATTGATCATGACAAGAGAGAACAAGAGACGGAATTTTTTAAATCAACTCGCATTTAAAGAAGCTGGTAACAAGCTTGAATCACACACAGAACTCCCAGAGCTCGTTCAGAATGAACAACAGCAAATAAGGGAAGGGCGCAACTGGCCGTGGCCTTTCGAGAGGGGAAAAAAAGCAAAACGGTGGTTAACCCAGGCACTTAATTTCTGGCCTGGAGGTGTAGCTGCTGATGCTCTCGCTTTGTTTCCCTTCTCTGAACATCGAAGCCCGAGGAGGTAAAGAGCCCCGTGTGACGCAAGAACTTGAGACCAACGATTTAACGAGCCGGTTAGTCCAATTTGAAGAAGAGCTGCTGCCTCGCTGGCCTTCGGCGTCTCGTTTGCAGGGCGACCAAGAAGCGGAGACTCTCATCTTGACATAGAGGATTTTGTGAAGGTGGCCCAGCAGCCATTGCAAACATAACACAGTCTGGGGGGCAATGGCAACAGAGTTAGCCCGCAAAGCCCAGAGAGTCTGTGGTGACCCTCAAGCCACCTAGGGAGGGTGATCAAAGCAACTTCTGATCTTAAGGTGGCATTTTGTTTAATTCACGAAAGGTGGATCCAGCTCTCTTCTCGACCTGCGATGCTCGCCGACCTTTCCTGGTGGCGGAAATGTGAAGTTGGATTGCTGGCCCGTCTTTTCGCGAGATGCATTTGGGAAGGACGTGCCGCTGCATCTTCTGCTGCGTCCAAGCAGCATCCCCCCCTAGCCCCGGGGCACTCGATGTCATGCCCAGGCTGGGCGAGCACTGGACTGGAAAAGCAGGAGAAGAGACTGGCTATAAATAGGAACTTGGGGGGCGGAGGGGGAAGAAAGGGATGAAGCAAAGCTCTATAAATAGAAAGGAAGAGGCCTGGGCTGGCAAAGGACTGTGTGTCATGGTCAGGAGGGAAAGAAAGAGGGGCTCTTGGGGTCCCAACCAAGGGGGCATACGCAACGGGGCAAAAGACAGAGCTGTGGGTCAAGGGACATGTGGGGGTGGAGGGAACAGAGGAAAGCACCGTGGAGAAAGCTGCTGTCCGAAAGGTATCCTGGTTTGGGCCGCAAGTCCGTTATGGTTGGGGTGCAGGGAATGACTGTTGTTCTGATGATGGCACACCCAGCAGAGAAAGCACCAAGCTCACTGCCAGACACAACTCCACGTGCATCGTGGGAACTGTAGTATTTACAGCATGGAACGGGGGAAAGGCAAACACCCACCCACACCACTTAGCCTGCCCGGGCTGAGAAGAAGGGCAGCCCACGGATGAAGCTGTCCAGCTTGCTCCGAAAGAGCTCGCTCTGGATGTTCTCGTTCAAGCTGCACAGAGGGTTTTTGACCACATACTCCACGTAGATCTAGGGAGGAGATGGAAGAAGCTGAGTGAGAGGAGAATCACGAGGTCAGTGAGATGAGAACACCCCTCCTCCCCTCTGGACCCCAAATGAAACCGCTTCAGGGAAATGAAAACCAAACATTGGGAGACCTGCGGCTCCAAAAAAGATTTCTATTTTGACTAACCCCAGTGACTGATGTTTCGTTCTTACTTTGGGATCATTCGCACTTGCCTTCTCTCAGGACAGCTATAGAAATTGGAGTTCTTGGTGATATCCAGCAGTCAAAATTATAGAATGCAAGAACTCTGGCCAGGCAGTAGATCAGTTTTTGAATCTTCAAACAGTTTTAATATGATAGTATTGCAACAAATTCCAGTTGAAATAAATTCCTGTTCCAGGACAAGGCCCTGTTTCGCTAATTCTTCGTCAGCTAAATTTTCATGGTCAAAGTGTACCAATGTGTCTTCTGTGTGTGCCACATGTGTGAAGACACATTGGCACACTTTTTATTTCAACTGGAATTTGTTGCAATACTATAATATTAAAACTGTTTGAAGATTCAAAAACTGATCTACTGCCTGGCCAGAGTTCTTGCCTTCTCTAAGGACAGCAGCAGATACCCTAAGAGGACCGCTCTCCCTGCTGCCAACACAGAAGTGGGAAATAAAGGACTCCCGTCCGCTTTGGCATGTTGGCAACCACTGAGTCAAAGCAACTGCTGGAGTTAAGTGCAGCTGGACAAGGAATGGGGCAAATGCACTGGAGGAGATGAATTAAAGGCCCAGAGGAAGCAGGAGCCTGGGCTCCTTTTTGAAAGGCTGCACCCCAAACCCTAATCTGGTGGACTTCCAACATCAGGTAACTGCTTTTTAACAAAAAAAATATACAGAGCTTTGGCCTGACCAGTTGATCTGTTTCACCTGCTGCTACCACTCTCTCATTTTTTTACTCAATTTACCCATAAAATATAAAAAGTACACCAACAGAAAAAATCCAGTACTGGGGGTAAATAATAAAATTTAAATACTGCATTCATAATCACTATACAGTCACATCTTGGAATAATAATAATAATAATAATAATTTATTATTTATACCCCGCCCATCTGGCTGGGTTTCCCCAGCCACTCTGGGCGGCTTCCAACAGAACATTAAAATACAACAATCTATTAAACATTAAAAGCCTCCCTAAGCAGGGCTGCCTTCAGATGTCTTCTAAAGGTCTGGTAGTTGTTGTTCTCTTTGACATCTGAAGGGAGGGCGTTCCACAGGGCGGGCGCCACTACCAAAGCGCGGCTTCTGATTGGCTGCAGGAAGCTCCTACAGCCAATCGGAAGCTGCGGAAGCCCCGTCAGACATTTGGCTTCCAAAAGAACGTTCAAAAACCGGAACACTCACTTCCGGGTTTCGATCGTTCGGGAGCTGATTTGTTCGGAAGCCAAGGCGATCGAGATCCAAGGTTTGGCTGTACATAAGCCTCTCCCCCCCCCCCCCCCCCGCAATTCTGATAACATGCTCATAGTTAACAGAAATTACCCATGGTTAACTTATAGCACTATTAACCAATGGCCTGAAAACAAAACAAAACCTTAGCTCAGCCTTCCCCAGCCTGGCACCCTCCAGGCAGTTTGAACGGGGGTGGTGCGAGTTATAGCCCCAAATATCAGGAAGGCAAGAGGCTGGTGATGGCCAAATTAGATCCTCTCTAGAAGTCAGAGGCAAATCACTCTCCCCACTAATAACTTTATCGTACAGAGTAATCAGCCTTTTCCAGCCTGGGTCCCCAGACATTCTTGGACTGGAAGTCCCATCATCCATGACCACTGGCCATGCTGGCTAGGAATGATGGGAGTTGTAGACCAGTAGACCAACAGCATCTAGAGATTCAAGGTTGAAGACAGCTGCTGTCGGACATACCTTCCAGGTGGCCTCCACCTGTTGCTGGACTCCCAGCCTCCATCAACCCCAACCAGCGCAACTGAGGGTCAGTGAAAGTGAAGGTGGGCATTGCAGTACAACAACATCTGGAAGGAGCCAGATTGGAGGCGGCTGGCAGAATAACCCCTCTAGCAGCACCTGCTATTCTGCCTTTGCTTATGCGAACACAGCTTTGGTGTTTACGCAAAGCCATTTAGCAAACAAGCGGCGGCGGCAGCAGGTGCCAAGCGAGTACTCCTCTTCCTTCACTGCAATAATAATAATAATAATTTATTATTTGTACCCCGCCCATCTGGCCGGGTCCCCCCAGCCACTCTGGGCGGCCTCCAACAGATATTAAAATACCGTATATTCCAGCGTATAAGACGACTGGGAGTATAAGACGACCCCCAACTTTTCCAGTTAAAATATAGAGTTTGGGATATACTCGCCGTATAAGAAATACGACCCGGCGTATAAGACGACCCCCGACTTTTGAGAAGATTTTCCTGGGTTTAAAAGTAGTCTTATACGCAGGAATATACAGTACATTAAAATATCACAGGTTAAAAACCTCCCTAAACAGGGCTGCCTTCAGGTATTTTCTGAATGCAGAGTCGTTTGGAGGGGATCAGTACACAGGAGAGCCATCCTAGGGATTATCACGGGATGGGGGGCAGGGGAGGAGGCGGCACTCCCCCCCTCTGACTCACATAGCTGTAGATCTGATGCAGGACATCTCGGATGTTGCCCACCCCTAAGTCTGTGTTCATCACCACCTTGAGTCCCGTGGGCGTCTCATAGTAGTGCAGCTTGTACTTGCTGGTCTGGAAGGAGAGGAAGCCGTCTTTCCTGGGGTGCAAGGAATTAAGGAGAACTGGAGGAAGGAGACGTCAGACAAAGGCAGCTGGCTAAGCCCCCTCCCTCCCTAGCTTCGAAACAAGTTTTACTCCTTAAGTAGATAGTGTTGCTCCCCCCCCAAGCATCCAGTCAAGCTCACTCTGTCAAAAAACTGCAAGAGTGATACTTTTGAGGCTGTTGTTTAAGCAGAAAGGATACATGTCCACAGGGCTCATCTTGCTAACGAAGGAGCGGATGGAGAAGAGCATGCCATACATCAGCTTGAACTCCTGCAAGGGGGGGGGGGAGGGGGGAGAGAGAGAGAGAGAGAGAGAGAGAGAGAGAGAGAGAGAGAGAGAGAGAGAGAATGTGTGCATAGGGAGATCATTCTTTGTCTAGCTCCTTCCCTTTGACCTTACTACTCTATTCCGATCTTAAAAATGGAAAGCGTAATACTGGTGGTCAAGAAAAGAGGTTTAAAGACTGTCTCTCAAGGCAAATCTAAAAAAATGTAGTATAAACACCGACAACTGGGAAACACTGGCCTGCGAGCGCTCCAGTTGGAGAACAGCCTTTACCAAAGGTGTCATGGGCTTTGAAGACACTCAAACTCAGAACGCAAGGGAGAAACGTGCACGCTTGGCAAATCCACACCGTGATCAACTCCTGCCCGGGAACCAATGTCCCCGCTGTGGAAGGATGTGTGGATCCAGAATTGGCCTCCACAGTCCCTTACGGACTCCCTGCTAAAACCGTGTTTATGGAAGACAATCTTACTCGGTTACGAGGGATCTCCAAAGAAGCAGCAGCACAGGGAGAATGAGGTGAGATTCCATGGCAAGGATGAAGAACTCAGTCATGCTCATTTGCTCTGCTCTGGCGCCACCCTGTGGCTAACCGTACAAGGACATTCATGGCACAGAAGCCACAAGCAAAGCCAACCGGACCCTTAAGAGATAATCAATGCAACTAATCGACATTAGTGTGCCATATGTTACAGCAACAGTAGTGCCTAGGAAAGTTAACCCATAACATGTGCAAAGCAGATTTGCATCATAGCCAAAAATAACTCACTAAAAAGACCCAAAATACAAAATTTTCCTTCTGAAGCTGAATCTAAGAACATACTGTAGAGATGTTGAGAAGACCTCTGGATTGCATCTCCTTTCATTGCTTCACAAAAACCAACTTTACAATGGTCACTGACTGCATTACTAGGCAGACTGGTTATTCTTTTACACAAAAGCTCATACCAAGAACAAACTTAGTTGGTCTCTAAGGTGCTACTGGAAGGATTTTTTTTATTTTTTATTTTGTTTTGGTTATTCTTTTGTAATGGTTAATACTTTAGTTCCTGAATCCAGGTCACAGGCTCACCCTATTCATACACAGATATGCCCTTAAGACAGGATTTGTAAATGAAAAGACAATGGGAAGGCTTTCCCCATTTGCCTCCCTTACTGCAGAAGAATATTTGAGGTCATTGGGAGAGTCAAAATGGCTTCAGGATTGCTCTCTGGTGCTATTTCAGACACATGGTTCATATATTTAGATATCTGTGCATTTGTGAATATTTACTCTATATTTGAGACCTTAAAATTCTTATAACACTATGTTCTTAGCAGGCTTAAGCCTTGGCATCCTGCTCTGCATATCTCAAGTCTCACCTCGTCTTTAGAGATGCCGGCTTGCTTCTTCCGGTTCCACTCACTGTAGTGCAGGCAGATTCCATTGCGGTCAAATATGTACAAATTATGCACCGTCATCTGCAAGGAAAGCGAGGAATCCAGCATGCACACCTGGCATGGATACAGAGACCCCACCCATCACCAGGTCCAATTGCTTGTGGAGGCATTTAGTGGGGTCAGGAAAGGCGTACCCCCCACAAGGCATCCCCTCACGCATGACTTCCTTTTGGGGTAACAAAAAGAGAAGTGTGGCTCTTGGCAGGAGTGGTGCCAGTGATGTTGGCTTCCCAGAAAATTTCCTATGCAACTTAGGGTTAGTTGCACAGGCTAATATGTGTGCGTAGAAAAAACTGTTTGCCCCAGAAAATTTTCTGATGCCCTGGAGAGTGATCTGTGAATGTTTATTTTTCTTGTATTTAGTAAACATTTGAATCAGCCAAAGCTTACTTAATATTTACTTGCAATTGGCACCCATTCACCATTATTAACAATGCTATGAAAACAATGGGGGTGGGTGGTACAAGGCAGTGAGGGGGAATCCAGCCCACATCTTTGGGTTGCTGCCTGGGCAGAGGTAGGTTGGCAGACTTGAGAAAGTCCCCTTCACCTCCACTGCCCTAGTGAAGCTGGGCTCGCTGGCATGAGCCACCTGAAACACTCTGGCAGCATCGCCTGCAACAGGCCAGGTGGCTCAGACTTACCTGGTGGTGGCTGCAGCTTTCCCCTCAGAAAGGTGTGTCATTTTAGGGGGTGAAACTTCATTTTTTGCAGATTTCTTCAGTGGAGGAGTGTTAAAAAGATGCTTTTGGGTGTGAGGCATTCGAACCAGCTATTACTGTACTTTTGTGACTGGACAACATTGATCTTGGTAAGTCTATGTTTGATGAAGAAGCACATAAACTGCTTTCAGAAAACGTTAATTTTAATTTTACCTTCTGAAAATGTTGGGCAATGCTAAGTAGCAATAACAATATAAGGGCTTGGCAATCATTTTGAATGATTTCTATGCAATTTTACACACTTTCTACATACCTAGCGAAACTAAATCGTATCACTTTAACCAAAATCTCTTTTGAATTCCCAAGTCATGTTACATCTGTTTAGCACCCCTCACTTTGGGAATTCGAAAGTGGGCAAATTAAACGCTCACTGTGGGGACGGATAGGGGGTGGGCGATTCCCATCAGGCAGTGAGGCCGATGGCCAAGGGGGGCGAGAGTCGCAGCCCAGCCAGTCTCCCCCACCAGCGCTGGGCTGGTTCTACCCTTGGTGGGGAAGGTCCGGGTGGTCGCCTCAGCGGGCTCCCCGTATTGAAGACCCTCCGGGGCCTACAGCCCCCACCCCATTCCCTCAGTACGGGAGTCTCACCTTCGTCTCTATGGCAACCCCCTCCCTGAACGGCAGCTTCCGAATCCTCTTACTTCCGGGGGAGAGAGAGAGAGAGAGAGAGAGAGGTAGAGCTTGCGCGCGCGCCGATTGGTCCTCCGCTCGGCGCGTGCGTGGCCTTGTCACCGCGCTTCCGCCCGCCCGCGTCTCGTTCGGCTGCTCGCGCACGCGCGTTTTCTTTCTCTTCCCCCCCCCGCTCCGCCTGGCGCGCCCTCAAGCAAAATGGCGGCGACGGCCTCCCCGCCCTGCCTGCCAAGGTGGTTGCCAGGAGTTGCGTTGGCCTAAGCCAAATGAAAACCAAGCGTTGGTTGGTTTGGGTTTTGTATTGGGTTTCGTATTTTTTGTGTGTGCTGTTTTTGAGGGTGGGCGGCGCGGCCTAGAGGTGGGCGAGCGCGGGACGGAAGGAGCGCGAGGGCGTTTAAAACGGCGGGAAAGAACCGGGCCCGCGTGTGTGTGTGTGTGAGAATTAGGATTTACCTCAACGTGTTTTTTGGGGGTGGGGAGCGCTGTGTGGGCGGGGCCTGTGGCAGGTGTGAGGCGGGGGACAGGTGTGGGCGGGGCCAGAGGATTGTGGGTGGAGCTCCAGGGGGATTTGCGGGTGGGAATTGTAGGAGGGGGCCTGCCATTAAAATTGAGGTGGGGGCGCTTAAAGGGGAAGAGAGTGTGTGATGTGGGGGGAGGCATGCTTGGGGTTGTTTTCAGTTTTCAGAAAGTGAGTGTGGAGCTTTAAGGGGCAAGAAGAGGGATCCCTCTAGGGCAGGAGTGTGGGGCTGGCGGAGCAGGACCCTCCAGATGTTGCTGGACTACAGATCCCATTGCCCCCGGGCGCTGGCTGTGGCTGATGGGACTTATAGTGAGAGGGTGGGGAGGCCCACCCAGGTTCCCTGGATACCAAGTAGCTCTTGCCATGTGCCCACCAGGAAATGGGGACTAATGGGGGCAAAGGCTAGCAGTGGCGCAGGGCAGGGCTTTTCTTCAGCTGGGATCCGACCCCTGATGTCACCTGTGTTCTTCCCGTTGTCCTGCTGTAAGCTCATTAATGTGCCCCTCACGGGTATCGTTTGCTCTTCAGGGCACCAGCTGGGAAGCACCACCTGCCCAGTCCTTTTCCTGTAGCCCCAGGCGAGGCCTCTCCTTCCAGCATCTCCGGACAGGCCAGCATGTCTGAAAGCACCTTCCCCCTGTTGGAGCCCCATTGTCACGGGACACTCCGCATTATGACAGGGACTCTGGGCTTCTGAGCACAGAACTCCTGCAGCCTGGCCGGCTTGGGCAAAGGCTTTGGAACCGCCACCTCCAACTGTACCCATGGCCGACAAGAGTGCCTGCAGGACTTTGAGCTCCTCCATCCACAGCGAGGATCTTTTGAGCGACATGGAGCTGCTGCCACCCTCGGCTCCTGCCACCCCAGGGCAAAAGGTCCCTTCCTCCCAGGCGGGCACCCCCTATAACTCCCAGGTGACTGCGCAACTCTATGCCTCGCTGCACCAGAGCCGGCAGGCTGAGGCTCAGGCCCGCTCCCACCTGGAGAACCAGCACAGCTTGGGCCTCACCAGGGAAGCGGAGGCCCCCGAAGTAGATCTGGACACTCTGGCGGAGGAGCTCAGCCACCGACTTTCGACTGGCGTGGAGGCCAGCACCTACAGGAAGGTGAGGAGGAGAGGCCACGTGGCTGGGGAGAGGCTGGAGGCGTAGGATAAAACACCCAGGCCTCTTTCATTGTCTCCTGCAGGGACCTGCCGTCGAGTCCCGTCACATCTCTGAGATGGAGAACGTGCGCTGCCATCTGCAAGGCATGCTCCGTGGGTCCAGGGATGCTGCTCATGGTGAGAGTACCAAAAATAGGATTAAAAAAAAGCTTTGTGTGGGGAACATGGTCCAACCAGGAGAATGGAGGCTTCCCCCTGGGGGCAGGGCGCCGTGACGTTGCGTTGTGACATCACGATGCAACGTCATGACGGAGTGCGCACGCGCGAAATATCGCGCGTGCGCACTCCATCGCCGGGCCGCTGCTGCTCCCGCGGCGCCCTTGTGAGGTGCCGCACCAAAAGCAGCAGCGGAGGGGCACCCCCACGAGCCGCCGATCGCATGCGGAGACTCGTGTGGGTGCCCTGCCGCTGCTAGTTTTGGGGCGGCGCCTCGCAAGGGTGCCGCGGAAGCACCGCCGGCGCCGACGGACGGGCCCCATGCAGGGCGGGGCCAGCCCAAGTGTTACCCTCTCCTCCCGTGGAACCCGGAGCTTACCGCCCCCCGCCTCCCCTTGCGACGCCAGTGGCTCCCCTAATCCTGGTCCTTTTTACTCACTACCCTGTGTGGCACGCTTCCACTGCCACCCACCTCTTTTTTATTATTATTAAAGATTTTCTTGATTTACAAAGGTGTGTGCAATGTCATCTCTTGTATTTTTTCCATGTAACATTTTTGCAGATCAGTTTCGTTTGTTGAGACATTAGGAAGAAAAGGGGGAAAGAGGTGGGTGGGATGGGGTGACGATGTTTCTATTTTACTTAATATATGTAGGGTTTGGTGTCAGCGTTGTTTGTGTAGGTTCTCTGTTGTTCGCTTGTGCTCCTTTAGCGGTGAGAGAGGTCGGGGTTGGCGTAGGGTGTGATTGTTCATTTGTGGTTGGCTGTGGTGATCTTTGGTTTCCTGTGTGAGTGGGGTGGGTGGGTGTTTTTGATCAGGTTAGCCATATTGATTCATATGCTGTTGGTGGATTCTTGTCGTTGTCTTATTGGGCTGTGTGTGTGATGAAGGGGAACCATACCGGGGTGAAGGTGTCTTCTTCTGTTTGTCCCCATGTCAGCTTCAGCTTACTGGTTAGTTTTTCTAGTAGGGCTGTTTCCCATACTACTTGGTACCATTGGTCAATGCTTACTCCTGACAGGTCTTTCCAGTGTCTGGTTTTGATATTTCTGGCTGCTGACAGTAGATGGGTTATGAGTTCTTTGTGGTATAAGTGGGCATTATTGTATTGGAAGATGTTTAGTAAGACTAATTCTGGGGTGGTTTCTAGCACTTGCTTGGTTATCTTACATATTTCTCGTATGGTTGTTGTCCAGAATGGATGGATTTTGGAGCACTCCCATCACATGTGGAAGTATGTGTCTGTGGAAGTGCACCCTTTCCAGCATTTTGGTGAGGTTTCTGGACGTATTAGCGCTAATTATCTTGGCGTTAGATACCATCTGTAGGTTAGTTTTAGGGTGAGTTCTTTTCTTTTCATTGATATGGATTTAAAGGGGGGTTTAGACCACATTCTGGTCCATTGTGTGATTGTGCCATCCACCTCTTGATCGCTCATCTCACCTCTGAATCTATAGCAGGTTCTCTCTAGCCAACCTCCCAAGTAGGAACACAGGAAGTGACCTTATACCAAAATCGGAGCTGTTTTTCCCTTCACCCTCAAAAGCTGCTTCTGACCTGCAGTCAACAATTTCCCCCTTTCTGCCTGCAGGGGATGCTGTGGCACTGCGAACTTTTGAGCGGAAAGACGATGACTCCTTTGAGAGTGACAGCACGACTGCCTTGCTCAAGTAAGTTCATCTCAGGACGTGAACAGACTTCCTAGGCTCTGGGAGGTGGTTGGTGTTTTTTAAAAAAAGAAGAATAGGTGCTGCTACGCTGCGGAAGGCACAGCCTCCTGGAAGTGCTTTAGCGCAGCACTTTGAATGCCAAAGCACATTCCAGGAAGGTGCCTGAGGATCATAAAAGGCCTGCCAGAGCAGAGACGTTTGGGCACGATCCTTACGATCACCAAAGCACCTTCTGGGAGAAGCGGCGGCAGTGAGATGGTGGCGGGGGAAAAGAGGTAGCAGTATGCTATACTGATGCGTACTGACCGAAAAAAGAGCTCTGGGTCAGTTGCTATTGTAGCCTTGAGGGGTTCCTGCTACACAGCTCTTCCCAGCCAGAAGCAGCTGCATCTCAGGAGACAGATAAAGAACCCCGATTAAGCTCCTGGGTGAATTTCAGATTCTGTTGAGGAGCCTTTATGTCTCGCCATGTGTTGTTTGTTTTAATCATTTGGGGCCTTTGACAACCGTGGCTTGGTCTGCATGCAACACAAACCTTGGTTCAGTCCTGAGCCTTGGTAATGTGCATGGGTTTCTGATTGGTTTTGCTTGGTGCGTTCAGAGGCTTGTGCATGTCATGAGAAACCATGGTTCAGTGTTGCGTGCAGACCAGAATTCACTTCTCTGCTTCCTCACACATTTAAAGGATGAATGGAGGTGCCTTCCCTTTAGCTAGGGCAGATGATCTCATACGAAGCTTATCTTTGGAGTCCACGGTTCTAGAGAGCAGAGGTGGGGAACTGGATGTGGCTGGTGGGCCAGATCCCTTAACTCCATTGCCCTCTGCAGGTCACCCACTTATCAATCACATGACATCACAGTGATGTGATTCCCCAACCCCTGGGCTAGCATAGAGCCTGCGCTACACTTGGAAGCCCTGTTGATCAGCTTTAAAGTACCACACACAGCTCTGTGCCCCGAGAATCAGCTGTTCTTGGATGGAGAGCTGTTCTTGCAGGCACTTAAGTACCAACAACCAGCTGATTGTCAGGGCTTCACAGCGCCCCATGCAGGACTTTGCAGGTGTGTCTGATTTGCAGTACCTGCAATCTCCCCTTTTCAGCTCAGTCCTGCCTGTACCTGCCCCCCCCCACACCTAACATGAGGTGGAACAGGTGGGCAAGGCTTGGCTACACAGGAAGTCCTAGGGCCCAGCTAATGAGGCCTGTGGGCCAGAAGTTACCCACCCTAGAGAAATGCAGAGACCCCAGTGTAGGAGCAATATTGTAAAAGGAGGATCAGTAGACAGACGACAGCCCTTGGGGTGAAAGGCCAGGAAGTGGTTCAGGCAACCCTGAAATGTTGAGAGAGAGAGAGAGAGAGAGAGAGAGGGAGAGAGGGGGCACTAGAACTCCTGGGTCCTTTTCCTGGCATCTCGGGGATAGAAGATGCCAGAAGCTAAAGAGTAAGAGTGTCAGGAGGGTGGAGGGATCGATTGTGGCTGGTTTTGAAGGGGCCTCTGTTGCCTTCATGTCCCCTTCCCTTTTGTCCCCTTAGTGCCAGGCCCCTGCAGGAGGTCTCTCCTCCCGGCTCCCTGGCCGGCTTCGAGCAACTATTTCCCCGCTACACCAGTCTGCGCTTGGGCCAAGTCCGTGAACACCCATCATATGCCGACTCCCACCTGCTGAAGGACTCTTTGGACAAGGAGCAGGCCCGGCGGAAGGTGAGTGGCACCAGACGGCTGTGGAGCCTGCCTGAAGGATTCACAAAGGATTGTGGGAGAAGGAGGGAACGGGTGGCTGCTAGGACTGGGTCTGCCCTGTCCTCTTCTCCGCCCAAATTGCTTTTAAAAGTCATATTCTTTCCCTAAAACAGTGGCTCTCAAAACTTTTTTTTCCCTCTGGGACACACTTTCAGAATAAAAATTTGTTCATGCCACACTGAATTTTTCATTGATAAGAAATACCTTGGAAAATGAAAAGATCACAATTAGGAATATCCTCAGTATCACTTGGATGTTCTTGCTTTCATTTTGAAAAGATATCTATCCATATTCTGCAAATAATAATAATAATAATAATAATAATAATAATAATAATAATAATGCTATACTATACTACACTGAAGAGAGACGCAGGTGGCTCTGTGGGTTAAACCACAGAGCCTAGGGCTTGCCGATCAGAAGGTCAGCGGTTCGAATCCCCGCGACGGGGTGAGCTCACGTTGCTTGGTCCCTGCTCCTGCCAACCTAGCAGTTCTAAAGCACGTCAAAGTGCAAGTAGATAAATAGGTACTGCTCCAGCGGGAAGGTAAACGGCGTTTCCGTGCGCTGCTCTGGTTCGCCAGAAGCGGCTTAGTCATGCTGGCCACATGACCTGGAAGCTGTACGCCGGCTCCCTCGGCCAGTAAAGTGAGATGAGCGCCGCAACCCCAGAGTCATCCGCGACTGGACCTAATGGTCAGGGGTCCCTTTACCTTTATACTACACTGAAATGTTTCTTTGATTGTCCTTGAATCTTCCTGCCACACTTGCCATCCTCTCCTGCCACACCCTCTGAGAACCATTGCCCTATAAACCAAGAGATCCAACCGCTTGAGGGTTTCTTTGCCAGGGAAAAATGCTCCACGTAGGCCAATGTCTAGTAAAAAACGCAGCCTAGTCAATTGGCCCAGCGGCCTCGCCCCCCCCCTCCCCTCTTCTCACCTGAGCCTCTCCTAATTGCCAGGATTACTGCTTTGCATTAGGCAGCCAAAGAGGCTTGAAGGATGGACCAATATGGCTGGAGAGGGGGGGGGTATGAAGTAAGTGTCATGTGACCTGCGACTTTAAGTAAGGCTACTCGGACTTAGCCGGTATCATGGCCCGTAATGAGCTTTCTGACCTTCCAGCCACGTGCCCCCCTACATTCACCTTCAACATGGGCAGAGTTCCATGGGCAGTTAGGAAGATGGGCTCAGGAATCAGGGCTACAAGCTGCGGTTGTTGTTGCTGAACTGTAGCCTCTTCACGAAAGAAACCAGGAGTCCTGACTTCTCTGGGGAAAGGGATATGGTCCAGTAGACCTGCTTTTCAGCAGCCCCTTCCTCTCAGTGAATTGCAACGTATCCCTGATAGGTGTCCAAACGCTGCAGAAAAGCCTCTGCTTTAAAAGCACACCACCTTTTGGGTGAGCCGGTTTCACCGTCAGATCAAGGCTGCGTTTCCTGAATTTGCAAGGAAGCGACGCCTGAGTTTGTGTGTTCGTGTCAGCCCTGATCTTCAGCCAAAGGGAAGCGGAGCTGAACTTCCGGAGATCTTCAGAGTTCTCTGTGGCATCCTTTTCTTCTCCCACCTCCAAAAAGCTTGCCAAGTAAAAATATATTTGGTGGTTTTTTTTTTCTTTTAAAAAAAACAATTTTATGCAAAATCAGCAAGAGGCCATGAGACTTTGCTGTGATTTCCGTGAGTTAGGATAATAATAATAATAATAATAATAATAATAATAATAATAATAATTTTTTATTTATACCCCGCCCTCCCCAGTCAGGACCGGGCTCAGAGCGGCTGAGATGCAGAATGTGGCTCCGTTCTGGGGCAGAACTTGAATTTGTTAAGCTTCACACAGCCTGTATAGCCCTATACATGACCGTATACTTGGGAGACCATAATAATTAATCTAGAAAATAATAGCTCCAGCTTCACTAGCATGGA
The DNA here is from genome assembly GCA_034641385.1 of Darevskia mixta. Lineage (NCBI taxonomy): Eukaryota > Metazoa > Chordata > Lepidosauria > Squamata > Lacertidae > Darevskia > Darevskia mixta. The sequence continues at coordinate 1,189,212 of JAWWNH010000044.1, read as the reverse complement.
TTTGGGTATCTGCCCTTTTCACAACAGGTGGGGAATATTCACTCTTTTACCCCTCTTTAAGCTGGGGTGGACAGACTAAAGTCTTTGGGTGTGGTGTGCTTTCCCTGTTGGGTTTTGGTCTCACTAGTTCCCAGTGGCCCAGCAATTAGTTTTCAAAATGCAAGAGTGCCTAACACAGAATCTTGTGAAGGGTGAAATCATTCCTAACCTGTGTCAGTTGCTCTCGAGTCTGCACAAATGGTCATGAATATATGAAGTGCCTTGCTGGATTGGGCCGAAGCCCACATAGTGTGCTTCTTTGCAGATAACCTAATAAAAACCTGCTAGATCAGGCCAGCGCCCATCTAGTCCAACATCCTGTTCTCACAGTGGCTGACCAGATCCCTGTGGGAAACCTGCAAGCAGGATTGGAGCACGACCCCCCCCCCCCCCGTGATTTCTAGCAAATGGCATTCGGAAGCATTGCTTCCTCAAACTCTGAAGGCAGAGCACAGCCATCATGAGTCCTCTCCTCCATGAATTTGTCTAATCCTCTTTTAAAGCCATCTAGGGCCTTCTCGGTAGTGGCACCCGCCCTGTGGAATGCCCTCCCTTCAGATGTCAAAGAGAACAACAACTACCAGACCTTTAGAAGACATCTGAAGGCAGCCCTGTTTAGGGAGGCTTTTAATGTTTAATAGATTATCTCAATCAAATCTTTATTATGGTCCAGAGACCCAACAATTCATTACCAAACAATACACAATTTCGACAGCCCGCCTTCAGGATACACAAGCATTTTGTTCAGACTTAGGAATAGGGATCATTGGTTCTTGCAACCACCGACAGAAACTTCGCCACTGCTAATGTTCTGTCATTTGTCCGGTCTTCCAGTAGGAACCTGACATAGTAAGCCTCTGATTTTCCCGGGAAAGGTACTAGCAAGGGTAATATCAGTTCAGCCCTGGCTTGCTCGAATTTCACACAGTGCAGCAAAATATGTTTTATAGAGTCAATGTCTTGGGCACATGAGCATAGTCTGTCCTGGCATGGAACTCCTCTCAATCTGCCATCCAACACTGCAGAAGGAAAGACGTTAAGTCTGGCTTTTGTAAATAGCCTTCGGTAATTTGGAACTGTCAGATTTTTAATATAAGATGGTAACTTAAAGGCATGCCCATATTGTACTCCTACTGCATTTTAATGTTCTATTGGAAGCCGCCCAGAGTGGCTGGGGAAACCCAGCCAGATGGGCGGGGTATAAATAATAAATTATTATTATTATTACTAGGTTGCCTCCTATGGGAGTTTAACTGTGTGCTCCTTTTCTCCATCCTAAACTTCCAACATTCAGAGACCTGCTCAAGGGGCAGCTTTTGGGCTGCGCAGAAGAAATTTGCCAAAAGGCACAGGCACCTCGTTTGTGCCCAACCCTTGCTTTTCACCCACTCTCTGGTGCATTTTAAAGGAGTGGTCTCAAGTCCCCACTCTTGTCATTGTTATCCCCCTGCCCCCCAGCTTGTGTTCAACTCCAGCCTCCTCCCAAACCTGCAAACAGAATCCTGGCTGCCTTCTGCCTCCATCTTGTTCTCCTCTCTCGTCCTAACTATCTTCCGGAGGACAAGGGAGCGAAGTGGGTGGTGGCGATGATGCGCAGAGGAGGCCAGCCATGGCCAGGAGGAGGCGCTGGCGTGCCGCAGACCCACCCCACGTGCCAGTGGAACCAGCCTGACCTTGGTGATGTTGCTGCAGAGCGCCTTGCCCGGCTTTAAGCTGCTTGCTGGGGTGGGTGGAGGGCTAGCCGGCCCCCTCCCGAGGCTCAATTTAGCCCTCTAAGCCTATTAGAGCGCAGCAGCCTGCTCTGCCTGGCCCAGGTGCTGCCGGGAACCCAAAGTAAGCTTCAGGGCTCTGATAGCTGTTCCAGAAAGTCCTGGAACTTCCTGGGAGAAATATTTTGGAGGACTCAAATCTCTGCCTTTCTGGGAGTGTGTGGGTGAAGCGGCTTCTGCCCCATAGCGTTGCCCATGCAAAGGAGTTATGTCCTTTCGAACAACCCCTGAACACCAGGGCTTACTTTTTAAAAGAGTTTCCGTTACTCACTTGTGACATGAGAGCTTTCCCTCCTTCTTGGTCCCAGAGGAGCAAGGAGAGGCACCCATCTGTTAGTGCTTTTTTGCTCCATGCTTGAGCCCCAACACACACACACACACACCACTGAATACACTTGGAACTCTCATTTCCTTGGACACCCATGGCTGATTCACGCCAGGCTACATTTCGGTGGCGCATTTGCCCCAGGGTGGTCCCCGCTGTATCCAAAGCAGGTGCCCGACCGTTCAGCTATGGCCCCCTCTCCCCCAAAAAGTGCCCGGCCAACCTAGGAGTCAGACTCAGGTCTGCAGCATGACAGGCAGGGATGACAGCCCCTCTGCTACAAACACTGTCTCTAACACAGTGTTGTGATAAGCGTGTCTGGGTGGGAGGGGAACGGATTACTCGCTGGGACGTGGCAACTTGCAGTGGTACTGCAGGAAGGCGCTTTTGGTAGAAGCAGGCGCAACATCTCAACAGATGTCTGGCTGGCTAAAAGCAACTCTAGTCCACGTTTAACGAGGCCTGGGAGTATAATGTGACGCTGAAAAGTCACATGAATCATACCATAATGCAATTAAAATAATGGGAAATATAGGAGAGAGACCAAAGGAAAGATTAGAAAGTGAATGGAGTGCCTTTGGGGAATACATTCAAAAATACATCGAAAAATCAGAACTACTATCGGAATAGAGCGAGTTGCACGAGATTAGAAGGAGAAGAAAGGGGATAAGAGAAGAATATAAAAGTGGTACAGAGATGAAGAAAAAGTAATAAAAATAATAGGTTTAGAGTATATAGTTAAAATGAAGGGAAGAAGGAGAAACTGCAACTGATAAGATTGGAAGTCATGCACAGGGTAAAGGGGGGGTGATATTGGTGGACGGGGAGGGAGGAAGGGAACTAAGAGAAATAAATGTTGGTGTGTGTAAATGTAGGTCTGTATAAGTATGCATATGTTTGTTTATATGGTTTGTATGTTTTGTATGTACGTTATCAGTAAATAATTTTTTTAAATAATAATAATTAAAAAATTAAAAAGAAAAGTCATATGAATCTGCCTGGGGAGAGGCTTCCTGATTCAAGGCACCCTAGCCCAAGAAGCCCCCTCAGCGGGGCTTGAGGACCACTGACAATTATCTTAACAGATGGGCAGGTCCGCCCTGAGATGCAAGTGATACTATCGCTGGCTCTCTTCCAAGACCAATTAAACACATTTTTATTCTCCCGGGTTTTTACTTTTAGAGGGGATTGATCTGCTACGAGTACTATAGCTGTAGTACTGCTGGAGATGGATCTGCTGCCAAGTCATAGATAGTTCAGCTGCAAATCTGTTGTTTTGCTGAATTATTATGATTGCCTTAAACCAGGCATAGGCAAACTCGGCCCTCCAGATGTTTTGGGACTACAATTCCCATCATCCCTGACCACTGGCAGAGTTTGCCTATGCCTGCTTTAAATACTGTTTGTGCTTATCTGTATTGGGGGGAGTATCTGGGAACTGGCATGACATGTTCCCTGATGCTCATCCCCATTAACAGCCACTGGACCCAGATGTGGGCAACAAGATCTGGCCACTGGCCAGATCATTATTCCACACACACACACACACACCCGGTTTGGCCCAGCATGATGGGCAAAGGCACAGCCTACAAAGCTCCTGCCAATCAGCTGACTGCCACCTCTTGCAAAGCCCTGTGCCACAGATCAGCTGATCAATGGAAACGCCCCCATGGCCGAGCCAGGTCTTCACCTGCCCCACACCTGACACTGGGGGGGGGGGAGCAGCTGGACCAAATAGGGAGGCCTGGTGGGTCTCATCAGATTCGCAGGCCAAAGAGTCCTCACTGCTGCCCTGGGCTAACCCAAGACAGCCAAGTCTGGGTCGGGATGGCGGAGATTGTTTCCTTCCAAATGGTTTGCTCATGCACACCGGGCAGAGCAAGGCTTGCTTCTGTCTGCCACAGAGGGAAGGCATGCCCTCCTGAATAATCCCCAGGACTGGCTCAGGTCCCGGAAATCTTCATCTTTCATTTTAGCTGTTAGGGGTTTGACTGATATCAAAGTTTCCATCGCTCAGGACTGTGGTGGGGTGGAGACGGGGGGAGAACCTGGAAGAATGGTGTATCAGTGGGTGTTCTTGGAAAGGGGCCGGGACTTGAGTTGCCTCTTCCGCAAGAATCATTTCCTGCCGGCCTACCTCCCCTGGCCCAAATACTTCACCCTTCCCTTCCACAGCGACTGAATTCTTGACCGCTTCCTCCCACCCAGCACTGCGAGCGGCACATCCACGCCTTGCAGAATCGCATCCTGGAGCTGCAGCAGCAGCTGGCCGTCGCCGTCTCGGCGGACAAGAAGAAAGACGGCATGATAGAGCAGCTGGATAAGGTGAGCCTTTGACACGACAAGTGGGTGGGTGGCTGAGATGCCCAGAGCAGCAGCAGCAGGTGGGTTGGGGTAGAGCATCATTGCTGGAGCCATGGGGAGCCCAGGGCATGGAGGCAGGAGGCCTCTGAATACAAGTGACTGGGGACTGCAGGTGAGGAGAGCGCTGCTGCTGCTGCTGCTGTGCTCAGGTCCTGCTTGTGGACCACGGTGAGAAGAGGATGGTGGGCTAGATGGGCCCACTGTGGCCTGATCTGGCAGAGCTTCTTTCAACATTTTTACATGTAGCAGCTGCTGGTCTTAGCAACTGCAGGGAGGGCAGTTCTTTACAATCTTCTGACCCCTGGGGTGCAGGAACCTTTGGCCCTCCCAGATTTTGCTGAACTTCCATCAGTCCCAGCAAAACACGGCCCAATAGCTGGGGATGATGGGAGCTGTAGTTCAGCAGCGTCCGGAGGACCAAAGGTTCCCCACACCGGCAGTAGCACCTCCCCACATAGCTGTCAACCTTTCCCTTTTCTTGCGAGGAATCCTATTTGGAATAAGGGAATTTCCCAGGGAAAAGAGGGGAAAGTTGACAGCTATGCCTTGCCTCCCTACTGCACCCCTGAATGCTACACTCTTTTCAGTAAAGCCTGAAGACTGGAGCTGTTTCAAAGGCAGAACTTGCAGCACCCCACCCAGGTCAGCAACTTAGCCCATTCATTCATTCATTCTATTTCTAGGCCACTTTTGACTCGCACACAAAGCGGCTTACAAACAATAACCTAACATCACAATTGCAACACAGATCGTATAGCATAATTAACGAATCATCAGTAAAGCAATTGCAAATCACCAGCGAAATGAGCACCTCCTATAAAATGCTGTTAACGAAACAACTAAAAAAAAAAAAGCAAAACCACAGCAGAGCCACAACAAAGGTCATACTATAAGATTCACAAAGCGTTAAAGGTAAAGGGACCCCTTAACATTAGGTCCAGTCGCAGAGGACTCTGGGGTTGCGGCACTCATCTCGCTTTACTGGCCGAGGGAGCCGGCGTACAGCTTCCAGGTCATGTGGCCAGCAGGACTAAGCCGCTTCTGGTGAACCAGAGCAGCGCACGGAAACGCCGTTTACCTTCCCGCCGGAGCGGTACCTATTTATCTACTTGCACTTTGACGTGCTTTCGAACTGCTAGGTGGGCAGGAGCAGGGACCAAGCAACGGGAGCTCACCCCGTTGCGGGGATTCGAACCGCCGACCTTCTGATCAGCAAGCCCTAGGCTCTGTGGTTTAACCCACAGCGCCACCTGGGTCCCTCACAAAGCATTACAGCTCTCATAATCCACAAAACAATATTAATATTGGCAAACTCGCAACCGAAAGCAAACTAAGCACTGTCGAATTCACACACACCCTCTCTCTCCATACCGCAGAGGTGCCTGTTGCATCCCAGGCTTGAACAAGGATCTCGGGTGTTTCCCAGAGAGCCCTCCCTCCCTGCCTTGCTTGCTCTCTCAGGATCATTGTACGGGTCCCAAAGGTGCATTTGCTGGAGGCTCAGTTCTCTAGTCACCTCTGCATATAGAGGAAACAAGAACAACCCTCCTATTGAGCATTTACCTTTGCAATGGAATTGAGCCCCCAGCTGCTTGTTGGTCATTTCAGAACAAGCCGCAAGCAAGCAAGCAAGCAAGCAAGCAAGCAGTGGTTGAGTCCAGGCCAGAAAGGCAGCAGTCTACCAGCTCCATCTGGTACGCAGGATGAGACCCTCCCTGCCCGCAGATAGTCTCGCCAGAGTGGTGCATGCTCTAGTTATCTCTCGCTTGGACTACTGCCATGCGCTCTATGTGGGGCTACCTTTGAAGGTGACCCGGAAACTGCAATTAATCCAGAATGCGGCAGCTAGAATGGTGACTGGGAGTGGCCGCCGGGACCACATAACACCGGTCCTGAGAGAACTACATTGGCTTCCAGTACGTTTCTGAACACAATTCAAAGTGTTGGTGCTGACCTTTAAAGCCCTAAACGGCCTCAAAGGCCCAGTATACCTGAAGGAGCGTCTCCACCCCCATCGTTCTGCCCGGACACTGAGGTCCAGCTCCGAGGGCCTTCTGGCAGTTCCCTCACTACGAGAAGCCAAGTTACAGGGAACCAGGTAGAGGGCCTTCTCGGTGGTGGCACCCGCCCTGTGGAACGCCCTCCCTTCATATGTCAAAGAGAACAACAACTACCAGACCTTTAGAAGACATCTGAAGGCAGCCCTGTTTAGGGAGGCTTTTAATGTTTAATAGATTATTGTATTTTAATGTTCTGTTGGAAGCCGCCCAGAGTGGCTGGGGAAACCCAGCCAGATGGACGGGGTATAAATAATAAATTATTATTATTATTATTATTATTATTATTATTATTATTATTATTTATTATATTATAAAGATGGCCTGCAGAGGCCAGTGTAGGATGTGGCTTCCAGGGAACGGAGGGGAAAATTGACTACAGTTTTGACAATACACCAGTTCTCTCTCACTGCCCAGCGAGTGAGGGATCTCTTTATAACTGGGGAACCCCCTGGATCCCTGCGGGGGAGGGAACAGCCAGTTGAGCCTCTCATTCTCCTTTCCACAGACCCTGGCCAAAGTGGTGGAGGGCTGGAACCGGCACGAGGCTGAGCGAACGGCGACGCTACGCAGGATGCAGACGGAGAAGGAGGGGCTTGAGCAGGCGCTGGGGAAGCAGAAGGAGGTTGGGTTTGGGGCCGCGGATCTCAGCAGGGCAGCGAGAGGGTGGGGTTCCAGCTTTGCCCATCGGCAGGCAGGCGCCTGGGCCACCAGGAAATTTGGAAAGAGGCACTCTGCATTTTGAAGCCACGCTGTATCAACTATTAGGCAGAATGGTGCAGCCCCCTCCCTGTTGCTCTTGTGCACAACACCCCCCCTTTTTCTGTGTTGGTGGTCAGAGCTACGTATGCCACACAGGACCCTGTGCTTGTCGCCTGAGGCTCTTCTCTATGACCCCCTCCCTGAGAGGCGACATGAGAACAGGCCTTTTCGGTGGTGGCTCCCCATGTGTGGAATGCTCTCGCCCGAGAGGCTCACCTGGCGACACCATTATGTCTTTAGGCACCAGGCGAAAACATCCTCTTTTACTCAGTCCTTTAGCCGTTAAATAATCTATTGGGGGAGACTGTTATTACGATTACTTTATCCTGATGCTTTTTATTACGTCTTTATCATTGTGCTCCGTAAAATGTGTTCTTAATGTTGTACATCGCCCTGGGGTCTTTTGATGAAAGGTGGTCTATAAATCAAAATAATACAGTCGTACCCTGGGTTGTGCACGTAATTCATTCCAGGGTGCCGTTCGCTGTGCGCAACTCGGGCGGCGCTTTTGCGCATGTGCAAGAGAGCGCGAGATCTCGTGATCTTGCGCGAACTGCGCAGAACGCTTCTGCACATCCACAGACCGCGCAGACATGCGCAGAAGCGTCCGCGCTCCGTGTTACACTTCCGGGTTTGTGGAGTGCGCAACCCGAACATACGTAACACGTGGTGTTCACAACCCAGGGTATGACTGTAGTAGTAATAATAATAATAATAATAGACTCAGGGGCTGCTGAATCTCTCCCATTGAGATTCACTCTGTCAGGTTGACGTCTGTCTCTGGGATGGGGTAAGCGAGGGGGACACCATCTTGCCTTTTGCTTCAGGCAGCAAAATGTCCCAGGCAGGCCCGGACGGAACCAGCACCCCATTTTCCCGGGGCTAGGAAGGATGCAGCTGGGGGCCCTCCCTGTCTTTGGGGAAACGGCTAACTCTTCTTTCCTTTAGAAAATCTCGGAGGTGGAAGAGCGCCTCAAACAAGCCTTCTCTGCCCTCAGCCAGGAGCAGCAAGCGGCCAATCAGTTCTGCAAGGAGAAGGAGGCTCTGGTAAGAAACACCTCCCCTGAACCTTCCCAAGCCCTCGCTCCTGTGGGGTGCAGTCCTCTAATCCAGGGAGTAAGCCCCATTGGGCTTACTTCTGAGTAAGCATAGACTGGCCTCCCAGTGGCCCTTCACCTTTCCAGCGGCTCCTGCCCCTTTAATAGGAGTGCAGAAGAGGAAAACCACACACACCTGCTGAAATTCCTCTTCCACTCTGCTATTAAAGGTACAGGAGCCTTTGTCTTCTTTCTGCCCCCCATCACCATGAGAGCTAAAAAGAGCCCCATGTTTTGGGGCAAGAGGCTGCTGACTCTCAAGCTCCGCCCACAGGGAGGGCCCGCCGCCTCCCATTAATGCCCTTCTCGGGGCATCATTCTGGGTTCAGGAATTGCACCCACCGAGACCTTTCTCGCGTCAGAGCTGACGAGCGCACCCCGTCCCCTTCCGTCCGCCCAGGAGGAGGAGAGGGCGAGGCTCTCTTGCGAGTTGGAGGCGGAGCGTCGGCAGGTGCGCAGCTTGGAGGCGGAGTGGGACCTGGAGCGCCGGCAGCAGGAGACCCTGCGGGCCACGCTGGAGGAGCAGCAGAAGGCTTGGGCGCAGCGCGAGAGGCAGCTGGAGCAGCAGCAGCAGGTCCTGCAGGAGGAGAGCCGCTCCCAGCTGGACAAGGAGAAGGTGAGGGGGAGAGAGTGAGAGGCTCCTCCCAGGCCTTCCGAATCCCTTGCAGGAGCGGTTTCCCTCCCCGTTTAAGAGCAACATCAAAAGCATGGGTAGGCAAACTAAGGCCCGGGGGCCGGATCTGGCCCAATCGCCTTCTAAATCCGGCCTGCAGACGGTCCAGGAATCAGCATGTTTTTACATGAGTAGAATGTGTTCTTTTATTTAAAATGCATCTCTGGGTTATTTGTGGGGCATAGGAATTAGTTCATTCCCCCCCAATAAAATATAGTCCGGCCCCCCACAAGGTCTGAGGGACAGTGGACCGGCCCCCTGCTGAAAAAGTTTGCTGACCCCTGATCAAAAGCTTTGCCTAGCAGGCAGTTTCTTACACTAGAACCCTTGGACACCCTCTGAAGTTATTACCCATGTTGTTGTTTAGTCATGTCCGACTCTTCGTGACCCCCTGGACCAGAGCACGCCAGGCACTCCTGTCTTCCACTGCCTCCCGCAGTTGGGTCAGGCTCATGTTGGTAGCTTCGAGAACACTGTCCCACCATCTCGGCCTCTGTCGTCCGCTTCTCCTTGTGCCCTCAATCCTTCCCAACATCAGGGTCTTTTCCAGGGAGTCTTCTCTTCTCGGGAGGTGGCCAAAGTCTTGGAGCCTCAGCTTCAGGATCTGTCCTTCCAGTGAGCACTCAGGGCTGATTTCCTTCAGAATGGAGAGGTTTGATCTTCTTGCAGTCCATGGGACTCTCAAGAGTCTCCTCCAGCACCAGAATTCAAAAGCATCCATTCTTACCCATCCATTCTTACCCATAGTTGCACTTAAATATATACATGGTTCTTGTCGCCAGTCATTGTAAATACCGTATATACTCGAGTATAAGCCGACCCGAATATAAGCCGAGGCACCCAATTTTACCACAAAAAACCTGGGAAAGCCTCATAGGAGCCACTGCCTGCCTCACTCGAGTATAAGCCGAGGGCGGCTTTTTCAGCACAAAAAATGTGCTGAAAAACTAGGCTTATACTCGAGTATATAGGGTAGCGTGGCCAAAGGAAATGGGATGTAGAGAGCTCAGCCGGCAACTGTTCACAGGAAACAGTAATTGATAACACAGACATTCTGGCATCGGTGTTAGCATTAGCAAATGTTGAAGTAAAAGCATTGCGCCAGTTCTATTAACTGTGAGTGGAGTTGGAGTAGGTTAATTTGAGATTAAGCCTACAGCGGTACCTTGGTTTAAGAACAGCTTAGTTTATGAACAACTTGGATTAAGAACGCTGCAAACCCGGAAGTAGGTGTTTTGGTTTGTGCACTTTGTCTTGGAAGCAGAACATGTTCCGCTTCATGATGAGGGTGTTCTGTTTGTAAATTGAGTCCCCCGCTGCTATGGGAAAGCACGCCTTGGTTTAAGAATGCTTTGGTTTAAGAACGGATTAAGTTTGTAAACCAAGGTACCACTGTAGTTCGATTTTGGACAATTTAATTTTTTAAAGGAGAGCTGGTTGCAATCCTGAGCTTACTTGCTGGCAAGCAAGCCTCACCAAATTCCATGGGTAATACTATTTTTATCGTTTAAACAATGCTCATCAGTGTGCATAGGATGGCTCCTCCCATCCTGAGCTTACAATTTAAGCTCAGACTGCTGGTCTTACTCGGTACAAGGCAGCTTCCTATATTCCTATCCCCTTTTAAATCTCTCCTACCCTCTCTTGGCCCTCTTTCAGAAGGACTCAGCCCCACCCCGGCTGTCCTACTCCAGACTCTTGCCTTCATTTTTTTACTGAGGCTGCAGCAGGCAGGCTCAATATGGAGAAGAGCAGCTAAATTTCTGGGACTGCTGTAGAAAAATAAGTAGGGCTTTGAGTACTTTATTAGTAAGGTTTCTTACCTGGTTGCTCGGCTGCAGTATTCCAGCACAAGGAAGGGCCACAGTCCTTCTGTAAGGAAAACCCCCTTGGGAGAGGCGTGGCCTCTTTTGCCTAGTGGGCAGGGCTGACTCTGGCTCCACCTTCAAGCCATAGCCTCTTACACTGAGCACAGAGGCAGGGGAGGCCTTGCTTGCCATGGAATCCCAAGGCTGGGAAGAACTACCACCCTATGGAAGAAATCCCCACCCTATGGAGGAAAAGCGTAGGCCGCGGCGGCAGCGGCCTTCCCAGTCTGTGAGTTGTGGGGTAGAGATGTCTCATTCCAGTGCTGATTTGGCTGTGGGCGTAGGTGGGCCAGCTGTTACCTGCGGGTCCACGTCTAATCTTGGTTAACAGGGCTAGGAAAGAGCTCCAGGAAACAAGATTCATGGCTCCAGAGCTGGTTTAATCACACACACAAAAGCCCCTGCTGCTTTTGCACACTTTTCTGTTTCAGGGAGCCCTTTAATTTTTAAGGTTTCTAGTCCTCAGTGATTCAGAGAAAAGCTTTAAAAAATATTCTGCTGCTCAGAAGCGGGATTCCAGCAAATGTCCCTCGTCTGACTCCTGTGACTTACCGCTTCTCCTGTGTTGTGCCCTTTAATAGCTAAGGCAGGCCTTGCAATGCGTTTACTCCCTAAAGAATTGTTTTGCCACCATTGAGAGCGTCAGGTGAACAGCACCTGCTGGACTAGGCCAGTGGTCTTCTCTAACCCTGCATCGTGTTTCTCTTGGTGGCCAACCAGATGCCACAAGCAGGGTGTCAGGATACCAGCCTGCTCCTCCTTGTGTTCTCTTGCAACTAGTGTTCGGAGGCAGCATGCTGTCTCTTAACCTGGAGGGGTTCGTTGTCGTGAACCGCCCTGTGATCTTCAGATGAAGGGCAATATACAAATTAAATAGATAAATAGCTAGCCAGCCATCATGGCTCATAGCCCTTGAGTAGTCCAGGAGGGACCATGGCTCAGTTGCAGAGAGTCTGCATTGGATGTAGAAGGTGCAGGATTCAGTCCCTGGTGGACTGCGTGGGCCATTGGCCTGATCCAGCAGCCCAGGCACTTCTTACATTCCTGTCTAGGTTGGGTTGCGAATGTCCCCTACCTGAAACCTTGGAGAGTGGCTGCCAGTCAGTGTAGGCAGCACTGCGCTAGATGGATCAGTGATCTGAGGCAGCAGCTTAGGGGGGGAGTGGGAAGGGGCGAGACCAGTTTGGTCCCACTAAGGATTTCCCTGTTTTTGCCGGCGAGGCTTCTGCGTGCGCCTTATTCTACCACTTCACAGGCAGCGATTCATCAGGCAAAGCTTTTCCAAACACTGCGCCAGAGAAGGCAGTTGTTGGATTTCTGCCTCTTGGGTCATGCCTAAAGCCACAGGAGGCCTGCCAGGGAGAAAACAACAACAACAGAGGGCAACAACAATTTAGATGATCTTAAGTAGCACAAGAAACCATTTTGCTAGGAGTAAAATAAAAGCCTCCACTCTTTTCTGCCACGCTTTCTTTCCTGCTGCTGTAGTCAGCCTTGTAATTCTGGATTCAGATTGTTCCCACCTGTCATAGTCTAAACATGCCGTTTGTGATGAGCGGAAAGCCTCTGCAGATGATCTGGGAGGCTCCTGGCCTCTGCTTCGTTTGAGTTAATTCCTAATTCCTGGTTCTGCACAATATATATCCAGGTGGCCAGTCCCAAGTGGGAACAGGCTGGAAAGCGAACCCTTCTTGACTCTCTCCCCCTTCCAGATGAATAGTAAACCGATCCAGCCGCCGCACAGATTTTATGTTGTTATTTTGCATGCAGCCCATTGAGCAGGTCACCCTGAGAGCCTTGCTTTTGGGAGGGAGGGGCAGCGATGAGAAGGGATTTCCCCAGGGGGACGGATCCTTTCCCTCACATTTAGGCAGAACCCAGGCTGCTTCAGAGTTGCCCTTGGAAATCTGGAACAGTTCAGACGTAGCTTTCAATGGTATTTGTTGCTCAAGGAGAGGATGCCCGGGGGGGGGGGGGCACAACGCAGCAAACTAGGAATGCAGTTGGGAGGCAGGCTTTGTGGTGAGATGGTGGTGGGGTGTCCCAGCAGCTGCTTTCAGCGCGTACCCTACTTCTCCTCCTCCTCCTCACCCCTCGTCTAGGCAGCGGCCCAGCGCGAAGCTCAGAAAGCGTCCGACGCCCAGCGCGTCCTGGCCTCAGTGCAGTCGGAGGTTCAAGGGCTGGAGGCTGAGCTGGAGGCCATGCGCCGAGAGAGAGACAACCTGAAGATGGAGATGAGTTTGGTCAAGGTAAGGTGGGCCGCGGCCTTCCCAAGCGAGGGGTGCTGCTTTTGGGGTGGGTGGGGGAACGGCAGCAAACGAGAGCTGGGACAATTTGTGTAAAGGGAAGTCCTCTTCTACGCAGGGTGTAGTTGAACTACGGAACTCCCTCCCACATGATTTGGAGGCAGTAATGCTTCTGAAGGCCTGTTTCTGGAAGCCCTGGGAGGAGAGAGAAGCTCTTGTGTTCAGATACTGCTTGCTGGTTTCTCTTGATTCACCAGCATGGAGAATTGGGTCTGCAACATTTTAATATTTTGTTTTAATTGTTCATCCTTAGGTTTCAAAGTCAATTTTCTTTCACATTCCATCAGATTCTTCAAAATTTCCTCCTCCTTCCTATCCTTTTGCCTTCTCTGATAGCTATTTCTCTGAATCAAAAAACCTCTCATTACGGCTTTAGTCGCATCCCAAACCATGTCCAGTCCGGTTTCTTTATGTAGGTTCAGATTAAAGTAATCACTTAGTGTCTCTTTTGCCTAGCGTGGCAGCTAAGAAAGAGACAAAACCAAAATACAATTAGTAAACTTATTATTGATATTGCTTGCTGGTTTCTCACAGGCCTCTGGTGAAAACAGGATGCTGGACCAGATATTTGTAATTGAATTGTATGGAAGGAGGAGTTTTCATCGCTGCAGCTTCTCCTTACTTTTGCTCCCTGCTGTTTAATTATTATTATTATTATTATTATTATTATTTATTTATTATTTATTATGGAGCTGTGATGATGGACCTCGTACATCACTCGCCCAGTTATTGAGTTGCCATGGCAAAAAAAAAAAGACTAATAAAGAATACTAATAATGTTAAAAATACAGCAGTCCCGTTTTGCTGAGGTGGTGCTGTCAGCATATACCCCGCCTGGGGCAGATTGTGAGACTGCCCCAAAGCCAGAGCACAGCCGTGTGCGTACATCCCCGGCTACAGAGAGTCCGGTGGCGCAGTCATATGTGATTGTTCCCAGCATGAAGAACAACACACACAAGCCATAAATAAGGCTAAAACTATTTATTGTAGGAATAGTGCAGAGAAAATCTCTGCTGCCAGCTCATTAGGCAGAGCTGCCATAAAGACATCTTTCCAGCTCGAGGTCTAGCTAGAAGAGAATTGTGAGCACAAAGGCTCGGATTACAACAGTACAGTAATACATAAACATTCCATGCAGGAAGTGATAAGGCAACTTTCTCACGGTTCAGTGAGACAGGCAAAAGTGATACCGTCCTCGCTGCAGCTGCGTGCCGCTCGGCTTGGGCAAATATCATAACAGGTGCATGTACCTCTTTGTTTCAAGGGCTTTCACCTTCAGCCGAAGTCTTTGCACCTGGCATTTGCGAGCTCCTTGAGGACTAGGAGCATGTCAAATGCAACACTGGAAGCTTGCAGTGAATTTCGTCTTCCCTTCCCCCCCCCTTCTGTACGTAGGCACGCTATGAGGCACAGAAGGTGAAGCTGGAGTCCGAGCTGAAGGTGGCCTTAGAGCAGCGGGTGACGGAGCGCATGGCTGAAGTTCACGAGGAGAGCTTGCGCCAGATGAGCAGCATGAGGGAGCAGCACAGGTGGGGTGCGGCTCTATGCCCTTCTGTGCCAAGCCCAGAGGGAGCCCCTGTCCTTAGATGCCACCGCAGATAGCGAGCCCTCCTTCCTGGCTCTGAATAGAGGTTTATAAAATTATGCTCTAGTTATCTCCCGCCTGGACTACTGCAATGCGCTCTATGTGGGGCTACCTTTGAAGGTGACCCGGAAACTGCAATTAATCCAGAATGCGGCAGCTAGACTCGTGACTGGGAGAGGCCGCCGGGACCACAAAACACCGGTCCTGAGAGATCTAAATTGGCTCCCAGTACGTTTCCGAGCACAATTCAAAGTGTTGGTGCGGACCTTTAAAGCCCTAAACGGCCTCGGTCCTGTATACCTGAAGGAGCGTCTCCACCCTCACCGTTCAGCCCACTGAGATCCAGCGCCGAGGGCCTTCTGGCAGTTCCCTCACTGCGAGAAGCAAAGCTACAGGGAACCAGGCAGAGGGCCTTATCGGTAGTGGCACCCGCCCTGTGGAACGCCCTCCCAGCAGAGGTGAAAGCGGTAAACAACTACCTGACATTTAGAAAATACCTGAAGGCAGCCCTGTTTAGGGAAGTTTTTAATCTGTGATATTTTAATGTATTTTGATATTTGTTGGAAGCCGCCCAGAGTGGCTGGGGAGACCCGGCCAGATGGGCGGGGTACAAATAAATTATTATTATTATTATTATTATTATTATTATTATTATTATTATTATTATGCATGGCATAGAGCAAGCAGGGAGAGCAAAGTCCCTCCCCTCTCATAACATTCGAAACGGATATTTGGGACGAATAAAAGAAAGTACCTTTTCATGCAGTGCATAGTTGGAACTGTGGAACTTGCTCCCATAAGAGGCAGTGATGGCCACCGACTTGGATGGTTTTAAAAGAGGATTAAACAACTTAAAGGAGGAGGAGAGGACTGGCGATGGCTACTAGCATCAGCTACTTGTGAGAACAGGATGTGGAGCAGATGGGCCCTGGTCTCCCAGGGCTCTTCTCGTGTTCTCTTGTTAGATAAAGCCAGCCATTGGCTTTATCTTGAGACAGGTGTGGTGGGGAGAGAGCTTCCCCTTGCTTTCATAATAAAGCCTTTTCCTAAGGTTCCCCCCCCCCCCCGTTAATGACTGTGCTAGGGAAACGGAGCACAGGATAAGTGGATTCAAGATGGCTCCTTCTCGAGCCCATCCATGCCCTTTTCGCTTAACCCGCTACCGCTTGGGGAGCCGTCGACCTCTTGGCTTTTAAACCAGAAGTTCTTGTTTTTGGAGCTGACCCCTTTCCTTCCCTCGGCAGGAAGCAGCTGCTGGAGCTGAGCGGCCACCATGAAAAAGAGCTGGCCAGCCAGCTAGCCCAGTTCAAAGCCGACCTGGCGGAGAGGGAGGAGAGGCAGAGGCACCTTGCGGAGGACTACGAGTGCAGGTACCTGGAAGCGGGGCAAGAGGGAGGTCTTTCTGGGGGTGCTGGGGAAGCTGTGTGTGGAGCCAGAGAGAGGGAGGAAGGGGGGAAGGAGGGCTGGGCAGTGTTTGGTTTTCAACATTGTGATATAAAGGTAAATGTACCCCTGACCATAAGGTCCAGTTGCAGACGACTCTGGGGTTGTGCACTCATCTTGCTCTATAGGCCGAGGGAGCTGGCGTTTGTCTGCAGACAGCTTCCGGGTCATGTGGCCAGCATGACTAAGCCGCTTCTGGCGAACCAGAGCAGCGCACAGAAACGCCGTTTACCTTCCCGCCGGAGTGGTACCTATTTATCTACTTGCACTTTGACGTGCTTTCGAACTGCTAGGATGGCAGGACTGAGCAACGGGAGCTCACCCTGTCGTGGGGATTCGAACCGCCGACCTTCTGATCGGCAAGCCCTAGGCTCTGTGGTTTAGACCACAGAGCCACCCACGTCATTGTGATATATCACCAGCTAAACATCGCGGTATATCAATATATCACAATGTCTCAAATAAGGATGGAGCTATGTAGAGGCAAACAGGGTAATGCCTTGGGCAACTGGACATTTAGGGGTCTGATACATTTTTTACTTTTTACCTACCTTTAACTGTTATTTTATAGTTCAGTGCAACGGGGCGACAGGAACCAGGAGACACACATTGTGATTTGCTACATATTTGCACTCTATCGCCATGTTGAATACTGTTTCCATGATGTGGGAAGGCTGTCCTAGAACCATGGTGTCTTTCCCACCCCCCACCCCCACCCCATAACCCCACCCAGGATCTCCAAGCAGCAAGACGAGATTCGGGAACTGCAGGCCAAGTCTCGGCGGCTGGAGATGCAGCGAGCGGAGATGATGAGCCAGTTCCAGGCTATGATGAAGGCGCACTGGAACGAGGCCCTGCGCCTCTTCACCAGTGGTAGCCCAGCCTCCATGCAGCCCAACACCAAAGCTCAGCAGCAGCAGCAGCAGCAGCAGCAGCAGGTGAGAGCCTCTTTGGCACTGCAAGCAGAGCTGTCCTCACTCCTGGCACTCCCGGCTTCGACCCTAACCGGAAACGTAAATGCTTGAGGAGAAGAGTGGTGAGGGAAGTCTTTGCCAACACAACACTGTCCACATGGAAAAACAGAAAATAAAATGTTTTTTTTATAAAAACCCACTGCCTAGATGTTTTGGATTGTCACTCCCATCTCAACTAAAAACGTTTGAAGTAGGACTTGCCTCTCTGCACAAGCCATGCCTGGTTATTCTTCAGCAAGGCTTGTCCTTCTGCATCAGCCTTTCTGAAGCTGGCGCCTTCCTAGCATTCCAAACTGCAGCTCCCAGCTGGCAACTACCGCCACTTGCTCCCCTTGGGGCATCTCTCCTCGGGAGATCAGCCGCGGCTGGGAGTTTTAGAGGGCGCCAGCTTGGGGGGGGGGGTGGCGGCGGCGACTGCTATACGCAACTGCTAGAACTGACTCCTGCCCCCACATCCCTTTGCCGTACGTGAGCACTGTGTCTTAGCTGAACTATATTGCTTCACTCTTCTGAAGAAGCATCTGGAGGCTGGGAGAACAAGCTCGGGATTCCTGGTTTGACTCTTGGGCTTGGAACTCACTGGGTGGCCTTAGGCCAGTCTCGCCCCCCCCTCCGAAGCCTCACCTGCAGTAGCAGCTTCATAACACTATTCTGGTTACTATATTTATTGCATTTTAATGCCACTTTTTCCTCCAGGGAGCTCAAGGTCGTGTACAGGGCTCCCCCAGCCCCCACACATTTTATCCTCGCAACAACCCTGTGCTTCATGGCTTAAGGGGGGATTCGAACACTGGGGTAAAAGGTAAAGGTAAAGGGACCCCTGACCATTAGGTCCAGTCATGTCCGACTCTGGGGTTGCGGCACTCATCTCGCTTTATTGGCCGAAGGAGCCGGCGTACAGCTTCCGGGTCATGTGGCCAGCATGACAAAGCCGCTTCTGGCGAACCAGAGCAGCGCACGGAAACGCCATTTACCTTCCCGCCAGAGCGGTTCCTATTTATCTACTTGCACTTTGACGTGCTTTCGAACTGCTAGGCTGGCAGGAGCTGGGACTGAGCAATGGGAGCTCACCCCGTCGCGGGGATTCGAACCGCTGACCTTCTGATCAGCAAGCCCTAGGCTCAGTGGTTTAACCCACAGCGCCACCTGGGTCCCTATCAAACACTGGGGAATCGCAGCAAGATCAATGCTGCAAAATTCCCAGAGCTCCCTTGGCTTTGAGCAGATCCTTTGTAAAATTCACCAGGCTCTAAGAACCCTGTAGATTTGTTGCTCAGTTCTTCATGAAGAAGAGATTCGCGCTGCTGCTCAATTTCTATTGCGTGAAGAATGACTTCTTTCCTTTTAGCTGTAAGATAAGATAATTTATTTATTGTCATTGCACAAGTACAAGCACAACGCTATACAAGTGCAACGGAATTGCATGCCATCCCATAAAAACCAGAAAGAAAAAGAAAAAAAACAGCACAAAACACACACCAAAAAAAGCCACACATGCACACACATACACTCATCACAGCTCTCCAAGGTCATATTATCTGGTTACAGCATTTAAGATGGTTATAGCTCTTGGGTAGAAACTATTCTTCAATCTATTTGTTCTTGATCTAATTGTTCTATATCTTCTACCCGAAGGTAGTGGTGCAAAGAGACTATATCCTGGATGAGATGGATCCTGTAAAATATTGTTAACCTTTTTAAGGCAACGGGAACTGTATAGTTCTTCCAGAGATGGGAGAGGATGACCAATAATATTTTGGGCTGTGGTTATGACCTTCTGAAGTACCTTCTTCTCCCTGGCTGTGCAGCTGGAGAACCAAGCACAAATACAGTATATAAGAATGCTCTCTATGGAGCCTCGGTAGAAGGACACCAGCAGTCTCTCACTCAGATTGTTCTTCTTTAAAAGTCTGAGGAAATAAATTCTCTGCTGGGCCTTCTTTACCAGAGCAGTAGTATTTGCGCTCCAAGTCATACCCTGCTCTATAGGGTGCTTTATTGAGGGGGAGGGGACTGATCAGGGCTGCCTTTGAGCACGCTGTCTTTTAACCCCTTGCCCTCCTTCCATAGGACACCCCCTCTGACCTGGAGCTTCTGCAGCCCTCCGAATCTCTGACGAAGACCCAGAAGGCGGAATCTCTTGGGAGCAGCCAAGGGGCAGGAGACTGTGAGGGGTCGGCGTGGGCGCAGGCGGTCCCCCTCCAGCCTGCCGCCCAGCGCAGCTCTTCACGGGGCCCGCCAGACGCCCCCGAGAAATCCATGCAGGATGCTTACTGCCATCTGCTCCCCTTGCTCCCCGACATGGGGCGTCTCTCCTCGGAGTTCAGCCACGTTTTCAACCACAGTCTCCTCAGCCAGCCGGGTTTCCAGCAGCTGGAACCGCAGGTGGACAGCTCCGTAGCAGGTGTGCGTTGGGTCAAGTCCAGCAATTTCAATGGATCTGCTCGCGAGTAAAACGTAGCATCATTTAATACCACCCATTGGGAGGACTTTTGTTAATGTGATTGTGGAACAACTGCAGGTTTTTTGAAAATGTATATCGGCCTAAGCGTCAGGCCCGTCCATTTCTCTTTGTTGTTTGACTTGCATTAATGCTTTGGAAATATTTTATCTGCATGGCTGCCCTTCATAAAGGCATAAAAACTTAGAAATTGTAGAGTTGGAAAGGGAGCCCAAGGGTCGTCTAGTTCAACAGGGATCACAGCTGAAGAATCCCTGACATGCATGTGTGAATTTTACCTGGAAGAGGTGGTTTTAAAAAAAAGAAAGTTAAAATGCAAGGGGACTGAAAGCGGCAGGTGATTTGCCCACAGTGGGCTTTTGCAACTGAGCAGATATTTAAACCTGGGCCTCCCATATGTCTCTGTTTCTGTCTCTCTCGCCTGCCTCAGGTCTGCCTTTCCACCCTGATAACCTTGCAGAGCACCCGTTCACAGATGACACAGATGAGACCATGACTGAGGGAGCAGGCAACGAGGGAGAGACCCTCCAGCAGAGCAGCTTGGAGGGTGGCGCTCAAGTGCCTCCGCCCGACTTGAATTACTACTTGCGTTTGGTGTGTGTCGTCGTGATCCTGATCTCTGCTCTTTCCCTTTTCAGTCTGCAGGGGTGGGAGGGAACTGGGATGATGGGAGTCCTTCCTTGCAGGGTGGGCAGATTTCAAATCATGCCTTCTCATCTTGGTGTAGTGGCGCTCACCCTTCTTCTGATAGGAAATGCTCTGTGGGGACAGGAGGGGACAAAAAATGGAGGGTCGAGGAGAGTCTCTCTCCCTCTCTCTCTCTCTCTCTCTCTCTGTGTGTGTGTGTGTGTATGAGAGAGAGAGAGAGAGAGAGAGAGATATGCCCTATTTTCATCTGAGGAATGTTGGAGGGTATGCAATGTGTGGCTTGCATCCTTTTATAATACAGTCGTACCTTGGAGGTCAAACGGAATCCGTTCGACTTCCAAAATGTTTGGAAACCAAAGCTCGGCTTCTGATTGGCTGCAGCAAGCTCCTGCAGCCAATCAGAAGCCGTGTCAGACGTTTGGCTTCCGAAATTAGTTTGCAAACCGGAACACTCACTTCCAGGTTTGCGACGTCCGGGAGCCAAAACATTCGAGAACCAAACTGTTTGAAAACCAGCTTAGTAAGATGGGACATAATTCAGTTTTAAGTGACTCTTAAGTTTAAAGTGCATCATGGTGGTGTTAAATAAAGATTTTTTCTTTAATCAGGTTGCTTATTTTAAGGTTTACCTTATTTTATTTAAAACTTCAGTTTTTATCCACAGTGAATTCTTGGCTGTCAATTATTTCTGTAGCATAAACGTCTTAGGAGAGTAACTGCGAAACCACGACCGCTTCCTTGTTGATGCCTTTGGCCATGGAGGAGGTGGGTGTGTAGGAGGGAGGGAAGGATGCACACCTGACTCCTGTCTCCTCACCACTCTCCAGATTTTTGACCGCTCTGCATATGAAACTGCTGCGCGGAAGCAGGAAGGGGTCTCCACGGACAGCCCACCACCTGCCGTGAACCAGACGCAGTTCGGTAAGAGCAGGCCCCTTCTCCTTCTGCACAAGGGAGCTCTGCAGTCCTCTTAGTGGCTCCTGGCTGTCCCTCGCTCCCCAGCCCCTTGCTGCGCCCACCTGTGGGTGGTGGTTGCTGGCATGTTCAAGGCAGTGGCTGGAAGGGCGTTCAGGGTTTGCAGAGCACTGGACTGCTGCTAATCATCTTTCTCGACCCTTGCTCTAAGACAGTGATGGCTAACCTTGACACTCCAGATGTTTTGGGACTACAACTCCCATCATCCCTGACCACTGATCCTGTTAGCTAGGGATGATGGGAGTTGTAGTTCCAAAACATCTGGAGTGTCAAGGTTAGCCATCACTGCCTAAGATCAATACCCTGGAGAGCTTCTGTCGGTCAGCAGAGCCAGTTCTGATCTAGAGAGACCAATTATTCAGACTCTGAACAAGGCAGCTTTCCACCTTCCCGCATTCTGTGGGCCTCTCCCTCTTGCAGCCACCATCCGGTTGCTGCCGTGGGGGGAGATAGCGCTCAGGGGGCTCATTTCACCAGCTTTGCCAGAGGCCCAGCTTCCTCTGCCCCTGAACTGTGCCGACCAGTCACTGTTGCAACGAGTGTTTAGGAACCAGTGGCTGAGTTTCCATTTTGATTTCCCTCTTCCCTCCTCATGCCTTTCCCTTGCGCGTCGTGGGGGTTTTGCTTTGCTTTTTCAGACTGTAAGCCTGCGGGTGGGGACTGCCTCTTTGGCCGAAGACCTGGGTGCAAGTGTTCTGAGTAAATAAAGAACCAGCGCTCAAAACCACAAACTTGACATGAGTCAACAGTGTGATGCAGCAGCTCAAAAAGCCAATGCAATTCTGGGCTGCATCCATAGGAGTATAGCATCTAGATCAAGGGAAGTAATAGTACCACTGTATTCCGCTCTGGTCAGACCTCACCGGGAATACTGTGTCCAATTCTGGGCACCACAGTTCAAGAAGGATACTGACAAGCTGGAACGTGTCCAGAAGAGGGCAACCAAAATGGTCAAAGGCCTGGAAATGATGCCTTATGAGGAACGGCTTAGGGAGCTGGGTATGTTTAGCCTGGAGAAGAGAAGGTTAAGGGGGGATATGATAGCCATGTTCAAATATATAAAAGGATGTCATACAGAGAAGGGAGAAAAGTTGTTTTCTGCTGCTCCTGAGAAGAGGACACGGAGCAATGGATTCAAACTACAAGAAAGAAGATTCCACCTAAACATTAGAAAGAACTTCCTGACAGTAAGAGCTGTTCGACAGTGGAATTTGCTGCCAAGGAGTGTGGTGGAGTCTCCTTCTTTGGAGGTCTTTAAGCAGAGGCTTGACAGCCAACTGTCAGGAATGCTTGGATGGTGTTTCCTGCTTGGCAGGGGGTTGGACTGGATGGGCCTTGTGGTCTCTTCCAACTCTATGATTCTATGATAAGCTTCCCGGCTTCCTTTCCAGGCACGTCACAGTCCTACCATGAGCGGTCCACAGCCCTGTGGGATCCGGCCCAGCCGTCTGCCAGCACCATTCACATCCAGCAGCCCAGCAATACTGCCGTCCACAAAACCAAAGTCCCTTTGCTCAAAGGTAGGTAGGCCAGGCCAGGCTGCTTGAACCCAGAATAAAAAAACACAGCATTTTTTTTTTAAATTTAAGGCCCATCTCATGCCATAGAAAGCATACTAAGGGACGTTGCTCATAATAATATGGGCAGTGTTTACATAATATTATGAGCACTGCTCCTTAGTATGCTTTCTAGGCCACGAGATGGGCCTTAAATTTATCATATACCATCTGCTGAAGAAGTAACATCAAAACAGTGAACGTTATCCAGAAACGCTGTCAAAAAAACCGTTGTAAGATTATATTCACTAGTTTCCTCACCACTTCGGCTTGCTGGAATACTACACTTATTGTGCTACATTAATAGAGACTACTTATACGCATTATATTTTGTCATTTTGTCAGGACGAAATTCCCTTGAAATGTTTATTGATCATTGATATCGCTAAAGCTCTTTTATAATAATTTATAATAATAATGATTTATTATTTGTACCCCGCCCATCTGGCTGGGTCCCCCCAGCCACTCTGGGCGGCTTCCAGCAAACATTAAAATACATTAACATGTTACAGATTAAAAACTTCCCTAAACAGGGCTGCCTTCAGGTATTTTCTAAATGTTATGTAGTTGTTGATCCCTCTGACCTCTGATGGGAGGGTTCCCATCTTTTGAGTTCACCTTACGATGTTCTTGGTCTCGTGTTGCTGTGTTTTTTGATTCCCGTTCGAGTTGCAACACAGCGGTTCCCTTTTGACTTGCTTGAACCCAGAAGCAGCCCTGCCCCTCTGCACCCAAGGCTGAAACCTGGTGTGAGGCCAGCACGTGAGTGGCAGTGGAGATACCTCTGATCTTTTCCTCCCTTTTTCCTCCGCAGCCCACGAGGGCGGGATCCTGTCCCCAAAGCAGGTCGCTGAAGTTTCACGCCTGCTGAGGTACCACCAGGCCAAAGGCAGGACTGTGCCTTCTCCCGAGGACCTGTATAAATACTTGCGCGAGATAGGCCAGAATGGGTAAGACGGTGGGGGGGGGGGAGTATTTTCCTGAGTCCAGGCACAACCTCTTTTTGTGTGTGTGTGTGTGGGGGGGAGGTCTGGCAGGATTTGGACAGGACTCCTCAAGAAATGTTGCCTGGTTTTTTTTCTAGAAGGGCCTGAAGTTCATTGTACAGGATTTTGGTGGGCGGCGGGGGCAGGATGCCTGGGTTCTGTTCTGAAGCAGCATTCCCATCTTCTTCCTCCTTTTTTTTTCCTTTTCCTTTTGGTGGGGGTGTTTTTGCTTCAGGACAGATGCCAAAGGCGATGCAAATCTGCAAGCGCGCCGGAACCCCAACCCCAAGTTGATTGACGCTATGAGGAAAGAGGTACGTGTGCCATTCTTTTGGAGGGGACGGGAGGAATTCTGAGGTAGGAGTTGCTCTTTAATTTCCAGGAGAAGGGGGGGGAGGCAGGTTAATAATAATAATAATAATAATAATAATAATAATAAATTATTATTATTTGTACCCCGCCCATCTGGCCGGTCCTCCCCAGCCACTCTGGGCGGCCTCCAACAGATATCAAAATACATTAAAATATCACAGGTTAAAAACTTCCCTAAACAGGGCTGCCTTGAGGTATTTTCTGAATGTCAGATAGTTGTTTATCTCTTTGACCTCTGACGGGAGGGCGTTCCACAGGGCGGGCGCCACCACCGAGAAGGCCCTCTGCCTGGTTCCCTGTAGCTTTGCTTCTCGCAGTGAGGGAACCGCCAGAAGGCCCTCGGTGCTGGATCTCAGTGTCCGGGCTGGACGATGGGGGTGGAGACGCTCCTTCAGGTATACAGGACCGAGGCCGTTTAGGGCTTTCAAGGTCAGCACCAACACTTAACGAACCGGGGAGCAAAAAGCTTAAATCTTATAGGAGGTTTTGGTCTGTCATGTCGAGAAACAGGTGTCTGTCAAAAGCTACTGTCATTCACCCCCTCTTCCTTCTTCAGATGGCCTCTGCACGCCGCGTGGGTGCTTCGGGGTTTGGGCGTGAGAGACCCCAGGCTGCCGCCAAAGCTGGGAAGAAGCCCTCCAGCATGCCTGCCTTGAACCCTCGCACCAGCAGAGGCGGCGGCGGCGTGTGGCGATGATATTTAGTGCAGCTGGACTGTTTATTCCTTACCACGCTGACCTCCCCCCCCCTTTCCCTGACCTGCCTGTACTGTCTGGGCCTCTGGTGGGGTGTCTGGGAGCTGCTCTTTGATTTAAAGCCCCTGCCTTAATCTCCAGCTTTTCCCTCCAACCATTTGCTCCAACCTGGAGTCTAAAATGTCGCCTTTTAAAAAACGGAATGTGCATGTTGGATTTTGCGGGTTTGCTATTTTTTTGGGGAGATCTTCTTTGAAATCCTGCAGCTTCGAGAGACTTGAGGCGGCAGGAACAACAGCTCCTCTTTTTTCTTATTCCCAGCAAAAGGTGACGGCCCTTGCTGGGCTCAGTGCCCTTTGCACCTGCCCCTCCTCCTGCCCTCCTCCCCATCTCCCTTCCTCAAGTCAACTTCAGCCATTTCGTTCTCTGGAGAGAGGAGGCCGGTGATTCAAGGCAACCTGGTTCGGCCGTCAAAGCAGCTTGGTTGCAGTTGTGCATGTAGGAGGTTGCAGCGGGCGAGAGGCCTTTCTGGGCCTCTTTCCCAGCACGCTGCATCCTGATGTTTTAAGTGCTTTGTTCTGAGTGTGCTGTTTTAGACACACCTGGCTTTGCAGTGTAAGTTGGCTCTCTTTTTGCACAGTTAATTATTTTTGTATTATCACTGTTATTATTTTCTAAAATAAAGGAATATTGAGTTATTTTTAAGCAGTCAGTTTACGTCTCTTTCTTTCTTTCTTTCTTTCTCTCTCTCTCTCTCTCTCTCTCTCTCTCTCTCTCTCTCTCCCTTTCTTTCTGTTTGGCTTTTTGCCACCGTCAAAGGAAATAAAAGCTATTCTCCCTGATCATGGCACTGTCTCCTCTCTGCAGTATCTGTTGACATTAAGCAAATACCCAACCCCTTTCCTTCCCATGGCAACATTTCTGTTGGAATCCCTGGACGTTTTTTCTGCCCCAAAAGAAATTTGGGGTGCAGAATTCCTAGGAAACCGGAGACCCACGATGCTGTTTTTGCTGGTGGTTGGTTCAGTTCTGAGGCCATTTGTGAAACTCACCCTTTCTCACAGTCCTGGAATACACACAGCCGTCTTTTATGCTCCACCAGCAGGTTACTTTACTTAACAGTTCCGTTGACCTTCTCACAAATGGGTGCAAGATGGTGTGTGAGAGAGACAAGCGGGTGCGCACATATTCCCTGCAGTCATTTCAATGTGTGCCCTCCCTCCAAATAAGAACCACATCAGCAAGCATGTGCAACGTGTTTTGCCAGGGTAAATAGCACACTTTCCTCTAAACACCGGAGACTTCAGTTCCAGAAGACTTTATTGCTCTAATCGGCATTTCCTAGAGCAAAAAAAGAGGTCCTCCCTGGATGGGTGTGTGCTGGATGCCTAGTGGTGAGAGGCGGCTTCCCTGAGGTCTGCTCTTAGCTATAAGGCTTAGCAGTGTCAATACCGGATCACTGTCCGTTGTCTTTCTGTTACTATACAAGAAAAATATATATACGACTTTCCTTGGCTGTCGTGTTGCTCGTTCTTAGCTATAAGGCTGGCTGCACCGCAGTTCTTTCCCCAGGCATCTCCCCCACTTGCTTACAAGTGGGGCTCTGTAAATTTAAGGAAACCTTTTCTTGGGTGCCAGAGCAGAAAAAAAACTTCCTTTTGCGTTCCTGCTTTGTGCAGTTGCTGCTTGGTGACTCTGGGGAGGAGTTCACAGTTCCCATCCTGACAGTCTTTAAGCAGTTGGAGCCTTGGCAGTTCTCCATGGAAAGCGACATAATTCATGTGGCCCACACTTTCACAGGTGATCTTGGTGCAAATGCCACCTATATAATAATAATAATAATAATAATAATAATAATAATAATAATAATAATTTTATTATTTGTACCCCGCCCATCTGGCTGGGTCCCCCCAGCAACTCTGGGCGGCGGATATTAAAATACATTAAAATATCACAGGTTAAAAACTTCCCTAAACGGCTGCCTTCAGGTATTTTCTGAATGTCAGATAGTTGTTTATCGCTTTGACCTCTGCTGGGAGGGCGTTCCACAAGGCAGGCGCCACTACTGAAAAGTTCCTACCTGTTCTGAGTGCTTTTTGCAGGTCTGCTTCCAAACATAGCTGCCCCTGAATGCAGACCTCCCAAGCTCTCCCTTTGAAGCACCCCCTCCTCGTAGGATAGAAATAGAGGAGGTCTAAGAAGCTACCCCAGTGGTGGTGGTGGTGGTGGTGGGGCTCCACACATCAGCCCCATGCCCCATCCCTACAACCAACAGTTTTGTCAGCCAAGCTGTAGAATGAGCCATGGGGGCACCAGCAACATCGCAAGGCTTTGGCAACGCAGACGGCCTCCAGATTGCAGAATCTCTTACCTGTGCTTGGTAACTGCTTCCTGCCTGTCCTTGCCTCTGTTAACTACCCTTTACCTGCTTTTGACATCTCTGTTAACCCTCTCCTTGCTTGTCAGTTGTTGCTTCGTTTGCGCAGAACACACAAGCAAGACAACTCAAATGTCCTCCAAGCCCGGGCTGACTAGAGCATTCTCGGACTCTGTTCTCCTCCAAGCCTTCCTCGGGTTGCTGTGCAAAGGAAAGAAGTATTCACCTGCTTGCATCCTCTTCTCAAAATGTCCTGGTCATCGCTGTGCATTGCCCCCTGCTGCATCGCTCTGCTTCCTCCCTGTTGCGTGAGCCTTCGCCTCTTCTTTTCCTCCTCCCCAAATTCACACCAGCACCCCATCCTTTGTACGCACACCCCCCAGCACACTTAACTATGCACACTTAACTTCACACACTCCACTCTCCATCCCAAGATGCTCTCACCTTCCTGACTTGCCACATCTGAACCTCCCAGGCTGTGGACTGCAAAGCTCTCCCCCCCCCCCCGGGCACCCATGGGCACATGGCTGTCATGGCCTCTCCCTCCCTCCCCACTCTCCACCTTCCCCTCCATGAGAACCTAATCTGATTAGCTGTAAGAGACAGCGAACATGGATTATGGGTTTATAAAAAAAACAAAAATCCAGCACCCTCCCCCTCCTGATCGCGCTGCTCCCCCCACGCCAAGCACCAGCCTTGACAGATCACGAACGCCCAGGTATTACAGCGCCAGTGTGTTGCTCTTGGACCTGAGACGGACCCAGCACCCAGTGGCCACCGGTGCCCCATATTCCCTGTGCCCCACAGGGAAGATCTGGGGCGGGGAGAGGAGCTCTGTGGTGCCGGGGCAAACCCCATTTCTCCAAGCCGGCCTGCCCGAAGCGGATGGTGAACTCTGGGGTTGACTTTTGGCCTTTGACTTTCGTTGGAGTTGCTTCATTGCTACCGGGTTCCTGGTTTTTTGTTTCGCTCCCTCGGATTTAGCGGCTGGGATAGAATTATTATTATTATTATTTTTGCTTCTTTTTTCCGGAAGCGCTGGAAGTAGCTTGCGGATCAAGTCTTGGTAAGTGTGTGGTGCCCGTAGCCTGACGGGTGTGGTGTGGGCATGCGTCCCTGGACCGAGGCTGGAGAAGGAACTGAGAACCCCCTCCAAACCCTCTGTGGTCCCCCCAGTCCATGTCCTAGTGGGTTAAACCAATCAAGGAAGCGGTGGGAGGTCTGCTTTTAGGGTTCATGATTCGCACAAGAGTTCAGTCAAGGGAGTCCAGGAGATGGACCATCTGCAAATTCCTCCTTTTCCTCATGACTGCTCCTTTATCTGTTTCATTTCAGTGTCCAGTGTTTGCGCGCTGTGAGAAAAATAGAGCGTGTAAAAGAGAAAGGAGGGAGGGGTTTTTTATTTCCTTGGGAGGTCTGTGATGAGCAGGTGGGGGGGAAAGTAGATCAAAAGGAACCAGAGGGGACAAGAATTGAAGGGGGGGGGACTTGGGGAAAGAGAGTGAACATTGTGTTTCGTGGATCCTGCAGGAATTTGGCTCAGTGATGGAAAATGTGATGACCAGCCCCTGGCGTTGTATATTTTGGAATATGATGGTGTGTGTGCATGGATAATCTCCCTAGCGGTCATTTTCGCCTTTTGGGATTGGGAGAAGTCAGTGTACGTATTTCCCTTCCTTCAGTAGGTGCATTTGGTGGGTTTAGACCAGCCAAAATTAAGTCACACTTTCACCCCATTAAAATAGATGGGATTCAGGAGTTCTGCTGATTTATCGAGATGACTAAAAGGCATGACTAGCTCCTGCTGGATCTGAGCTAGTACAGTTCAATTGTTCTGCTTTGCTTCTCTTCCTCCCCCCGTCTCCCCGGCCGTGATCTTGTAACTGTCATGTTGGGGGAAGCGGAGAAGGGATTAAGCCAACCCTCACACCTGTCTGAGCTTCATGTAAGAAGCTCATCTGGGGGGGGGGGTGGCAACTGTGCAAGAGAGCCTTATAACTTTTGAGTCCCAGGGTTAAACGCTATAGGTGCCACCTCTCCCTCCTCTCTTGCTGGGAACATTCCAGAAGGAAGGAGGAGCTTGGGAGAAGAATTGGCATAGGTGGCAGAGAGGCAGGATCCTGGCCGTCCGCGGCTCGTTCTGCATTGGGGGCATTCAGAACACACTTTTGCCATGAAAATTGGCTGTGTCCCCATGTGCTGAGATGGTCAATCTAGGCTGCATCCAACTAACTTTTAACTCTGAGTAGAGCCATTGAAATCAATGAAACCCAAGCGAGTCATGTCCAGTAATTTCAGTGGGTCTGCTCTGAGTAGGGCCAACATTTGGATGCAACGCCATGGGTCTGGGTTATACCATTTTAGGTGGCATGCAGGAGCTTGTATGATTGAATGCCAGTTTTTTATACATAGAAATCCAGACTTTAGGAAGGAGTTCCACTCTAACCATTCCCTGGACACGTAGTTCTCTATGTACTGGGAAATGTTGGGATTGTGAGACCACATTTGGACTTGGAGGTGGTTCTGTTTCGGCACAGACCGGCCACCAACGAGGCTTAACCTTCTGTCTTTGTGGCTGGGCTCCTAAAAGTTAGGGGTACCAAGGAACAAGCCTCAACCGATGGCGCTTCTTTGTACCTCCCGCCATTTGCTTCGAAGAGAGAGGCTTCGACAGCCGGCCATTTTGCCTTGAGTCAACGGGTGGAAACGGCAGGGTAGGTTTAGGAGGGCGTGCTTTCTGACTTTGCAGCATTAAAAAGAAAAGGAAGATGCAGGCAAAGAGCATCCCAACACTTTACTCCAAAGGGGAATAGCTGTATTGAAAGAAACCTTAATTTGAAAGGTGCTTGTCCAGCTGTAGCCTCCCTTTAGTTCTTATAGTTAAGAAACAGGTTTTTAGAGTAGGTGGAGGCAACAGGAGAGAGGCTGTGGAGTTTTCTGCTGGAGGTCTCAAGTCATTCCTTCTTATTTCCACTGTCTCCCATTCCATTCCATGCTGTTGCAATCTTCTAGTCCAGGGGTAGGCAACCTAA
Organism: Darevskia mixta; assembly: GCA_034641385.1. NCBI lineage: Eukaryota > Metazoa > Chordata > Lepidosauria > Squamata > Lacertidae > Darevskia > Darevskia mixta. Next base: position 1,158,848 of record JAWWNH010000044.1, on the reverse strand, counting down.
GGCCCATGGGCTGGATGCGGCCCAATTGCCTTCTCAATCCGACCCGCCTGCGGACGGTCCGGGAATCATGTTTTTACATGAGTAGAATGTGTCCTTTTATTTAAAATGCATCTCTGGGTTATTTGTGGGGCATAGGAATTCGTTCATTTATTTTTTTTCAAAATATAGTCCGGCCCACCACATGGTCTGAGGGACGGTGGACCGGCCCACGGCTGAAAAAGGTTGCTGACCCCTGTTCTAGTCCTCTGTCCCTTAACATAATTCTTTTCCTGTGATTCTTCCCATTCCTGCAATCGTTACGTTGCTGATAGCCATCAGAATAATCTGATTTCTCCTTTCATCAAAGCTCTTATGCTCATTTCCACATCCTTGTGCTCCTCACTTTGCTCTGTCCCTCTCAGCCACATGACTTCACCTCTCCTCCATCTTGAATGTCCAACTTCATCAACCCTCCATCCCTTTATTGAGTCTTTCTGCATCCTTTGATTCTTTGTAGGGCTGGAGAAGAAGCATGCAAACCAAAGCACAGCTATCCTTTGGAATTTGCACTTCTCTGAATATTGCGATGCCTTTTCCCAACCAAAAAGAGGTGTGTATTAGGAGGAAAAGTTCGTAATCATGCACATGTTGCTGAAAATAGCATACAGAAATGCACCGTGTTAAAGGAAATTGATTATAAGGATTTGCTATATTTCGGGGGCAGGAATTACTTACAAAAAGATGTGTATTAGGAGAGATGCTGATGAATTTTCGTGGGGACTTTTTTAAAAAATACCCTGCAAACATGTGGAAATGTGGTGGACTGGAAAATGAGAAACAAAATTGAGAGACTTGTCTAATCCCCTAATTTCATGTTAAATGCCTTTTTCCACTCAAAAGCACCCCAGATACATCATCCAGTCACCACATTGGCCATTTTGATTTCTGACATATCTGTATTTGACCAGCCTCTGTGCTCTTAATAATTGGGATTGTCTTGGAACCAGTAGGATTGATTCATGTCTGGCTGGTGCTAAAGCAGGGGTTCGTTACCAGTGCCCTTAATTTGATTATAAACTTGATGCATTCCATTAGCATGCTCAGAGCCCCACTGGATCAGGCCGGAGGCCCATCCACTTCAGCATCCCTTTCTCACAGTGACCAGTGAGATAATTCATAAGAAGGCTGCCAGCAGGACCTGAGGGAAAGACCCCTTTCCCCACTTGGGATTCCCAGCAGTGGGTGTTCAGAGGCACATCTCCTTCTCTGATAACCCTCCAAACATTAGCTCTGCCGCTCACTATTCCCGACACCAGCAGTGCATTTTTGCTAAAGCTTTTAAGAGGAAGAAGACAACTGCTGTAGGGAGAGAAGCAAGAGGGGATCCTGTTGCTGTTATGTGTTTCTGTACCAAATAATGTAGCACCTTTCATTCATTCATTCATTCATTCAGCCAGAACCTCTGAGAGACTTGGGGAGGCAGTGAAAATTTTAATTGTCCTGTTTAGTGTGTGTTGGGGGAATTCCTGCCTGCCGTTGAATCTGTTTTCCCTGTGGTGCCACCAGAGTGGGACTTCGGTGCAGATCATAGAATCATGGAATTGTAGAGTTGGAAGGGACCACGAGGGTCATCTAGTCCAACCCCCCTACAATGCAGGAAACCTTTGCCTAATGTGGGGCTCGAACCCACCACCCAGAGATTAAGAGTCCCATGCTCTACGGACTGAGCTACCAAGGCGGATATACCTGCCGAATGCACCCCCGCTAAGACCATTAATTCCAAAGTCTACAATTACCCAACTTCCCCGCTCTCGGATCGTGAAGCGGAGGAAGAGATCTGGCCGAGCGCCTCAGCAACATGCTGCTACAGAATCAGGCACAACGCATATCACAGGAAGGGCAGAGAGTGGCTCAAGGGAATGTCTCTGGCATGCGTCTTATTCCCAAATGCATTCTCTCCTAGCTGACAGGTGAAGACATGTGCGAGAGGTTCACGGCGCAATAGTGTGTCGTAACTTATCAAAGTATGATTGAAATATTTATTTTGGAAATAATAATTCCTGTAACCCAGAAAGAACGCGCTCATATTCAGATGTCGCATGCTGCATCTTTTAAACTTTAAACGCTCCTGTATTTCAGAACTTGGTATATATGTACATCTGTCTCTCTCTGTGTGTGAGAGAGAGCCAGTTCACAAGCACTTTGATAGTGTCCTGCTCCAACTGGGTCAAAACTGGAGCAGAGAGGGCAAGTTAACCCCCCCCGTGACTGGGTCAATGACAGGCGGGGGTCAGAAATTCATTGGCACCAGTCAGAAGTAAGTGGAATCTGAAAAGCAGAATCTAGGAGAGCTTCCATGCTTGAACATTCACGCTGATGATGTTCACACACAAAACTTGGGCAGAGGTTATACAATGCCTCCTGTTTATTGAGCATTTATCCTGAGGTTTGCGACACCTAGGCTATGAGGCCTTGTCAGCTAGTGGATGTTACCTCACACTTTCCAGTGCAATTTTCTGTCACTTTTTTAAAAAAAAACTCTCTCTTTATGGCCAGAAATGTGACAATATAATTGTACTAGAAAAGTGAAACATCACAACCACCTTTTGTGTGAATAAACATCTCATCCAGAAGCACCCTGCATGTAGCAGTAGAAGCAAGCATAGTCTCAGAGGCAGGGTCTGAGAGCCTAGTGGTCGGTAGCAGGAGCGTCTCCACCCTCATCGTTCTGCCCGGACACTGAGGTCCAGCGCCGAGAGCCTTCTGGCGGTTCCCTCGCTGAGAGAAGCCAAGTTACAGGGAACCAGGCAGAGGGCCTTCTCGGTAGTGGTTCCCGCCCTGTGGAACGCCCTCCCATCAGATGTCAATGAGAAAAACAACTACCCGACTTTTAGAAGACATCTGAAGGCAGCCCTGTTTGGGGAAGCTTTTAATGTTTAATAGATTATTGTATTTTAATATTCTGTTGGAAGCCGTCCAGAGTGGCTGGGGAAACCCAGCCAGATGGGCGGGGTATAAATAATAAATTATTATTATTATTATTATTATTATTATTATTATTATTATTATTATTATTATTATTAATTATAGCATGGGAGATCAGCCAAAGTTAGGGCAGAAGAAGTAAGGTGTCTCAGGCACCTGACCAGTTCATAGAATCATAGAATTCTAGAGTTGGAAGAGACCCCAAGGGCCATCCAGTCCAACCCCCTGCCAAGCAGGAAACACCATCAAAGCATTCCTGATAGGTGGCTGTCAAGCCTCTGCTTAAAGACCTCCAAAGAAGGAGACTCCACCACACTCCTTGGCAGCAAATCCCACTGTCGAACAGCTCTTACTGTCAGGAAGTTCTTCCTAATGTTTAGGTGGAATTTTCTTTCTTGTAGTTTGAATCCATTGCTCTGTGTCCTCTTCTCTGGAGCAGCAGAAAACAACCTTTCTCCCTCCTCTATATGACATCCTTTTATATATTTGAACATGGCTATCATATCACCCCTTAACCTTCTCTTCTCCAGGCTAAGTATACCCAGCTCCCTAAGCCGTTCCTCATAAGGCATCGTTTCCCCAAGAACCCTTTACTCATGAGTAGCTCTATTAATTTGGGGTTCTCAGGCACACACTCCTTTGCCAGCTAGCCTGAATGTCTTTGCTCTCAAATTGAGAGATGGTTCTTCTGCTCCAGAAGAGTTAGGGACCCACCCCAAAAGTTCTTCTTTGGAAACCTCTAGAGACATGTTTCGGGGGTCCGGTCTCTCTCTGGACGCAAAGGTCTTCTGATCATTGCCAGAGTTGGACTCTGTCTGCTCACCGGGATCTCCTGGCTGTGGGCAGCCTGGGGCTTCATCGGAGGAAGTTACTCAGGGTGGGACAGGGCCCAGCTTGACAGGTTGTCAAATAAGCAAAAAGGCAAATGCAACTATTAAGATTTGTGTTCCCTGCATAGTGCAGAAAAGGGGGTGGATGGAAAACTTTATTATGCATTGGCAGGAATCAATTTCTCCATGGGTTTTCTGTGCCTGCGATATTGGTGATGACGATCTAGTCTCAAATGCTGTAAAAGTCATGGGCATTTTAATTCTCCCAAGTGTAGAAATGCCTCTGCTACAAATCTTGATATCTGCTATTATCTGTTTGGAGGTAACTGAAATTGTACCCATTTCACGCCCCGCAGTGAATCCACAGCAAAAGAGCAATGGGGCAGGGGAGGTTCTTGCAGAGAAGGGAGGAGCTGTTTTGACGTAATGGTCTGGGTAAAGCAAGGTCTCAGAGGTGAGGATTAACTCTTTAAAACTCCCTGAAAGTATCCCCATTTATCTAGCACACTTAGAATGTGGATCAGAGGCGGTTTAGAAGTGAGGTGATGCCTGGCTAAGAGGTGCCAGTAAGCTAGATCCAGTGGAAGTCAACCGCAAATGTGAGATGGACCAACTAAAATAATTATTTCCCCTTCCCTTTGCTTTATAGTTTCTTAGGCCTGTCTGAGCATAAAATTATAATATTTTATGCTTGATTTAAAATTGTGTGTGTGTGTGTGTGTGTGTGTGTGTGTGTGTGTGTGTCAGATTTGTCTGTTTCAGTCTGTCATCTTTCTGTTGTTCTTTTTGTGCAGTATTTCCTTTATTAGAGTTCTTACCTGTTCTTCAGCGTAAGGCACCAGGACAGATTACAAGAATCTAATATACAATTAGAACACTGTTTTTGGATGGGGGATTGCATGTTGAGATTCCTGCATTGTAGGAGGTTTGACTAGATGACCCTTGGGATCCGTTCCAACTTTAAAATTAGATGATTCTATGTTACAAACAAACAAATATGTAAAACAGTTCCAAATGCAACAGAGAATGGCACCACAGTGGCACCACAGACAAGGCATCATCTCCTGATCACAGGGTCCAGGATGGTTAATATCCTGGCATGTGCTAGAGAATTGCAAAGGAGAAGAATCATAGCTAGATTTTGATTTTGATTTGACCTCTCTTTGGCCCTTTCAGAAAACTTCTATTTAAAAAGTACTTTCTAAACATGTTTATAATATTGTGTTTTAATTATAACCTGGGACCTTAGGGGAAGTGTGTGTTAATAACAAAATAATAATAATAATAATAATAATAATAATAATAATAATAATAATAATAAATGGGAAAGCCAAGTAGCACGACAATACCATCTGATAAATATCTGTACACTACATATGATAGACAACCCCCCCCCAAAAAATTGCATATGTGTGTAGCTAGTTGTTTGTTCTTGTTAGAAATTGGGGGGAAAGTGTTGTGTAGTGCTATAGGGAACCCCTCCATTCTGCCTTTTGAAGATTAAGTAAAAGGGCATGATCTCTTAGACTCTTCTGGATAGTGAGATGTAGAACTTCTTGTTCTTGTTGCAATTATGTCATACCCACAACCTTGGTGCAACAAACATCCACCCAACATGTATTATCACAATAGCCGCTGTCTGTGTATGTGTGTGTGTGTGTGTGTGTGTGTGTGTGTGTGTGTGTTTGAAAGAGAGAGATTTCTCATCTACAAAGGGTCCTGGAGAAAGAAGGAAAGTTGATTTCTCATCTTGTGATATAGCTTTTGACTTTAAACACTATGCTACTAATACATTTTGAATATTAAGGCCCATAACAAAAATATGTGAAATGTGAAAACAGTCCCATCTCCAGTGGTGGCTCAGAAGATCTCCCTCTAGGGCAAAGACACTTCACAATGTCTTGGGACAATTTATGGCCAAGCCGCCTAGTGTATGTCCACCCTACTTAATTTTCTCCACATGTGTTGTGTACCTGAGTGCACAACCTCTTGGAGAAGTTACAGGGTAGCTGGTGGTGGAAAGAGCTGCTGGCCATTTCCCTCTCTCCTACCACCTGTTTGGTGCAACTTCACGCAAGCTTTTCTCCAGAGCTTTGGTCATTTCTGTGGGATATGTCAGTCAATTCAACATTCCATGAGATGACTAACTGCCATCTATGAATCTGTCAGTTTGGTCCGTTGGTCAGTTAGGCTGCTGCTGGTTGTAGATGCTTTGATGGAGTCTCTCAGGACTCACTAATGTAATATATAGTTTATATATTTTGTTCAGTAACCTAAGTATGTACATGAATGAATCTGTCAGTAAATTAGTTTATTTTGGTTATTAATCAGATTCATGTGTATATTTTAAGAGGGATAAAAGGGATTGACAATCAAGAAGGGACGAAGGACTCAAACGAGTCAGCAATCCATTTGCCGCTGTGCAGGTTTAAATAAGGAAACGTTTAACTCTGCAACCATATTATATAAATGTTCCTACAATTTCCCCATGGAGAAGGCATGTGGGGCTTGCATGCATGCATGATTCTCATCCAGTTGCCCAAGTCTGCTTCCCACTAGCCCAGCGGTCTTCAGCATTTTCAGTCCTCGGACCCACACTTGCCTTTGAGGACCTATTTCTTCACTTTTCACCATATATTTGTATGGTGGTAGTACTGCTGTTGCCACCCACCTCAGATTAGACCGCCACCCACCAGTTGAAGACCAGTGTGCTAGCCTCCTTAGCTCTCCTTTGCTGTATTTGTTGTCTCTTGCCATTCCTTAGTAAACATAAAGGTATTAGGAACTGCCCCATGTCTAGCCCCCATGTCACAGTATTCTCCTTTCCCTCCGGAAGACACCATTTTTGAAGAGTGAAATTTAGCCCCGGGGTCCATTGATGGAGGTCCCAAATAGGAAATGGCAAACAGAGAAGTCTTTAGTGAAGCTATAGAGAATATGCGTGACCTCGGAGGGCCAAGGAAAGATTGCATCATGCGCTCAGGGGTTAGTAAAATACTTATAAGCCATCCATCAGGACACATGTGATGGCTTTTAGTAGGGTTGTCAAATGCCTGGGATTTAACTGGCAGAAATCAGCAAAATGTCTGTTTGTTTTTCCTAGAAAAAGCTCAACAACTTTTTGGCAACCCTACTTTTAGCCAATCAAAAGCTTTCTGCAAACTTGAGCTTACATATGGATTGTATATATAGCAACCCAGAGGCCAACTGCATTACTTCATAAAATTAGGGATAGAGCACGTGTGGGGAATTTTCCATTCTTGTTCCTGTCTCCTCACAATATTCTTAGTCCGTTTGTGGTTTAAGGTGTTTCCTGTTGTCTGAAGCAGGTCCCTTTACCAGGCGCAAGACCTTAAGCAATGTATATATCTTAAGTATAGCAAAGGCAGACCCTTAGTTACCAACTACATTTCTGCCAGCCAGTTACAAAACACCCCGTTGCTTAAGCAAGCTGTGATTCAAGGCGTTTTTAGATGCAACATGAAAAATAGATCCTAATAAAGCCACAGAATGCAATTGAATAATCTAGTAATGAAATTTCTCCCTTCATTTGTTCATCCACTCGACGCCTCTCAGTCAAATGTGTGATCTGTCTCCCAGGGCAAGTATTATGGTCTGAGTTGACACCGGGTGATATCTGTGGTGATTTAAGGTGCGGTGGCTGAGTCATACAGGCAAACCGCCATTTGGCGCTGCTTTCCCAGAGATTCAAGTGTGGAAAGGCTTGTGCATGAAAATTGCCTTTCCCCCCATGTCAGAGCCGCCACCTTTAACCTACCAAGTTAAGGGACTTCCACTAATTTGCCGAGTCAGTAGAGCATAACCGGCAGACCACCGAGGGGTTTATTGTAAGCACAGGATAATAATGGCTAATCTGCTCTGTTCTCATTTTCCTATGTGCTACAGATGGAATTAGAAAACGTCGCCCTAATAATCTACACATACACGAAATTCAATTTTCAAGCTGATGTGCAGTTTGAATTTGGGTTTTTCTTTAGGGCTGCCAGCTGATCAAAAGATACTTTAATTGGTTCAATTAATTAATTTGCATTTGAGGAAACAACCGTTTTGAAACAAGACCCACGCTTCCTTTGTTTTTTAAGGTGTGGCATCTTAGAGGACATATTTCCTCACGTGTGTGAGAGAAGGCCGAAGGCCTCCATCCTCCTCTAAGATGGCAGCTGCAGCTTTTACAAGTGCTTATGTTAAAAAACAAACACCCCTATACATTTTGAAACTTGCTGGCCAGTTAACTGGGGCACTCGGGCCTATCAGAGGTCGACGCTGCCTTTGCTGGAAGACTCCCTGACCAACGACTGCAGGCAGCAAAGCCATCATGGCCAAGTGGGAGGGGGACAGGACTGACCCCAGGAGGCAGGACCCCCTTCTGTGGTGCTGTGCCCCTACTTCTCCTGCTGTGCTTACCGGGTTTGTGCCGCGGCTTCTGGCAAGATCTCTCAGAAATCTTAAGAGATCTTGCCAGGAGAAGCTGCCGCCATGACCCTTGCAGCGGGAGCAGGGGTGCCGCCCCACGTGATTCTGCCGTCTGAGGCAGTCGCTTCAGCCCGCCTCATGAGCAGGCCGGCCCTGACTAGGAGAACTTTTCTAGTCACTCAAAATCTTTCCCCCCCACTTGGTTTAAATATGACTAATTTATCCATGAAGGCATTGTGGTTTGTGTTTCGAAACTGTACTTGACATTGTCCCTGTCCCCCACCCTTTCGGCCACCATTTTCCTGTCAACACAAATGCAATTCTCCCTTGTAAAGGAGAGGAAGAATCCTCTTCTCCACAGACAATGGGCCTGGCTTATAAGAGGTGATTTAAATAGTTTCAGGTTTCTACTACAAGAAGCCTTATTTCTCCTAATCTTTTCAGGACACCGCTTTGTACAGAACGGCAGGTGTAATGCCAGGAGAATGAGACGGGGACTTTTATGAAACAGAGAGTGACATGCCAGTTTGTTTGTTTTTTACACTATCCCTGCTTCAAAGCAGTGTAAGAATTGGTTTTCTCCTTGCTGTCGAAGGTCTAGCAAAGGCCTTGTTAGCAGCTTTAGTCAGGGAGCTTGTGGGCGACGCTCCTTTGAGAGCGCAAAGGAATTAAAACAGGTCTCCTTGTCAAAATTATCTCCTCAGTTTTTGTTTTTGTTTAATTTTTAAAAAAACAAAATAAATGTTTATTATGGGTTGAAATTATATGTGCAAAATTTGTGGAAAATTAATAATATATATATATATATATATATATATATATATATATATATATATATATATATATATATATATTGGGGGACAGAATCTCCTCAGAACACGGAGGCCGGGCCTTAAAGCACCTGCTTCCTGATTGGTCCTTGGGCATGCCTGTCTCAGAAAGCCACACATAATTCTGGGTTGTCATTCTGGGGTGGGGACAAGGCTACATGAAAGGGAGAATATGTGAGTGAGTAATAGATAAAATAAAATAATTATGTTGTGCAAAAGGTAAAGGTAAAGGGACCCCTGACCATTAGGTCCAGTCGTGACTGACTCTGGAGTTGCGGCGCTCATCTCGCTTTACTGGCCGAAGGAGCCGGCGTACAACTTTCGGGTCATGTAGCCAGCATGGCAAAGCTGCTTCTGGCGAACCAGAGCAGCGCACGAAAACGCCGTTTACCTTCCCGCCAGAGCGGTGCCTATTTATCTACTTGCACTTTGACGTGCTTTTGAACTGCTAGGTTGGCAGCAGCAGGGACCAAGCAACGGGAGCTCACCCTGTCGCGGGGATTCAAACCGCCGACCTTCTGATCGGCAAGCCCTAGGCTCTGTGGTTTAACCCACAGCACCACCCGTGTCCCCTGTGCAAAAGTTACTGCACAGCAAATTGCATGAGTGATCCCAAAACTAAGCTAGCCAAAGCACATGCTACAGAAACAATGAAAATAACTGGTACATAACTAATACATATATTCATATCTATGATTGCGGGTTCATCAGCCAGCATGACCTAGGTTTGTGTTTGTGTGGTGCTGGCGGTGACGCATTCTTCCCCTGAGCCAAATATGATCAGTCAGGCCTGCACCCGCTTCTCATCGGATGAGTAAACCCCAAGGGAAAATGAATGAGGTGCATTTCCTGTGCAGGACAAAAAAGGCGGTTGGTTAGTTTTGTCCTATAGGCCCCATGAAGTTGTGGGCATCTTGACCCCGTGGAGTAGCGTGGTCCCCTTCGCATCCATCTAGGGATAATGAGCATTCATGTTGTCCATATTTGTTTTCTAAAGCAAGAGTTGCCAGAGTTCAAGGCTGTCTGGAAGCTCTCTCTCTTTAATAATAATAATAAAAAATTAATTTATACCCCCGCCCATCTGGCTAGGCTTCCCCAGCCACTCTGTGCGGCTTCCAACAAAATATTAAAATACAATAATCAATCAAACATTAAAAGCTTCCCTAAACAGCACTGCCTTCAGATGTCTTCTAAAAGTCTGGTAGTTGTTTTTCTCTTTGACATCTGCTGGGAGGGCGTTCCACAGGGCAGGTGCCACTACCCAGAAGGCCCTCTGCCCGGTTCCCTGTAGCTTGGCTTCTTGCGGTGGGGGAACCACCAGAAGGCCCTCGGTGCTGGACCTCAGTGTCTGGGTAGATCAATAGGAGTGGAGACGCTCCTTCAGACGCTTTATGGGTTGGGGCTGCTATTTTTCTTCGGGGGTGGAGGCATTCAGAGGCATACTGACTCCAGCAGCGGAGATACATCACAGAGGTCATTGCAAGTAGCCACCGATAGCCTTACCCGCCATGAAACAGTGTAGTTAACCCCTGTATCTATAAAAGATGCATCAAAGATGCAGATGTACAGATGATGTTGCAGGGGGTGGGAAAGATTTACGCTGTGAAATGGTGTGTGTGTGAGAGAGACAGTAGAGCAGGCATGGCTAGGCTATGACCCTCCAGATGACTCCCCTCTGTCTCAGCTACCATGACTAATGGTCAGGGATTATGGTAGTTGTTGTCCGTCCAACCTCTGGAGTAGAGGGAGACAGGGGGCAGAAGAAGCAGGCAGCGTCTGGACAGTAAGGTGTAATTTCCACAGCCTATTTCAGGACCCAGATCTGAGACCAGAATAGGCCTGACTGGGACCCACTCTAGTCTTGCATGGAAAACTCATTTGTATCAAAAGCAAATACGGGCATCTTCATTCAGTGGGATTTAGCCAGAGAAACATCCATGTGGTTTCTTCATAAGCAGCTGTGCCTTGCTGAATTTCACAACGTTCCACCGAATCGTAAATGTAGGTCACCAGCTTTGCACTCAGTTTTTAATAGATTCACAGGTGTGGAAAGGCAAGTCGCTTGACCTTTGTCAGATGAAAATAGGTAGACTTGTCTCGTGTTGCATAATGCAAAAGCTCTTCCCAGTGGGATAATGAGAATAGCATAGAAGCATATTTTTGTGGATGTCTTAAATATGTACCCCCCCCCCCACCAAATATTTTTGCAAACTCACATTTTGAAAGATTGATTCCATTATCATCTATGCAATCTTTAATTTAATATATATATATATATTGGAGCTCTGTAAAATGTCCAACATGTCTTTTAATTAAGTCCTTGCCCCACCTCAAATTCTGGTATTTGGGATTTTGGAACTTGCTAATGTTGCTACACAGGATTATCAGCTGGAGAAAGCTGGTTTCTAACCAGCCACACAAAAGCCATTGCATACTATAAATAAATTTAAAAATAGCATGGGCCACAGTGAGCGTAAATCTAGTACATATATTGGGGTGGGGGAATGCTATTCACCCAGAAAATTATTATGTTTGGGAAAATGCAAGAATGAGCCAGCGTAAAAATTCCAATATTTTTCCTCAGTAAAACAGTTCTATGTTCTTGACCATCAGTAACAAATATCATAATGCCTGTTGAAACAGACCTTACATGCCATCATTGTGTTAAAAGAAAACACAATCCATGCTTGCGGTTTTCCAGCTTTTCCTCCCATTTCCAGTTTTTCTCAAATGGTGTAAAATTAAGACCTGATAGCTCTTTCCCCCTCTATAACTTCACACATACATACACACACAAACACACCTTGTAACATTATTCATAGTAAAGGGTAGAAGGAGTTGGTAGAGGTGACCTGCTGAGCACTTGTGGGCACGTGAGGGCCATCGCACCGATTCACACCTAATACGAAGAGGCAGCTGGGGCCAAAAGGCTAATCCTGTTTTAGTTCAGCTGCAAGATTAGGATTTGAGGGATGGGGCAGCTTCGTTGAGGTGCTGGAGCATGAGCAGAACAGTAGTTTGGATAATACCGCCCGAGGCTGGTAGAATAGGGTGGACTTTGGCCAAAGCAGCTGGCTGCCTCTCCTGTCATGACCTCTCTCTCTCTCTCGCTGTGTGTGTGTGTATCTCTATGGGAAGTGCGGTGATATCTGCGCCCCCCCCCCCACGCTGTGGGATTGTTTGCCTTGCCCAGAAGAAATGCGAAGCAAATTATATTTGTGAGCATCACAAGCCCTTAAAGTTGGGCAACAAATATGGCTACGCAGTAGCTAACCGGGAGTGGTGCTTTTTGTTCATTTTACACCTGTGAAGATGGTGAGGTAGTTGCTACGGGCAACAAGCTTGCCTTCGGTAACAAGATGGCTGCCCAAAGTGGAGAGGTGTTTGACCGCATGCTGTTTACCCAACTTTCTGTGGGCTGCGTAACGCTACCCAGTCTTTAAAAAAGTGTTGTTTTTTAATGAGATTAAAAACAAACACAGGACATGCAAACAGGGTTGTTTGTGGCAATGCCCACTGATCCCCACAGCTATGCGCAGGGCCCCAAACATCCTTTTCCTAGCATAGTGTGATGTTTCTCTTTTTTCCTCTATTCCAGGGTGATTTCTCTTGACTGCGTGTGGTGAATCTTAACCAAGTTGATGGAGGCAAATGGACCCACTCCGACAAAAGACTTCTGGCCCTGGCCCCTGAGGGACTAAGGGATTTGTGAGCTGTGCCTTCTCACTCTTCTTCCCCTCCCTTCCCCCTTCCCCCACCGCTGCGCCATTCCCGGGCTCTGCGACACCATGATCCTAGCCTGGCTTGGCTTCCACAGATTCCTGCTCTGCCTTTCCAACCACCCCAGGTGGGCCTGCTACAAGGGCCCCCGCCGGCAAGCCCTCCTCTTCTGGCTCTTGTTCCTCTCTTTGCCCTGCCGCGTCCTGCCATCAACCTTCAAGGTGGGCGTGATGGGCCCCTGGACCTGCGACTCCATCTACGCCAGGGCCTACCCTGACGCAGCGGCCAAGCTGGCCATTGCCCGCATCAACAAGGACCCTACTCTGAACCAGGGCTACTGGTTTGACTACGTCCTCCTCAACGAAGACTGCAAGTCCTCTCAGGCCATGGTTGGCTTTGTAAACTCGGAGCGCTATGCCTCTGGCTTCGTGGGCCCGGTCAACCCAGCCACCTGCGAGGCAGCTGGGCTGCTGGGCAGAGCTTGGAACAAACCCGTCTTCTCTTGGTCTTGCCTGACTGATGATGCCGAGGTGGAGCGTTTCGGCACCTTTTCCCGGCCGCTGCCCCAGGCCTCTGCCGTGCTCTACACCGTGCTCAAGTACTTCCGCTGGGCCCATGTCGCTGTGATCAGCTCCGGGCAGGACCTCTGGGTGGAAGTAGGGCAAGGCCTGGCGGAGTCGTTGCGCAACTTTGGCCTCCCTGTCACTGTAGTGACCACCATGGAGGACGAACCGAATGGGGCACGGGATGCCCTCCGCCGGGTACAGAGGGCCTATGATGTACGAGGTATGGCTGGGTTAGGGCCACATGTGCTTGCGCGACTCTCAAAGGAAGAGGGTCTAATATTTGGGGGATATTCGTTAGAAAACTTCTAGGTTCTGCTGAGGTTCTTAGTCAGTGTGGATAAGGTCAGTTCACATAGTCATTTTAAATGAGCAGGAACTGTTCTATAAGGTGCAATTGCGTACGTGTGACAGGCTTCTCCACCCTCCAGCCTGACCCATACTTTTAAGAAGTAGCCTGATGGGACAAGAGATATGCAGGATCACGACACAACAGCATTTGCCAAGAGAAGCTTCCAAGCTGTTGCCTCATGATAAATTGTGGTTCAACCCAGCTTCAATGCACAATGGAGGTTAAGAAAGTATTTCTTATCAAGATGAAGTAAGGATTGGCTTTAGTGCTTTCTGTCTCTGTATAAAAGCAGACCAGAAACTGGAGACAGAGGAGGGTATAAAAAAAAGAAGGAAGGTGAACCAGGACATTTGGGTTGAAAATGCATACAGAACATTTTTGAAGGGGAAGACGCCACAACACTTACTTCCCTGTCTCTGTCTAGTAGAGACTTCTAATGACCCCCAGGAACTTTCCAGATATAGTTTGTAACACCCTACGATTGCCCTCCATGAATTGGTCCACATTGGATAATGGTGACATACCCAACATCTGAGTTTGCCGGGTGTGTGTGTGTGTGTAGGCTGTATGCTGAGAACCCTCTTAACCCCTGAATCCCGCATGTGTTAAAATATAAGCCAGGCTAGCATCCTGTGGAAATGATAGCCTGGGTGATGGTCCATTAAGTAAGCAAAGGAAGGCGATATGTGCAAGACGGCAAAAGGGTTGGGTCTCTTCCCCTAACTCACGGCTAGTCAGAAGGACAAAGGCAGGGAGCTGGGAGTGGTGTGAGCTTAGAAGCAAAGCAGCAAGCTGGAGAGAGAGTCTGAGTGATGCTTGATTTCTGTTTGAATCCAAGGCAGTGGCTGTGGGAGAAGCAAGGCCCTTTTAGGGTGTCAATGCTATGAACCCCTCCACGGTGGGCTCAGGGTATATATGTGTATAAATAAACCATATATCATAAAGACACCACAGTTTCCGCTGTGCCTCGCTCCACAAGGAAACATGAACCATGGGTAAGCGACTGGAACCCCACACTGCTCAGAGATTGGGGTGGTGTGCAACACTGGTATCAGATGTGGGATTTCTGTTTCCTGGAGGAGGGCCTGTGAGCGAGGTGTGCCTGAGTAGAGATGGAGGGAGGAATAGCAACACCCCTCGAGTCGCTTGCGAGAATAGAGCAGTGACAAAGTGAGCAGTTTGATAGAATGAGAGTAGCTTGGGTGAGAAGCTTCCATGGACAGGAAAGTGTGACTCCATGCGAGGTGAGGGCCCTGCCTAATGAGATGCTACAGGGGGTTGAAAGTGAACCAGGAGCCCAGCTGCAAGGCACCCAGATGGAAGGGGCAGCTGAAGAGATCCAGAATGTAGGTGGGCGGCTGAAGGCAAGGGGGAAGGCAACATGTCGGAGAAAGGTGAGCTGGCTGGAGCTGAGGAGCTGCTGCTAATTGATTTCTCCACTCACTGGAAGCTTACTTTGGAAGAGAGCATGTCTGGGGAAGAGGTGCAGTAGGAGGAACCAGAGCTGTGTGTGAGCATGCAAGTGGAGTTGCAGCCACAGCAGGCTCCATCAGGCCCTCCCGTAGCTACAACTAGGCTACACCGGGCCTAGCTGCAGCCGTGGCTGGCTCTGCCGGGCCTTTCAGAGGGTGTGACCAGTCCCGCCGGGCCCCCTCCCAGCATGTTACATCGCATGCACGCCCCCCCCTCCAATATTGGGCAGAAACTGGCGCGCCTGTAACAATATACACATTTTGCAAGACCTTTCGCCTTATATAATGCTTTTGTACGCTACCTTCACTGATATATGCACAGTTGACCCTAATGCAATGTACTGTTGTACACATTTATTGATTGGAGAATGGAATTTGGAGAAATGCAAATTTTGAAGGATGTCTGTTTGTTGCGTATTGTTTCGCAAAGAGCAAATTGTGTAAATCTGCCTTTAAATTTGAGCTAGGGTTGCCATACGTCCGGAATCTCTGGACGTAGATATATCTAGAATATTGTGTTGCCCCCCCATCACTCAACAACTTTGCTGTCCAGTTTTTCACTGTTTGAAATATGGCAATCCAATGTGAACTGAATCAAATTTCTCCCCATCCCTATCCCCCAGCAGCAACCCCATTGAAAATAACCCCCATATGCTGCTATTGAGGGACGTGGGTGGTGCTGTGGGTTAAACCACAGAGCCTAGGGCTTGCTGATCAGAAGGTCGGCGGTTCGAATCCCCGTGATGGGGTGAGCTCCCGTTGCTTGGTCCCTGCTCCTGCCAACTTAGCAGTTCGAAAGCACGTCAAAGTGCAAGTAGATAAATAGGTACCACTGCAGCGGGAAGGTAAACGGCGTTTCCGTGTGCTGCTCTGGTTCGCCAGAAGCGGCTTTGTCATGCTGGCCACATGACCCGGAAGCTGTACGCTGGCTCCCTCAGCCAATAATGTGAGATGAGCACGCAACCCCAGATTCGGTCACGACTGGACCTAATGGTCAGGTGTCCCTTTACCTTTTATGCTGCTATTAGCCGAAGAAAAAGAAAGCTTCCCTTAGCCAGTGGTGCCATCAGGGCAGGATTTTAGGTCAGATGTCCAGGGCCCCACTTCAGAGGAATGGACAGGAGGGGCTATGTGCAAACCACCTAAAGAAGGGCGCTCCATAAGACCATTAAGTCTGGACTCTAATATTATCATATGGTACCTCTGCCATTAGTGCTACACACTATCTGAAGAAGTGTGCATGCACACGAAAGCTCATACCAAGAACAAACTTAGTTGGTCTCTAAGGTGCTACTGGAAGGAATTTTTTTATTTTGTTTTGACTAGGACAGACCAAAACGGCTATCTACCTGTAATTAGTGCTACAGTTAGGTAAAGGTAAAGGGACCCCTGACCGTTAAGTCCAGTCGCGGACAACTGTGGGGTTGTGGCGCCCATCTTGCTTTACGGGCCGAGGGAGCCGGTGTACAGCTTCTGGGTTGGCGTACAGCTTCTGGAGCGGTACCTATTTATCTACTTGCACTTTGACGTGCTTTCGAGCTGCTAGGTTGGCAGGAGCAGGGACCAAGCAATGGGAGCTCACCCCATTGTGGGGATTCGAACCGCCGACCTTCTGATCGGCAAGCCCTAGGCTCTGTGGTTTAGACCACAGCGGCACCCGCGTTCCTTTATCCAAACTGATCCAATCTGCCGTCCCTCTATTGGTACCTGCCCCCTTAAAAAATCAGCCACCTGAGAAGGAATGCCTCACTCTCCTGATGGTGGAGAGTGGTTCTAAAGCAACCTTTCCTAAACTTGGGTCTCTGGCTGTTTTTGGACTACAATTCCCATCATCCCTGAGCACTGGTCCTGCTAGCTAGCAATGATGGGGATTGTAGTCCCAAAGCAGTTGGAGACCCAAGTTTGGGAAACACAGCTCTAAAGCAACCTTCCTCAACCCATAAAATTTATACACTACTTGATTGTTTAGAAACGCACACATCTCAAAGCGCTTTACAAAAAGATAAAATGATAACAGATTCAGGTAGGTAGCTGTGTTGGTCTGACACAGTTGAAATAAAAATAAAAAAATACAAAATTCTTTATTTTTTTATTTTTATAAAATGATAAAATCAAGAAAAACTTACAAGTGTTTTAAACATACAAAAAGTTAAAATACTAAAACATTAAAATTCACAGTACATCTCCCAGGATCTTTGGGGAAGCAACATGCATTAAATGTATGTTATGGACGTGGCTATTATAATGGTACTTATAACGGTCACTTTTTTTTTTTTACAAAAAGGAACCCAAAGCAACTTAAAACATAAATGCAAAAATAAAAACTGCTCCAAAGCTATAGCAAAATAAAAGCTAAACGCATTCATATACATCAAAGGCAGTCTTAACACATCCTACCGACATCCTAAGGGAGGTTGCAATATCTAAAACTTTGCAGCGTAAAGGGCCCCAAAACTGACAGAATAGAAACATTCTTGCCTGGTACCTAAAAATAGCCAGTGCCAGGCTTCCCTTCCTGGGGAGGGCATTCCATAAGTGGGGAGCCACCACAGAAAGGACCTGTTCTCGTGCTGCCGCCCTCTGCATCTCCTTCGTAGAGGGCACATGGAGAGGGACCTCAGATTATAAATGCAGGGTCTGGGTTGGCTCATAATTAGGAGAGGCAGTCTATTTTGCAGAAGGTCACTTTGCACATGCACAGAGGCCCTCTTCACCTCACTGCGGTCCCTTGGTGAGCTCTGGACTTTACACTGATTTTTCTCCTATTCCCTAACCGATGGGTAGGCAATATAAGGCCTGGGGGTCGGATGCGGCCCAATCACCTTCTAAATCCAGGAGCCCGGGGAAGGTCCGGGAATCAGCATGTTTTTACATAAGTAGAATGTGTGCTTTTATTTAAAATGCACCTCTGGGTTATTTGTGGGGCATAGAAATTCGTTCACCCCCCCCCCCAATATAGTCCGGCCCCCCACAAGTTCTGAGGGGCAGTGGACTGGCCCCCTGCTGAAAAAGTTTGCTGACCCTTGCCCTAATCCTTCCCACTGTCTCCCCTGCCCATTTCCTCCTCCTCGTTCCTTTCCTATCCAGTGATCGTCATGTGTATGCACTCTGCCCTGCTGGGTGGGGAGGAACAGCGCCTCCTGCTGGAGAAGGCCGAGGACCTGCGTATGACAGACGGGACCTATGTTTTCATCCCCTACGACGCCCTGACTTACAGCATGCCCTACCAGAAGGAGTCCTACCCTGTGCTGGATGACAGCCTCAAACTCCGCATGGCCTACGACGCGGTGCTCACCATCACCATTGACTCGCCGGAGCAGTCCTTCCGGGAGACTTTCAGGGAGGCTCAGGAGAAGAGGGAAATCCCTGGCCACCTTGATGCTGACAAGGTGCATCTGAGAAAAGAGGCAGTGGGTGGTGGTGGTGGGCAGGTACAAGGGATGGCTGAAATTTCAGAAATTTCATGCATATCAGTTAATATCTTGACGCTGCTCCACTGAATTGAAATTTCAGCCTTCACGACATAGGAAAACGGTCAAGTGAACAACTATTTTCGTGGAGGAGGGTCAAGATATTAACTGATATGCATGAAATTTCACATATAGCTATATAATCCCTAGTGTAGTAAGATAAGACCTTTGGAGCAGGCATTTTTTTAAAAAAAGTTTTTTATGAACCGCCCTATTCTGCAGTTTAAACTTTTAATCTTTTCATCTTAAGAGCCAGTCATTTTTGTGATGATCCTGCATTGTTTTTAGAAGCATTTTACCCCCTTTGTAAATCTGGTTGCACGTTGCCCTGATATTTGACATGAGAGGGCAGTCTATAATTTTAAGTAAGTAAGTAAGTAAGTAAGTAAGTAAGTAAGTAAGTATGTAAGTGAGTTAAGTAATAATAATGCAGCACAGAATTCAGCACTCACAAAACTATTCTGGGTCCCTCCAGACATCATTCTGTTGCATGTTCATGCTGATTTGTGGTCATGAAGCTATTGGGCCAGTCCTACGTGATCCCACTTTCGGAACTGTTTGCACCTGCAAACGTTTTGGGGTGTTCATACAACTACTTTTCTTATCAGTGCATATCCCGTAACCTCCTGCTGAAATCCCATAACTTTTTGTACCCCCCAATGTTCTGGTTTGTTTTTGTTTGTTTGTTTGTTTTGTTCTGCTTTTGTTGCGCTATAGCCCTTCTGGACAGCAATAATGTGGCAGCATTGCAGAGCAATGAACAAAGCAGGCCAGCACAGGGCACAGTAGTGCCTTCACTCTTGTAAGGCGAGCAAAACAAATGAGGGGAATCAAGTAAACAGAAGCACGCTGTCAGGTTCCCTTAACGGTTGCTCAAGAGTAAAGACCAAGTCCTTGTCTTTCTATCATTTTACTGTGCAAAGTATGTACAGTGCAGAGCTAATCCTAAACATGACCGTCTAGTTGCTAGCGGAATCCGGAAGTGCCCCCCTCCTGTTACGGCGCCAACACCAGAGTCTCGGCACTCTAAAGTGCCGCCTTCTCCTGCGTAATGCTGGCGCCGGAAACGGCGTCTCTCCCTCCGAGTGGGTCTGCTGAGTGGTGTTAGGTCCCTCTGCATCTTCCTGGAGACATCTCCCCACCTGGCTCCCTCCCGGTAACTGCTGCTCCCCCGAGGAGGGGCTGGTAGACTCACTGGAAGACGAGTCCGTTGACAACAGAGGCTGAGGCTGCCTGTAGCCACTCAGTGCCGGACTGGCAGGGGTGGGCACATCCCTGACACACATGTTACCCATTAGCATTATTTATTCAGGTTGCAGAATTTGAGAACCTGGTCCTAACTCTTGCTTGCTTCTCTTTAAAGGTACACCCCCTGTTTGGTACTATCTTTAACTCCATCTACTTCCTGGCCAAGGCAGTGGAGAGCACTCGGAAGTCCGGCAAGTGGGTGATGGGCTCCACCATTGCAGAGCACGCCAAGGACTTTGAGCTGGAAGGCTTCAGCCAGCCAGTGTCAGCCGATGAACACGGAGATGCTGTGCTCCCCTATATCATCTTGGACACAAATGGGAAGGGCAGCCGCCTCTGGCCCACCTACAGTGTGAACGTCGGTGCTCGTACTCTGCGCTACGTTGGGCACACTATCCATTGGCCTCACAGTTCCAGTCCAGACACGGACTCCATCTGCTGGTTTGACTCGGTCACAATCTGCAATGGGGGTGAGTGCTGAAGCGGGATGCCTGAGTGTGCAAGGATGGAGAGGGAGAGGAAGGATGGAGAGGAATTTGGTTCACATTTAAAGGCAAACCTCCCTAATTCGCACTTTCCAAAACAATACGAGAACTGAGACCCAGCCATCCTTTGAAATTTGCTCTTCCCTGAATTTCGCAGTGCAGTTCTCCAGTCCAGTAATGTGTACAAAAATCCATATACTAGGGTAAAGTGTGCATATGTTACTGAAAATAACATTTCATTATATTATGGAAAATTGCTTTGCAAAAATGTGTATATCAGGGGAAATTGCACACAAAGTTAATTTCCGTGGGTCTGTTCTAAATAAAATTTTGTTGAATACCACCTATTATTGTATCGTAAAAACAGTGCGAAACAAATTTCACATGACCCCAGTTCTGGTCATGAAGGGAAATTAGCAATACTAATACTAAGCTGTGAAGGCCCAAGTGAAAATAATGGTTTTCAGCATACATTGAAAGCCTAAGATTGTAGGTGCCTGCCTTATTTTGAGAGGAAGTGAGGTCCATACTGAAGGCCCTGTTCTATCCTAGCCATCCATCCACCCCTCCATCCCACCAACTTCAAATATACCATCCAGTTGATCGATCAACCAATCTCATATACGCTAGCTATGTGTCCTGCCAGCTAGCCAGCCCACCTCATATACTCCACTCGCAGACCCTCCAACTGGGACGCACGTCTTTCGGTGCCACACTCCTGCATGAATCACATGACCCGTGTGAGATCGCAGCCCCCCAAGGATGTGCTTTTTGGGGGGGTGAGATCATGGCGCCCACAATGGCGCTTTAGGAAGGTGAGAAAGGAGCTGTTGATTTCATAGGCTTGGGTGTCTTATGGTAAAGTCATGCAGGGAAGAGAAGACAAGGAAAGTCTGGGGAGAAGGCAAAAGGCATCTCTGTCAGGATTTGTAATACTACAGTGGGTGGGTGGAGATAATTTGCATGGAACTCCCCATATGTAACTAGGAGAAGATGTTGATGGAGCTGGAGCTGGAAATAAACTCTCACGCCTGTTTCCTGGAAGTGAAGTCCCCAGTGGTAACACTCTTCTCCTTACAAAATAAAAAAATTCCTTCCAGTAGCACCTTAGAGACCAACTAAGTTTGTTCTTGGTATGAGCTTTCGTGTGCATGCACACTTCTTCAGATACCAAGAAGAAGTGCGCATGCACACGAAAGCTCATACCAAGTACAAACTTAGTTGGTGTCTAAGGTGCTACTGGAAGGATTTTTTTAATTTTGTTTCGACTACGGCAGACCAACACGGCTACCTACCTGTAACTCTTCTCCTTCTCCTTCAGGGGTGAATGCTGGTTTTATCCTCCTTATATTCCTCCTGGCTTTCTGCTTGATGGTGGGTGGAGCTGCCCTTGCTTTCCATCTCAGGTGAGTTACGCAAACACCCCTGGCGACTAGGTCTGCTGGACAACAGCTACCAGCTGACATTTTGGATTTCGGGACCTCCCCGTGCTGCGTGCTTTATCTTTACGAACGGCCATTTTTTTATTTCTGCTCTGCTCGTGTTGTTGATTCTGACAGGCGGCAGTTTCAGCATGCCCAGCTAATGAAGGGGCCCGACAAGATTGTCCTCACCATGGATGACTTGACCTTCATCCATACCCAGAACAGCAAGAAGGTGAGGAGTTTGTCTCTGTGGGAGGGACCATTGAGGAGACTAAGGAGAGGCTGGCAAGATGGAGCGCTCCAAAGTCAGAGAGGGATCAAAACGGGCAATGCGAGTAATAGTAATTCAAGGTTTCTACGATGGTTGCTGCATGCAACTGAAATAAAGGACAACGGACAGAAAAGACTGCTGTCTTTGGTTATGTAGGAGCAGATTCTTGCCTTCAGACGTTGGATGGGTATGATGGTCGACCAGAACTGTTTGAGAACGCGGACGCCATATTAGAGGGCTGCGGTATTGGCCAGGGGTCATTACTGTATGATAAAGGTCCAAGTTAAGAATAAGAAAGCTGTTCCTTAGTTCATGGTTCTTCTCCCCTCTTCATCCCCCCAGAAAATGGACGACAGTCGAAAGAGTATGTCGGACATGAAAAGCCTCAAGAGTGTGGTGGCAAATGCAGAAAACAGCAACATGGCTGTGGTTGAGGTAAAAGCATGTCCCCTCCTTCACAGTTCCTAGTCCTGCACCCTCCCTCTTTCCCAGTTACTAGTGGGTGGGCCAGGAGAAGCCTCTGGTGCAAAGCCATTTCCTCAGGAGGCGCAGATGGTGTTCTTGCCAGCAGCCTTTCCTGGGGCAGTGCCAGCACTGATATCATCATTGTGGATGGGTGGAAGCTGGAAAGAATGCACTAAAATTGGGTGGCAGGTTTAGATGGTGACTCCAAGCCATCTCCTTCCACTCATTCTAAGCAGTTCTATTCTACACACATCCTTTTTCATTGGGCTCAGTTTGCCACACTGCTAAATCTCCCTTTACCTTTATATAATGGTGTTTTGTTATGAAACTTATTCTCCCAGGGTCCTTGCCATTTTACATTTTCCAGCCATCGCCCACTTCCTGTCATGACGGGTGCCATTTTGAGAGGCTGAGGCTGCTTCCTGATTGGTGACTCCTGCCACTATCCAATCATTGCTCTTCCCTTGTAAGCTACAAGCGGAATTGCAATTGACTTTCCTCCACCACCTGGAATATTGTGCCTTTTCCTTGTGTAAATCCCATTATGCCCCGTCCACACGGTAGGCGTGTCATTTGAAGCTCAGAACACACTCAGTATAACCCTTGTGGTGGGAGACATTTTATAACCCCCATCTGTTCCCACCCCCAACTGCTCTTTTAATTAGTTCTGAAGGGCTTTTCTGGCTATAATTTTTAAATTAAATTCTTGAGTAATTACAGCTGACATGAAATGTGATGTGCTTTGAAAATGTAACATGACTGTTGCCCTCAACTGCATTACTTCTTATGAGAAGTTTTACACTGTGCTGGTATTTGTCAAAATGAAATACTTTTTAAAATTTTTATTTTTAATATAGCATCATGGGGGTTGTAGCACTGTACTGGTCTTATTTTAAGAAAAACATAGCTAGAAAAGCATTTTGGCACTAATTAAAAGATAGAGTTCAAAAACAAACAAGGATTTAAGAATGTTGCCCACTGCAAAAGGCTGAAGTATAGTAGGTTCACTTGCCTGATTAATGCCCATGACAAAACCCCACCTTTCTTTTTAAGTCAGAAAAGTAGTGTGAAAAGCAGGAATGCCTCTTTTGAAGGAAAAAAGAAAGAGTGGGCCTTCCTGAAGTCACAGAAGAGACAGGAGAACCACGGGCAAAACCCAGGATACCATAGGAAGCTGCCTATAGTGAGAAAGACGCCATTGCAGATAGAACCTGGGCCTTTGCCCTCAGCTGCGGCATAGTGTGGATGCCCTGTAAAAAGAAAGCGAAGCACAGCAACCCCACATTCAGTGACTGGTGAGGGGCAGTGGGCTGCCACTGGCTCAGCGGTAGGGGGCTGGAGGGGCTTACATGTTCAGGGAGCATGCCCAGGTACATCCTTCTGTGAAGGGTGACCTCACTGATTCCTGCAGCTCCCGCCACTGATCTCAGCGTGGCTCTGCTTGCCGGCACTGCTCCCTGCTCCCTGGAGACCTTGCTTGCTCCCCCGTACCCCAATTCATCACCTTTCCCTGCACCACATTGGTCAGGAAGTGATGTGTGGCTGGGCCCCCTCTCCTTCCCGCCTCAGTACTCAACCACACTTATTGGGCTCGTGATTGGGATGTTACGGAGGCTAGGGTTGCGACCCCTCTGGTCATGGCAGGGAGGCTGCAGCCTTAGTATGCCTCTGCTGGCTGTTGCTAGGATACCAGGAAGCCGTGGCAACAGGCCCTTCTCTAGAAGCAGTTGTTTCCCTGTTGGCGATAATCCAGCCCTGGGGTCTGTGGTGCTCTGCCCCAAGTCCATGTTAATTACTATAAAGGTCATATTCACAGCATATGAATTAAAGCACTAGGATACCACTTTAAGCAGTCATGGTTCCCCCACCGCAAAGAATTCTGGGAGGTGCTGAGAGCTGTCCAGAGAATGCTTTTCCTCCCACAGAGTTACCATTCCCAGAGTTCCCCAAGAAGAGGGACTGATCGCCAAACCATTCTGGGAATGGTTAACAAACTACAACTCCCAGAATTCTTTGGGGGAAGCCACGTCTCTTTCAAGTGGTACCGTGGTGCTTTAAATCAGTGTTCTTCAACCTTGGGTCCCCAGATGTTGGTGGACTGCAACTCCCATCATCCCTGACCATTGGCTAAGATGACTGGGGATTATGGGTATTGGAGTCCAACAACATCTGGGGACCCAAGGTTGAAGAGCACTGCTTTAAATACCTGGTGTGAATGTGGCTTAAGTGAACACAGCTGAGAGGCTATGCCTCCCCTCTCCCCACAATCTCTCTGGGGTGGTAGCACTGCCTCACACAAGGATCCTTAAGCCTGCTCCGACACCAGTGTGTTTTTGTGCAAAATTCCAAGGCATCTTTAATGATCCTTGTGAGCCTAGCCATGGCACCGTCACTGTGTGCCTGCCACTGTAAGTGCACCCATCTTCTCCAGCTCACTGCTGCCTTCCCCGGCCCCACAGCTCTACACACCTGGTTCCCATCCTACAGATTGCTGAGAGAGTTCAGTGTTTAATCCCTAAAGAGGGGTTTGAGCCCATTGCTCCAATCTCCAGCATTGGTTGTTGGAGGGCGGGGCAGGCTGTCACTGAAATGTACTTAGCACATGCTCAGAGGCCCCCTCGTAATTATGAACTCCCATTGATCAGGCCCAGCTGAGAGAGAGTTGAGGGAGCACCCCACCCCAGTTCATATACCTGTCCTTCTGGGTTTTGCCCTCCCTTTCTGCCCCCACCCCTACCCCCTTCCACCCACCACCAGCATCATTTATTTTTGACCGCCTGCTTCCTGCTATCCTTAGGGCGAGGACAAGCCAAAATTCACCAGCCAACTCCCCTTGCTCCTCCTTTTGTTTAACAGCCAAGGCGTAATAGCCGCGGTCCAGGTAAGTCCCATTTGGCAAAAGGCCCTTTTAAGTTGTGCCTTTTTGCCAGTCTGCTCTGCCTTTCAGTTTGGTTTTTACACCTTCCCCTCACCCCAAAAAGTTTGATGCTCCTCTTTCACTTGACCTTTTTAGCTTTCATGCATTTTGTTGTGTTAGGGGTTTTTTCCCTCCTCTCAAAAATGAGAGGAGGAAAAAAGTTGGCTATGGCACTTGTTACTTCATCCCCCCACTCCCCTACCGTACTTGCAGGCCATACTCCCTCCTCTGGGGAGAAGGTATTGGCAAGGATTGAAATGGGAGGTAGAAAACAGGTTCAGATTGGTGGTTTGCTGGAAAAATATTTGTGTGTGTGTGTGTGTGTGTGTGTGTGTGTGTGTGTGGAGAGAGAGAGAGATTGATTATAGGTGAATTCGTCCCAGTTTACAGAAGTCGTCCCAGTTTCTCATTCGATCCTGGAAAGACCCGCTTTTCCTTAGGATGTCCCTCTTTTCATCAGAGAAATGTTGGAGGGTGTAGAGTTATGCAACCTTCGAGCCAAGGAGATAAGTAATTATACAACCCTCAGAAGACATCTGAAGGCAGCCCTCTATAGGAAACTTGTTTTAACGTGTGATGTTTTTTTATATATGCTGGAAGCTGTCCAGAGTAGCTGGGGAAACCCAAGCAGATGGGTGGGGTACAAGTAAGAATTTTTTTAGCATTATTATGAAATAGGATGTCCCTATTTTCACTGGGGGTCATGGGTGGTGCTGTGGGTTAAACCACAGACCCTAGGGCTTGCCGATCGGAAGGTCAACGGTTCGAATCCCCGCAACGGGGTGAGCTCCCGTTGCTCGGTCCCTGCTCCTGCCAACCTAGCAGTTCAAAAGCACGTCAAAGTGCAAGTAGATAAATAGGTACCGCTGCAGCGGGAAGGTAAACGGCGTTTCCGTGCGCTGCTCTGGTTCGCCAGAAGCGGCTTAGTCATGCTGACCACATGACCCGGAAGCTGTACGCCGGCTCCCTCGGCCAGTAAAGCAAGATGAGCGCCGCAACCCCAGAGTCGTCCGCGACTGGACCTAACGGTCAGGGGTCACTTTACCTTTACCTATTTTCACTGGAGAAATGTTGGTGGGTATGAGATCCACATTGGTATCTGCTGCCCCCGTGGATCCTGCCGCCTGAGGGGGTCACTTCACCCCCTCATGGGTGGGCCGGCCTTGGCTGTGGAATACAGGCCCAAACCTACAACCTACGACCAGCATAGATGATTCCATTCTTAACAGTGCTGTCACACCCTTTAAAGTAATCTTAGCTTAACTAATCAAATAAGTTGTAACCGACTGATTAAATCTGCACACACTTGCAAATGTCTGCACATTTAATCAGTACGCTACAACTGATTTGATTAGTCTGCTATCCTTCATCGTACATATACGGGTCTCAACAGGCATGTTATTAGAAGAGGAATTCCCTCCGGGTGTAAAGTGAAAGTTGTGTGTGGTAGGGAAGATACCTCCTCTGCCATCTGCACTTCTTAACTTTTTATATTGAAACATTCAACCTATAAAAAGAAAGCGTTGCCTGATTTAATCATAGCTGCCTTTTCACTTGATTAAACAGTTTCATCTAAGGTTAGTAAATGCAACTTAAATGTTGCCGCCCCAATTCTTAGGAATATTTTCAGGGATGGAATATATTGCTTAATTTAAATTACTGGTGACAGCTTCTGAACATAGAAATCATACAGTACCTAAGATATTTCCCCCTAGTGTGCAGAGGACTCTTTCCCCCTCTCTCTCTGCGTGTGTTCATGTGCAAAAGAGATGTGAAATTTGTAATCGAAAGGGAGTGTGCGTGTGATAGGAGACAAACTTGCCCCCACCCTGTCTTTCCTCCCAGCCCAGTTCACTGTCAATAATCTGGGCAGGTAAATTCCACAGGGAGGTTTTGATGTAAAAACCAGACTGCCCCCCCCCCCACTGCCCAGTCTTTGCTTCATGGGTAAGGCGTGTGAATAAGCAGACACCTTCTGTTCTGTAGCACACAGGGGCCCTAAACAAGCTTTTTGTTTGTTTCCGGCTTTGCAGGATGGCTGGCTACATCCTAATCCCATGGGTGCTTCAAAAGCCTTTCCCTGCCCCCCCTTTTTCTGCAAATTTCCCTGCCTCGTTTTGCAAATTACGGTACCTTGTAGCAAAATTGGTTCCTAGAGAGGTGCACATCTGTTAGTGCACCGACTCAGTGTTATTTTGCTGGTTTACCTAGAAGACCTTTCTGGTGTCCTCAGAATGGTTATTGTGGAGGTTTGCTTAGAAATAGAAGGAAGGAAAGACTTTACTACTGAAAATCACAAGAAATGCTACATTTTTTTGTATTAAAAAAAGTTGGTTATGGGGAATAATTATTAATCCCATTCCTGAATTATTTTGTTGTAAGATTTTTGGAAGGTGGGGAAAGTAATATTGTTGAACTGAATATTGGAAGACTTTAGAGGGGGATTACCCTTGAGTGTGGCGAATCCGAATGGCTTCCAGCTCCCATTTCTGCCTCTGTGACCTGAGAATCTGGCTGTGGGAAACCAAATATCTTAGCAGGATCACACAATGCATGCTGGCTTGGCAAACCTCTATGCTGAGGAGGGACAGGGCAAGGTAGTAGCAAGGTATTTTGATTAGTACTAAAACATATGCCATAGCGACCTTAGAAGCACTGCTGATAAACACAGTTTCTTTTTAAATCCTCCCTTTTTTTTGTTCCGTGGGGTAGACCTGGGAGATGGGAAAGGCTGGTGCAAATTCACAGATTGGAAGGTCAAGTGTCTCACCTGATATAGTTCACAGATTGGACAAGTTGGACTGTGTGCATATTATCTGCTTAAAATGTGGCTAGGTCATTCATATAGATATATATATTTCCAGTTCAGAGCGAAGCTGGTTTAAGGTAAAATGTATAAAAATGCAGTATTTCATAAGAAATGGCAGGATATTACCATTATTATTATCATTATTATTTAGTTGATTTGCTCATACAAATGACTTAAATATATTTACAAACACAGTAGAAGGACTAAAACCAATTGCAGTAAACACAATCAATAAAAACATAAAGAAAACCAAGCTAAATACATTTCTTAAAAAAACACAGGTCTAGCAGATCCTAACTCACCAAATTTTGAGGACAGGTATGGATTTCCTGTTTACACAGCTTCCCAAACCAGCAGTGGAATTGCTGTGGATGCAGAGTAAATGGGAGCATGTGCACAGACTTATTCACTGTGGGACTCCCTCCTGGCCTCCACAGAACAGGGAGTAGGATGGATCCTGTACCTTTGCCTTGTGAAGGGAGTGTAAGACTGCATCCTGTGCGCTCCCAGCACTGATTTGGGAAATGGGGTACACCAAACGTTAGCCGCAATCCATATATATTCCGCCATTTCTTATGAAATACTGTGTTTCGATAGATTTCTCTGCAAACTACCGGTAGCTTCAGTCTGAATTGAGGAAAAGAACGATGTAGCTGCATTTTAATGTATACACAGTCAAGGAGAGAAGAGGGAGTGGGGCCACATGGGAATGCAGCCCTGCCTCCGCTCATGTCCCTGCCTTCCTCTCCACTGTGCCATTAAGGGGGAGACTGCAGTGATCGGGGCCGAACTCCTTCCCCCTGTTTGTCCTGCTCCATGCATCTGGGGTGTGGTTCCTGTGAGGCAGGAAGGGAGCATAAGTGGTTGGCCAGCAGTGGCAACAGTTTGCGTGCCTGGCTCTTGCCAGAAGAGAGCATGCAGGGGCATCCTGCTACCTGCTATTTCCGCAGGTGGGCAGGGAAGGAAGACTGTCAAAGCAATGTAGTTCAGGTAAGACACAGTGGCAAAGGGGTGAGGGGATGGGAGGAGACAGTTATAGCAGTTGCACATGGCATCGGCCACCCACAAGCTGGCGCCACCCATTTGTTTTGGATTACAAGCCCCATCAGGCACCAGTTTAGGGGAGGCTGATGCAGAAGTACAAGTCTTGCATGTATGAATAACCAGGCATGGCTTGTGCCAGAGGTTAAGTCCTTTTTTGAATTGAGTTGTAGTCCAAAAGAACTGAAGGGCACCAGGTTAGCAAAGGCTGCATTGCAGCAAGCATCCTCCACTTCCCAAACTGGCTCACCTGTGCAGGATGCCCTGTCCTGGTCTTCCCAAGGGTTCTAGAAGTTTTAGCAACACGCTTCAGATCACACGTGTTCTTGGAATGCAAGCTTCTTGCAAAGGTCCCCCCCCACACTTTTTGCACAAAGTGCCCCTTTCCTTAAAGCTCCCTGCACCAGAGTTCCCTCCTGTGAGCACTAAGCATGCACAACATGAGCCAGAAAGATCCAGCCCCATGCTATGCTCCCTGCCATCTGAGTTATGGTCTCTCCCTGTGTGGGGATTATATACTGGCAGTGTTGTGCTATCATTGGGTGTTGGAGTTACACCATATGCTGTGCCGTGGCAATGCAGTCAATGATATGGGGCTAGTTTTTATTCCCCCCACCCCTGGTTGCAGTAAAAGGGGAGGAAATTATTTGCATCAGGTCCAGGGTAGAACACAGCAAAGTTCCACCATTGGTCAGGTTACAGCTATAGGGAATTGAAGGCATACTGGATACAGTCTACGTTTTCTCTTACCCCCATGGTGCCCACATCCCACCTATGACTCCGTCCCATTTTGGCCATTCCACAGCCAGTATATTGGTGTATCTGTCACAACAGTGGCCTGTCTGGCATTCCACTACTGGATCTGGCATTCCGCCAAAATAAATCCTAAAGCCCCTCCATCACCATCAGTCCAGTACAGGATTGCACCTTAAAAGGCCTGGAGAAATAAAAGGATGGGTGCCAGGTGAACTTCTCCAGGGAGGGCATTCCATACCACCCAAAATGTCCTGTCTACCATACTCACCTACTGCACCTCACCTGATGTGGGGCACTTTGAGAGAGGTGCCTGAAGATGATCTTGTGGAAGGGAGGTTGTCTTTCAGGTACCCTGGTAGTCTCAGTCTGTGAAGAATTTGAGAGTATAAGATAATTGCTTTGCTGTTACTTTGCAAGACCCCCTTGCCTTGCCATTTTCTTTCTCTCATGGGTTAAGAGGTCCCTGTTAGCTTGCCTGGGCCAATTTGCCTTTCCTGGTCTCTCTGGGGTGGTGTTCTGTTCATTCCTTGCTTCACTCTCCACTCCTCTTGCTTAAATGCATATATATATATATATATATATATATATATATATATATATATACCGTGTTTCCCCTATTTTAAGACACCGTCTTATATATTTTTTCCCTCAAGAAAATGCACTATGGCTTATTTTGAGGGGATGTCTTATTTTTATTACGTAAGCCCAGCCCAGCCTTTTCCTTGGCGCCCTCCAGAACTGCGCCTATCACTATGGCTTATTTTCGGGGTACGGCTTATATTTTGCAAATGCGAAAAAATCCTGCTATGGCTTATTTTATGACTACGTCTTAAAATAGGGGAAACAGGGTGTGTGTGTATATATATATATATATATATATATATATATATATATATATATACCTGTTTCCCCTTCCTTCTGTGAGCCTTTCAGGCTGTGGGGAGGGTTTGTGTGCTTGTCTTCCTTCTTTCAGATGCATTGTCTTAAGAGGGCGACCATTCATGCCTTCCCTTGTCTTCCTTCCCAGGGTGACTGGGTGTGGCTGAAGAAATTCCCAGGTGAAAAGCACACTGAAATCAAACCTGCCACCAAAACAGCGTTCTTAAAGGTCAGTGCTCTTGTGCTACTCTCTGTGGCCATTGAGGAACGCTGCTGCTTCAGTGGGTGAGGCAATCACACCAGTGCAATTCCCAACCTGACCACTAGGACTATGCACAGTGCCCTCTACTGGACGGTCATCCAACAACCCCTATCCTCCGGGGGCTTCCTCCTCTCATCCCTCCGTTCTTGTTACTTTCCCTCACCTTCAGCTCCGGGACCTGCGACACGAAAATGTGAACCTTTTCCTGGGCTTCTTCCACGACTGCGGGATCTTTGCCGTGGTCTCAGAGCACTGCACACGTGGCAGCCTTGAGGATCTAATCAATAACGAGGACATGAAGCTGGACTGGATGTTCAAGTCGTCCTTGCTGCTTGACCTTATTAAGGTGCTTGGGGGAGAGGGATCTAGCGATCTGGTTTTTGGGATCTGGGTGGGTAGGTAATGCCAGGCTGGGAACTTGGCATGAAGAGGAGCAGGGCATCTCTGATGGGAACAGGAAAGGAAACTGAAGTATAGGTGGGTTCCCACAAGGCAAGACACAATGATAACATCAAGAACCTTTATTGAACTACATAACTGGGAAACAGGAGCAAAGCAACTGCTTATATACATTCCCGAAAACCTGGGCCACTCCCCCTCCCAACGTGATTGGCTGTCTAAACTTCCACGCTGCGAATCACGACTCAAGAGTTCAAGGGCCAATGGCAGAGGCCCAAATCCTGAAACGTTCTGTGATTGGACACCATGTATCGAATCAGAACACAGGAGCTCAGAATCCTTAGTTTAGACTCAAGCTCAGGCAAACACAGACCACTGAATACATAACAGAAACCACGGAGTCCTGCTGGATCAGACCACAGTTCATTTTTGTCGGGCATCTTCCTTCTTGCTGTGGCAAGTCAGGTGCCTCTGGGAAAGCCCACAAGCAGGGTTGCAGGCAGTGACATTCCCATCCTGTAACTGAACCTGGGACCTTATAGAAGCCAAACAGATACTCTACTGCTGACCTGTGTCTTTTCCCCAATCCATCTGGATTTTGCAGCATCCGGGGGTCTTGCTTGCCTAACAGAGAAGTCAGAGGTGTTCTATAGAACAAGGTGATATAAACACAAGGGAAACTTTTTGGCAGAATCGCATTGGAGAATCCACCACAGGTGGGTGGGTGGGCAGTGTAATAGGAATAATTTCACAGGTTTTCCAACTTATGCAGTCCAGCAGGCTGGACAATGTTGCCCAAACCTCCTGGTCTATTTGTCAAAAACATCTGGATTGGCTTAGACCAGTCTGCACTCCAGTTGTTTTACAGCTCCCATCAGCCCCAGAAAGCCTAGTAGCTCATCTACATTTCCCTTTTCCCTACCACTTTCCCCCGGGAAAACACACCGTTTATCGCTGAATTGGAACAAATGGCAATAGGGTTTTCCATGGGGCTAGCACAGGTTTTCTAGGGGATAGCAGCAGGGCAAAGGCAAATCCGCTCAGACCTGTGCCTAGAAAGCATGGGGCAAGCAGGAAATTGCTTGGATCCATGTTTTCTAGGCACGGCAAGTGGAAGTGTGGACGAGCTGTAGGGATTCCAGTCCAAAACATCTGGGGGGCAGCAGGTTGGCAAAGGCTGGCTTAGAAGATGTCCTGGCAGTAGGAGGGAGGAAGAAGAGAAATGGGTGCTGCTTTTCTTGGGAGGAGATCCAAGCCAATAGAGTGGAGCTGTGAGCAGACTCTTCACCCCTTTCTTCCCTCACTCTGCTCTCTAGGGGATGAAATACCTTCACCACCATGACTTCCCACACGGGCGGCTGAAGTCTCGGAACTGTGTGGTGGACGGCCGCTTCGTCCTCAAGGTCACAGACCATGGCTACAACGAGCTGTTGGTGGCCCAGAAGATCACGCAAGATACACCGAACCCAGAGGGTTAGCAGGGGAAGTTGGGACCTGGGAAGGGGAAGGGAGACAGGCAAATACGAAGTCTGGGGTATGTTGCAGAGAGCTTTGGTAAGCAGGGAAGGTGTCGTTGCTGCTCCTTGCTATGAAATGCTTTTTAAAAGCAGTGACATATATTGCTCTACTGGCTGGCACAGTTTTTCCACGGAATCGTTCAATATAGATTAGAGATCAGCGGCAAACAGCCCCCTGGGCCAAATCTGTCAACTAGGGATTTTGCCAGCCTGTCAACCAGAAATATAGATATCAGCAAAGATTGCATCCACCTGTGCATTTTCTAAGTTATGAAAGGAAGCTGAACCTTAGGTGTCTGTAGAGAAACAGTGCCCAAACATTTCAAGTTGCACTCTTTATTCACAACAAAATAAAAAAAAAATCCTTCCAGTAGCACCTTAGAGACCAACTAAGTTTGCTCTTGGTATGAGCTTTTGTGTGCATGCACACTTCTTCAGATACACCTTTATTCACAGCAGGATTTTAGCAGGGACTTCGGAAGCAGGTTTTTGGCAAGGGGGTGCAGAACTCAGGTACACACATCCACTGTGTTTCAAGCAGCCAGTGGCTGAATAAGAGAGGAGTGAGGAAGTCTCCATCGCTGGCCTTGGAGGAGGCTGCAGGTTTTTGCTCCCCTTGTTAGATTTGGAGAGGGAACCCATAATAAAGGGGCAGACCAATGGAGCTATAGAGAATACCTGCAGATGCAGGGAATGAGAGGCAGAGAAGGCTGGGTAAGATGGAGGAGGGGATGCAGCAAAGTGCTTGTTTTTTGTTTCCATGCCCCCTTCTAGACCGGTTATGGACGGCGCCCGAGCTACTGCGAGACCCATCCCAGGAGCGGAAAGGCTCCTTCCGGGGAGATGTCTTCAGTATCTCCATAATTATGCAGGAAGTCATATGCCGTGCTGCCCCCTATTGCATGCTGGACATGACCCCTGAAGGTATATAAAGGGCAGGGATTGGTGGTGACAGACCAGCTCCCATCCCCAACCTTTCCCTGTCTGTAGGACTATTTTGGAGCCTGGGGCTCTGCTCCTGAACAACGGGCCCATCCCATGTAACATGGCATTACCACATTGCTTTTCCATAGCAAACTTTGCCTGGTGAGGATTAGAGCAGTGTTCCCCAACCTTGGGCCTCCAGCTGTTTTTGGACTACAACTCCCATCATCTCTCGCTAGCAAGACCAGTGGTCAGGGATGATGGGAATTGTAGTCCGAAAACAGCTGGAGGCCCAAGGTTGGGGAACACTGGATTAGAGGGTCACCCTGGAGTTGGGCATGCTGCCTTCAATATGGAAAAGTTAGAACCATAGAGTTGGAAGGGAGCCCAAGGGTCATCTAGCTAAACTCCCTGCAGTGCAGGAATCACAACTAAAGCATCCATGACAGATGGCATCCAACCTCTGCTTAAAAACCTCCAAGGAAGAAGAGCTCACCACCTCCCAAGGGAGTCCATTCCACTGTCGAACAGCTCTTACTGTCAGAAAGTTCTTCCTAATGTTCAGTCGGAATGTCCTTTCTTGTAACTTGAAGCCATTGGTATGGCTCCTACCCTCCAGGGCAGGAGAAAGCAAGCTTGCTCTGTATTCCATGGGGCAGCTCTTAAGATATTTGAAGATGGCCATCATATTGGTTTGGTTTGGAGAGTTGAGCAGGGTTGCTGTGGCGGGTAGGCGAGTTAACGCGCTGGCCCCCGAGTCAAGTGGAGCAGAAACATGGCGGGAGTTAAGGAATAATAATAATAATAAATAATAAACTTTTATTTATATCCCGCCCTTCCCAGCCAAAACCGGGCTCAGGGCGGCTAACAATCATCAAACCACATACAGTTAAAATTAGCAGACAGTTAAAATTACAGATATAAAATACACTTTAAAAACTTAAAAAATTTAAAAATTTAAAAATTTAGAATTTTAAAAGTTGCACTCAAATTAGCCCAAAAGCCAGACGGAACAGCTCCGTTTTACAAGCCCTGCGGAAGGGTGCCAACTCTTGCAGGGCCCTCGTTTCCTGTGGCAGATCATTCCACCATATCGGGGCCAGAACCGAAAAAGCCCTGGCCCTGGTGGCTGCCAACCTGACCTCCTTATGACCTAGGATCTCCAGAAAGTTATTATTTGATGACCTCAGAGTCCTACCCGGGGCATACCAGGAGAGACGGTCCCTTAAGTACGAGGGCCCTAGGCCGCAGGAAGGGTGCAGGGTGACTGGTCTTGATTACATGGAGAGGACAGGCCCTGTTGTAGGGTTTTCGTTGCTGAAACACAGAGTGCTGTGTGAAACAGGGTAGTAATGGAGTTTATGGAGTGATTGCAGAGTGGAGGGGAGTTGGCCTGCCCAGGACAGAAGCGAATTGTTTTCCTTGTCCGACAGAGATCATCAAGAAAGTAGAAAAGCCGCCGCCGCTCTGCCGGCCCTCTGTTTCGGTAGACCAAGCCCCGATGGAGTGCATTCAGTTGATGAAGCAGTGCTGGAGCGAGCAGCCTGAGAAAAGGCCAAACATCAACCAGATTTTTGACCAGGTGAGTGGGCCTCAGGAGTAGTTATTTGCCAGGATCCCAGAGGGTAGGGAGGTCGCCTCCTAATGCCCCTTCTGTCCCTCTCCTGCAGTTCAAGAGCATCAACAAAGGTCGGAAGACAAACATCATCGACTCCATGCTACGGATGTTGGAGCAGTACTCCAGCAACTTGGAGGACTTGATCCGGGAGCGAACGGAAGAGCTGGAGGTTGAGAAGCAAAAGACAGACAAGTTGTTAACGCAGATGTTGCCCCCGTGAGTCTGTGGAAATTATGTGCGGAGCTTAAGTGGGGCAACCAGAGCATGTCCTGATGGCCTCACCTTCCTAGAAGTGAGGGAATTGCCTGTTCACCTGTGCATGTAAGAAGTCTCCAAGTGGGTTGTGTCGCCTGCCTTGCAGGTCGGGTACAGGAAATGCCCGAAATGTCTACAGAAGAAATTTCTGCTCTCTTCCTGTTGAGGCTCAGTCTGTTTCCTGGCTCAGCTCAGTGCAACAACCTGTTTGGAGTCTCTCTCCTTCAGTCTGTTCTCTTCTACCCTAGCTGTTATTTCATCTCCTTCTTTATTTCTGGGGGGGGGGGTTGGTCCTCATTTTTTCTCTCCATCCGCTCTTTCTCTGATTTTCTTTTAATGTGTAAAAAACAACAACCGCCCAGCTTTCCTCAAAGTTTCCCACCCTTTTTATTGCTCCCCCTTTCTGAGCTCCCTTCTGAGCTGTGAAGCAAGGGTTTTTCTTGCTGCCCCTTCCTTGCTTTGCTGTGATTAATATGGTCTGCAAGCAGTGAGCATTGCTAACCTTGGGTTAGAATTTGGAGAGAAATTGGGGAAAGCTATTTTTAAGAAAAATATTGTTAATTGCACTTACAGGCACCCTTAAGTGCTTTCTGGTTATCCCAAGGAGAGACTGGCTGACATTTCTGCTTGTCACCCCTTCAGTTCAGTAGCGGAGGCCCTGAAGACTGGCGCGCCAGTGGAACCAGAGTATTTTGAAGAGGTGACCTTGTACTTCAGTGACATTGTGGGCTTCACCACCATCTCAGCCATGAGTGAGCCCATTGAGGTGGTCGACCTTCTGAATGACCTTTACACCCTCTTCGATGCCATCATTGGCTCCCATGATGTCTATAAGGTACAGACCTGTCGGCTCTGTCAGCCACCTTTACTGAGGGCAGGAGGGCAGAGAAAGGGTGGGGCTTGGAGGATCCAAGGGATGTGAAGGAAAAGGACGACACAGATGCTTAGTGTTGCCAAGCAAAACTCATATTGGCTGGGAAGTGGCTGGGCCTTGAGTTAGTTGGAGGGGAGGATGATTCTAGGGCTGCTGAATGGCTTCCTAGTGATGATCAGGAGGGGGATGTTCTTCAGGGTCCATTTCCTAGGTCAGGGGTCAGCAAACTTTTTCAGCAGGGAGCCGGTCCACTGTCCCTCAGACCTTGTGGGGGGCCGGACTATTTTGGGGGGGGGGGGAATGAACGAATTCTTATGCCCCACAAATAACCCAGAGATGCATTTTAAATAAAAGACACATTCTACTCATGTAAAAACACCAGGCAGGCCCCACGAATAACCCAGAGATGCATTTTAAATAATAGGACACATTCTATGTATATATATATATATGTATATATATCTTTATTGTCATTGTACAAGTACAACGAAATTGGATTCTACTCATGTAAAAACATGCTGATTCCTGGACCGTCCGCGGGCCAGATTTAGAAGGCGATTGGGCTGGATCTGGCCCCCAGGTCTTAATTTGCCTACCCATGTCCTAGGTCTCCCAGGCCCTCTGGCAACTGGGGGAGCCTCTTTCCTCATGGACTCAACCCCTACTAGGGTTCTGTCCTGAACATGGGACAGGATCTTAGCCTGAGTGCAGAATGTGCTAGATATAGATATGTCCAGGGACAAACAGGTCACATCTTGCTAGTAAAAATTTAGGATCCAGGAGGTGAAGTCAGGTCAAGCAAAGGTCAGTCAACGCAGATGATAGATGCAGGTCTGATAAAACAGAGGTCAACATCCTTAAAGGCAAAGCAGCAAGGTGGTTAGCACCCTGGAGAGCTCCAAGTGACACCCATGCTGGCAGGCTTGTGGAAGTTCTTTCCAGGGAATCCAGACTGAGCCTTAGCTAGGACTGCAACTTCCTCTGGCCAGCTAGGTGGGTGGAGCATCTCCTCTTAAAGGAGCCCAGCCTGTTTCAGAAGCTGCTGCCTCCAGCAGCGTGGTGGAGCTCTGGGTTCTGCTGCGTGCTCTGAGCTGGAACCCAGTGTGGGAAGGCAATGTGACCTCTTCAGGCCGGAGTGGTGCTGGCACCAGGAACTCTACTGAGGGGGAGGGGGGCGGGAATGGCAAAGCCTGGTTCTCAGAGCAGGCCCTGTTCCTGGCTCGATGTTTCCCCTGAATCCATGGCCTCTTCCCCTGAGGACGGGCTCCATCTCCACCTGGCTTCTCCCAACAGGTGGAGACCATTGGCGACGCCTACATGGTTGCTTCCGGGCTGCCCAAGCGCAACGGCAACCGGCATGCAGGTGAGATCGCCAACATGTCGCTGGACATCCTCAGTGCTGTCGGCACCTTCAGGATGCGTCACATGCCAGAAGTGCCAGTACGGATCCGCATCGGCCTACACTCAGGTAGGCTGTCACAAAGGCAGGGCTGCTGCAGAGCAGTGCCAATGACCTCCAGCCATAGGGACTCACTTGTACTTCGTGGCCCTATCCACTCTCACTCGGCTCTTCTGAAGAGAGCTCAACTGGGCAGGAGGGGAGAAGTGATGGGGAGAGCTGTTAAGGTTGAAGAAACCTCTGAGCTCAAGGCTGATCTGTTTCCCTTGGCAGGGCCTTGCGTGGCTGGTGTGGTGGGGCTGACGATGCCACGGTACTGTCTTTTTGGAGACACAGTCAACACCGCCTCACGGATGGAGTCCACAGGACTGCGTGAGTAACCCATGGCCCAGACTGGGGGGGGGGGCTGCAGGGGGAGGGGTTCCTGCTGGGGATGGAGTTTGCCCAATTTGGATGGGCTTGGCTGACCATCTTGGGATGCCCTTAATAATAATTATATATATAATATTATATTTCTTACACCCTTCCCATCTGACTGGGTTGTCCCAGCCACTCTGGGTGGCTTCCAACAAACATACGAAGAAAAGGCAATCATAAAAAAAAGCCATCAGGCTTTATGGCGATAGATGAGGGAACAAATGGAAATTCGAGAAAGGGCCATAGCTCAGTGGCAGGGCCTCTGCTGTGTATGAAGCTTCGATCCATGGTGGCATTGACAGGCAGCTGCTCTTTCTCAGCCTCACATGGAGATGCTGGGGATTAAACCTGGGACTTAGAACTCATGGATAGCCAATGAAGTGTTGGAAGATTCAGGATGGATAACAGAAAGTCCTCCTTCACACAGCGTGAAGTTAAACCATGGAACTTGCTCCCACAGGCAGCAGTGATGGCCACCAACCCAGATGACTTCAAAAGTGGGATAGACAAATTCTTGGAGGAATAGAGGGCTATCAGTGGCCGCTAGCCATGATGGTTGTGCTCTGCCTCCACCATTGGAGGCAGAAATGCTTCTGGAAGCCAGTTGCAGTGGAAGCCACAGGAGGGAGCAGGACTCATGTTCTCAAATCCTGCTTGTGGATTTCCCACGGGCATCTGGTTGTCCACTGTGATAACAGGATGCTGGAGTAGATGGGCCTGATCCAGAAGACTCTCCTTATGCTGTTATGTCTCTCAGAGGCACCCCTATCTCACTCCCCCACCTGTTGTCTCTGCAGCTTATCGAATCCACGTCAACATCCGCACCGTTCAGATCCTACATGACCTCAAGGAGGGCTTCAAGCTGGACCTCCGAGGCAAGACGGAGCTCAAGGTACCAGGGGCAAGGGAGGGGCTTCTTCCGACTTCAAGGACCCTCCAATTCTCCCTCCTATCTCTGGTCAAAGCTCCACTCAGAGGATGCAGAACAGTCCCAAATCCCTAGGATTGGGGGTGGGGGAGCCCTCTGGCAAGCAAAAGATATGCCCCCTTCATTTGCATGTGTGTCCATGGGTGGTGTTTTCCCTGGCAGGGAAGCAAACAGAGCAGCCCCAGTGTGGGTGGCACACCTGTGTGTGCTTTGGGACTGCTAGATCAGCAGTTCCCAAACTGTTTGGGGCCACTGCCTCCTCCACCCCATTGCATAAACCCATCCCCAGTGCCGCCTACCCTACCCTGTAAAAAGCATTGTTCAGAATAGCAGTTTGCACGACCCACTAAGGAAGATAATAACACAATGGAATTCAAAACAGTAACCATTGATTGCACATTTATTCAAAATTGATTTACAACTAAGTAGTGTATTTAATTTGGCAAAATGAATTAACTTGTTCCAGTTATAATCAGATTTTCAAGATGATAGTCCTTTACACCTGCAGTGCCTCCCCTGCTTTATGAAATTAGTTAGCCCATCTAGCACTTTATAGAATTTAGCACTGAATAAAATGCATGTGCTTTTGTAATCCCTGCATTTACCCTCTGTAATGGAACCTGAAGTTGAGGCTCCAATACTTTGGCCACCTCATGAGAAGAGAAGACTCCCTAGAAAAGACCCTGATGTTGGGAAAGGTCGAGGGCACAAGGAGAAGGGGACGACAGAGGATGAGATGGTGGGACAGTGTTCTCGAAGCTACTAACATGAGTTTGGCCAAACTGCGAGAAACAGTGAAGGATAGGCGTGCCTGGTGTGCTCTGGTCCATGGGGTCACGAAGAGGCGGACATGACTGAACGACTGAACAACAATGGAACCTGTGTATCGATGCTCTAACGACTTCTGTGCTATGTGGACTCCTCAACCCTGACCCACCCTGTATTTCTGAGTGCTGCTTGCATAGTGTAGCAACAGAATGTGACAAGCTGTTCTTGCATTGAGTCTTCCCAGGGGGGAAGCTATAGGAATGGTATGTTAAGGGCTTTTTGAATGTCTGCTTGTCAAGAAGATGGACGGTAAGTGAGTGAAATGAGCACTCTAA
The DNA here is from genome assembly GCA_034641385.1 of Darevskia mixta. Classification (NCBI taxonomy): domain Eukaryota; kingdom Metazoa; phylum Chordata; class Lepidosauria; order Squamata; family Lacertidae; genus Darevskia; species Darevskia mixta. The sequence continues at coordinate 1,118,222 of JAWWNH010000044.1, read as the reverse complement.
GGCGTCACGAGACCAGGGCACCCAAGGTAATGGGTGGATGAGAATAACAAAGTGAAGCAAAGTGCTACTGGAAGGATTTTTTTTTTTTTTTTAAATTTTGTTTTGACTACGGCAGACCAACACAGCTACCTACCTGTAAAGTGAAGCAAGACAGTTTTAGCTCCCTGACCTTTCACGTATACATTCTATGAGCTAAAACCTGTATGTTTCTGAAAAACCCTATGTAAGCTGTGCTAAAATGTGCCTCGGACACAGTTCTCCTAACTGGTGGTTCTCTGAACTCCTGGCTTAGAGATGCTGTCGCTTATCTGTTAATAAACTGGGACACTAAGCTTGTATATCTTTCTTGGCTGCATTTCTCTTTAAGGTGTTATTCCCTCACCTGGGCATGAACCATTAAGAGGTGGTTTAGAAGTAAATTCTTAGCACACCGCTGCCCCCTTGCCTCTTAGGCCCACCCCACCAGGTAATCCCACTGCCCCCCACAAGGGGAGGTAGCACCTGCCTTGGGAACTGCTGTGTCGGTGAAGTTGGCAAAGCGCTTCTGGTGTCACCTGTTGCAAGGATTCTTTTTGGGCTGCTGCTCTTGGTGCTCAGGGAGTTCACTCGAAACATGTCCTCGCACCCGCATCAGCCTCTTTCTTTTTCTCCGCAGGGAAAAGGCACTGAAGAGACATTTTGGCTCACAGGCCGCGCGGGCTTCAACAAACCTATCCCCACACCCCCTGACCTACAGCCAGGGTAAGTTAAGAGGACAAGGAACAGAACATCCAGCTTTGGAACAGAATAGGGTGGGTTCTGGGCTCTTGGGGGACACGGCCCCCTTCTCCACACAAATCACCTGTTTCTCCTCTCTGCTTCCAGGGCGAGCAACCACGGGATAAGCATGCACGAGATCCCAGAAGACCGACGGAAGAAGCTAGAGAAAGCACGCGGGCATGTGTAGCCAGAGAGCAGCCATGTTAACATGAGCCCACTTGTGATGGAGGTGAGGCTGGGACAGATGGGGGAGTGAAGCATGTGTCCTTGACTTGCATGCCCAGCCTCTGATCTCCAAGACACTTTGAGCTCCTCTCCCATCCTTGCAAAATGTGATCTTCCCCGACTCCTCCTGTTACTTCAGGGGTGTGGAGAAAGGATTCTGGTGTCTTCTCTCTTCCCTTCTAATGCCCCATCTCCAGCATGTAGCTTTGAGCCACCTGCATTTTCTCTTTCCTCTGCCTGTTAATAATAATAATAATAATAATAATAATAATAATGTTAACAACAACAACAACAATAATAATAATTTATTATTTATACCCCACCCATCTGGCTGGTTTTCCCCAGCCACTCTGGGCGGCTTTCAACAGAGCATTAAAATACAATAATCTATAAAACATTAAAAGCCTCCCTAAACAGGGCTGCCTTCAGATGTCTTCTAAAGGTCTGGTAATTGTTGTTCTCTTTGACATCTGAAGGGAGGGCGTTCCACAGGGCGGGTGCCACTACCGAGAAGGCCCTCTGCCTGGTTCCCTGTAAGAGATTGGGGGAGAAATTCAGGTCGATTTCAGGGTGAAGCTACCCAATTTGCCATGCCCTGAACAAGACCCTTCAGCGTTTATACTTCTCCACATTCTGCATCGTGGATCTTCAACCAAAGAATGTGTAAAGAAATGCATGTATTGGGGGGGGGTAAAGAATTGCACATATCAGCGAGTATCATTGCGTGTATTGTGTGTATTGGGCAAAATTGCATACAAAAACATGTATAAGAAATGCGAGGACTTTAAAAAAAGAAGAAGAGGCAAACTGGTGTGGAAATGTGGTGGGAAAAGAATGGGAAAATGAGAAGCCGGATTTCTCCAGCCCTTTAAGGCACCCTAACTTCCATTACAACAAGAGCTGTTGGGCTGTGGAACGGACTCCCTCAGAAGGTGGTGGGCTGTCTTTTGTTGGAGGCTTTTAAACAGAGGTTGGACAGCCTTCTATCAGGGATTCCTGCATTGCTGGGAGTCTGACTAGATGACACTGGGATCCTGTGATTCCATATGCTGCAGCACAGGATAGTGTATCATAGGACTCCCTATGGCCTACTTGCGTATTTTTCGTGCCACAAGACGCACCTGACCATAAGACGCACCTAGTTTTTGGAGGAGGAAAGGGGGAAAGCCCTGTTTTTGGGGGGATCAGCTCACAGTTGTGCAGCTTCTTTTGCAAAGGGGAAAAGCTCCGTTTTTTTGAGGATCAGCTCAAAGTTGTTGAGCTTACTTTGCAAAGGGAAAAAATCCTGTTTTTATGGGGTTTAACTCACAGTTCTGCAGCTTCTTTAGGAAAGGAAAGGGAGCCGTTTCTACAGTTTCCAGACAGATAATCTAATCAGCCAGTCACATGTCACTGGGGAAACAAACAGACTCCGTTTGCAGAACATTCAGCAATGGAGGCCTGGGCAAGGGGGCGGGGCCAGAAAGGGAGCCAGCGAACGACCACACATCCGCTCCATAAGACGCACAGACTTTTCCCCTTACTTTTTAGGAGGAAAAAAGTGTGTCTTATGGAGTGAAAAACACAATATTTCTTTCTCTGGCCATAGAGATATGACCTAGAGCACCCCATAGTGGAGTGGATTGCTCTGGGGCATTTCACACTTGAATCCTGATTCAGCTCATTTTATTGGTTTATATAGGGCTTTTTACCAGTATCTGTAATATGTGTCTTTTGATGCAATGGCCTGTAGGCTACGCAAATAAAGTTTGTTGTTGTTGTTTCACACTTTTCATCAGCTGGATAGCTCGGTTGGTTAGTGTGTGTTGCTGACAATGCGAAGGTTGTGGGTTCGATCCTGGTAAGGGACAGCTGCATATTCCTGCACTGCAGGGGATTAGATTAGATCAGGGGTGGCCAACTCCCAAGAGACTGCGATCTACTCACAGAGTTAAAAACTGGCAGTGATCTACCCCCTTTTAGGGGATTCAGGTCAAAGTTGTTGAACCTTTTTTAGGAAGGAAAGCCCTGTTTTGGGGGGTTCAGATCAAAGTTGATGAACTTTTTTAGGGAGGAAGGACCGTTTTTGGGGGGTGCAGGGCAAAAATGTGCAGCTATTTTTAGGGGAGACAAAGTTGTTGAGCTTCTTTGGGGGGAGCCAGTGATCTACCAGTGATCTACCACAGACATTCAGTGATCTACCGGTAGATCACGATCTACCTGTTGGACGTACCTGGATTAGATGATCCTCTATGATTCTGTGGTCTTACCTAACTTTGCTTCTCCTGTTTATGCAGCTCAAACAGCAACAGAGACCTGTGGCCTGCACCTGCCGCCGCTTTCTGACCAACTCGGATGAGGCCTTTCACACAGCCTGCGAGGCAGGTAGTCAGGAGCGACCTTTGGAAGGGGGATGAATCAGCAGTTGGTGCTCGAGGGACTCGCAGCCTCCTTCTCCCGCGGCCATCTTGGACTCACCCTTTCTTCACTCTTATCTCTTCCTCTGCCACTCTTGCTGGCTCTGGTGCACAAAGGACCTTTGGCCAACCTAGGATTCACTCTCCAACCAAAAAAGGAAAACGGAAAGTGGCCAACGTGCGTCGGGACTTCCGGCCAAAATCCGAGAACGGCTGTGGATTCTTCTCTCTCACCAAAGGCACTTGCCTCCATTGTCGCAGACTATAATGGAAGGATGGACGCGGAAGGAGGCCTGTTTTCGGAGCGGCTTTCTTTGGAGAAGATCGGGGGGGGGGGACTGACTCTGTCATGGTTTCTTGTGGCCAATGCAGGATGCTTGCAGGCAGTGATTCCATAGAGGAGATTAAATGTGGAGATTAAACTGGGCGGGGGGGGGGAGGGAGGAGGTTGAGGAGCCTTATCAGACAGGATGTGCCTGGAGATTCATCATGGCCCCATCTTTAAGCAAGCGAACAATCCTTTGGGAATTCAGCTCACATAGCTAACCACTAGATGACAGCGGTTCCTGATGGGAATCCTTGCAGGACTTTCAGAAATTGGCTTTTCTTCTTAAGGGGGTGGCCGCTTATTACAAACCCTTGAGCCCTGACGTTTCTTTAGAACCAGTAATAAAGAACAGCAAGCAGATACTTTGGGACTGGGCTGTTTAGAGTGGAGAAGTGAGGAGGGTGTGGAGTATTTTGACTGCAGCCCTGAATCTCCCGGGTGAGAATATGGCTCTCTCTGGGGTGTCATTTAGTATTCAACATTAAGCCTCCAAGCTGGACATTCTGCAGCCTGGCCAAGCATTCAAGGAGATGAGGAAGGATTTGGGGCAAGTTTGAGGACGTGTTAAACATTTGTTCTAATATACAAACCTATTGCAAATAGTATTCTGCACCCCGGAAGAGTTTTCTCAATGGGATGTCCCTTGAAACAGCCTGTGTGTTATGAGTTACGTTTCAGAAAAGCGTAAATCGGCTTTCAAAAAGGGTTCTGGCTATAAATTTACTCACCGCAGCGATTTTTCCTCAGAAATCCCATATGATACTTGGAAAACCTGGCTCATTTTCATCTTCAGATTCAAATAATTGGTTTCAAAGAGGTTGTTGGAATTGATCCTTGGGGCAGGGCGGGGGGGGGTGTTATCTGTGGTTGACTGCCTTTGTCTGAATTTCAGAAGTTTGCTCAATACACAGAGCAAAACTTTGCTCCCGGTATCTATCTGCAGGCAAAACCGTTAGAAGACATGCCATCCTGTGGTGAGATGGCACGTGCAATTGAGCAGTATGTATATAAGATTATATTTCTTCAAAGGGATTTTTGTTATTTGTCACCAGGCAAAAAATATTTTCCTTAAAGGGGCAGGCAGTGGTAATCGATCACCATTTCCCCACTGGGCATGGATTGGCTGGCCTCAGAATTTGTCTATCATTTTCATAGACTGTGTACAAATTGTACTTTTTTTCTTCATTCTTATTATCAGCATTGGGATATTTTATTTAATTATTTATGTATATGGGGTTGTTGTTTTTTGCAATGTTATTTTGCAGATCTGAGCGGGGAGGGTAGCCTACAGGGCAGCGGTAGCATCTGTGGGGTTGGGGGAGGCTAAAAATGTATGTGTACAATATATGCATCATTGCGACATGGAAGAGGCGATCCTTATACTCTGTATCCTATGGGGATGCCCAGTAGGCGCTTTGCAGCTGGTCCATAAATGACTGTATGTGTGAACTCTGCAATTAAAGGGCCAGACTAGTGATCCTGAGGGGTGTGTTGGATTATTTGACCTGCCCAAGCGGGGCTTACACTGGGATTGGGGTTCTGCCCTTAAACCAAGTTAGGGCTGGCTCACCCCCAGTCCTCCCAAAAAGGAGTCAGGATGGGTTCCTGAGCTGGCCCAACTGCACACAGACAGATGCTAAATGGTTCCTTTGGGGGAAAGACTATTATTAGCTGCACTAATTTGCCTACTTAGAAAACTTCACCAGCTGAGTTTCTGCCTCTTGGGTAGCTGCAGGCCAGGCAGGAATCCACTCAGCTCTGTTACAGATGAGGAGAGGCAGATCGGCAGTGGATCTTCACGATGACGGGCACGAGCAATATTTCTCAAGCACAGCTGGTTAAGTCTAACAATGAAGAAACAAACCACAAACAAACCTTCCGGTGTCGTGCAACGATGACTCCAGTTTTCTCGCGGTAGCTGAACAACAACATCTTTCCTCAAAAGTTGTTTTCGGTGTTGTTCTGCATCCACTTTGCTTCTTTTCTCCAATGCCGGATTTATGTATAGGCTAAGTAGGCTGAAGCCTAGGGCCTCTAGATCTAGGGGGCCTACCCAGCCCGCCCACCTGCCCCCCATCGGGCAGTCTCCCCTCTCCCAAAATTGCAAACCCAAGACTTAATGCGAGGGCAGGGCAACCCGGGCCCAGCAACTATGAGACTCAGGGCCAGATAAAAAGGTAAAGGGACCCCTGACCATTAGGTCCAGTCGTGTCCGACTCTGGGGTTGCGGCGCTCATCTTGCTTTATTGGCTGAGAGCCGGCATACAGCTTCCAGGTCATGTGGCCAGCATGACAAAGCTGCTTCTGGCGAACCAGAGCAGCACACGGAAACGCCGTTTACCTTCCCGCCAGAGCAGTTCCTATTTATCTACTTGCACTTTGACGTGCTTTCGAACTGCTAGGTTGGCAGGAGCAGGGACCGAGCAACGGGAGCTCACCCCGTCGCAGGGATTCGAACCGCTGACCTTCTGATCGGCAAGCCCTAGGCTCTGTGGTTTAACCCACAGCGCCACCTGGGTCCCTCAGGGCCAGATAGTGGGGGCCAATTTGAAACTCTAGGGCCCAACTTGCACATTTTTTGTGGGGCCCTAGTTCACAGCCACAGTCTGCAGAATCTTAGAGATATAAATCTGTGTGCTAGGTCATTTTCACAAGATCAGCAAAGCCCTTAAGAAATCAGACCTGTTACTGAGTTCTTGTGCAAGTTTGCACAGTTCACGTCTGGATTTTTTTAAAGAGAAGATTTTGCTGAGCTTGAGAAACAAGCAGAAGCCACCTTGCCAAATGTTAATTACAAAACAAGGCAACAAAGAGTGAGGGAACGGCAAAGAAATGACAGAAGTGCACCTCATGCCTTAGATGCACTTTCTTCAAGAGATAAGTTTAGGATGAAATCCTTTATTCCTATATTAGATGCACTGGAAGCCAATTTAAAAAGAAGTACTGTGTACAGTGATGTTGCACAATTGTTTTTTCATTCTTGCTATTCTGATAGCATCTAAGCAAGAAATTCAGCAAGGTCTTGAACTGTTGATGGAAGCATACCCAGAAGATATTGACCCAAAACTTATTGATGAACTTTTGCACTTTCACCTGTACATGAGACAAAGCCATAGGTTTACAGCAGAGCACTCACTGTCTGTCTCATGCAGACCTTTATCAAATGATATACAAGGGGAAAATTCAGATGGCCTCTCCTAATGTGGAAGCAATCTTGCAGCTGTTTCTTAGCTTTACAGTCAAGTCACTAACTGCTCGGAAGAGAGGAGTTTTTCAAGATTGGGAGGGGCCTCACAGCCTAGGGCAGGGGTCAGCAAACTTTTTCAGCCGTGGGCTGTCCCTCAGACCTTGTGGGGGGCCGGACTATATTTTGAAAAAATATATGAATGAATTCCTATGCCCCACAAATAACCCAGAGATGCATTTTAAATAAAAGCACACATCATGCTCATGTAAAAACACCAGGCAGGCGCCACAAATAACCCAGAGATGCATTTTAAATAAAAGGATACATTCTACTTATGTAAAAATGCGCTGATTCCCGTGGGCTCCCGGATTTAGAAGGCAATTGGGTCACATTCGGCCCCCGGGCCTTAGGTTGCCTACCCCAGGCCTAGGGCCTTTCTTCATCTAAATCTGGCCCTGCTTTTCTCCCCCCCCCAAAAAAAATTAATAGGGTTTTGAGAATAAGTAAATCCATCAGTAGAGGAAGCTATCTGTTCAATAAAGTATGTGGATGCAATTGCATCACACCCTCACCCTTCCCTCATCCAGCAAACTAACTTACACTGAAGCACTGTAACTAGCAAACTGCAATTGAAACGAAACCCCCCTCCCCACCACAACAGACCCTGTGGCTCCGGGTGTCATAAGAATAAAAATGTCCCATTACTCCTCAGCAGGTGTAGCAAAGGAATAATCATTTACACGCCAATCATAATGCACACCAAAATTTATTAAATCTATCAAATGAGCCGTTTACTTCAAGACCTTCCTATACTGTACTGCGAAGGAGGAGATGAATCGTCAGTTTTACCATTGCCAAAAGTGGTGAAATCAAACCACACTTTGTTTCTTTAATCTCTGCCCACTTCGTTCTTTTCTTTTCCTCCTCTCTCTCTCTCTCTCTCTCTCTCTCTCTCTCTCTCTCTCTCTCTCTCCTCTCAAGAATTTGGCTGCTCCAGGCATGGATGGCTTGGTCATCTGCATGAAAGTTCACCGTCCTCTTCTGACACCTGGGCACCAGGGGTGGAGCTCTGCTGTAGGAAGTGGGTGGGGCTGTTCCTTTTTGCTGAAAAGGCTGGCTTATTCGCACGACCCATTATTGAGAGAAGAGGTAGAGAGGTGGGTGCCTGGGACGTCCTGAACATCCTGCTCCCAAGGGGTCGTGCCCGCCAGCTAGCCCACTCCACATTACCTGAGCCTCCAGCATGGCCACATACAACCTCCAGGTGGTGACTGGGAAGCAGCTCCGTGCTGGCACCATTGACTCTATTTTTGCCACCTTGGTGGGCACCCAAGGCGAAAGCCCCAAAACTGTGCTGGACAACTGGGGCCCAGATTTCTATAGAGGAGCGGTGAGTGGTTCTGAGCAGGATGGGTTGGGGGGGCGGGGGGCGGAGCACTTCTTTTTTTAAAAAAAGGGCATATTTTACATTTTCCTCCGATGAGCTGGGTAACTGAAAAAAGCGGAGTCAAATCTTCCCCAAGGAGCAAAATAATAATATTTAAGAAGTAAAATGTTAAGTATGCTTTCTTGCTACTGAGAAAATGGAAAAAATATGTTGTTGCACTTTCTCCTGGGAAGAAATTGAGTTTGTGTGTTTGATTTGCTGGTTTGATACGTGCCTGAAATCAACGTTCTCTTTTGCCTGCTCATGCTTTCCATGTTAAAACTTGCTGATAGTTAGGTGCGTTTATTTCTACCCCTCTGGGCATAGCTTTCCCCCTTCCTAATATTGTGTAACAAGTCAGTGGTTATCCAGTTAAACGCTTCCAGTGACATTTAAACATGCTATATGCACTGAGTTTTGAATAAAACCCCAACAATATAAAAATGTCTGATGATTTCATAGAATAGTAATTCAAAATAATACGAGACATCTTGGCCCTATTAATTTTGTGTGGTCTTCTCCACTTTCCCCCGAAGCAAGTTTAACTCTGCCTGAAACTTGATGACTTTAAAATTAGGTCAGGAGAAGAATGGAAATCTCAAGGCTCCACCCATGTAATTTCTTTTTAAAACATTTTTTTATTAATTTTTTGACAATTACCCAATATTATCAGAGTTTTGCCAATTATACAGATTCAAATGAATATCAAAACAAGTCCAATTATTTCCAGGTTTATACAATTTAATCAAAGTGGTTTCCTGTGATCCTTGATCAATGTTTTTTGTTCAGTTCTTTTATAATTGTTAAAATTTGAAAGTCAATAAAAATCATTTCCAAAAAAACACACACACAAAAAAAACCACATTCTAACAAAATCCAGGCTGCATTTCTGAGTGCAAGAGCGATAATGGGGCTTTGAAGGGCAGGGGAAGGTGAGCTGGTGCTTAACCCTCCCCCCACCGCCTGTTTTGAACTCTGTATCCTGCAACGGATTGCCCTCCTGTAGGGAAATCAGGTGGGTGTTTCCTCTTTTTCCGAGAAGTGAGTTTCATGACGTGTGGTGTAGTGGTTAAGAGCGGTAGACTCGTAATCTGGTGAACCGGGTTTGCGTCTCCGCTCCTCCACATGCAGCTGCTGGGTGACCTTGGGCTAGTCCCACTTCTCTGAAGTCTCTCAGCCCCACTCACCTCACAGAGTGTTTGTTGTGGGGGAGGAAGGGAAAGGAGAATAGAATAGAATAGAATAGAATAGAATATATTTTATTGTCATTGTCCCCTTTGGGGACAACGAAATTACTTGGCTGCTCCATCCACCCAGATAGGGCACTCCACGCAAAAACAAAACAACTACAAAAACACTGATTAAAACCATACACACTGATTAAAACCATACAATGATAAAACATAACAGGTAAGATTAGATGACTTCAAAGTCCAGGCTTCCCATTCAAGGCCGCGATCGCTCTGGAGAAGAAGCTGTTTCTAAGACGGCTTGTTCTTGTTGTCATCGTCCTGTATCCGTCCCGATGGCAAAAGTTCAAATAGACGGTGAGCAGGATGCGATGGATCTTTCACTATGTCCAGTGCCTTTCTGTGGCACCTCATGGCATAAATCTGCTCTAAGGTGGAGAGCGAGCAGCCAACAATGCTCTCTGCTGCCTTAACAACTCTGCACAACCCCATCCTGTCCTTGGTAGTACAGCTTCCGTACCACACACATAAGCCATAAGTGAGCACGCTCTCAATGGCACAGTGATAGAAGTCAAGCAGCAGAATGTTAGCCGCTTTGAGACTCCTTTGGGTAGTGATAAAGCGGGTTATCAAATCCAAACTCTTCTTCTTCTCCTCCTCCTTCCTTCCTTCCTTCCTTCCTTCTTTGCTGTTGGCAAACCCCTGGTTCCCGTAACCGGAGAATATCCGGAAGAACCAGGTTGTGAAACTTACATTTTCTTTCTTAACTTAAGCTGTACTCTGTTGCAAGCGGCTTTTGTAATGGTCTTGTTCTGAAGAAAACCAAGTGCAGCAAAGGAATGCAATATTTTTATTTATTGCATTTTTTATGAATGAAGGGTATGCAATCAGTGTGGATGAGGAGTGGGGAAACACAATCCAGTCCTGGGGCCAAAACGCAGTCTTCTGGTCCACTCTATCTGGTCCTTGAGAGTCTGCGCAGGATGCATCCCTCCCCACATGACTTCACAATGGTGGAAAACATCCTGGAATTTTGATAATCCCTCTCCTTTGCCCAGGTGGCGGGCAGAGGAGTGTGCAAGCGTGTGTAGGAATTTGTCTACTGTACAAAGGTGAAATTAAGATTAATTGCTCTGCCCTACCTTTGCCTCAGCACGCGGGTGGCGCTGTGGGTTAAACCCCAGAGCCTAGGGCTTGCCGATCAGAAGGTCGGCGGTTTGAATCCCCGCGACGGGGTGAGCTCCCGTTGTTCGGTCCCTGCTCCTGCCCACCTAGCAGTTCAAAAGCACGTCAAAGTGCAAGTAGATAAATAGGTACCGCTCTGGCGGGAAGGTAAACGGCGTTTCTGTGCGCTGCTCTGGTTCGCCAGAAGCGGCTTAGTCATGCTGGCCACATGACCCGGAAGCTGTCTGTGAACAAACGCTGGCTCCCTCGGCCAGTAAAGCGAGATGAGCACCGCAACCCCAGAGTCGGACACGACTGGACCTAATGGTCAGGGGTCCCTTTACCTTTACCTTTACCTCTGACCAGCCCACCATCCACATGTGGCCCCCGGAAGGGAATGAGACCCTCGAGCTTCCCCAATGATGGATTGTACGGCTCTAGATGGACCAATGGTCTGACTCAGCGTAGGCAGTTCAGCGTGGTGCAATGGTTAGAGTGCTGGACTAGAACCTGGGGGAGACCAGGGTTCGAATCCCCACTCGGCCACGAAGCTCACTGGGTGACCTTGGGGGCCAGTCACTGCCTCTCTCAGCCTAACCCTACCTCTCAGGGTTGTAGTGGGGATTAAATGAGATGGGGTGACCCGTGTACACCGCCGTGAGCGGCTTGGGGGGAAAGGAGGTCCCTGTGATCTCCGGATGAAGGGCAGTACATAAATGCAATGAATGAATGAATGAATGAATGGGCCTCATCCACACCAATTGCATACCCTCCAACATTTCTCTGATGAAAATGGGGACATTCTGTTCTACACCAGGAAGATTCTGGGATATTGGGTCCCTTGATGGGGCGTTGGACTTTAAAAGCCAACCCCAAATTTTCTTATAATGTTGCAGGATTCTCAGTCAATAAGACAGACACCAGGTTCTCCGTGGAAAAGCCTTTGGTTTATTAAGCTGCGCAGCTGGCTACAGTGGGATAGCTCCCGAAAGCTGAGCCTCGTACCTAGAGCGGAGCAGGGTTTTTATAGTGTGAGACAAACAACTATCAGCAGAATATATGGCCACGTCCAGAACAGGATAAAATTTTGCCCTCAAGCAAGCAAATCGCAAGAATCCCATCCCACCAGTTCCTCCCCTGGGGAACTTGATTTCCAAGCAAGTTTTGTGATTAGTTCCCTTCTCAAGATAACCTCACTTCCTCCTTCCTTCCCAGAAACTGCTATCTTTGCAGACAGAGACAAACACCGTGTCTGCTTCTATTTGGGGCAGGGGGTGCTGTTGCATCCATCAATAACAGTAATAATAATAATTTTTTTATTTGTACCCCGCCCATCTGGCTGGGTCTCCCCAGCCACTCTGGGCGGCCTCCAACAGATATTTAAAATACATCAAAATATCACAGGTTAAAAACTTCCCTAAACAGGGCTGCCTTCAGGTATTTTCTGAATGTAGGATAGTTGTTTATCACTTTAACCTCTGCTGGGAGGGCGTTCCACAGGGCGGGTGCCACCACCGAGAAGGCCCTCTGCCTGGTTCCCTGTAGCTTTGCTTCTCGCAGTGAGGGAACTGCCAGAAGGCCCTCGGCGCTGGATCTCAGTGTCCGGGCTGAACGGTGGGGGTGGAGACGCTCCTTCAGGTATACAGGACCAAGGCCGTTTAGGGCTTTAAAGGTCAGCACTAACACTTTGAATTGTGCTCGGAAACGTACTGGGAGCCAATGTAGTTCTCTCAGGACCGGTGTTATGTGGTCCCGGCGGCCACCAGTCTAGCTGCCGCATTCTGGATTAATTGTAGTTTCCAGGTCACCTTCAAAGGTAGCCCCACGTAGAGCGCATTGCAGTAGTCCAAGCGGGAGATAACTAGAGCATGCACCACTCTGGCGAGACAGTCTGCGGGCAGGGAGGGTCTCAGCCTGCGTACCAGATGGAGCTGGTAGACAGCCGCCCTGGACACAGAATTAACCTGTGCCTCCATGGACAGCAGTGAGTCCAAAATGACTCCCAGGCTGCGCACCTGGTCCTTCAGGGGCACAGTTACCCCATTCAGGACCAGGGAGTCCTCCACACCTGCCCACCTCCTGTCCCCCCCAAAATAGTACTTCTGTCTTGTCAGGATTCAACCTCAATCTGTTAGCCACCATCCATCCTCCAACCACCTCCAGGCACTCACACAGGACCTTCACCGCCTTCACTGGTTCTGATTTGAAAGAGAGGTAGAGCTAGTCCAACAAGCTAGTCCAACAGTAGGTTAGTCCAACAAGCAGCTAGCTGCCTGAGTGAGGATGGGGTTCTTCTGAGGGCCGCAGCGCCAAGGATGGCTGAGGACTTTGATAATTCCCGTAGAGTCTACAGGCTAAGTTAAAGGTGAGGTTTTTCACCTGGGTTGAAATCTGTCTCTTTATCATCCCTTCCTGCTTTCTAAGGCTGCCTCTGGATCTCACGACCTTTCCGTTGCAGGTGCATGACTACAAAGTCACCTGTGAGCAGGAGCTGGGGGAAATCGTGCTTCTCCGTCTCCACAAAGAAGCTGTATTTAATGTGCTGTCCACTAGCTGGTACTGTAACTTTGTCACTGTGACGTCCCACAAAGGAGAAGTCTACAGATTTCCATGCTATCAGTGGATTGCGGGCTCTGATACCCTGGAGCTGAGGGAGGGGACGGGTAAGTGGTGGACCTGCTTAAAGAAAGAGAGAGAGACATGAGTCAACACTGTGATGCAGCAGCTAAAAAAGCCAATGCAATTCTGGGCTGCATCAATAGGAGTATAGCATCTAGATCAAGGGAAGTAATAGTACCACTGTACTATCTGGTCAGACCTCACCTAGAATACTGTGTCCAGTTCTGGGCACCACAGTTCAAGAAGGATACTGACAAGCTGGAACGGGTCCAGAGGAGGGCAACCAAAATGGTCAAAGGCCTGGAAACGATGCCTTATGAGGAACGGCTTAGGGAGCTGGGTATGTTTAGCCTGAAGAAGAGAAGGTTAAGGGGGGATATGATAGCCATGTTCAAATATATAAAAGGATGTCATATAGAGGAGGGAGAAAGGTTGTTTTCTGCTGCTCCAGAGAAGCGGACACGGAGCAATGGATTCAAACTACAAGAAAGAAGATTCCACCTAAACATTAGAAAGAACTTCCTGACAGTAAGAGCTGTTTGACAGTGGGATTTGCTGCCAAGGAGTGTGGTAGAGTCTCCTTCTTTGGAGGTCTTTAAGCAGAGGCTTGACAGCCACCTGTCAGGAATGCTTTGATGGTGTTTCCTGCTTGGCAGGGGGTTGGACTGGATGGCCCTTGGGGTCTCTTCCAACTCTAGGATTCTAGGATTCTATGAGAGGGAGGGAGGGAGAAGTGGGTCCCTACTCTGCAAAATCATCTTTTTGCCTGTTAATTGTTTGGACGGCATGCCCCCCCCACACATGGTGACCAAGCGTATTTACTGTTCATAAGAAAATATAAATTACAGTGGTACCTTGGTTCTCCAACTTAATCCGTTCCGGAAGTCGGTTCCAAAACCAAAGCGTTCCAAAACCAAGGAACACTTTCCCATAGAAAGTAATGCAAAATGGATCGATCCGTTCCAGACTTTTTAAAACAGCAATTTAAACATGCAATTTTACTATCGTTAGACCATTGATCCATAAAATGAAAGCAATAAACAATGTGCTGCAGTCACACAATCAATCAACCAGTAGCTGAACTGGGTTCCACACCGTCACAAATACAAAACCGAAAGAGCCGCAAAAACAAAAACGCAAAATAAATAGCAAAAACAGACAGACCTCAGCATAACACTCCATACGGAAGTGTGGCGCTCAAAACGGAGCATGTTCGGCTTCTGAAATAAGTTCGCAAACCAGAACACTTACTTCCGGGTTTGCAGTGTTTGGGTTCCAAGTTGTTTGAATACCAAGGCGTTTGAGAACCAAGGTACCACTGTACCAGATCTGAACCGAATGAAGCAGGTTGACATAATAAACACCATCTCTCTCTGTGTGTGTGTCCCTCCAGCGAAGACACCAGCCATGGAGACTCTTCCTTTACTCCAGGACCATCGGAAGAAACAGCTTCAGCACAGACAGTCTTGCTACGAGTGAGTGTGGCTGCAGTAAACTTCTAGTAATGCAACCTGTGTGTGGTTTGTGCGTCTGTGTAATGGATTCCTGGGTTCTGCCTCCAGCTCTCAGGGGTGTGTGTGTCTGTTTGTGCTTCTAGTCCTCATTCCTTCCATTTCCAATGTTCAGAGTGTGAGTGCCGTTGCTTAGGCAGCCAAAATGGCGCCACCTGCGCAGGTTACTGACAGGCACACTTTGGGGGAACCCCAAGGTTTATAGGGATGCAACGAATTGCTCAGGGGAGAAAGCCTAAGCGCGCAGGAAACTCCTGTGCTCAGTGGACACAGAATGCCGGCTGACTGTTGGGGAGCAGGATGGGAAACCATGGATGGGAAACCCATTTGGCCCAGTGGGAGCATCTCCACCCCCATCGTTCAGCTCGGACACTGAGGTCCAGCTCCGAGGGCCTTCTGACGGTTCCCTCCCTGCGAGAAGTGAGGTTACAGGGCCTTCTCGGTGGTGGCGCCCGCCCTGTGGAACGCCCTCCCATCAGATGTGAAGGAAATAAACAACTATCTGACTTTTAGAAGACATCTGAAAGCAGCCCTGTTTGGGGAAGTTTTCAATGTTTGATGTTTTATTGTGTTTTTAATATTCTGTTGGGAGCCGCCCAGAGTGGCTGGTGGGGAAACCCAGCCAGATGGGTGGGGTATAAATGATGATGATGATGAATGGAATGGAGTTTCCTGCAGGAAGGTGTGGATGAGCAGGCGCCCCCCCTCCCGACCCCGCACTGCAACATTTTGTTTCTGGTTCCACTCATGTGTCAGGAGCCAGCCAGCAATAAATCACAAAGAGTAAGTGAAGTTAACTCTTTGTTGGGAGAAGCCAGGTCTGCTCAGGAGTGCCAGGACTAATAAGCACAGCAACTCTTTTCAGTAGGTCTTGCCCCAATGAGGCAATTGTGAAGGTCCTCACCTTCCCACAGCTGCCTAAGTCTCCTCCTCCTCCAGGTCCTTCCCGAGCAGTCACAGACTATGCCGGCGTGCCCGTCTTTTGTCCTCCCACTTCATACCTTTCCTGTTCCTGGGGGACCAGTGGGGAGGGGAGCTGGTCACAGAAGGAGGGAGAGACCCCCTGGCTTCTTTACCAGCCTGACTCATCCCTGCCTCTCAACTTCCTACCTCTCCTACTTCAGCTTCTACCTCTGATTCTGGACTTCTGTCTGACACAGACTCTCCCCGCTCACTAAGCCCTGTTGCCTCTTCAGCTTCCGATATCTCGTCTTCCCAGGGTTCTCCCTCTGACTACTTAGCATCGTCCCAACACCAGTCTTTGGGCTCTGGGCCTTCTTCTCTTGGTGGTTCCCCAGCTGGTTCCTCCCACCTTTCCTTTGCATCCAACCAGTCCATGACATTGTGATACTGATTTCCTTCTGCACAGGTGGAAGATGTTTGCCGAGGGCATCCCTTTCCACCTGGACGTTGCATCCACCGAGGAACTGGACACAAACATCAGGTTTTCTTTCGTCAAAGCAGTGGATTTTGCCAATCGCTCCAAAGCCCAGTAAGTTTGGGGATAGAAACCGCAATGTTGGTGGCAGATCACGTTCCTTAATGCAGACCACTTTCTGGGCTACGCACAGGCAGTTCCAGCCCAGGGTCTGTGGTAAGCAGTGAAGTGTAGGCGGGTTCCCACAAGGCAAGACACAGTGATAACAGCAAGAACCTTTATTGAACTAACAGAACTCGACAACAGGGGCAAGGTAAAGGTAAAGGGACCCCTGACCATTAGGTCCAGTCGTGTCCGACTCTGGGGTTGCGGCGCTCATCTCGCTTTATTGGCCGAGGGAGCCGGCATACAGCTTCCAGGTCATGTGGCCAGCAGGACTAAGCCGCTTCTGGCGAACCAGAGCAGCGCACGGAAACGCCGTTTACCTTCCCGCTCCAGCGGTACCTATTTATCTACTTGCACTTTGACGTGCTTTCGAACTGCTAGGTTGACAGGAGCAGGGACCGAGCAACGGGAGCTCACCCTGTCGCGGGGATTTGAACCGCCAACCTTCTGATCGGCAAGCCCTAGGCTCTGTGGTTTAACCCACAGCGCCACCTGCTTATATACATTTCTGAAGGCCTGGGCCACTCCCACCCCCAACGTGATTGGCTGTCTAAACTTCCACGCTGCGGATCAGGACTCAGAGTTTCAGAGCCAATGGGAGAGGCCCAAATCCTGAAATGCTCTGCGATTGGACAACATGTATCGAATCAGAACACAGGGCCTCAGAATCCTTAGTCCAGACTCAAGCTCAGGCAAACACAGACCACTGAATACATAACAAACAGACAAGGGGAAGGAGAATTCTGGAAGGAGGAATAATGCTAGTCAAAGTTGCTCTGGCCATTCGCACCTCCTACAATGCCTAGGAAAGGTCTCAGTATATCTCCTCAGAAATCCGCCAAGTGGGACATACCAAAAAAAGTCCGAAAGTGACTGACAACCAAAGTAAAGTAACAATAATATTATAATGAAATTATGTACACGTATTGAAAGCAGATGGAACATTTAAGTATCATATCATTTGTGCTGCCTGAATACCCAGGAAAATAGAATTGTAGAGTTGGAAGGGATTATCTACTCGAACCCCTTGCAATGCAGGAATATGCAGCTGCCCCATATGGGTATCGAACCTGCGACCTTGGTGTTATTGGCACCATACTCTAACCGACGGAGCTATCCAGCAAAAAACTGTCTTTGTGTGGCACCAAAAGGAAGACGAGGCTGGTGCCAGGCAGGCCTCCTCAGAAAGAGCATGTGAGATCGCTCATCTACCATGTCTTTCCTCCATGAGAATGTCATGGGGTGGGGATGGTGTCTTCTTGCATTTAGTGATGCTCTCTGTATCGTATTACACTGTTTTACTAGCCGCTGCTGAAATTCTCGTGTTGACTTCTATTGATGGTTGATTCGCTGTTGTATTTTAGCTTTGGAAGCTGCCCCAAATAGTATTGCTATTGCAGCGCACAAATGCTTTCAGTAAGTACAGCGGTACCTTGGTTCTCAAACGCCTTGGTTCTCAAACAACTTCGAACCCAAACACTGCAAACCCAGAAATAAGTGTTCCGGTTTGCAAACATTTTTCGGAAGCCGAACGTGCTCCGTTTTGAGTGTTACGCTTCCGTTTTGAGTGCCACACTTCCGTTTGGAGTGTTACGCTGAGCTCTGTCTGTTTTTGCTATTCATTTTGCATTTCTGTGTCTCCTTTTTTTTGGGGGGGGTGTGACTCTGTGGAACCCAGTTCACTTACTGATTGATTGATTGATTGATTGATTGTGTGACTGCAGTACTGTTTATTGCTTTCGTTTTATGGATCAGTGTGCTCATTAGAGAGGAAAATTCATGTTAAATTGCTGTTTTGGGGGTTGTTTTTAAAAAGTCTGGAACGGATTGATCCGTTTTGCATTACTTTCTATGGGAAAGCGCGCCTCGGTTTTGGAACGCTTTGGTTTTGGAACGGACTTCCGGAACGGATTAAGTTGGAGAACCAAGGTACCACTGTAATAGATTGGCAGCGGGGGAGGGGGGGCTGTTTCTTGTTCATGAGGCACCTTTAAAGGACAAAGAAGAGCACATTTCATCCTCACCCCTTGACGTCCATCCCCACTTTGTTCCCTTCTGACCTCAGGCAGGTAGAGCTCAAGCTGAGAGGGTTCTCCACTAGCCAAGAGTCCTGGGAGAAGCTGGAAGATATCAACAAAGTCTTCTTGTTCACCGAGACGGATTTGTCCAGTAAGATGGCAGCCCTGTTAAAAACTCACTGCAAGCAGCCTCTGATAGACCCCCATTGTGTGAATTTCGTCTCCAGCTACCTAGAGATGGGGGGTTGGTTTCCAGAAATCTGGGTCCTCAACTTTTTCCTGATTTAGTAACACAATGGATCCTACTGTGAATGGGACCTGTGAAGCCCAAAAGTGGTTGCCACCAGGACCGGTGTTAGGGATTTTGGCGCCCTAGGCGAGGGGGCAGGCCACGTGACGTCATTGTGCATGACGTATGGTGCCCCGCCCCCTTCCCGGCCGGGTGCCCCGCGCCGCCGCGGTTTTCGCCGCTGGTTGGGGCGGCACCAGGCGGTGGCGGGGGGCGAGGGGCAGGCTGGTCAGCGCCCCCTCCGTTTTGGCGCCCTAGGCAACTGCCTAGTTTGCCTAAATGGATGCGCCAGCCCTGGTTGCCACTGATATAATGTGCCCGAACATGCTTTTGCTCACTGGGAGATCCAGTCGAGGTTAGCGTCAAATCCTGGCCAATGCGCTGACGCTCATTGGATCCTTCAGTCAAGCTTTTAGTTTGCTCAGCATAATAATAATAATAATAATAATAATAATAATAATAATAATAATTTTTTATTTATACCCCGCAATTCCCGGTCCAAAAACCGGGCTCAGGGCGGCTAACAACAAATACAAAACAATGATTAAAAACAACTTTAAAAACAGCTAAAAGCAGCATAAAAAACAAACATCAGTGGGATCACCAGGGCTAACTGGCCAAGTTAGTCTTGCTAGGCCAGTAGGGAGACCAGGGAAGAATTTTAATGTGGGGACCCAGAAGGGTTTCTTCAGAAAGAAGGGAAGGGGGAAAAGGAATAGGGGATCAGGCTAGATTGAAGGCAGGGAGTAGCTCGGTTCACTGGCGTCCAAAGCTTAATGGCATTAGGAAAGCTTGCAGAATTTGTTGGATATGAAGCAAAGTCTGCAAAGTAATAAAGCAATGTACCTATAATGAAATGTGAAACAACTTAAAGCAATTTGAGACAGTTTGCACCAACTAATTAATGGTATGAAGTAATAACTGGCATTGACAAAGCAATCAGGCTGGGAAAATTGCATAATCGCCGCCTAACCCACTCCAGTTGCAAAACAGCTATAAGTTCTTGAGCAAATGAGATCACTAAATGTCATAATTACCAATCTAATGCAGCACGCCAGTCTTTGAGGCCTTCAGCTGGGAGATACAGGGGAGGTTAGTAGACAGCAAAAGAGAACAAGAAATTGGTTGGTTGGTTGCATTTATATCCCTCCTTTTTCTCCATGGACTGGAAGGTGGCTTATATAGTTTTTCCACTCCTCGTTTAATCCCCCAACATCCCTGTGAGGTAGGTTGCAGTGTGAGGCAGTGACTGGCCTGAGGCTACCCAGTGAGCTTCATGCCTGAGTGGGGATTCGAACTCGGGTCTCCCGGGTCCTAATCAGACACTCTAACCTGGCCTTTCTCAACCGTGGGTCCCTTTATGTTGTTATACTGCAACTCCCATCATTCCTAGCCAGCATTGCCAGTGATCAGGGAGGATGGGAGTGGCTCTAACCACTACACCACACTGCCTGACACTGAAAGGAAAACTGTACAGCCCCCTTCCCAAAAAACCAAAAAACACCCTAACAAAAAAACCCTGAATGCAGACTGTCCTGAATGCAGGACAGAGAAAAGGAAGGAGGGACAAAGGAAGGAAGGAAGGAAACAGGGAAGGAAGAAAGGAAAAATGGAGGGACGAAGGAAAGAAGGAAGCTGGGAGACGGTCGGATGACTCCGCCCACCACAATGATTGGCACTGAGGTGGCCTTGCCTGGGGTTGGGCTGGATCACCTTTGGGGTTTCCCTGGACAAAGAAACCCCCCCTTTTTACATGTCTGTATATATTATACATAATCTAACCTAACCTAAACTCAACATTAGACTTAAGCATTACAAAAACATTTCAAAAACCACAGCAACGCGTGGCCGGGTCCGCTAGTTAAAAAATAAAATAAAATTGATCGGTAACTGACCAGGAGATCGGACTCTTCTATTAATTTTGCATTCATTTTGTGACTCCTGGAGGCAGACCCACGTAAAAGGTAGACTATGCTATCTGGGATCAGGAAGAGAGTAACCGAGAAGACCCTTCCTGTATCAGATGTTCTCCACGCAGGGCAAGCTCAACACACTCCAGCCCTGGCTTGAGGCTCTTGTGTTTTGAGGCTCTCGCTTGTTTTGATGCCGCGGTCTAAGGCAGCTTCCTCTGTTCCTAGGATACGTGGTGAAACACTGGAAGGACGACGCGTTCTTTGGGTACCAGTTTCTGAACGGTCTGAACCCGAGAATGATCCAAAGATGCACAGAGATTCCATCTAACTTCCCTGTGACTCAGGACATGGTGGCCCGATCCCTTGGGGCCTCCACCACGCTGCAGAAGGAGCTGGAGGTGAGGAGGGAACGCGCTCTGCAGCTCGGCTGATGGGAAAATGCTGTTGCACCAGGAGAGACACACCTCTCCTCTTTTATGATGATGATGATATTATTATTATTATTATTATTATTATTATTATTATTATTATTATTATTATTAATACCCCGCCCATCTGGCTGGGTTTCCCCAGCCACTCTGGGCGGCTTCCAACAGAATATTAAAAACACAATAAATACATCAAACATTCAAAACTTCCCTAAACAGGGCTGCCTTCAAATGTCTTCTAAAAGTCAGATAATAGTGGTACCTCTGGTTACGTACTTAATTCGTTCCGGAGGTCCGTTCTTAACCTGAAAACGTTCTTAACCTGAAGCACCACTTTAGCTAATGGGGCCTCCCCCTGCCGCTGCTGCCCGATTTCTGTTCTCATCCTGAAGCAAAGTTCTTAACCCGAGGTACTATTTCGGGGTTAGCATAGTCTGTAACCTGAAGTGTATGTAACCCGAGGTACCACTGTAGTTGTTTCCTTGACATCTGATGGCAGGGAGTTCCACAGGGCAGGCGCCACCACCAAGAAGGCCCTCTGCCTGGTTCCCTGTAACCTCACTTCTCGCAGGGAGGGAACCGCCAGAAGGCCCTCGGAGCTGGATCTCAGTGTCTGGGCAGAATAATGGGGGTGGAGAATCTCCTTCTGGTATACTGGGCCGAGGCTGTTTAGGGCTTTCAAGGTCAGCACCAACACTTTGAATTGTGCTCAGCAACGTACTGGGAGCCAATGTAGATCTCTCAGGACCGGTGTTATGTGGTCTCGGCGGCCGCTCCCAGTCACCAGTCTAGCTGCCGCATTCTGGATTAATTGCAGTTTCCGGGTCGCCTTCAAAGGTCGCCCCACATAGAGCGCATTGCAGTAGTCCAAGCGGGAGATAACCAGAGCATGCACCACTCTGGCGAGACAGTCTGCGGGCAGGGAGGGTCTCATCCTGAGTACCAGATGGAGCTTTGACCGAGGCTTGTGCTCTTCTCCCAAACAGAAGGGGTCCATCTTCATTGCTGACTACCGCATCCTGGAGGGGCTCTCTGCAGGAATCAATAACAACCGCCAGCAATACATAGCAGCCCCCCTGTGCTTGCTGCATCTCACAGCCCAGGAGCAGCTCATGCCCCTTGCCATCCAGGTAACAGGTTTGGGCGGCTGGGGGCTCAGAAGATGCTGCGGATCTGCCTTTGGGAGATAGCAGGGGGGGAGGGGGAGGTTGTCCCTCCATCATGGACTGAAGGCGACCTCTGGTGGTTCTCCGCGGTACTCTGCAACCTCGTCCTTTAAACCGGGTAATGCTGTCAATTGTGCAGAGTCGACTTCCACTATTTCAACCTTATTGTCATGCACTGACTGGGTACCAAGGAGCGGTGGGAGGCAGCAGCCGGGGAGCCCCCCCCCCAAATTAAGAAGGCTCAGTGCGTAGGGAGTAGTGGCGGGACGTCAATGAGTGGTCAGAGGCAGAAGAGGGAGCAGACTTGGAGGAGAAGGTGTCGGAAGCTGAAGAGACAACAGGGTTAAGTGAGCAGGAAGAGGCTGTGGCAGAGAGCAGTTCAGACTCGGAGCCAGGAGAGAAGAGTGGTGAGAAAGGGGGCCAGGAAACAGAAATGAGTCGGGATGGTGAAGAATCTAGGGGGTCTTTCCCCTCCTGCTGCGACCAACTCCCTTCCCTGCCTGGTCTCCCAGAACACGGGGAGGAATGAAAAGGGCGGAGCAAAGAGAGACAAGATGAAGGAGTCTCAGATTGCTTAGGAAGGTCCTGGGGGAAGAGGAGACTTAGGGAGCTGTGGGAAGGCCTGAGAACCTCATTGGGGCTAGATCTACCAGGAATAGTTGCTGTTCTCACTACGCCTGGCCTCCTGAGCTGTTTGAGTCTTTGAACGAAGAGTTAATTTCACCGACACTGTGTGAGTTATTGCTGACCTCCTCCTGGCAGCACTTATATGATTGAAAGATGGCCATTTGAAATCCCAGAAATTAATGGCATGCAAGGCAAAGAGCTATGATGCTCCTTTTGTGCTTTGTTTTCCTGGCATGGAAAGAGCCATCAAGTTCTCTGCCTTGCTTACTGGGGTCTGGGATGCTCTCTTGACAGCATCCCAGAGCCTGATAAGCAGGGCAGAGAATTTACAAGCTCTCTGTGTTGCTCGGAAGGTAAGGATGCTCACAGTGGGGCGGTTCCAAGGGGGCAGTTTGAATAGACATGTTTTTCAAAACGTACCAGGCACAGAATGTAACCCCTGCACAAGATGCGATGGTACCAGATTTATCGAAAAGCTTTTGATAAAGAATCTCACCAGAGACTCCAGAGATAAAGACTCTGCAGTTTCCCCCTCCTCTTATGGATCAGAGACTGTCCAAGAAACTGGAAACAGAGAGTAGGAATAAATGGAGCAAATGTTGTATTCTGCCACCCCCACAGCTCAGCCAGACCCCTGGCCCAGAGGCTCCCATCTTCCTGCCAAGTGACCCTGAATGGGACTGGATCCTGGCCAAGACCTGGGTGCGCAACGCTGACTTCCATGTGCACCAGGTCATCACCCACCTGCTCCGGACGCACCTGCTGGCGGAGGTGTTCACCATGGCCACCCTGCGCCACCTCCCCATGTGCCACCCGCTCTATAAGGTGAGACTGTGTCCTTCATGCTGGTGGAACTTGGGACCAGGTCTACCTAAAAGACTGCACTGGAGAAGAAAGGAAGCACGTCCATTCTCTTCAGTAGCTTAGAACAAAGAGAGTACAGCACCCAAGATGGATGCTCACAGATTTATTTTTTTTAATAATGCTTTTATTTATTTTCATGGTACAGAAGATAAATTTTGAGAAAACAATGATTACAACAGTAACCAACAAATAACTTGTCCTGATGATATCACAGGCTTTTATCATGTGTTAAAGTTTCATTTGAATACTCTTAAGAGATCAAGCCACGTTTTCCCATGAGTGCTGGGTGGATTCCTGCCACAGTCTGAACTGCATGCACACGAAAGCTCATACCAAGAACTAACTTAGTTGGTCTCTAAGGTGCTACTGGAAGGAATTTTTTTATTTTATTTTGTTTTGACTATGACAGACCAACACGGCTATATACCTTTAAAAGGAAAAACAAAATAGAAACCGGAAAAAGGTTCTCTCAAACCTTTTGACCTCCCTCCCTCCCTCTATGGGTTCCATTTCTTAAAAAGTTACCTGCATCTTTTACTGTAATCTATCTATTATATTTTAACCAAATTGCTGGAGGCAGTGGAAGACAGGAGTGCCTGGCGTGCTCTGGTACATGGGGTCACGAAGAGTCGGACACGACTAAAACAACTGAACAACAACAACATCTATTATATATCCATAGTATCCAAAGTTCATGTTACTTTACTACAGAGGCGTAGGAAGGTCAGGTGGTACCCGGTGTGGAAGATTTCTTGTCACCTCCCCCCCATTGATTTTTCTTTTTTTTGGCTGCAAAAATGGTTTTACGTTATTTCATATTTTCTTACAAAGGAATAATAATAAGTAAAAATAAACTTTTATTTATATCCCGCCCTCCCCGGACAAAGTCGGGCTCAGGGCGGCTAACATCAGATACATAACATTGATATAAAAGCAAACAATAATTAAATTACCTCCTAAAAACATGTCAAAATCAAATTAAAGTCTAATTAGATGGCTTTCTGCAGGGTTAGGGTTGGGAACAGTAAGTGCTCCACTGAATTGAAATTTCAGCCTTCACGACATAGGAAAACAGCCAAGTAAACAGCTATTTTCGTGGAGGAGGGTCAAGATATTAACTGATATGCATGCAATTTCATATATAGCTATATAATCCCTAGTGTAGTAAGATAAGACCTTTGGAGCGGGCATTTAAAAAAAAAGTTTTTTATGAACCACCCTAGTAGGGCAGTAATTGTTCCTTGATAATTTGTCCCCCCCTCCATGATGGAACCTGGGGCGGGCCGCCCCCCTGCCCCCCACTTCCTACGCCCCTGCTTTACCAGTGTCATTGTATTCCTGCCAATGATTTCGACAGTTTACAGTGGTCTCTCAAATACGTTTAAAAGTTATCCCAGTCTTTCACAAATATTTGGTCTTCCTGGTTTCTGATCTTTCCCGTCAGTCTTGCCATTTCGGCATATTCCAAGGACTCAGGCCAGGACGGCAATAAACAATAATTTCTTCTATTTTTTTTGTTTCAAGTATGACACAAATTCCAGTTGCAATGATTTTTAACTCCAGGACAAGGCCCTGTTTCGTTTATTCTTCATCAGCTCTAGTTTCTTAGTTTCATAAGTGTTTCTCGGTACACTTTGACTATGAAACTAAGAAACTAGAACTGATGAAGAATAAACGAAATACTGGAAACAACAAAAATAGAAGAAATTATTGTTTATTGCCGTCCTGGCCTGAGTCCTTGCAACCTTGCTATTTGATTTTCTGAATTCTCCAAGGACTCCTATTTCTTTATTGATTTCGGCATATTCCGTCAGCTTGGTCTGCCACTCTTCTCCGGTCGGTGCTTCACTGCATGCAATACTGCCACATTAGAGATTCACTTCCCATTTTGATGTACATTAAGCCATTAACAAAGCCGTCCTCTCCCGTCTTCCACAGCTCCTGATCCCCCACACTCGCTACACCCTCCACATCAATGCCTTGGCCCGGGAGCGCCTCATTTCAAAGGGTGGCGTCTTCGACCGGGTAAGCTGCCCTGGGGTCTTGCTACCCCGCCTGAGAAGAACCGGGCTGTGCTGCTCCTAGACCTTCTCCTTCCAGGTTGTGACTCCCTTTTCCCCACCCCATGTCTCCAGGCAACTGGCGTCGGATTCCAGGGCATGGTTGAGCTGCTGCAAAAGGGCCTGAAGACCACGACCTACTCCTCCCTCTGCCTCTCAGAAGACCTTGAAGCTCGCGGGGTGTCCTCCTTGCCTAATTATTACTACAAGGAGGATGGCCTGAAGATCTGGGCAGCCATGGAGAGGTCAGGGAGGGGCGTGGGTGGGACTGGGCCGGTCTCTGTTTTGCCTGGAGCGAAATTCAAGGACGTGGAGGTGTGGGGTGTGTGTATGTGTGTGTTTGCATCTGTGTGCAGGATTGCAAAGGGTTGGTTGGGGGGCTCCAGCTCAGGTGGTGGAACATCGTCTAGCCCGGACACTGAGGTCCAGCGCCGAGGGCCTTCTGGCGGTTCCCTCCCTGCGAGAAGCCAATTTACAGGGAACCAGGCAGAGGGCCTTCTCGGTGGTGGCGCCCGCCCTGTGGAACGTCCTCCTGTCAGATGTCAAGGAAACAAACAACTCTCTGACTTTTAGAAGACATCTGAAGGCAGCCCTGTTTAGGACAGTTTTGAATGTTTGATGTTTTGTTGTATTTTTAATATATTCTGTTGGAAGCTGCCTGGAGTTGCTGGAGGAACCCAGCCAGATGGGCGGGGCATAAATAAATTATTATTATTATTATTAGTTGTAGTAGTAGTAATAGAAATTCCTAGGAGCTAAACGTTGACAAAGTGAAGGGAATTTTGCGTCTATAGTTGTAGCTCAGAAGGCCTGTATCCCCTTAATCTAGTTCCCTCTTCTATTTCCATTTTACAGCCCAATTTATTATTATTATTATTATTATTATTATTATTATTATTATTATTATTTATTAGTTTGTGCTGGATGTGGAGGAGACTTGGCATCCCACAATAATAATAAAATAAAATAATAATAATAATAATAATAATAATAATAATAATAATAGTAATAATAATAATAATAATTTATTTATACCCCGCCCTTCCCGGTCCAAAAACGGGGCTCAGGGCGGCTAACAACAAATGCAAAACAATGATTAAAAACAACTTTAAAAACAGCTAAAAGCAGCATAAAAAACAAACATCAGTGGGATCACCAGGGCTAACTGGCCAAGTTAGTCTTGCTAGGCCAGTAGGGAGACCAGGGAAGAATTTTAATGTGGGGACCCAGAAGGGTTTCTTCAGAAAAAAGGGAAGGGGGAAAAGGAATAGGAGATCAGGCTAGATTGAAGGCCAGGCGGAATAACTCTGTCTTACAGGCCCTGCGGAAGGAGATCAGGTCTTGCAGGGCCCTAGTCTCATGGGACAGAGCATTCCACCAGGTCGGAGCCAACACTGAAAAAGCCCTGGCCCTGGTGGAGGATAATCTGGCTTCTTTGGGGCCCGGGACCCTTAAGCTATGGTTATTCGTGGACCTTAAGGTCCTCTGTGGAGCATACCAGGAGAGGCGGTCCTGTAAGTACGAGGGTCCTAAGCCCATAGCTGTCAACTTTCGGATTTGAAAATAAGGGATGCCGCGAGGGCGGTGCAATGGCACCAAGTAGCCTCGCCACCCTGCGCTCCAGAGGCTGCGCGCGAACGGGAGAGCGAAAGAGCGAGCGCATAGACGGCAGGCAGGCTGTCTGTCTGGTTGGGCGTGAGGGTCTGGCTGCACAAGGCATGCAAGCTCCGCCCCCAGTCGGTCTCAGACTCCTTATTGGCAGCCGAGCAACGCAGCTGAGGAGCCTCCCTGGCCGGCAGGGAGGGAGAGGAGCTGCTTCCTTGGAAATCCGGGAAATTTAAGGGATATCAACAATCCGGGATAGCAGTGGGAAACGGCATTGGAATAAGGGAGTTTCCCGCCCAAAAAAAGGGAGGGTTGGCAGCTATGTCTAAGCCACATAGGGCTTTAAAGGTCAGAACCAGCACCTTAAACCTGACCCGGTACTCCACCGGGAGCCAGTGCAGCTGGTAAAGCACTGGATGCATATGCTCCCATGGCAATCTCCTTTTTCTGTGGGTGGAGGACCAAGTGACCCATGAGGAGGTCCGCATCCTGCAAGCTGAGCATTCTCTTATTTCCCCTTTATTTGACTCTTTCCTGTAGCTTTGTCTCTGGCATTGTCGACTTGTATTACAAAGACGACCGCTCTGTGCAGGATGATTTTGAGCTGCAGTCCTGGATACGTGACGTCTTCACGAAAGGCTTCCTGCAACAAGAGTCCTCTGGTATTGCCCAGTCCTCATAAAATCAAGGGATTTCCTATAGCAATGAACAGAGGGAGGGATTTAAGAATCCACCAATGGTTATAAAAGTAACCACGCATGCCATGCTGCTCAGTGCACCTTAATGCTATTCAATGAACTCTAAGTCACATGGGACTGAGATATATATGGTCAATAGGTCGAACGGGGGAATAGTCCCCACATAACGGAAAGTGAAAATATCTGCCAACTGACTCTTGGAAGCTTCAAAGGTCCTGAAAGGGCCAGCACCACATACCTACCCCGCAAGTGTCCCAGAAAACCCACGGCACTCTGTTTTTTCTCGTGAGAGAATGGCGACCATTTTGGACACCATGATTTCGCATATTTCTGCATTGCGCCCACCCCCTAAAAAGCGCTTTTGAGGGCTTCAATCTTGTGCTGCACCCCAAAACGTGCATTTTTGGTTGCCATGCCTGGAAAAAGCGTGGTTTTTTTTAGGGGGGGGGGCGTTGTGGCATGAAATCGTGCAAGATGACAAAGTTCAAAATGGCCGCCATTCCCTTGTGAGAAAAAATGGGTAGATGGTGTCCTGGAAAATTGTGTCTTGGAATTTATCCTTGAAATGTCGGACGGTACGGAGCCATTAATAGATGCTCACTATTTTAAAGCCTTATCTTCTGCATCATGAGGAGTACATAGTTTTCAAAAGAAATCTAACGAGAGCAGTAGCATATGGCAACACAATGTGTATACCTGCCCATATACTGCGCCCCTCCTTATTGAAAGGACTCGCTCCTGATTAATAACTTTCGTGAATTTATCATCATCATTCTTTTATTCGACCGTCAGTCAGAAAAATACATTTGTACAGAATTAAAAGCATCTGAGAGAACTTTGAAAAAAGGAAACATAAACCACAATAGAATGGAACTAAACAAATAGCCCCATAGCGATACAATCAATTAAAATCTTGCGACGCTTAGAAGCTAAAAAAAGAAATTTAGCCACCAGGGAGGCTGTATTTCTAGTAATAGTATTCAGTAAATATAAAACCTGTATTTCTCTGGGTAGAAAGCTAGATTGACATAAAAGTGGAGTTATAAGATTTTGCCTAAGTTCTACATAGAGAGGACAAGACAGAAGGATATGTTCGGTAGACTCAACCACGTAAATGCGTGAATTTAGCTTTTCTCTTCCTCTTCGCAGGCATCCCTTCTGCTTTTAAAACTGTGGAAGAGATCAAGAAGTTCTTCACGATGGCGATTTATACCAGCTCGGCCCAGCACTCGGCCGTCAACAGTGGGCAGGTAGGAGAGGTTGCTCTTTCATATTCACCTCCAGGCAGGTAGACATTGCAAGGCAGACTAAGTCGGCCCGGCTACAAACCTACGTTGGGTTTTATAATAGTTTCAACTGTCATGGCTTGCCCCAAAGAATCCTGGGAAAAGATCCCAAGATGCCCCACGCTGAAGACAGCTCTACTGGTTCTCTGGGGAACTAAAATGACTGTTGAAGCGGTTTACGTTTATGGTGTCCATGGGCCAAAAGAGAAAAGCGTAGCTGTTTTGGCTAGTAGCCATCGATAGCCCATAAATCTGCCTGACCCTCCTTGCCTCCTGCAGGAGCGAGTTCCACAGTTTAACGATGTGATGTGAGGAGAGGTCTTTTCTTTCTCCTGAAACTTCCAACAAGATTTGCAATCGAGCAGAGCTTTCATATTTATCTTTATTTCACAAATTTGTATGCCTCTCGATTGCGTAGCCCACCTCTCTGTGTTCTTCAAAACTATATATATATTTAACTAATTTTCTTTTTTTCTCATTACAAATATACTTATAACATACAATTTACGACTGGGAACTATTTACAAAATGTCTGAAAAAACAGCAAACAGATTTAGATTCATTGGCAGGATTTGAATAAACATACACAAATATTTATTAAAAATTAAAGATTTGGAACAACACGGAAACCAAATTCTAATTGACAATATGCAGAAAGAATATTGAATTAATAAAGCAGTTATGGAAGCTGGGGAAAATCCTGAGAGGGAAGGGGAGGGGGGAGGGGGGAAAGGGGGAAATTGTATAAGATTGTAATGTTTGATAAATTTTTGGAATTTGAAAGTTTTTCAATAAAAATATATTATAAAAAACAACAACATACAATTTACATAACGTCTCTCCATCCCTCCCTTTGGACTTCCCTCAACTTCCATTTCTGATTTATTATCCTCATTATATTCTGCTATTTTCCACAAATATCATATTTTTCCTTTTATTACACTATTTGTTCCCTATCCACAAGGTTGGGAATGTTTATTTAAATCCTTCCATCAAGTCAATATTCTTTCTTTGTTTCTGCAAATATAATATAAAGGGTGCGTTCTTAATCCTCGAGTGGCGGTTGCTTTTATTCGCAGTTTGATCTGGGGGCGTGGATGCCCAACTTCCCTCCGTCCATGAGGAAGCCACCACCTCAGACCAAGGGGGCGGCAAACTTGGAAGACTACTTAGACACCATCCCAGCGATCAACACCACCTGCACTATCCTGAGCACGCTGTGGTTGCTTAGTTCCAAATCTCCAGATATGGTGAGTGGGTGGCCGTCTGCTTGAGCCGAGATACCTGCATTGCCGGGGGATGGGATAGATGACCCTCGGGATCCCTTCCAACCCTATAGTTCTGTGATTAAAGGATGAGGTAAAGGTAAAGGGACCCCTGACCATTAGGTCCAGTCGCAGACGACTCTGGGGTTGCGGCGCTTATCTCACTCTATAGGCCGAGGGAGCCGGCGTACAGCTTCCGGGTCATGTGGCCAGCATGACTAAGCCACTTCTGGCGAACCAGAGCAGCGCACGGAAACGCCGCTTAGAATAGAATAGAATAGAATATATTTTATTGTCATTGTCCCCTTCGGGGACAACGAAATTACTTGGCTGCTCCATCCACCCAGATAGGGCACTCCATGCAAAAACAAAACAACTACAAAAACACTGATTAAAACCATACAATGATAAAACATAACAGGTAAGATTAGATGACTTCAAAGTCCAGGCTTCCCATTCAAGGCCGCGATCGCTCTGGAGAAGAAGCTGTTTCTAAGGCGGCTTGTTCTTGTTGTCATCGTCCTGTATCTCCGTCCCGCCGGAGCGGTACCTATTTATCTACTTGCACTTTGACGTGCTTTCGAACTGCTAGGTTGGCAGGAGCAGGGACCGAGCTACAAGAGCTCACCCCGTCGCGGGGATTCGAACTGCCGACCTTCTGATCGGGAAGCCCTAGGCTCTGGCGTTTAACCCACAGCGTCACCTGCGTCCCATGATTAAAGGATGAAGAGTGCCTTTAATAATAATAGTGAAAATATTAAGAAAACTGTGCATGCAGTTTGCAAGCTACAGCCTGGTGGGAACTGGTTGCAAGTTATAGAATTGGGGGTGGGGGGCATTTCTGCTCTCTTCTTCTCCCCTCTCCCAATTAACCTCCATCTCCAGGGAGTGCCCTGTGACATCACCAGGGGGCCTTCAAATCTCAGGGTCTGGGGTGATCCTGACCTGGCAACCCCACCCTGGAACTCTGGGCAGATCCCTAAACTGCAGGGGCCAGCAAACATTTTCAGCAGGGGGCCGGTCCACTGTCCCTCAGACCTTGTGGGGGGCCGGACTATTTTTTTTGGGGGGGTGGGGAATGAACGAATTTCTATGCCCCACAAATAACCCTGAGATGCATCCATATATATAAAAATGTTCCCATTGCGCGTTTGTCCGAAACATCCTTGCTGCGTAACCGCTGGACCAAATCGCATCAAATTAGGACACAGCGTTCCATTACCATCTCAAAATAATCTGGCATAATAAAAATTCAAAAAAACCACACCTGACATACCTAAAAGTAGCGGTAATAAGCATAAAATCAGCCACAGCAAGGCGTGGCCGGGTCAGCTAGTTTTAAATAAAGGGGCACATTCTACTCATGTAAAAACACTGATTCCCAGACTGTCCGTGGGCTGGATTTAGAAGGCGATTGGGCTGGATCTGGGCCCTGGGCCTTAGTTTGCCTACCCATGCTATACTGCCTCTTGGGGGCCTGCTATTCTTGCTTAGCCAGCCTTTTGTGAGATACCTTTCCCTCTCTTTGACAGATACGCTTGGGGAAATACCCTGAGGAGCATTTCACAGAGGATGCCCCAAAGGGTCTCATTGAGGCCTTCCAGAACGACCTGCACAGGATCTCCCAGGAAATCGAGGAAAGGAATGAGTCTGTCTCCAAACTGATCCCTTCTGGCTATGAGTACTTGTACCCGCCTGAGATAGAGAACAGCGTCGCTATATAAGCTCTGCGGGGGGTGAATCCATTTCACACTGCTCTTCCGATATTTGTTACCATATTACATTCGCATGCCGTATTTTTCGCTCCATAAGACGCACCTGAACATAAGACGCACATAGTTTTTAGAGGAGGAAAGCGGGAAAGCCCTGGTTTTTTGAGAATCAGCTCAAAGTGGTGCAGCTTTTTTTGCAAAGGGAAAAGCCCTGGTTTTTTTTTTAGGATCAGCTCAAAGTTGTGCAGCTTTTTTGCAAAGGGAAAAGCCCTGTTTTTTTGAGGATCAGCTCAGAGTGGTGCAGCTTCTTTTTCAAAGAGGAAAAGCCCAGTTTTTATGGGGTTCAACTCACAGTTTGCAGCTTCTAGTCCTACAGGTAAGGGAGCCATTTCTACAGTTTCCAGACAGATAATCTAATCAGCCAGTCACATGTCGCTGGGGAAACAAACAGCCTCCCTCTGCATTCAACAACGGAGGCCTGGGCAAGGGGGCGGGACTGGAAAGGGAGCCTTATCTCTCTCCCCGATCACTTGCTAAACAGCTGTCAGATATTTTGGACTACAACTCCCATCAGCCCTAGTATCCTAGGACATACAGTTAGCACCATCTTCTAGCGGGGCCCTCACCTCGCACGGAGTCATGCTTTTTCCTCTCTAATGAGGCTCCTCATGCACTCTGCTTGCAGCTGCTTTATTTCACTGAACTGCTGGTTCTCCTGCTGCTCCATTTGTTCGAGCCGCTCAGGGGTTATTGCTATTCCTCCCTCCGTTTCAGCTCAGTCACGCCTCACTCACAGGCCCTCCTCCAGGAAACACAGATCCCACTTCTGACACCAGTGTTGCACGCCACCCCAATCTCTGAGTGGTGTGAGGTTTTAGGGGTTCCAGACACTCGCCAGGGTTTGTGTTCCCTTTTGGGAATGAGGCACAGCAAAGACTGTGGTGTCTTTATGATATATGGTTTATTTACACATACTATATATACAACCTGAGCCTAAGAGACTCTAGTTTGTTCCATAGCCACCACCTTGGATTCAAGCAGACGCCCAACATTGCTCTGACTCTCCTGCTTGCGGCTTTGTTCCTTGGTCACAATATTCCTACTCCCTACTGCAAGCAAAGGGTGGCGTCCAAATGTTTTAGAACATAACTCCCATCGGCCCCAGGCAATAGAGAGCCATAGAATCATAGAATTGTAGAGTTGGAATATACCCCCAATGGTCATCTAGTCTAACCTCCTACTATGCAGGAATCTCAAGTCAAGCACCCATGACATGATCATATGTTGCCAGGGCTGATGGGAATTGTAGTCCGAAACATCTGGTGACCACCCCATTGAGCGAAGCCTGAGCTAAAGCCACAACATTTGGAACATGGGTAACCAGGACACCCCGATTGCTATGAAAATGGGAGCATTTGTATACATCTCCCTAAAAAAAAGTACTTCAAAGTGCAGCCCACATAGTTACAGTACTTCCACAACCAGAGGCGTAGCAAGCCCAGGTGGTACCCGGGGTGGAATTTTTTTGTCACCCTCCCCCACTTTAATTTAAAAATTTTTTAAAAAAATTAAAAAGTGTCACCCCCCTCTGAGGGTGCCACTTTGCGAGGTGTGGGGGTTTTGTGTGTGTGTCCATTATCTCTTTTTTTTTCCAATAAAGTTAAAATAAAAATTAAAATAAAAAATAATAAAAATGTAAAAAAATAAAAATAAATAAAAATAAAAAGTGTCACCCTGCTCTGAGGGTGCCACTTTGTGAGGTGTGGGGGTTTTATGTGTGTGTGTCTATTATCTCTTTCCCCCCCAATAAAGTTAAAATAAAATAAAAAATAAAAAATAAATTAAAAAGTGTCACCCCCCTCTGGGGTGGAACCCGGGACGGCCCGCCCCCCGTCCCCTTGCTACGCCCCTGTCCACAACTCACCAAAACCAAATATTTGGGGCACAAGATATATTAATGGATATATATTAATATTAATATATTAATGGATGGTCATCTGTCATGGGTGCTTTAGTTGAGAATCATGCATTGCAGGGGGTTGGACTGGATGACCTCTGGGGGGTCCCTTCCAATTCTACAGTTCTATGATTCTGTAATGGTTAGGCAAGGTCAAAAGGGACATGTCGCTCCCTAGAAATACAGAGGGAAAGGGGCCAAGTCCACAAGCGGCACCTGAGATCAGCAGCAATGGTCTCCCCACGGATGAGCCCCAGCGACTAGTTTTCAGAGACACGTTGCCTCAGACAGTGGAGGGAGACCCTAGCCATTGAGGCTTCATAGACAGTTATCCTCCACCAACCTGCGTGCTCCTTTTTCAAAGCTGCCCAAGTTGACAGCCATCGCTGCCTCCCGTGGGAATGACTTTCACAATTCGACTAGGTTAAGATGCAGTTTCTTCTACCTGTCCTGAATCTTGCCTTGGAGGCCTGAGATTTCCTGGGGGTCCGGAAGAAAGGAAGCCAAGGCGGATTTCGAATGGACCATCGGCATGCGATGTTCTGCAGTTTCTCCAATATTTTTTTTTGGGGGGGGGGGGTTTGGATGAGCAGGCAATCAGTTTCAGGAGCAACCAGTAGCACCAACCAGTGTTTGGTGCGAATGCCGTACAAAATAGAGCTGGAAAAGATTGACAACTCCACTCTCCTGCCAGATCTGGTCACCCTTGCAAGCATCAGGCCCCAAAGCCCCAATTTGGAGGTTCAACATTTCAACGCTATGGGGGGTGGCAAGTCCATAGGGCACCTGTGCTGCTATCCCTGGGTTTCTGGCTTTTAGGAGCCGTAGTCTTCAAGATTTCCCAGTAGTGATGTATGGAAGTGAGAGCTGGACCATAAAGAAGGCTGATCGCCGAAGAATTGATGCTTTTGAATTCTGGTGCTGGAGGAGACTCTTGAGAGTCCCATGGACTGCAAGAAGATCAAACCTCTCCATTCTGAAGGAAATCAGCCCTGAGTGCTCACTGGAAGGACAGATCCTGAAGCTGAGGCTCCAAGACTTTGGCCACCTCAGGAGAAGAGAAGACTCCCTGGAAAAGACCCTGATGTTGGGAAAGATGGAGGGCACAAGGAGAAGAGGACGACAGAGGACGAGATGGTGGGACAGTGTTCTCGAAGCTGCCAACATGAGTCTGACCAAACTGCGGGAGGCAGCGGAAGACAGGGGTGCCTGGCGTGCTCTGGTCCATGGGGTCACGAAGAGTCGGACACGACTAAACGACTCAACAACAACAAGTCTTCAAGATGCCTTTTTGCAGAGCAGGCTGGGAGACAGCTGTGCTTAGATGGACGTACTGTTTTCTACTTCCGGGGGGTTGAGGTAGTGGTACGGCAGAGGCAGCCTCCGGTTCCGCTCCTCAATTTCCATGGAGATCTGGGCCAGGCGGTTCTGGAAAGCTGCAATGACCTCCTTTGGCCCCTCTTCTGTGAAATGTTCATCAGGGTAGCACCCCAGCGGTCTCTGGAGGGAGACGAGAAACGAGGGTGAGGTTCTAGAAAAGGTGTTTCCCAACCTTTTGGCGCCACTGCCCGCTTGGTGGGAATGTCCAGGGTGGCAGGAGAGGATATATTGTTTATTAACATCCTTCCTAACTTGCGTTAGCAAGTTCCTTTACTTAGCAGAGTGCATTCCCCTTTACACAGCAGAAAGCTAGTTGCAAAATCGTGTGAGTTTCTTAGGACAATACGCAATTCAATCTGGCTTGTCCAGATTGAAATGCATTCTAATATTTGTCTGGTAAGACCCCTTGAATCCCTCCTAAAAGAATAAAGACACCACAGTCATATTCATAAGCAATAAGAAGAAAGTTTACTCACGATCAGGCAGAGAAGGAAGGAAGGAGGAAGGAGTTTGGATTTGATATCCCGCTTTATCACTACCCGAAGGAGTCTCAAAGCGGCTCACATTCTCCTTTCCCTTCCTGCCCCACAACAAACACTCTGTGAGGTGAGTGGGGCTGAGAGACTTCAAAGAAGTGTGACTAGCCCAAGGTCACCCAGCAGCTGCGTGTGGAGGAGCAGAGACGCGAACCCAGTTCACCAGATTACGAGTCTACCGCTCTTAACCACTACACCACACTGGCACAGAGCACTCTGAAGGCAGGCTTAAGGCTTAAAGTTACAAACTTATACTAACAGGTTTACCCCATAAGGGAGATGACCTGTGGGACTGCTTGGCTGGCAGTCAGGAGTTCATTCCAGGAAGTTCTCAGGATGAAAAGAAGATGGGAAAGAAGGAGATTGGCAGCATGCCTTGTTCTTTTACCTGGTCTGGAAAGGTTACGCCCACCCACAAGTCACATGCCAGGAAGGATGCTCCAGGCCAGGAGGAACAGGAAGTTTCAACTGGCTGGACCAAACATTCCCTTGCATGTCCACTCTAGGAAAACAAGGGATGTTGTATTTGACTGCTCCCAGTGGATTACATCTGTCAGGGATCTGCCAGCCCCTGCCAGTCAAGCTCTGAGTGTTTATAGAGAGCCGCAACAGATTCATCTTCGAGTGAAACTGGCAGTCCAATCTTGGGGGAGGAGCAGTTAGTGGCTGGGAGCCAGGGAGTGCCAGGGGTCCAGAGAGATAGTGGGAGACCTGGCACCACCCAGCAGACTCGCGCGGAGGGGGAAGGCGTCAGTTCCGGCGCATATATCACGTAGGAGGAGAAGGCGGCAATTTAGGATGCCAAAACTTTGGTGTTGGTGCCAAAACAGGAGGGAGGCACGTCCGGATTCTGCTTCTGACTGAGCAGACATGATAAGACTGAGCTCTGCACTGTAAATAGCTTGGCACTGAATAAAAGGACTTAAAGACAAATGGCTTTGGCATTTCTATTGAACAACCGATAAGAGAACCTGACAACATCCCACATAAACTCATCCCCAGTGCCCTCTATCCCCCCACCTTATAAAAAGCATAGACCATGTGAAAAGGAACTAGGGGTCTTAACAGACCACAAGCTTAACACGAGTCAGCAGCGTGATGCAGCAGCAAAAAAGGCAAATGCTATTCTAGGCTGCATCAACAAAAGTCTAGTGTCCAGGACAAAGGAAGTAATAGCCCCACTCTTTTCTGCCTTGGTCAGACCCCACCTGGAATTCTGTGTCCAATTCTGGGCATCACAGGGCGACCAAGTCTGAATGGTGGAAGGAGTTGGGGATGTTTAGGAGTCTGAGAAGTGACATGATAGCCATCTTCAAATAGCTAAGATGGAGCAAGCCTGTTTTCTCTTGCTTCGGAGGGTAGGACCCGAACCAATGTGTTAAAGTTACAAGAAAGGAGATTCCGACTCAACATTGGGAACAACTTTCTGGTGGTAATAGCGGTTCCCACGACCCGCTAAGGAAGATAATAACACAATAAAACTCAGAACAGTAACAATTAATTGAACCACTTTATAGAACAAATTGCTTAGAGGTGTTTTGTTCTAGTAAGCCGCATATAAGATCTTTTGTAATAAATAAAATGAATTTCAGATTATATTATTTAGTGATGAATGAATCTGTCAGCTTTGGTTTTTCTCAGTTTCTCATTTTGCCATTCTAAAATTTAGTTTTTCACATTTCCATGAATTTGCAAAAGTATCAAAAAACAAATCCTTGTGAAAATTAATCAGCATTTTGGTGCGGATTTCTCCTAATGTAACCTCTTTGTATGAGAGGTTGCCTGATATACAATTTTTTACACGATTGTGTTGTATTTTTGTAACATCTTGCTTGGCTAGAGAATCGCATTGCAAAATTCAGGGAAATACAACTTCCAACGGATGGCTGCATTTCAATTTGTGTTCCTCTCCCCCGCCCCCCAAAAAGTGTGAATTAGGTAGTTTTGCCTATAAATGTGAACTGAATCTAATACTCCCAACATTCCTAATATGATTACATTTAGGGTGGTATTGAACTAAGTTTTCCTCAGAGCAGATTCGCTGAACCGAATAACTGCACATTTATTTCAAGGAGTAAAACTTATTGAATCCCACTCTTCACCCCCCTTTTTCCTCTGAGGGGCTCATGGCAGCTGCATACATGGTTTCTCCTCAACACACTTTACCCTAACAACTCTGCAAGGTAGGCCAGGCCGACAGATAATGAATGACCAGCCAACTTCACCAACGGAGCTTCATCGCTGAGTGGGGATTTGAATGGGAGTAGGGGGTTCCCCACTCCTAGTCCAACGCTAACCACTACTCGACACTGTCTCGTTCAGGTTGGCCCTTTGGTTGCTTTGCAGCAGAATACAGCATACACCTTTTCTTGCTCTGGCTGTGCTGTGTCCCGGATAAGAAGGAGACGGCCATCAGTCATGGAAGCTTTAGTTGAGATTCCCACATTGCGGGGGGTTGGACTAGATGACCCTTGGAGCCCCTTCCAACTCTACGATTCCATGATGATGATGATTTATTCAATTTATATACCGCCCTATAGCCAGAGGTCTCACGGCAGTTCACAGAACAAAATCAAAATATAAAACCACAACGTAAAGGTAAAGGGACCCCTGACCATTAGGTCCAGTCGCAGGTGACTCTGGGGTTGCAGTGCTCATCTCGCTTTATTGGCCGAGGAAGTCAGCATACAGCTTCCGGGTCATGTGGCCAGCATGACTAAGCCGCTTCTGGCGAACCAGAGCAGCGCACGGAAACGCCGTTTACCTTCCCGCCGGAGCGGTACCTATTTATCTACTTGCACTTTGACGTGCTTTCGAACTGCTAGGTTGGCAGGAGCAGGGACCGAGCAACGGGAGCTCACCCTGTCGTGGGGATTTGAACTGCCGACCTTCCGATCGGCCAGCCCTAGGCTCTGTGGTTTAGACCACAGTGCCACCCGCGTCCCGATAAAACCACAACCTATATAATCAAAATAACAACCCAATAAACACCCCCCACCAATGTCCCTCCCGTCTTCCTCTTACCCTATCCTCCGGTTCCTTGCTAAGCAGCCAAAGGAGCAGCAAAGTGTTACAGGTCGTGCTGACGTCCGGCAAAGTCTCCAGGACGCTCTCGAAAGTTGCCCCGCCCTTGATTTTTGGGGGTGGCTTCCTCATGGAGGAGGGGTAGTTCGGCATCCAGGCGCCAAAGTCAAACTGGAGAAGAAGAGCTGGAGGTTAGAGGGCCCTGGGCGGTTGAAAGGCACCTGGCATCCTTCCTCTGCCTGGGGATTCGAACCGTTGTGGGGATTCGAACCACTGACCTTCTGATCGGCAAACCCAAGAGGCTCAGTGGTTTAGACCACAGCACCACCCGTGTCCCCTTCCATGAGGATAAGGAATGCTGTTCTGAAACACACCCCCCACACACACACATACACGCCATTCTCCCTCTCCTTTCCCTCTCTATGCAATCATTTGCATTTCACAGAGTTAAAGAACAGGAGAAAGATGAAGACCCCAACCTGGCCATTGTTGACGCTGGCATGGCGGATGGAGCAGGTGAATATTACCATGGTGAGGTATTTGGTGAGCTGGGCCATGGTTTCTAGATGCTCAGGGAAGCCTGGAAGGAGAGCAAAATGGGGGTCAAGACGCCACCCCACTCAACTGACCCCCCCGGACCTCCCCCAGAGGTGGTCGCAGCGTGAGGCGATTCAGGGTCCGGCGGCCATTTTTGTAGCTCGCGATGAAGAGGGCATGGGAAGCAGACCTTACCAGAGGACTCTCGCTGGAAAAAGCACTTGTCGAAAATCTCGGCCACCCAGGCCTGGAGCTCAGGGTCCCCCTTGACAGAACCGTCACTTTTGTAGTAGAGATGGACAATGCTGTTCACGAAGCTGCAGCAATGAGAGGAGAAGGGAAAGAGTCGGTGGCAATGGCAGGTGAGGGCGCAGGAGGAGAAAATGGCTTCTCTCCCTGCCCAATCTGTTGGCCTCCGGAGGGGTGGGATTACAACTCCCACCAGCCTCCAGCTGGCAAAGCATGACTGTGGAAATGCTAGACTAGAATGTGGCAGCCAGACTGGTGACTGGGAGTGGCCACTGAGACCATATTACACCGGTCCTGAAAGACCTACATTGGCTCCCAGTACGTTTCTGAACACAATTCCAAGTCCTGGTGCTGAACTTTAAAGCCCTAAACTGCCTCAAAGCCCCTGAAGGAGCGTTTCCACCCCCATCGTTCAGCCTGGACGCTGAGGTTCAGCTCCGAGGGCCTTCTGGCGGTTCCTTCATTGCGAGAAGTGAGGTTACAGGGAACCAGGCAGAGGGCCTTCTCGGTAGTGGCGCCTGCCCTGTGGAACGCCCTCCCAGCAGATGTCAAGGAAATAAACAACTACCCGGTATCTGACTTTTAGAAGGCATCTGAAGGTAGTTTTCAATGTTTGATGTTTTATCGTGTTTTTAATATTCTGTTGGGAGCCGTCCAGAGTGGATGAGGAGGCCCAGCCAGATGGACAGGGTATAAGTAATACAATTAATTATTATTACAGTGGTACCTCGGGTTACATACGCTTGAGGTTACATATGCTTCAGGTTACAGACTCTGCTAACCCCGAAATATTACCTCGGGTTAAGAACTTTGCTTCAGGATAAGAACAGAAATTGGGCAGTGGCGGCGCAGGGGCAGGGGGAGGTCCCATTAGCTAAAGTGGTGCTTCAGGTTAAGAACGTTTTCAGGTTAAGAACGGACCTCCAGAATGAATTAAGTACGTAACCAGAGGTACCACTGTATTATTATTATTATTATTATTATTATTATTATTATTATTATTATTGGTAGTCGCTGCGAAAAGAGAATGCTGCAGTAGATGGGCCTCCATTGGCCTCATCTAGTCTCACAGACTGATATGTCTGATGGTTGAACCATCTTACCAACGAAGCCGCCAGAGAGACTCTCTTGACCTAAGCGTGTCCGTAATGATGGCTTCTCCCCCAGTGAGATTTTGCTTGCAAACGACACAACCTACTTAGCAATAGTCTTAAATCTTGTTCCTTCCCGAGTCTAGCAATTCCAGGATTTAAAAGATGGTCTGGAGGTCTGCCTTTGCTTCCCCCCCCCCCCCAGTGTCCCCAGCAGGAAACCTTGGCCCTCGCTTCCTGCTTTGTCCCTCTCCGCCCTCCCGGAGCCCGGATCGCACCTCTCGATGGCTTCCCAGAGCTTCATGCCGTCCTCCTTGTAGTAGTAGCTGGGGAGTGACTCCAGCCCCCTCTCCCGGAGGTCGTCAGGGAGGCAGAGTGCGGAATATGTCAGTGCCGAAAGACCTTTAGCCAGCAGGTGTGACAGACCGTGGAAGCCCGTGGCCATGGCCTGGGAGAGAGAAAAGGCCCATTTTGAGACGCTTGTTTACACAGTGGAGCAAATGCAAAGCCAAGCACCCTGGGGAAAAACGGGACATCTTGCTTCTTTTCATGAGAGATCACGGCAGCCGTTTTGGGTGCCCTTGCGCTTTGATGTTTTATCGTGTTTTTAATATTCTGTTCCCAGCCAGATGGGTGGGGTATAAATAATAATAATAATTTTTTTATTAACAGTTTATTTCCCATACGTGGGGCAAAGTGTTCATTG
The DNA here is from genome assembly GCA_034641385.1 of Darevskia mixta. Lineage (NCBI taxonomy): Eukaryota > Metazoa > Chordata > Lepidosauria > Squamata > Lacertidae > Darevskia > Darevskia mixta. Next base: position 1,076,463 of record JAWWNH010000044.1, on the reverse strand, counting down.
TGGGCAACTGTCCCCAGGATCAGACTACTAAGGGTTAAGCAAAAGATCCGCGCTTACCAGGTCTATGAGGCCGCCTGGAGCAAAGAGGTTCCCCCTGCCCAGGACGTTGATATGGAGCGTATATCTGAAGTGTGGGATTAACAGCTGCGGGTGAGAGAGAAAAAAACAAGAAGGTCAGAGAAAGGAGGTCACTGGGGGTGGGGGAGTCCAAGGGAGATGTGAGATAATCCCCTTCCCCAAACCTTGCTCAGGCCAACTCTGGGTATGTCCTCCCTCCACAAATATTTTCATAGAATTGCAGAGTTGGAAGGGACACCCAAGGGTCATCAAGTCCAACCCCCTACAACGCAGCTTAGAAATCCCTGGCAGATGCCCCCCCCCATTGTTTAAAAACATCCCATGAACGAGGTTTAGAGTGAATTTCTCCCAACATATGCGTCTTTGCATGCCGTTGGACCTGATGGACACATTTGTTGCAAAGCCAATTCCCTAATAATAATAATCCTAATCCAGTTTTGTACCTTCTTTTCACTATTATACGCATTCATACGCACACTTTGCCCTGTTATGTGCATTTTTGCTGCACGTCACTGGACAACTGCCGTGGGGGAAAAAATCAGAGAGGCATAGATTTCAAAGGACAAAATGTCACAAACACACGTACCCATTCCAGATAACGTAGCAAATAACCCAGCTTCAGTGCTTGCAAGGGGGCACTGAAATGCCCCTGAGGGATGTCAACAGGGTAGCCACAAATGAGGAGGACTAGGGGTGTGACTAGGATAGGGTTACCAGACGTCCCCGGATTTTCAAATCTGTCCCCGGGAAATGTGGCCGGAAGTCCCCATATTATGCGCAACACATAATATGGGGACTTCATGCAATGAAAAATGGCGGGCGCCATGGCAGCGAGCAGCTCCTGAAGCCAGCCAGAGCCAACTGCGCTACCAGACTGGCTCCGGGTTGCTGACTGCTGCTGCCGCCGCCACTGCCAAAGGGGAACTGGGGACGTCCGGCAGTACAGATCTCCTGCCCCCTTCCCCCTTTGTTTTGACTGACAAAACAAAGGCTCAGGAGTCGCGGCCGGCCGTTGCCCAGTTTTGTTAAAAAAAACTCGGCACATTTATGTTTTGCAGGGTACAAAAGAAGGGCTTTGCATCTTGCCTGGCAGAGAAACCGTGCGCCTTGCGCCCCTCCTGGGCAACGCCCGCCCGCCCACGACTCCCGAGCCTCCCCCGATCTGTCAAAACAAAGGGGACAGGAGATCGGGGGTCACGGATGGGCGGTGCGCCGTTGCCCAGTTTTTAAAAAACTCTGCACATTTATGTTTCACAGGGTGCGAAAGAAGGTCTTTGCACCTTTATACAATATGCATGTGTGCTTGGGGCTCAGGGTCTTTTGCCTCACCATCCCCACTATTGACTCCCTGTTGCTACTCAGCTTCAAAAAAGATTGAAAAAGATCTGGTAACCATAGGCTAGGAGGGACTAGGAGGATGCAGGTGGCGCTGTGGTCTAAACCACAGAGCCTAGGGTTTGCCGATCAGAAGGTCGCCAGTTCGAATCCCCGCGGCGGGGTGAGCTCCCGTTGCTCGGTCCCTGCTGCTGCCAACCTAGCAGTTCGAAAGCACGTCAAAGTGCAAGTAGATAAATAGGTAACACTCTGGCGGGAAGGTAAAATGCGTTTCCGTGCGCTGCTCTGGTTCGCCAGAAGCGGCTTAGTCATGCTGGCCACATGACCTGGAAAAACTGTTTGCGGACAAACGCCAGTTCCCTCGGCCAGTAAAGCGAGATGAGCGCCGCAACCCCAGAGTCGTCCGTGACTGGACCTAATGGTCAGGGGTCCCTTTACCTAGGGGTGTGATACACAGCTCTCTTCTCCAAGGAGAGGGTCGGGGAGCTCAGGAGGAAGAGCTGAGAGGCACCACTGCCTCCCAGAATGTGCCGCCTGAGGCAGCCACCTCACGCTGCCCAATGGCAGGGCCGGCCCTCCCTGCAACCCACACCCACCTTGTGCACCGGTTGGCACATGGGCAGCTGCCGCAGGGTGGCCAGCAGGAAGACTTCCACCACCAGATGCGTGTGCAGGAGGTGGCTGAGCACCTCGTGGATGTGGAAAGTGCTGTTGCGCACCCAGAGCTTTGCCAGCGCCCAGTCCCACTCCGAATCGGTGGGCAAGAAGACGGGGCTCTCCGGTCCGGGTTGCTGGGTGAGCTGGAAACAGGAAAGCATAGTTGAGGCCGTCGTTTGCGGCGGTTGTTTTTCGAGAGCAAGTTACTAGTCCCTTGGGAGGGAAGCGAAAATGGTGTCACAGGTCAACACGGAGTTAACCCATATTGTTTTGCGGTCAGAGGAATATGTTTGCACTTCTGAGTTGTACAAAAGTATTCACCCAGCAGGCCCCCGTCCATGAGGCAACGGCACAAAGCCAGGAATCTTTATCCTCTAAACCAGGCATGTCCAAAGTCCGTTTCGGGGGCCTAATCGGTTTAATCCGGCCCCTGTGGCAGTTTATTTCCAGCGGTAAAATCCCAAAAAACCCTCAAAAAATCTAAAATCATAAAAAAAGGTCAACAACTTCAATCCTACAAAAGGTCAACGGCCCTTCACTTCATCAAATCTGACCCTCTTTGAAAAAAGTTTGGACACCGCTATTCTAAACCATTGGTAGGCAACTTAAGGCCCGGGGGCCGGATGTGGCCCAATCGCCTTCTCAATCCGGACCATGGACAGTCCAGGAATCAGTGTGTTTTTACATGAGTAGAATGTGTCCTTTTATTTAAAATGCACCTCTGGGTTATTTGTGGGGCATAGGAATTTGTTCATTTCCTCCCCAAAATATATAGTCCGGCCCCCCACAAGGTCTGAGGGATGGTGGACTGGCCCACGGCTGAAAAAGGTTGCTCTACAGCATGTGCAGAAACGGCCTTCTTGACTGTCGGACCCAAACTTGTCGTAAGTCAAGGTCCCACTGTATATCTGACTTTTGCCTGTCTCAGTGAACCGTGAGAAAGCTGTCTTCTTATCTTTTCCTGCATGGAATGTTTTTGTATTACTGTACTGTTGTAATCCGAGCCTTTGTGCTCACTCTCTCCTGGCTAGTTCTCAAGCTGGAAGGACGGCATTATGGCAGCTCCGTCTTAACGTGCTGGCAGCAGAGAATCTCTCTGCACTATTACTACAATAAATTAGTTTAGCCTTAATGTATGGCTTGTGTGTGTTGTTCATCAATCTGGGAACAATCACATATTACTGCGCCACCGGACTCTCTGTAGCCGGGGATGTGCGCACACGGCTTTGCTCTGGTTTGGGGCAGTCTCACAAACTGCACCAGGCGGGGTAAATGCTAACAGTTTTGTGGGAACTGAAATAACAGAAGAGCCTGGGTGTTGTGGTTCAAGGGGGTGCGGGGGCAAGCAGAGCTGCTTCCAGATGTAGCTGGTCGTGGCATTTATTTCAGCATGCATCCCTCTGCCATCCCTGAAAGAGGGCAAGGAAGAGAATTAATCCCTCCAGCTCCGGGGGTGGGGTGGGGGGCTTGGTGGAATTTGCCGCCCCAGAGGGAGACGGGCGTTACCTGGATGGCAATGGGGATCATCTCCCCCAGGGCAGTCGAGTGCAGGAGGCAGAGAGGAGCAGAGATATGCTGGAGGGAACCGTTCAGCTTGGCGGCCGGGACGCCTTCGAGAATCTGGCAGTCGATGAGGAAGATGGTGCCCTTCTGTAAGTCAACGCAAGAGGAGCCGGCCATTAATAGGATGAAGGGGTGAGGTAGGACAATAATACGCCTCCAAAATGAAAAGTGGCATCTATCTAGCAAAGGCTTTCTGGGAAACGATATATAATGAGTTAAAGAAAATGTTCAAAAAACCCTAATCATCATCATCATCATCATCATTTATTATTTATACCCCGCCCATCTGGCTGGGTTTCCCCAGCCACTCTTGGCAGTTTCCAACAGAACATTAAAATGCCGTAATCTATTAAACATTAAAAGCCTCCCTAAACAGGGCTGCCTTCAGATGTCTTCTAAAAGTCTGGTAGTTGTTTTTCTCTTTGACATCTGGTGGGAGGGCGTTCCACAGGGCGGGCGCCACTACCGAGAAGGCCCTCTGCCTAGTTCCCTGTAACCTCGCTTCTCGCAGCGAGGGAACCGCCAGAAGGCCCTCGGCACTGGACCTCAGTGTCAGGGCAGAACGATGGGGGTGGAGACGCTCCTTCAGGTATACAGGACCGAGGCCGTTTAGGGCTTTCAAGGTCAGCACCAACACTTTGAATTGTGCTTGGAAACGTCCTGGGAGCCAGTGTAGGTCTTTCAAGACCGGTGTTATGTGGTCTCGGCAGCCACTCCCAGTCACCAGTCTAGCTGCCGCATTCTGGATTAGTTGTAGTTTCCGGGTCACCTTCAAAGGTAGCCCCACGTAGATCACATTGCAGTAGTCCAAGCAGGAGATAACTAGAGCATGCACCACTCTGGTAAGACAGTCTGTGGGCAGGGAGGGTCTCATCCTGCGTACCAGATGGAGCTGGTAGACAGCTGCCCTGGACACAGAACTGATCTGCGCCTCCATGGACAGCTGTGAGTCCAAAATGACTCCCAGGCTGCGCACCTGGTCCTTCAGGGACACAATTACCCCGTTCAGGACCAGGGAGTCCTCTACACCTGCCTGCCTCCTGTCCCCCCAAAACAGTACTTCTGTCTTGTCAGGATTCAACCTGTCAGGATTCAATCTGTTAGCCGCCATCCATCCTCCAACTTTTAACTTCTGTTAAAAAACCAGAAGCCTTTTTATTGGGTACTAGTGGACGTTCAGCCCGTTAAATTAACGGGCACTAGAACATCCGTTCTTCCTTCCCTGTTTCTCCCTCCCCCCTCCCTCCCTCTGTTCTTCCTTCCTTCCTTCCTCTCTCCCTACATTTTTCCATTCTTCCTTCCATGTTTCCTTCCTTCCTTCCTTTCTAGCTCCCTCCCTCCCTCCCTCCCTCCCTCCATTTTTCCGTTCTTCTTTCCCTGTTCCTTCCCTCGCAACGATGGCGCCCCCGCCCCCGCCAGCCTCTTCCTCCTCGGTGTCCTCAGGCTGCCCGACGGGGCTGAGGCGGCGGCGGCCTGAGGAGGAGGTGGAGGCGGACACAGCAATGGCGGCGGTGCAGTTTCGGCCGGCCGCTCGAAGTGTCTCTGCGTCGTCCAATCCCTGTGTCCGTGGGGGACATGCGCAGTAGCGCAAACCCACGGACGGACGGACGGCACGCAGAGACACTTGCACTTTATTATATAGGATAGTAGGGGAAGAGATACCAAGAAAAGATAAAAGACTGTTCATGTATGCAACAACAGCGGCAAGGACTCTTTTAGCCCAAAAATGGAAGCAACAAGAAATACCAGCGATAGAAGAGTGGCAGATGAAGACGATGGAATATGCAGAATTGGCGAAGCTGACTGGGAAAATCCAAAACCAGCACAATCAAGTATTCCAAAAGGACTGGGGTAAATTTATATGATATTTGGAAGAACAATGTAAGCCATTAACAACACTTGTAGGGTTATCTGAAGATTTGTAATGAGATTTTTTTTTTACCTTTATATGTTTATTTAAACTTGGATGTATTTTGTGATGAGTCTTATTAGAAATGGAAAACGTATAAAATGCTGTGATATAAAGGTTGACTTTGAAAGCCAAGAGGTGGGAGGGGAAGATGTCTAAAGGGGTAAAGTGGAAATAATGATGTGATTATATATGTTTAAATGGAAAATTAATAAAAATTACAGTATTTTGAAAAGAAAAGAAAAGTGGGATCTATCTAGCTGCCTGTCTAAGAAATATAAATTGTATCTCCTTTCCATTGACTCATATATCGCAAGTCTGTAGTAAAACTACGTGAAATTATTGGAGACAATGCAAACACCCAAAGCTTTAAATGACAATTATGGAATCTTACAAAAGAGCATTAAAATTGCGAATGAGAACGAGCAGCAAAAGCAGGGTGGGCTCAACAATTCACGAAAAAATGAACCAAGCGAGAGGATAGAGCGAAGGGCATCCCTGATCTGAGGATGGAGACATTTTGTGAGGCTGCGTTCGGGAGGTGGGGGGGGCTGACCTGCTTTTTACCTTCAGCTCCTCCCCCAGGGTGGTGTGCTTCTCCAAGGATTTGGCCACCATCTCATGTGTGACGGGGAAATTGTCTGGGATCTCGGTGCAGAGCCGGATGACGACAGGATTCACTCCGTTGAGGTACTGGTACCCAAAGAAAGCATCTTCGTCCCAGTGCGTGCTGACGTATTCTGGGGACGCAGAAATGTCCTCGGTAAGGTAACAGAGAGGGCAGATTTCCTTTGGTGGGTGTGCTAGGGGAGGCACAGGCCTTTATCCAGAGGTGGGGGCAGATGGGACGAATCGCAAAAGTCCTTCATTCCTCAGTTCCTCCCATCCATAAAGTGGGTCTAATAGGTCTGCATGTATGGCAGGATTCTGTGTGGCTACAGAAAAAAGCTTAGACCAGGGGTCAGCAAACTTTTTCAGCAGGGGGCCGGTCCACTGTCCCTCAGACCTTGTGGGGGGACGGGCAATTTTTTTTGGGGGGGGGATGAACGAATTCCTATGTCCCACAAATAACCCAGAGATGCATTTTAAATAAAAGGGCACATTCTACTCGTGTAAAAACATGCTGATTCCTGGACCATCCGCAGGCCAGAATGAGAAGGCGATTGGGCCGCATCCAGCCCCCGGGGCTTAGTTTCCCTACCCCTGGCTTAGACTGTGGTAGCAGGTGCAGGATTTAGGCTCCTGGGAATCTCAGCCAGAGGAACTTGCTGTCTTTAGGGCTGGGGAAACATGCTGGAATTGTGAAATCTCAGGAGCTGAATGCGATTTTTACGGTCATAGTCACGCCATTCCCAGAGTGGTTTAACTATCAATCCCTTTTCACAGGGAACTTTGGGAATTTTACCCCTCTGAGGGGGGAATAGGGGTCTGTTGACAACTCTCAGCATCTTTAACAAACTACAGCTCCCAGAATTCTTTGGGGTTAGATTGTTACAACCCGTTATACGTGGGGCTGCCTCTGAAGGCGGTTTGGAAACTTCAGTTGGTGCAGAATTCGGCAGTCAGGTTGCTCGCCGGGGCAAGATGGTTTGAGCAGATAACGTCAATCCTGGGCCATTTACACTGGCTGCCAATTATCGTATTTTTCGCGCTATAAGGCGCACCTGACCATAGGACGCACCTAGTTTTAGAGGGGAAAAGCCCCAATTTTTTGTGGATCAGCTCAAATTTCTGCAGCTTCTTTTGCAAAGGAGAAAAGCCCCATTTTTTGAGGATCAGCTCAAAGTTGTTGAGCTTACTGTGCAAAGGGAAAAAACCCTGTTTTATGGGGTTTAACTCACAGTTCTGCAGCTTCAGGAAGCCATTTCTACAGTTTCCAGACAGATAATCTAATCAGCCAGTCCCATGTCGCTGGGGAAACAGCCTCCCTCTGCAAGGGGGCGGGGCTGGAATCTCTCTCCCTTATCTCTCTCCCCAATCGTTTGCTGAGCAGCTGCTCAGTGGGCTTCCTTTCAACACCCCCTTCTCTCTCTTTTTTTAAAAAGCACGATCTGCTTTTGCCCCTGAGCAGTTCAGCTCCAGGGACCACACATTCGCTCCATAAGACGCACAGACATTTCCCCTTACTTTTTAGGAGGAAAAAAGTGCGTCTTATGGAGCGAAAAATACGGTAGTTTCCCGTTCTCGCTCATCTTGCTTAGGCTGAGGGAGCCAACGTTTGTCCACAGACAGTTTTTCCGGGTCATGTGGCCAGCAGGACTAAACCGCATCTGGTGAAACCAGAGCAGCGCATGGAAACGCCGTTTATCTACTTTATTTATCTACTTGCACTTTGACATGCTTTCGAACTGCTAGGTTGACAGGAGCAGGGACTGAGCAACGGGAGCTCACCCCGTCGCAGGGATTCGAACCACCGACCTTCTGATCGGCAAGCCCTAGGCTCAGTAGTTTACACCACAGCGCCACCCGCGTCCCTTCTGGATGAAGATACTGACCTGAAACAGGGGATCGATAAAACCAAAAAGCCCTTCGCACATCATCCAGCTTCCGCCAAGAATTCTTACAATCCAGCAAACCCTTCAGTTTCAACTCAACTTCTCTGGCATTCAGAAAGGAAAATAAAGCATATTGAAGAGTGGGGAAAACTGGGTCTCCAAAGCCCCCCTTGCTTCTCTGCCCCCCCCCTCAATCTATGACTGGCAGAAATGAAAAAAGGCTACAGCATAGATATTTCCCACAGCATAGTAGGGAGGAACTTCACCTGTTGAGTTCCTGCCTGCTCTACAAGCCTTAATGGCAAAAAGGCTGGGAATTTTATACTAATGATAATAACAATAATAATTTATTATTTGTACCCCGCCCATCTGGCCGGGTCTCCCCAGCCACTCTGGGCGGCTTCCAACAAATATCAAAATACATTAAAATATCACAGATTAAAAATTTCCCTAAACAGGGCTGCCTTCAGGTATTTTCTAAAGGTCATGTAGTTGTTTATCGCTTTGACCTCTGATGGGAGGGCGTTCCACAGGGCGGGCGCCACTACCGAGAAGGCCCTCTGCCTGGTTCCCTGTAGCTTTGCTTCTCGCAGGGAGGGAACTTCCAGAAGGCCCTCGGCGCTGGATCTCAGTGTCCGGGCTGAACGGTGGGGGTGGAGACGCTCCTTCAGGTATGCAGGACTGAGGCCGTTTAGGGCTTTAAAGGTCAGCACCAACACTTTGAATTGTGCTCGGAAACGTACTGGGAGCCAATGTAGATCTCTCAGGACCGGTGTTATATGGTCCCGGGGGCCACTCCCAGTCACCAGTCTAGCTGCCGCATTCTGGATTAATTGCAGTTTCAAGGTCACCTTCAAAGGTAGCCCCACGTAGAGCGCATTGCAGTAGTCCAAGCGGGAGATAACCAGAGCATGCACCACTCTGGCGAGACAGTCTGCGGGCAGGGAGGGTCTCATCCTGCGTTCCAGATGGAGCTGGTAGACAGCCACCCTGGACACAGAATTGACCTGCGCCTCCATGGACAGCTGTGAGTCCAAAATGACTCCCAGGCTGGGCACCTGATCCTTCAGGGGCACAATTACCCCGTTCAGGACCAGGGAATCCCCCACACCCGCCCGCCCCCTGTCCCCCAAAAACAGTACTTCTGTCTTGTCAGGATTCAACCTGTCAGGATTCAATACTGCCACGGCTCATTCCACACACTGGTACATCCTTGCCAATCCACAGTCGTTCCCTTGTCAGAACATTTAAAATCCAATGAAATTTGCTATGAGCAAAAGGGTTGAACCAGAATTTTTGCACAAGTTCAGATTCCGGGGAACTCATCCCTCCTCCAGCTCCCGCCTCTGCCGCCCAGGTCCCAACAGATACTTACGAAGCCACCATTTGCACCCGGAAGGCACTGTATCGGCTGCAGGAATACTGGTCGTTTGGATGCAAATTGTCAACGCAGTCAACATCTAGGCATTGGGGCCAGCCCGGCTGATATTCTTTATATCTGCACCAACAAACAAGCATAAATGTTTGCGGAAATCCATAAATGGGGGGGGGGGGAACTGCATAAAAATTAACGTACCAGCAAAAATACAAATGTGCATTATATTTGATGAAAATTGCTTGCAGAAAGGTGTGCGTGACTCAAAACTGCTTTAAAAATGAGTATAGGGAATTTTGCAGGAAAATATTGCTAAATTTTCACAGGGACGTAGAAATTAGCCCCTCAAAGTGATTTGGAAATGGGGGAAACTGAACTAAAGACTGGCAAAGCGAGAAACTCTGGGGAGAGCCACAACATACATTCAATGCACACAACTTCTCCCAAAGAACCCTGGGAACTGCAGTTTCCCCTCACTGAGCTACAGTTCCCAGCACCCTTGCCGAAGGACAGCTCCCAGTTTCCTTTGCAGTAAGTGCTTTAAATGTATGGTGCCGAGAGCGCCCTGAAATCTTATTCGGCTCCTGAGATTTCACAAGCATTTTATGCCAACCATAAGGATGCAGGTGGCGCTGTGGGTTAAACCACAGAGCCTAGGGCTTGCCAATCAGAAGGTCGGCGGTTCGAATCCCCGCGACGGAGTGAGCTCCTGTTGTTCGGTCTCTGCTCCTGCCCACCTAGCAGTTCGAAAGCACGTCAAAGTGCAAGTAGATAAATAGGTACCACTCCGGCGGGAAGGTAAACGGCGTTTCCGTGCGCTGCTCTGGTTCGCCAGAAGCGGCTTAGTCCTGCTGGCCACATGACCCGGAAGCTGTACACCGGCTCCCTCGGCCAATAAAGCGAGATGAGCGCCGCAACCCCAGAGTCGGTCACGACTGGACCTAACGGTCAGGGGTCCCTTTACCTTTACCTTTAGTAGGGGAGTAATTGTTCATTGATAATTTGTCACCCCCTCCTTGGTGGAACCTGGGGTGGACCGCCCCCCCGCCCCCTACTTCCTACACCCCTGAGAGAACCCAATGTTGACAGATTGGCTCGTCCCTGCAACCGACTCCTGGCCTGTTCAGGTGAGCTAGCCACAGAATCTGCTCACCTGTACGCCTCTTGCTTCGCTCGCAGCTCATCTCTCCGATGTTGTAAGAGCAGCTCGTTCTCCTCGTCCATGCGAACGGTTTTGGCTAGAGGCGGGTGGAATGGAAAGAGATTTTTTTGAGGGGAGGAAAGATCTCAGGACGGGGCTTTCTGGCTCCATCCCTCTGAACCCAGGGCCAGCTTTGGGGCCACAGCCCTGTCTTTGTAGAACCAGAAATCTTTCTCGATCACGGCAGGAAAATCTCCTCTGGATTTCTGTCTGCCCCGTAGCTGTGGCAAGCGCAGAACAATGTGCCCACAAGGAGCAGAATAATAGCATAAGAAGCGCCGGCTGCTGAATCAGGATCTAGCTCAGCATTCAAATATCGCAAGGTTTTCAAATATCATAACGTTGTTTATTTCCTTGACATCTGATGGGAGGGCGTTCCACAGGGCGGGCGCCACCACCGAGAAGGCCCTCTGCCTGGTTCCCTGTAACCTCACTTCTCACAGGGAGGGAACCGCCAGAAGGCCCTCGGAGCTGGACCTCGGTGTCCGGGCTGAACGATGGGGGTGGAGATGCCCCTTCAGGTATCCTGGGCCTTTGAGGCCGTTGCCTCTCCTGGGAGCCCAACTCCCCATGGCCCACTCCCAAGCATAATCAAAAACAGCAGCCGCCCAGCCACTTTCCCCGAACTATTTCCAGCCCAGCTTGTTCTAATAAGGACAAGCCTGAGCTTGCTTCCCTTCCTCTTCCCTCCCCGTCGCTTTTTCCTTTTGTGTCATGACTTTCAGATTGCCAGCCTCAGGGCAGATACTACCTTGCCACAGACCTCGTGAGCCGCACCTGGAGCCTTTTTGGCTAAAGAGCAAGTCAAGAATAATCATAATTACAATGAATTATATATATATATCTCCTTCGTGGAGTGGGTGGCTGTGGCAGCACAGAGCCCTTGGCCATGAGGAATGCTAATCGGGTAGGGAGGGAATTTCGGATGTGATACGCCAAGCCAGAAAGGCATTGCTGTTTCCCCTCTGTGGAAATACCAGAAAGCCGGACAAGGTCTCTCACCTGCCCCTTCTCTGAGCTCGAGGGTCTGGTACCCCAGAAGCCACTGGTAGCAAGGGAAGCGGTATATCTCCCCCTGGGGGGCGGCCACTTCAACGTAGCTGCAGTTCCAGTTTGTCTGGGGGAAGATGCTGTACTTCTCCTTGTGGAGCCGGACCAACAGGATGGGGCCCAAGTCCTGCTCGCTTTGGACCACATATTCACCCACCTGAGAGGCAGAAGGGGAGAGTTTAAGGCAGTGATGGCTAACCTTGACATCCCAGATGTTCTGGAACTACAACTCCCATCATCCCTAGCTAACAGGATCAGTGGTCAGGGATGATGGGAGTTGTAGTCCCAAAACATCTGGAGTGTCAAGGTTAGCCATCACTGGTTTAAGGCATCGGGGCAACCGGAAGAGGCTGCGAAACGCAAAGAAGGCGGTGTTTTCGCAACCACCTTCCCTTCCGGCAAAAGGACACCAGACTTTCTTAAAGGATTCCAGCAGTAAGCCTGAGAGTTAACCAAACCCAAATGTTAATGGCACAAAGATGGAAACAAGAAGAGTTACCGACAAAAGAAGAATGGCAGATGAGGTTAATGGACTATGCAGAACTGGATAAGATGACAGGAAGAATTCGAAACCGACGGGACCAGGAATTTCTAAAAGATTGGACTAAATTTGAGATATATTTGAAAGATAACTGTAAACAACAAATCACGCTAATAGGCTTGCAAGAGGTTTTGTGAGGTTAATCTTAAGAAATATTACAGAAATAACTTTGGAAAATAATATTTGAATTTGATTATTAAAAGTAATAGTGGAGTATGAAATACAAGAGGAAGTTAAGAAAAGTGAAAATCCCGAGAAGTGGTTGGTGGAAGTCAGAAAACTTGTATAACATATGAATGTTAAATGTTATTTAAAAGAATGTATGTAAAAATCTTTAATAAAAATTATTTAAAAAGAGAGTTAACCAAACCCAAAAGTGTTCTGTACACAATAAATCAGTTTTGAGTTTATCCCTCCACCCGCTCACTCCATCGCTTGCATCTTCACAAAGTTTTAGCCCACCGCTAGGCTATCAGAACAGCAGAAGCAGCTGGGAAGGGAGTTCGTAGATTTTTAAAAATAATCATTTTGTATGTTGCCTTTGTTTCTCAATTTGATCCTTTTACATGGTTTTGCATGTACTGTGGTATTTTATGCATTGTGCCTTGCAGTCATTTGTATTGATCATAGTAAAGGTAAAGGGACCTCTGACCATTAGGTCCAGTCGTGTCCGACTCTGGGGTTGCGGCGCTCATCTCGCTTTACTGGCCGAGGGAGCCGGCGTACAGCTTCCAGGTCATGTGGCCAGCATGACTAAGCCGCTTCTGGCGAACCAGAGCAGCGCACGGAAATGCCGTTTACCTTCCTGCCGGAGCGGGACCTATTTATCTACTTGCACTTTGACGTGCTTTCGAACTGCTAAGTTGGCAGGAGCAGGGACCTAACAACGGGAGCTCACCCCGTTGCGGGGATTCGAACCGCCGACCTTCTGATCAGCAAGCCCTAGGCTCTGTGGTTTAACCCACAGCGCCACCCGCATCCCTGTATTGATTGTAATTGCTGATTGTTCATTGTAATTGCTAAGAGTGAGCATCTGTTTCATTATCACTTGCTGGTGTTTTGAGAGTTAATTTTATTATGCACTATTATATTCTAATAGGTTATTAAATATTACTTTTTTTGATATGTCGTTCTATTTTAAAGTTAGGTTTTATTACGACTTTTTGTATCGGGTCAGGTGTGTGTTCTTCGCTGTAAATTTTGTTGCTGTGAACCACCTTGTGTATAGCAACATAGAAGGCATATGAATTAAAATTGAAATGAAATGAAAATTAGGGCTGAGCTGAAATCCTGCCGAAATCAGGGTAGACAATGATGAGCCAGGGAGGCTCGGTATAAAGGAGCTCCCGAAAACCCAAAGCACTCACCTCTCCGGGCGAAAAGTCTTTGCCGCATTTATCCAGCTGGGATTTGGGGCTCTGCCCTCGAGATCCCACCAAGGTGATGGAGATGGAATCCATGGTCCCTGCACACAGGTAGTTGCCAGTGGCAACCCGGATTTTGTAGGTAGTAGCCATGGGGGCTGCAGCTGCAGGACTTTCCCAGAAACCTTGATGAAAGCCAGCGAGGTTTTTTATTTTCCCCCTCCCTCCGCCTGCTTCCCGCCCAGAATGTGGCTGTTTAAAGAAGCCCAGCCAGTTCCCCCACTGCCCCGCCTTGCAGGGTTGACGCTTGGGAGAGAATTTGGGAGTAACCACCAGGCGGCCCCTCCTGACTCCCACACACGCTCACCTGGGACAGGTGCAGGTTAATGCAGGCGGGCGGGAAGTTTCACTTCGCCGGAGCTTTATCAGATGCTGGGAGATCCTGGGTTCGAGACCAGGGGCTGCAGGCCAAGCCGGCTTCCTTTTATCTGCCGGAAAGATTTAAAGAATTAACCGGTGACAAATTATTACAACACCAGAGGACTCCCCACCTCGAAGGATTATCTTTGGCTCTGCAATCTTGACGTGGGAAATTCTCACAGACTTTTGAAAGCAAGCATACCATAATCTGATTGGCTGGGTTCATAGCATGCGATACCAGCTGGTGGTGGAACGTATTTCCACAGGCTGATGGGTTGCCAGGATAATAATAATAATAATTTATTATTTGTAGCCCGCCCATCTGGCCGGGTCCCCCCAGCCACCCTGGGCGGCTTCCAGCAATTATTAAAAAACAAAACATTAAAATATCACAGATTAAAAGCTTCCCTGAACAGGGCTGCCTTCAGGTGTTTTCTAAAGGTCATGTGGTTGTTTATTGCTTTGACCTCTAATGGGAGGGCGTTCCACAGGGCGGGCGCCACCACCGAAAAGGCCCTCTGCCTGGTTCCCTGTAGCTTCGCTTCTCGGAGTGAGGGAACCGCCAGAAGGCCCTCGGCGTTGGACCTCAGTGTCCGGGCTGAATGGTGGGGGTGGAGACGCTCCTTCAGGTATACAGGACCGAGGCCGTTTAGGGCTTTAAAGGTCAGCACCAACACTTTGAATTGTGCTCGGAAACGTACTGGGAGCCAGTGTAGATCTCTCAGGACCGGTGTTATGTGGTCCCAGCGGCCACTCCCAGTCACCAGTCTAGCTGCCGCATTCTGGATTAATTGCAGTTTCCGGGTCACCTTCAAAGGTAGCCCCACGTAGAGCGCATTGCAGTAGTCCAAGCGGGGGATAACCAGAGCATGCACCACTCTGGCGAGACAGTCTGCGGGCAGGGAGGGTCTCAGCCTGCGCACCAGATGGAGCTGGTAGACAGCCGCCCTGGACACAGAATTAACCTGCGCCTCCATGGACAGCTGTGAGTCCAAAATGACTCCCAGGCTGCGCACCTGGTCCTTCAGGGGCACAGTTACCCCATTCAGGACCAGGGAGTCCCCCACACCCGCTCGCACCCTGTCCCCCAAAAACAGTACTTCTGTCTTGTCAGGATTCAACCTCAATCTGTTAGCCGCCATCCATCCTCCAACCGCCTCCAGGCACTCACATAGGACCTTCACTGCCTTCACTGGTTCTGATTTGAAAGAGAGGTAGAGCTGGGTGTCATCCGCATACTGATGAACACCCAGCCCAAACCCCCTGATGATCTCTCCCAGCGGCTGCATATAGATGTTAAAAAGCATGGGGGAGAGGACGGAACCCTGAGGCACCCCACAAGTGAGAGCCCAGGGGTCCGAACACTCATCCCCCACCACCACTTTCTGAACACGGCCCAGGAGGAAGGAGCAGAACCACTGTATAACAGTGCCCCCAGCTCCCAACCCCTCTAGATGGTTCAGAAGGATGTTATGGTCGATGGTGTCAAAAGCCGCTGAGAGATCCAGCAGAACTAGGAAACAGCTCTCACCTTTGTCCCTAGCCCGCCGGAGATCATCGACCAGTGCGACCAAGGCAGTTTCAGTCCCATGATGAGGCCTAAATCCCGATTGGAAGGGATCCAAATGGTCCGCATCCTCCAGGCGTGCCTGGAGTTGTTCAGCAACCACTCGCTCAATCACCTTGCCCAAGAATGGAAGATTTGAGACTGGGCGATAGTTGGCCATATTGGCCGCATCCAAAGATGGTTTTTTAAGAAGCGGTTTAATAACCGCCTCTTTTAGCGGGTCTGGGAAGGCTCCCTCACAAAGAGAAGCATTCACCACCCCGCAAAGCCCATCGCCCAGCCCTTCCCGGCTAGCTTTTATAAGCCAGGATGGGCAAGGATCAAGAAGACAGGTGGTTGGTTTCACTCGTCCAAGCAGCCTGTCCACATCCTCAGAGGTAACAGATTGGAATTGATCCCACACAACTGGACTAGACAGGACTTTAGCACTCTCCCGCCCCAGCCCTGCTCCCACGGTGGAGTCTACCTCTTCCCGAATCTGAGCGACTTTATCTGCGAAAAACTTTGCAAAAGCATTGCAGGAGATCTCGGGGTCCCTACCAGACCCCGGTGATGACGGTGGTTCTGATAAATTTCGAACCACCTGGAAGAGTCTCCTGCTGCTGTTTTCTGCAGATGCAATAGAAGCGGCGAAGAAGGTCCTCTTCGCCGTCGCCATTGCCACTTGGTAGGCTCGAAGTTGAGCTCTAGCCCGTGTTCGGTCTGATTCAGAATGAGTTTTCCGCCACCGGCGCTCTAGCCGTCTCAACGACTGTTTCATCGCCCTCAGCTACGGGGAGAACCACGGGGCTGTCCGGGCTCCATGCAATCGGAGAGGGCGCTTCGGAGCCAGACAGTCAATAGCCCTGGTTAGCTCCACATTCCAGCGGGCCACCAGGGAATCGGCTGAAAGGCCATCAACATGGGATAAAACATCCCCTACCACTCTCTGGAAGCCAATTGGATCCATTAAGTGGCGGGGGCGGACCATCCGAATCGGTCCCACCTCCCGGCAGAGGGGAAGGGTCGCGGAGAAGTCCAGCTGCACCAGGAAGTGATCTGACCATGGCACTTCTTTTGTTTCGCTTTTACTTAGTGTCAGATCACCAACATCCGTAGAGGTAAACACCAGGTCTAAGGCATGTCCGCGGCTATGAGTTGGGCCAAACTTATTCAGGGACAGCCCCATGGAGGCCATGCTTTCCACAAAGTCCCGAGCGGCCCCTTGTAAGGTCGTGTCGGCATGGATGTTAAAATCTCCTAAGACAACCAAGCTAGGTGTCTCCAGGAGCACGTCCGCCACGACCTGAAGCAGCTCGGCCAGGGAATCCTTGGTGCAGCGGGGAGGTCGGTACACCAAGAGGAATCCTGTACTGCCCCTATTGCCCAACTTCCAGAACATGCACTCAGAAAACTGGGTCTTCCCAAAAGGACGCCTGGTGCAAACTAATGACTTCCTAAAAATCGCTGCAACCCCCCCTCCCCGCCCAGATGGCCTGGGTTGCTGTGCGTAAGAGAAACCTGGTGGACAAGCAGCGGCAAGGACTGGCCCATCTGCCTCATCCAACCAAGTCTCCGTCACACATGCCAGGTCAAATCCTCCATCCACAATCAGGTTGTGGATAATGCCCAATGCCCAATGGGCATAATGCCCAATGTTGCCAGATCAGCTGCTTGTCATGCTGCAGCACTAATCCAGTCTGGAACCAGAACTCTGCCATCGCAGCAAGGATCTGGGTGGCCATGTCCACTACTTTAAAAAGGATATTCTTCTAATTCTTCTACTTACTTATTTTTATTTTCCAAAATTTTTTATTGGTTTTAACAAAGTAATACACTTAAAGTACAAACAACAACAAACAAACAGAAAAGAAAACAGAAACAATAATACACATAAAAACATACATACCGGTAATTCCTTTTAACCTATTAATCCTTTATCCTATATAATAATCTCCCTGTGTCCCTGCGTCCGCCGTCCGTGTGTCAGTGGAAATTTCCACTGCGCATGTACGAGACGGACGCAGGGATTGGATGACGGGAGAGGGGGGCGTGTCCGAGAGGCGGCGGCGCACGCGCGTTCTCAGTTGCGCCAGCGCCGCTGCCTCGCACGGATGTCTCCCTCGCAGGGAGGGCACAGAGCCCAATCCCCGCGCGCTCCCCCCACCATCGCCGCGCAAGCCGGGTCCGGGGCCGCCGCCTCCAGCACGGCGGGCTCGAGGGGAAGGAGGGCGGCGGGGTTAAAAAGCAAAAGGAGGGTGGCCGCCGCTCCCCCCATATAATTTCTAGCGCCCGTTTTTGTAACGGGCTTAATTTACTAGTATCATTATAAGTTGACTTCCTCCTGTCCTCCCTTCCTGCGTTCCTTGTATATCATCTTTAGTAATTTCTTGACATCATTGATAACATTTTTAATTGATTAACCTCAATATCTCTTCTTATCTAAGCTACTTACTTATTTTAATCAACACATCGTTTTTTAAAATTCCCCTCCCAAACTGTGTTACAAAAATAATATTGATTGAATGAATATAAACTGACCCTCTTCCCTCCTTGAACAGGATTCAGGATTCATGCAACATTTTTTTTAAAGCACAAGATAGTATAAAAATGGGGTAAAGGATCTTCTGCTTAACATAATGTTCAACCTCCTGTAATATTTTTTTTTGAGTTCTTGCGTGCTGGACTCCTAAAATCCCTGGATTCAGCAAGTGTTAGAATTCAATCAAAGTCTGGAGTGTTAAGATATGTGCCAGGCAACTCTAATTCCTGGATCGAACAAGTGGCTAACATTTGGCCAAGTGCCGGGTGATGGGCCATTAAGAGAACAAAGGATCAAAAGGATTCTGCGCTAGATAGAAAATGGGTGGGGCCCCTCCCTTAACAGATAAAGCCAGAGTTTAGAGTACAGGCTTCCCCCACTTTAGGTGCAACTGATCTGTGCACAATCGCCAATCCCAGAAGTGACCTGGAGATGTCATAAAAGACGTCCCTAAAAGGGCAGAACTGGGTGTTTCAATTTCACGCGATTTCACGCAAGCGTGCAGTGACCCAGAATGCCCCCCACCCCGTGCAAATTGTGGGTTGCCTGCAGAGAGTTAGAAGCAGTGACAGCCTCGGCCCAGTAGACCTGAAGGAGCGTCTCCACCCCCATCGTTCAGCCTAGACACTGAGGTCCAGCTCCGAGGGCCTTCTGGCGGTTCCTTCCCTGCGAGAAGTGAGGTTGCAGGGAACCAGGCAGAGGGTCTTCTCGGTGGTGGCGCCCACCCTGTGGAACGCCCTCCCATCAGATGTCAAGGAAATAAACAACTATCTGACGTTTAGAAGACATCTGAAGGCAGCCCTGTTTAGGGAAGTTTTTAATCTTTGATGTTTTATTGCTTTTTTTATTATTATTATGATTAATTCTGTTGGGAGCTGCCCAGAGTGGCTGGGAAAACTGGGTGGAGGCCATTTAGGGCTTTCAAGGTCAGCACCAACACTTTGAATTGTGCTCGGAAACGTCCTGGGAGCCAATGAAGGTCTTTCAAGACCGGTGTTATATGGTCTCAGCGGCCGCTCCCTGTCACCAGTCTAGCTGCCACATTCTGGATTAGTTGCAGTTTCCGGGTCACCTTCAAAGGTAGCCCCACGTAGAGCGCATTGCAGTAGTGCAAGCAGGAGATAACCAGAGCATGCACCACTCTGGTGAGACAGTCTGCGAGCAGGAAGGGTCTCATCCTGCGTACCAGATGGAGCTGGTAGACAGCTGCCATGGACACAGAATTGACCTGCACCTCCATGGACAGCTGTGAGTCCAAAATGACTCCCAGGCTGCGCACCTGGTCCTTCAGGGGCACAATTACCCCATTCAGGACCAGGGAGTCCTCCACATCCGCCCGCCCCCTGTCCCCCCCAAAACAGTACTTCTGTCTTGTCCGGATTCAACCCCTCGAACATCGGGAGCAGAAGAAACGAGAGGTTGGCCACCAGAGGTGACGAATTCTGGAACCCTTAGAAGGCAGCAATTGGTCAATTATTTGAGTGATGCTCTATAAAAGCAGAGTTTTAGTGGAAGGGACGCACTAATTAGATTTTCTGCCTCAGAAACAGAAGGCTGAACCCTAATATTAAGTTTTGTTCCTGGGAGGTGGCTGTGGGTTTCCTTAATTGTTGGCTTCGCTGCTTTGTTTTGTTACTGTGCTGGCCTGGTTAAATGATGGCACCGATTCCATAAGGAGGCGCGGGGACTATAGGTAAGTCACACAGGCAGTGGAGTGGTTTCTAGTAGGGTAGTATTAACACTATCTTGAGGGAAGTAACAGGCAAGCAAACCACACAGGCAGCAGATGTTTGGGTAGTACTAATTAATAAAAAATAAAAAATAGGCAGATTGTATTATCTAGTCCCAGCTGCTAAGTAATGTTAAATACATGGCATATGAGGTTAGGAATGCACAACAGTTACACAAGTCCGTACTTACAGTTTAATAAACTTTATAGAGGCTTTAAAAGTTACCCAGTATCACATGGTGAAGTCATGCAAGTGATCAGATCACTGTCTTTTTCATTATAGTGTGCGTTTTGAGAACAAGTGACCTACATTGGCTCCCAGTACGTTTCCAAGCACAATTCAAAGTGTTGGTGTTGACCTTTAAAGCCCTAAATGGCCTCAAAGGCCCAGTATACCTGAAGGAGCGTCTCCACCCCCATCGTTCAGCCCAGACACTGAGGTCCAGCTCCGAGGGCCTTCTGGCGGTTCCCTCCCTGCGAGAAGCCAAGTTACAGGGAACCAAGCAGAGGGCCTTCTCGGTGGCGGCGCCTGCCCTGTGGAACGCCCTCCCACCAGATGTCAAAGAGAAAAACAACTACCAGACTTTTAGAAGACATCTGAAGGCAGCCCTGTTTAGGGAAGCTTTTAATGTTTAATAGATTATTGTATTTTAATATTCTGTTGGAAGCTGCCCAGAGTGGCTGGGGAAACCCAGCCAGATGGGCGGGGTATAAATAAATAAATAAATAAATAAATAAATAAATAAATAATAATAATAATAATAATAATTATTATTATTATTATTATTATTTTATATCACTGTGCATCACAATGATAGTTGATTTTGACTCAGGGTCGGATTAAGGTTTGATGAGGCCCTAAGCTACTGAAGGTAATGGGGCCCTTTCTATGTCCAGCTGTCCTTTGTCAGCAACAAATTGTCGCTGTTTTTTTGGGTTGAAAATATGCTGTATGGTTAAAGCTGTGGTCTTCCCAGTAGTAATGTATGGAAGTGAGAGCTGGACCATAAAGAAGGCTGATCGCCGAAGAATGGATGCTTTTGAATTCTGGTGCTGGAGGAGACTCTTGAGAGTCCCATGGACTGCAAGAAGATCAAACCTCTCCATTCTGAAGGAAATCAGCCCTGAGTGCTCACTGGAAGGACAGATCCTGAAGCTGAGGCTCCAAGACTTTGGCCACCTCATGAGAAGAGAAGACTCCCTGGAAAAGACCCTGATGTTGGGAAAGATGGAGGGCACAAGGAGAAGGGGACGACAGAGGACGAGATGGTGGGACAGTGTTCTCGAAGCGGCCAACATGAGTCTGACCAAACTGCGGGAGGCAGTGGAAGACAGGAGTGCCTGGCGTGCTCTGGTCCATGGGGTCACGAAGAGTCGGACATGACTAAATGACTAAACAAAGGAGAAGGGTTGGGCATCCTTCCTGTGAAGTCTTTATTGTGAGAAACTTGTTTCATAGGCACCATTCCAAAAAGCACATTAGCATCTTGACATGTTTATTAGCAGGCAAAACAAGCAGATGAAGGAGCGGAAACAGATCGATCAAAATGAAAACTTGGTAACACTAGAATATTCCCCCCCCCCCATCGGTTTCTCCCCCTGCCTCACCCCCACTTACATCTCTGTAAGCAGACATGTGAATAATTTTTTTTTAAAAGGACATCAAGGAATTAAGCCCACCCTAAAGAAGAAAAAAAGCATGCCAAAATGTGAAGGTGGCAGGAAGGGGCAGAGAGTTTAGATGTTACTCCATTCTTCTCTGTGCCGTGCGGAATGTTGTGCTGACCCAGGAGATTTCTGCATTTGCCTAAAAAGGAAAAGCTAGAAAAATGCAACCTGTGCTGTTGATAAAGATAGTGCAACTCATACAGCACAGTTGGCGACAAATATTCACCCCTTGCTTTTTCCTGTAAGACTAATTGCAGTCGTTAACAGTCGTCAACAGGCTCGCCACAGCTATCAGCCTATCACCCATTCCCACCACCCTTCTGAGTAATACCCCTCCCACCCTCTCACTATATCTAAGGGTCTGTACCCAAAATAAAGTGAACTTGTAATGTCTGATTTAACTAGGTTCTTACAAATTCTTGACTCAGTTTTTCGTTTTCTTTGGTTTTTTTCGTCAAACTTTGTTCGAAAGTTTTTGTGGCACTTTGCAAGTAATTGTCTCCTTCTCACAAATTTGATAAATGATGTAAAATTATTTCTGAAACAACCGTGTGAAGATTTGTTGCCAACGTGCTGTATGAGTTGCACTACCACTAAAAAGGGAAAGCGACTAGCCCTCATGAAACAAAATGTTCGAGCAGCGATGGAAGTAAATGTTCAGAACCAAGCTGGGCTCGGCAGAGGCGTAGCAAGCCCAGGTGGTACCCGGGGCGGAAATTTTTTTGTCACCCCCCACCACTTTAATTTTAAAAATTTTTTAAAAAAATTAAAAGTGTCAGCCCCTCTGATGGTGCCACTTTGCGAGGTGTGGGGGTTTTGTGTGTGTGTGTCTATTATCTCTTTTCCCCCCAATAAAGTTAAAATAAAAAATAATAAATAATAATAATAATAATGTAAAAAAAAAAAAAAAAAAAGTGTCACCCCCCCCCTCTGATGGTGCCACTTTGTGAGGTGTGGGGGTTTTGTGTGTGTCTATTATCTCTTTTTTCCAATAAAGTTAAAATAAAAATAAAAAATAAAAAATAAAAAATAAAAATAAAAATAAAAAAAATAAAAAGTGTCACCCCCCTCTGATGGTGCCACTTTGTGAGGTGTGGGGGGTTGTGTGTGTGTGTGTGTGTCTATTATCTCTTTTTTTTCAATAAAGTTAAAATAAAAAATAATTTTAAAAAAATGATTTTTTTTAAAAAAGTGTCACCCCCCCCTCTGATGGTGCCACTTTGTGAGGTGTGGGGGGTTGTGTGTGTGTGTCTATTATCTCTTTTTTCAATGAAGTTAAAATAAAATAAAAATAAAAAAAATAAAAAAATAAAAAAATGTCACCCCCCTCTGGGGTGGAACCCGGGGCGGCCCGCCCCCCACCCCCCCATTGCTACGCCCCTGGGGCTCGGCTTCCAGGAATCAAAGAGCACAGATTTGGTGGCCTGTACCACCTTTTGCAAAACCTTTCATTGGTATCACCTAAACCTGCTTTCACCCCTGCAGCTCAACAACCAACCCCTTTTGCGAAATCCACAGATTGCAAATTAAGCAGCTCTCGAGTCTTTTTTAATTTATTTTTTAATGATAATATATTCAGACTGCAGATGTCTGGCTTCCTGCTCCAGCCTTCCAAGTCAGCAGTCATGAGGGAAGCCCTTTTCCGGCTTGCGAAAGGCGCCTGAGAGATGGAGGTTATATGGAGACGCTGTTCTGGGCTTCGGTAGGATTCATGTAGAGGTACCCGATGGGCAGTTCCTTGTTCCTGGCCTCGATTTCCTTCGAGATCTCGGCCAGGCGTCCCTGGAAGGCAGCGATAAGCTTCCTTGGTGCTTCCTCCGTGAAATGTTCCTCGGGGTAGTAGCCCAGGGGCCTCTGAGAGAAAAAATCGTGGAGTACATATTACCAGGACCATGACAGGCAGGCCTTACCTGGACCCTTGGCTCAGTATTGACACAGTATTGACCACACTGGTCCAAAAGAAAAAAAGGGAGGCAACCTTTTTTCCCCAGTCAAGGGCCACATTGCCCCAAAGTTAGTCTGCCCAGGGCCACATAATGGCAGGGGGTGAAGCAAAGATAGGCATGTGGCTGAAACCTGCTTTGTTTTTGTCACCCTGCTCCCTCTCAAGGGGTGTTCACACAAACATGCGTGGAGATAGCTGACCTGTGTTCAGCCCACCATGTGAACGGGCCTTCTGTCATCCCCCTTTCTCTCTATATGCATCCCCCTCAGTGCTGGATTTACGTACAGTGGTACCTCTGGTTACGTACTTAATTCGTTCCGGAGGTCCGTTCTTAACCTGAAACTGTTCTTAACCTGAGGTACCACTTTAGCTAATGGGGCCTCCAGCCGCCGCACGATTTCTGTTCTCATCCTGAGGTAAAGTTCTTAACCTGAGGTACTATTTCTGGGTTAGCAGAGTCTGTAACCTGAAGCGTATGTAACCTGAAGTGTATGTAACCCGAGGTACCACTGTATAAGCTAAACAAGCTATAGCCTAGGGCCCCACTCTCTTGGGCCCCCCCAAAAAAAATTAAAGGGAAAAAACTGGATGTACATTTCCAAAATATAAGATAAAAAACAAATAAAATGAAACCTACATACAGCAACAGTGTTTTGTGTTGTGTAGGCTCCTATGATGTAAGTAATGGGCCCTGCCTGCTAGCGTGCTTCTTAAAATATCCCTGGTTTGCTCCTTTCTATATATAGGGTGCCTACATTCTGCTATTTATCATTGTTAGTAGTTTGCGTCATATATTTACATCTATTATTATTTCATGTTACAGCAAGTTTCTAGAGACTAGGTTATGAGCCTTTGTAAATTGTGTTTCTAAATGAACTTTTGTTATTGCCAATGTGTTTGCATTATTAAGTTTCTTATGAATAAAAAAGCATTTTAAGTTAGAGCTTAATCGTTATTTCACTATTAATATAATTCTTCTTAATTGTATTTCACTATCAATATACTTCTTAATTGTATTTCAGTTCAACAATTACTTCGATAAAATACATATTTTGTTATGTGCAAATGGCTTGAGATACCTGTTAGGTCCATTAATGACCATATAGCACATATTCAACACAAAAAAACAGCGACAATTTGTTGTTGACAAAGGACAGCTGGACATAGAAAGGGCCCCGTTACCTTCAGTAGCTTAGGGCCACATCAAACCTAAATCCGGCCCTGCACCCCCTTAACACAACTTACTGGTGAGGAGATATAGCAAGGTCATGGCCACTGGGATGGGCGTTGTTGGATAATATTCCTGTAGGGGGTTGGACTAGATGATCCTTGGGATCCCTTCCAACCATGCAATTCTGTGTAGCATTATACTAGGGGAAACATGGAACTGCCATGATAATTCCACTTCCAGCCCCGTGCGGCAATAACTTAGCCCTAGCATGGAAGCTCCATTTCAAACATTGTTTATCTACGTCGGCCGTCTAATTTAGCTTTGCAGACTCTGATTCCCTGGTTAAAAAAACATTTAATCACCACATCTTATCTCCGTCGCTCCCTGCTTCTCCTTTCCCTTCGCTCTGCCCCCAGCGTACTCACCAGGTCGCCCGGCTCGTAGCTCACGATGGAGAGCAGCGTCAGCAGAGCGCAGGAGGAGTTGACTTCGGGAAGCGTGGTCAAGATGCTCTCCAAAGTCGCGGAGCCCTTCACCTTGGGCGGGGGCTGGCGCAAGGTGGCCGGCGTGTTGGGCATCCAGGCGGCGAAATCAAACTGTCGCGCGGGGGGAAATGGCACCGTCAAGGAGGTGGGAGAAAACAGGTGGAGTCCAGGCGAGAGCAGGTGGGAAACCCAAGGATAAAAGAATCAGTGTGGGAATTTGTCATGTGCCACAGAGACCGGTTGTGGGTGTGTTTTAGCCAGCCTGGTCTGGTTGTGGCCTCATTTCTTCAGAGGGCAAAATGATGTCTTTTGCAGAATCTACTATATGTGGGTGGTGCTGTGGGTTAAACCCCAGAGCCTAGGGCTTGCCGATCAGAAGGTCGGCGGTTCGAATCCCTGTGATGGGGTGAGCTCCCGTTGGTCGGTCCCAGCTCCTGCCAACCTAGCAGTTCGAAAGCACGTCAAAATGCAAATAAGATAAATAGGTACCGCTCCGGAGGGAAGGTAAACGGCGTTTCCGTGTGCTGCTCTGATTCACCAGAAGCGGCTTAGTCATGCTGCCCACATGACCCGGAAGCTGTGCGCCGGCTCCCTCGGCCTATAGAGCGAGATGAGCGCCACAACCCCAGAGTCGTCCACGAGCATTGCACAGAAATGCCGTTTACCTTCCCTCCGGAGCGGGACCTATTTATCTACTTGCACTTTGACATGCTTTCGAACTGCTAGGTGGGCAGGAGCAGGGACCAAGCAACGGGAGCTCACCCCGTCATGGGGATTCGAACCGCCGACCTTCTGATCAGCAAGCCCAAGAGGCTCTGTGGTTTAACCCACAGCGCCACCCATGTCCCTTCGATGTTAATAGAGCCCCCCCCCCCAAAGTCTAAGGTGGCGTGGCAGGCACCCTCTTGTAGTTCCTAGAAATTTTGCCTCTCACCCCTGTGGTGGACATACTACCCCCACTGGGAAACAGACACAGTCCAATACGGAATTGGGTTTAAGGAAAGGGATGGGGAGAAAGACGTACCTGTCCGCTATTGACAGCCGCATGCCTTGCAGAGGAACAGAAGATAATCATGGTGACGAACTTGATGAGCTCAGCTCTGGTTTCCAAGGTGGAAGGAACGCCTGTTGGGATGGACAGAAAGTTTAGCTTCCCCCCCACTCTGCAACACGAAGCCCTGTGTCCTATGGGGATGGTGTGTGGGCAGTTCTGTTTATGGTTAGAGATGTGATGGAGCAGAGGGGATTGTGGGAGAGGAAAGGGGATGAAAGGGAGGGAGGGGAAGCCTGTAGGTGGAGATGCCTTCAAAGCAAAGCCCTGTAGCTGCTTGGCAACTGCTATGAGAATTATAAGGTCTAAGATATAAAATAAATGTTCATAAATGTACCAGGCAAACACATACATAAATATATAAATCACATTTCTGAGACAGTACAGGAAAACAGTCCTAAAGGCATTTTGACTCTTTAGGTGACCTCAAATATTCCTCTGCAGTTTGGACGGAAACAGGGGGGGGGGGAGAAGCCTCCCCATTGTCTCCGTGTTCACAAATCCTGCCTTAAGGGCACATTTGTGTAGGAATAGGGTGAGCCTGTGACCTGGACTCAGAAACAAAAGTATTAACCACCACAAAAGAATGGCCAGGCTGCCCAGGTAATGCAATCAGTGACCATTATCAGGTCTCCTGGCAAACACGATTTCTGCTGTAGATGCCTCCTTCTGTGATGTATGTATGATGTTTTGGGGGTTGGTCTTGGGCTACAGGGTGGGAAATTTCAAGAGTCTATATAAGGGCTTGGGCACCATTGTTCAGGGTTCTCCTCTCTCCTACGTGTGGGGAGTGGGGACCCTGTTGCAACAGTTCCTTGAATAAAGACCAGGCTTACTAGCTGCTTTGCTTCTCAATATTCTCTGGCTGGCCTCTGTTATTTTCTCCTACTGATAGACAAACTAGATAAGGACTCTATATGGGCTCTTGAAAGGGGCTGCTCTGGTTCGCCAGAAGCGGCTTAGTCCTGCTGGCCACGTGACCCGGAAGCTGTACGCCGGCTCCCTCGGCCAGTAAAGCGAGATGAGCGCCGCAACCCCAGAGTCGTCCGCGACTGGACCTAATGGTCAGGGGTCCCTTTACCTTTATGGGCTCTTGGGTACCCCATAAGGGAAAAGGAACAGTTTTTTTCTTATAACAGCAACCACAAAATTCCTTCTCCCCCTTCCTTCGCCAGGAAGACCTGGAGGCGCAACCGGGGGATGCCCATGTGATCACCCTTTGGGGCTTGTGAGGCACTTCCGGCTTCCTGGACCGTTGTCCTGTCTCTCCCGGCAAAGGGACCGTGAACTAGTTGGACGCAGAGGCAACAGAGGAGGGTTACCGGATGCCTTCCTGCCCAGGAAAGCTTCAGTGAAGATCTCGTGAACCCAGGCTTGCAGTTCGGGGTCGTCCTTCACAGCTGCGTCAGATTTGTAGTAGAGAGCGACGATTCCAGAGACGAACCTGGAAAGCGGAAGGATTCGAGATATTAATGAACCTATAATGGGAGGAAATCGGCGAGGCTTCCCGAAAGCCTAATGGCTGCGCAGCACATTTGACACATGCACTGATTCAACGTGGGACGCGGGTGGCGCTGTGGTCCAAACTACTGAGCCTCTTGGGCTTGCCGATCAGAAGGTCGGCGGTTCGAATCCCTGTGATGGGGTGAGCTCCCGTTGCTCGGTCCCTGCTCCTGCCCACCTAGCAGTTCGAAAGCACGTCAAAGTGCAAGTAGATAAATAGGTACCAATGCAGCGGGAAGGTAAACAGCGTTTCTGTGCCCTGCTCTGGTTCGCCAGAAGCGGCTTAGTCATGCTGGCAACATGACCCGGAAAAACTGTCTGCGGACAAACGCCGGCTCCTTTGGCCAGTAAAGCGAGATGAGCAACTGGACTTAACGGTCAGGGGTACCTTTTCCTTTACCTGATTCAACAGTAAAGGGTTGGTTTTCCTGGGGGACAAGCAGAAGTGTGGGCTAAGAAAAGCTCCACCTGTTGATTTTCTGTCTTTCATGTGCGTTTTAGAGGCACAGGGACCCTGGCAGTAGGGGAAACAAGCAGCAACAGGGAGGCTAAGTGAGCATCAGAAAATCAGAAAATTGTAGAGTTGGAATGGGTCACGAGGGTCATCTAGTCTAACCCCCTGCAATGCAGGAATCTTTCGCCCAATGTGGGGCTCGGACCCACGGCCCTGAGCTTAAGGGCCTCGTGCTCTACCGACTGAGCTTTTCCCTCACCCAGAGCACCTTCTCGCAAAACTTTCTCCCAGACCATCTCAGGGAAAAGGCTTTAACAGAGATTCCTTTCAAAGTGGCTGGCGGTTTTGGCGTACTTTCAAGCCTAACACTTGCTCTCATCTTAATCATCACCCTTGATCCTTAATTAAGAGTGGATCTGCTTTCCAGCTTTTGCTGAAGGCAAGCACTTAAGCTGAACTAGTCGAAACAAATCTAAAAAGGTGGGGGGGGGGGAAGGAATGTGATTTTAATACCTAATTTGCTTCCCACAATTAACTACTTCCTTTCCCTTCTCAGAGAACGAGGCTGTCTGTAATTGTCCTCTGTTTCGGTGTTTATTTGGGGGGCAAAGCTAGTGGACGGATTGCTTGGGGATTCGAATCGGACCCAGAAAAACCTTAATAGTGCAATTTATCTCTAATATTCTCCTTGCTTCTGCTGCTTCCGAGTCTACCTTCCTCATTTTGCTACATTGGGAAGAACTTCCTGATCGTAAGAGCCATCAGACAGTGGAATGGATTCCCCCAGAAGGTGGTGGATTCTCCCTTGTGGCGCTGTGGGTTAAACCACTGAGCCTAGGGCTTGCCGATCAGAAGGTCGGCGGTTCGAATCCCCGCGACAGGGTGAGCTCCCGTTGCTCGGTCCCAGCTCCTGCCCACCTAGCAGTTCGAAAGCACGTCAGAGTGCAAGTAGATAAATAGGTACCGCTCCGTCGGGAAGGTAAACGGCGTTTCCGTGCGCTGCTCTGGTTCGCCAGAAGTGGCTTAGTCATGCTGGCCACATGACCCGGAAGCTGTACGCCGGCTCTCGGCCAATAAAGCAAGATGAGTGCCGCAACCCCAGAGTCGGACATGACTGGACCTAACGGTCAGGGGTCCCTTTACCTTTGGATGGCCATCTGTCAGGGATTCTTGGTTGTGAATCCTGCTTTGCAGGGGGTTGGACTAGATAACCCTTGGGGTCCCTTCCAACTCTGCCGTTCTATGATTCCCAACGCGCAAGGCCCCATGTGGCCAGAAACGGTCTCAACTCTGGCAGCCTAGATTCTTCTGGTTTTGGCAGAGTGGCAAGGATATTTACTTCCACACTTCAGGCATACACAACCAGCCCCTTCTGTGCCCAGATCCCAGGCCCCGATCCCCCAAAGGCTCACGTCTCTATGGCCTTCCAAATATTCATCCCATCATCCCTGTAGTAGTAATTGGGCAAGGAGGAGACTCCTCTTTCTTGCAGGTCATCCGGAAGGCAGAGGGAGCTGTAGGTAGAGGCCTCCACGCCTTTCGCTAGCAGTTTTATCATCCCGTCCCGTCCCGTCGCTGTCGCCTGCAGGGGGAAATGCAAGGATCACAAAGGCAGATTCCCTCTGGGGAATTGTATAGAAATTTATTTATGCATGCTACTAAAGCAGCAGCAAGAATGGTACTTGCCCCAAAGTGGAAAGAAGCAGAAGTCCCAGTAAAGGAAGGATGGATACAAAAACTTATGGAATATGCAGGAAAATGACAGAACTTACTGGAAGAATAAGGAATCAAGATAACAAACTTTTTATAAAAGAACTAGTTGAAGGTAGCCTGTTACAATAACGGGCGCTAGAGGAGGAGGAGGAGGCGGCAGGAGGCGGCAGAGGCTGGTGGCTGACTGCAGCTGACAGGCGGCCCCGGCGGCGGCTTCAGGAGGGTAGGCCTCGGGTGAAGCCGGGGGCTCGCGTGATCGGCGCGGGCGGGGGAGAGAAGGAGCGTGGCGGCGGCGGCCGGAGGAGGAGGAGGAGGCGGCTCCGTGCAAGGCGGCGGCGCTGCCCCAACTGACAACGCGCGTGCGCCGCCGCTGCCTCCCGGACACGCCCCCCTCTCCGGACGCTCCAATGCCTGCGTCCCTGTTGGGGGGGGGAAGTAGAGCTCTCCAATCCGTGCGTCCCTGTGGGACATGCACACTCGCGCAGTTCCACTGACACACAGTGGACGCAGGGACACTTGAACATTATTATATGTGATGGAGATGGTTCATTGAATATTTACAGATAAATTGCAAACAGATAAAAAACATTGGCAGGATTATTGTAATAACCTGCAGTTTCTTAAGAGTTTATATTAGAATTAAAGGAGCAAATTAAATGAATTTGGATATGCAGAAGATATGAAAAAATAGATTTAAGGAACTGCAGAAAGAGGGGAAAGGAAGTCAAACTTTGAAATGTTAAAATGATTGTAAAATTAATGAAATTAATGAATTTGGATATGCAGAAGATATTTTTAAAAATTAAGGAACCACAGAAAGAGGGGGGGAAGAAGTCAAACTTTGAAATGTTAAACTAATGAAATGTGTTTACAAATGATTGTAAAACTAATGGAATGTATAAATTTGAAAAGTATAAATAAAAAACTAAAAAATAAATAGAGGCAGATTCCTACTAGCTGGAAGCACTCGCGGGCAGACACAGCCAACCTGGGAGCCCTGAGCCCAGCTGAGAACAGTGCCGTCCAAAGTGCCTAAGGGTGCCAACCAGGTGGTGAAGCCTGAAAGCCACAACCGATGAGAATCGATGGGACCAACCGACTGGACTGCCCTCTGCTCCCACTGTTGCAAAATGAAAACTGTGCTCTTGGGCTCCAGTTATGGGACCCTCAGGGACGCGGGTGGCGCTGTGGGTTAAACCACAGAGCCTAGAGCTTGCCGATCAGAAGGTCGGCGGTTCGAATCCCCGCGACGGGGTGAGCTCCGGTTGCTCGGTCCCTGCTCCTGCCAACCTAGCAGTTCGAAAGCACGTCAAGTGCAAGTAGATAAATAGGCACCGCTCCGGCGGGAAGGTAAACGGTGTTTCCGTGCGCTGCTCTGGTTCGCCAGAAGCGGCTTAGTCATGCTGGCCACATGACCCGGAAGCTGTACGCCGGCTCCCTCGACCTATAGAGCGAGATGAGCGCCCCAACCCCAGAGTCTTCCGCGACTGGACCTAACATTCAGGGGTACCTTTACCTTTACCTATGGGACCACCCTCACATTGTTGGCAGGCCTTCACTGCTCATTCCTGCGTTTCCAGAACCGTGATTAGCTCCCAACCTGGTATCCGGATTGGCTGGGGCAAATCTGGGGTTGGCTTTTACAGCCCAACTCCTCCAAGGGACTCAGTATCCAGTCCATGATCGGTCAGAGGACGGGTGGAGGCAGGAACTAGTCAAAGCAAGGCAGATCTTTATTTTTCTGTTGCAACAGGGTCACCCCGCCCCCCCTTGCAAAGAGGTGAGGACCCAGAGCAAGTGTGTAACCACTTGTAAAGACTTTAGAAATTGCCCGACCCCTTAGCCAAAAACCACCCAAAAGCATCATACCCGCTTCACAGAAAGAGGCGGTCTACAACAGAAATTTGAGTGTATTGCTTGTCTCCTGCCAAGTTACCCTATGATGCTTGCTCAATGCCTTTTCCTGTCCAGTTTGGGCCATTCTTTAGGGATGGTAAATATCTTAGTTCTTGAATCCATTGTCACAGACCTACCCCATTCACGTGAGAGGTTTATAAATTTACAGGATTTGGAGGGTTCTGCAAGTGAAAAGAACTATTGGGAAAGGTTTTCCCAAGATGCGTCTATTGCAGATAATATATCTGGAATCATTAAGTCAAGATGGCGTCAGGAGTGCTCTGCGAACTCAGATAACGTATCTGTTGGGCGGGATATTTCCTAATTTTGAAGGTGGGAGGATTGGTTTTCTGTCGAGTTTATTTCCCCTCTGTGTGCACCTTAAAATTTGTGTAATGGCTGTGACTCTTATTGCGGGTTTCCATCTCTGAAGGACCTGGACATTCCACTGACTTCCTGCCAACATGGCGGCACTTCCTGTCCACCAGGATGCAGCTTTTTCGACTCCTCTTCCTACATCTGTGGCAGCCTACCTGGGATGCCAAGCTGTCCCTCAGCTGCCATGGCCCACAGCCATCATTTTGGACACAAACCCACCCCAATGCGTTAAGGGGTCTCAGCCCTGCTCCAGCCGCCCACCTCAGCCCAGGCCCCAACTTATGGGGGCTGTTTTTGGCCGCTGGCTAGACACCTGATGTGGGACCAGGGACCAGGGCTTTCTCCCCCTGTTGCAAACCTCTCTTACCTGATCAAATACCCCTCCTGGTTGGATAAGACTGGTGCGGGCAAGGGTGTTGATGTGCAGAGTATAACGGGTGTGGGGTATCAGGAGCTGTGAGAAAGAGAGGAGGAGGAGAAACACAGGTTTAAGACTGGAAGGGAAGCGTCTCTTGACGTCCTAGGTAAAGGTAAAGGGACCCCTGACCATTAGGTCCAGTCGTGTCCGACTCTGGGGTTGCAGCGCTCATCTCGCATTACTGGCCGAGGGAGCCGGCGTACAGCTTCCGGGTCATGTGGCCAGCACGACTAAGCCGCTTCTGACGAACCAGAGCAGTGCACGGAAACACCGTTTACCTTCCCGCCGAAGCGTTACCTATTTATCTACTTGCACTTTGACGTGCTTTCGAACTGCTAGGTTGGCAGGAGCAGGGACCAAGCAATGGGAGCTCACCCCGTCGCGGGGATTCGAACCATGCTGGCCACATGACCCGGAAGCTGTACGCCGGCTCCCTCGGCCAATAATGCGAGATGAGCGCCGCAACCCCAGAGTCATCCGCGACTGGACCTAACGGTCAGGGGTACCTTTACCTTTACCTTTAATGCTTTAATTCCTGAATCCAGGTCACAGGCTCACCCTATTCATACACAAATACGCCCTTCAGACAGGTAAGCAAAAGACGATGTAGAGGCTTTCCCCAATTCCTTCCTCCTTGCAGAGAAATTGTTTGAGATAAATTTGGGAGAGTCAAAATGGCTCCAGGGTTGCTCTCCTGTACTATTTCAGAAACGTGGTTTATATACTTATGTATGTGTTTGCCTTGTACATTTATGACCATATGATTTAGAATTCGTATAACACTAGTAAGGCATCAGGTTGTTCAGCTGTTAGCAGGCCCCCATCACAGTGGGCGCCCCCATGCCTGACCACCCGCAGGGAGACTTTCCCCTCGAGACCCCTTACCTTGTACAAAGGGTGGCACATCGGCAGCTGGCGAAGGGTGGCCATACTGTAGACCTCACAGTGGAAGTGCGCTTCGAGGAGGTGGGTGTTGACCTCGTGGACGTGGAAGTTGGACATTCTCACCCAGATCTTGGCCAGCGTCCAGTCCCACTTGGAGTCAGTGGGCAAGAAAATGGGGTTCTCCGGGCCTGGGGTCTGGTTAAGCTGCCGGGGAAAGAACCAGCGAGAGGAGGAGATCAGAGAGGATGTTGTCCTGTTTTATATACACCTGCAAGGCCGGGAACTGACAGCAGAGGACAGCAAGCGGCAGGAGGAATCATAGAAACGTAACGCTGGAAGGGACCCCAGGGGGTCATCTAGTCCAACCCCCTGCAATGCAGGAATCGAAGACGCCCACAGCTCCATAGGGGAGGAGAGGGCTTACCTAGGGGGAAGGGAGGGTAATAAATGAATGGATTTTGCATAATTATTACATGCTTTAAAACTGCCTTATTTTCTGTACTGTCAGGGTTAGGCAGTAACCCTGGGTGTAGCCGCTGTATGTCTGAAGGAGCGTCTCCACCCCCATCGTCCAGCCCGGACACGGAGGTCCAGCTCCGAGGGCCTTCTGGCGGTTCCCTCCCTGCGAGAAGTGAGGTTACAGGGAACCAGGCAGAGGGCCTTCTCGGTGGTGGCGCCCGCCCTGTGGAACGCCCTCCCAGCAGACGTCAAGGAAATAAACAACTATCTGACTTTTAGAAGACATCTGAAGGCAGCCCTGTTTAGGGAAGCTTTTAATGTCTGGTGTTTTATTGTATTTTTTATATTTTGTTGGAAGCCGCCCAGATGGGCAGGGTAGAAATATAATAATAATAATAATAATAATAATAATAATAATAATAATAATAATAGTAATAATAAGGAGTGATAGGTGAGAGCTGAGTGCAGGGTAGGGACCAGAGATGGACAAAATACCCCAAAAGGAGTACCACGTGTCCCCAACCAGAGCTACTGCCCCTCCCCTGACACCCCACAACCGGACCCCTTCCTCTGCCCCAGCTGCCACAAAACATGTCTCTCCCACATCGATCTCTACAGCCACATCAGGCGCCGTAACTCTCCAACAGTTTGACTTCACCCCCAAAATCGCACTCCCCCATTGTCTCCCGAGACAGATGGATGCCAGCAAATCCTCCGGGTTAGACTAAGGTTACCAGATTTTTTTTCAATGAATCCACTTTTCAATTTCCTACTAAACAGATGGATTTTGTCAGGGGACTAATTTGTAAATCCGGGGACTGTCCACGGGAAACGGGGACGCAGAGGCGTAGGAAGGTCAGGTGCAAAAATGGTTTTACGTTATTTCATATTTTCTTACAAAGGAATAATAATAAGTAAAAATAAACTTTTATTTATATCCCGCCCTCCCTGGCCGAAGTCGGGCTCAGGGCGGCTAACATCAGATACATAACATGGATATAAAATCAAACAATAATTAAATTACCTCCTAAAAACATGTCAAAATCAAATTAAAGTCTAATTAGATGGCTTTCCGCAGGGTTAGCGTTGGGAACAGTAAGAGCTCCACTGAATTGGAATTTCAGCCTTCGCGACATAGGAAAACGGCCAAGTAAACAGCTATTTTCGTGGAGGAGGGTCAAGACATTAACTGATATGCATGAAACTTCATATATAGCTATATAATCCCTAGTGTAGTAAGATAAGAGCTTTGGAGCAGGCATTTTCAAAAAAGAAAAAGTTTTTTATGAACCGCCCTAGTAGGGCAGTAATTGTTCCTTGATAATTTGTCACCCCCTCCATGATGGAACCTGGGGCGGACCGCCCCCACCGTCCCCCACTTCCTACACCTCTGTGGGGACGTCTGGTAACCTTAGGTTAAAGACCTGTCTAGCTTGAAGGACGTAAAAGCACAGTGTAAACTCAGAATCGCTGTCTGGGCTGGCTTCCAACTTTTAGCCGGCATGCCCAGGGGGTGATCTGGGGCATTCGCAATGCTTCTTGCCCCGTGCAGATAGCTTTGGGGTCAAGATGCCACAAGCGAGAAGCCTCCTGTTACCTGAATGGCTAGCGGCATCATCTGCCCTTTGGGGTTGAGGTGCAGCAGGCAGAGGGGGGCTGCCAGATACTGGCGCTTCCCGTTCAGTTTGCAGGTGGGGATCCCCTCGAGGATCTTGTAGTCGGTGATGAAGATGTTTCCTTTCTGTGGGAGAGGCGGAGAAAGAGATGGACCAGGCTGAGCGAGACTCGGTGAATCAATCCCACAGCTTATCTGTTACAGTGAAAACATTCATGTTCCATTCCCCCTAGGCAGAATCATAGACTTGGAAGGGACCCTGATGGTCATCTAGTCCAACCCCCAGCAATGCAGAAATCTTTTTGCCCAGCGTGGGTATATACCGTATTTTTCGTCTATAAGATGCCCCCATGTATAAGACACCCCATATTTTTGGGGAATCATATTTAAGAAAATGGGGGGAGATGCATCCATGTATAAGATGCCCCCTAATTTTTGACATTCTTTTTTTTAGGGGGAAAACCTAGTCTTATACACGAAAAAATACAGTATATATAATTTTTATTAATTTTTCTGTTTTACAATTTAGAATACTCATTGAAGCATCCTTAAAATATCAACGACTTCTTCTCTTTCCACGGTTCATTTTGCATATCATAAATCCCTGCATATTTTACAAATACTAAAGCGTTCAGTATTCCATTATTACATCCATCAAAACTTATTTACACTGTTGAATTTATCTTAATGCTGCCAGTGTTTTCAAGTGGACACAATTCCCCCCCTTGTATTCAATAAACGTTTTCCAATGTTCTTCTTGTTCTCTTATTCTATATGTTAAGTCTGCAAGCTGCGCATATTCCATCAGCTTAAGTTGCCATTCTTCTTTAGTTGGGACCTCGCTCCTTTTTTGTTTTGGGGGCTAACAAAACACAGGCCACAGTAGTAGCATGCATAAATAACCTTTTTTTGACACCTGGGAATTTCCGACTGAATTATCCCCAAAGAGAGTTCTCAGAGAGAGCTTTTGTTGCGGTGGGGGCATGAAGCCATTCCTTATGGTTTGGGGGAAGGGCTTGTGGCCACAGCAATTATTGACCAGCTAGTGCTGGCCAAATTTGCATGTTGCAAGTGATTGACAGCCCAGCGTCCTTTATATGGATCAGCACGTGATCCATCTGGTCACTTTTGTCTGGAGCTTCGGATCTCCCGTCCCCCTCTCCCTGGTATAGGCTTGTGTTTTGACCTTGCTGTGCCTGTCATGGGGTCGTCTCCGATTAAGGAGAGGCCTAGTAGGAATTTTTCCATTTGGCTGATTGGCTGTGCCACTTGGTTTTCGCCTACTATATAGCAATTAGTCACAACTTGTAAGGTTGGCGGTTAGGCATTGGTTCGGTGGTATGGGAGGGCGGTGCCCT
Organism: Darevskia mixta; assembly: GCA_034641385.1. NCBI lineage: Eukaryota > Metazoa > Chordata > Lepidosauria > Squamata > Lacertidae > Darevskia > Darevskia mixta. The sequence continues at coordinate 1,039,659 of JAWWNH010000044.1, read as the reverse complement.
CCAAGAAGTGATGATGGTGATGGGAATTCCGTTAAAGGAAGCCAGGGGCTCAACATGCTTGTCCGAACCCGGTGGGTTGCAGGGCCTACGCAAGAGCCCCTGAGAACCCCTGGGGAGGGGGAGGCTCTGATTTCACCAGCCCCGTTAACTCTCCCCAGCTAATGGTTTCCCCAATTGCTGGCCAGTGGTCAGCTCTGTCCGGTGGACAGATAGTCTTGCTGACTAGGAGTCAGCCCTGTCCGGTGGATAGTGTGAACCAATGCCTACGCAACCACTCACGTGATTTGTATTTCAATAAAAGTTGTGGCCAAAATTATGCCAAAAACCCAAACCAAAAATTATGTTTCCTGTGTAAGTTATTGGTGGGAATGGCTGGGTGACCTACACACGCAACAAAAAGGACTCGTACTTTTAAACATTTTTTTCAATTCATTATGGATCATTTCCCAATACTCTTTTACCCTTTTACAGGTCCACCACATATGAAAGAACGTTCCGCCTAGCGTGGGTCTTGAACCCATGACCCGGAGATTATGAGTCTTATGCTCTACCAACTGAGCTACTTTGCTGAGGTCACTGTTATTCCTGTCTTACACCAGGGAAAACCGAGCCCGAAAGGCTTGCTCAAGGCCGCACAGCGAAAAGGCAGGACTCGAACGCAGCTCTTCCAGATCCAAGGTTTTGCAGGGGGCAGATGGTCTCTTGCGATGATCCATCACAAGTGTCAAGTTTACCTTCAGCTCTTCCTGGAGGCTGGTCGATTTCCCCAGGATCCCAGCCACCATCTCCGGGGTCACGGGAAAGTTATCAGGGATCACGGGGCATTTCTTGATCACTACCGGATTCACACCGTTCAGATACTGGTAGCCAAAGAATTCATCGTCCATCCAGTGCTCCGTGACGTACTCTGAGGCAGAGTAAAAAGTATTGATTATCGATCACAGTTGCACCTTGGTTTTTGAACTCCTTGCGAGTCGAACATTTTGGCTCCAGAACGTCGCAAACCCGGAAGTGACTGCTTCCAGTTTGCGAACTATTTTTGGAATCTGAACATCCAACGGAGCTTCTGTGACTTCTGATTGGCTGCAGGAACTTCCTGCAGCCAATCAGAAGCCGCGCTTTAGTTTCCAAACGTTTTGGAAGTCGAATGGACTTCCGGAACGGAGTCCGTCCAGCTTCCAAGGTTACGACTGTATTTAATTTGTATGCTGCTTAACATAATTTTAAAAATCTTATCTTATTATTACAAACTAGTTGAATTTAGCCCGTTCATAACGGGCGCTAGCAGCAGCGACCGGGATCCGAGGCGCGGAGGCGGCGGGCGGCGGCGGGAGCAGCGCTTCGTGCTGCTTCCCCCGCGCTTTGGAAGGCGTAAAGGCGGCGGCAGGAGCCTCCGGTAAAGGCGGCGGCGGGAGCGGCGCTTCGCGCCGCTTCCCCCGCGCTTTGGCGAGGCAGTAACGGCGGCAGCAGGAGGCTCCGCTCGAGGTGTGCGGGCGGGCGGTGGCGCTGGGCTCGGAGCTGCGGGGTGGGCAGGAAGAGGTGTACCCCCATCGCCTCTACGCACCAATCCCTGCGTCCGTGTGTGTCATGCACAGCAGCGCACTTCCGTGACACACGGAAAGTTGGACGCAGGGACACAGCCACTTTATTATATAGGATACCAGTAAGTAAGTAAGTAAGTAAGTAAATAAATAAATAAATGCAGCAGGTTAGACAGCTTTAAAGGATTAGACAATTCAGGGAGGAGGGGGTCTGCCAATGGCTGTTAGTCATTACGGCTAAATAGAACCTCCCTCTTTAGAGGCAGTCTACCTTTCCATAACAGCTTCTGGGAAACGGCAGCAGGAGAGGGCTATTACCTCATGTCATTTGCCCGGGGACTTCTGAGAGGATGAGGGCATAGCTAGGCCTTTGGCCTGATCCACAGGGGCTCTTCATGTAATCTCACCTCTGTTCCTTTTTTTTTTAAAAAAACCTGCCATAGTATATTTAAATCCTCAAGTAAAATTATCCTTAGTCAGCGTGTGGCGGGAATGATGGCCAGGGAGAATGGTGCATTAGAAGCATATCATTTATTGTCCACTCTTGGACGGATCCAGCTGCTTTTGTCTGCCCAGGGCAGGGAGGAGACCCACCTGTGACAGGTGTTTTCATGAACCAGAAGACTCTGCGAATGTCGTCCAGGTTCCTCCACGACTCCGCCAGGTTGGAGAAGCCTTTCAGCCGCATCTCGAGTTCCCTGAGGGGAAAGAGCACAACAATCAACGAGGGGGGCAGCTTCGAAATCTAGCAATTGCACCTGCATATGAATGAGCCAACCACATCTTGCATGCCGTGCCCTATTTAATTTTTGGGAGACGCCAGCAGGTGGCGTCACTGAATACAGCCAGAAGGCCGCAGGCATGCATTTGATTGGTCAGAAAATCTGTGATGTTTTCCTTAAAGTTGGATAAATTAAATGTCTGTGGAAATGGAAGGGACGTTTTTATAGGCATCTCTCAGTGGGCAGTTATGCCAGCGTGCAAGCGCTGAGAAAGTTTAATAAGTGGGGTTCGGCTAGCAAGATGTCTTATTGCCTGTATCTAACGATTAAATTTATTTATTTATTTATTTATTTAGATATGCCTAATTTATTTGTTTATTTGATTTATCGAAAGATCTCGGGGTGGTTCACAAGGGAAAAATATAAGAGAAAAGCACAAACAAATAGCTAAACCACAAGCAGCAAAACCAATAACCCCTCTCCCACAAACACATTTAGAAGTCTATAGAACAGTAATCAGCCCAAGGCCTGCATTTTTCACTAATAAAAATCACCATAGTTTTTTCATGCACCAATGCAGAAATAATATTTCTCTCCCTTATTTCTGTTGTGAAGAAAAATGAACCCAATAATATTAGAAGCTTTATTTATCTATCGCCTTAATATCCCTGCCTTCTCCTCCCACTCCTTATTTAATCGCCACAACAACCCTGCGAGGTAGGTTAGGCTGAGAGGCAGTGAGTGGCTTCGCGGCCAAGTGGGGATTTGAACCCTGGTCTCTCCCAGGTCCTAGCCCAATGCTCTAACCACTACTCCACCACCAGGTCTTTGAGAGCCAGCGTGGTGTAGTGGTTAAGAGCGGTAGACTCGTAATCTGGTGAACCGGGTTCGCATCCCCACTCCTCCACATGCAGCTGCTGGGTGACCTTGGGCTAGTCACACTTCTTTGAAGTCTCTCAGCCCCACTCGCCTCACAGAGTGTTTGTTGTGGGGGAGGAAGGGAAAGGAGAATGTGAGCTGCTTTGAGACTCCTTCGGGTAGTGATAAAGCGGGATATCAAATCCAAACTGTTCTTCTTAAGACTGCAGCGTCTTAAACTACCCATCTGCATCGTGTTTCCCTCCTCAAAGCAGCCGGGTCTCTCAAACTCACTGCCCAGAGTGTTGGAAATGGTGAGGAATCTTGGGGGAGAGTGACGGAGGCACAGAGCATGGGGTAGGAATTTCTCTTGGCGTTGTGCTGCTGTGAGCCTTGAAACTTTGCTAAGGTGGGAGGGGAAAAGGTGCAGGCGGCTCAGCCTAGTCTCCGATTCCAAGCCTCTCTGGCCCAGATTGACAGGTTAGACGAGAGAAGCTGGTGGCATCACTGCTCTCCGGCAGGGCTTTCTGGGCGGTGTGGGTTGAGAAAAGCGGAGGTGCCCTGGGATTGTGAAATGTGGCGCTCCTGGGGAACGAGATGGTTCACCTGTTTGCTTGGGATGGGGTGACGCGGTAGGAAGGAGGCTGCCAGCTCCACACCGGCTCAGAGGCCTTGGCATGATCAAAACACACAATGGGCCGCAGCTCAGACAGTAGTACAGTGGTACCTTGGTTCTCAAACTCCTTGGTTCCCAAACGCCGAAAACCCGGAGGTAAGTGTTTCGGTTTCCGAACGTTTTTCGGAAGCTGAACATCCGATGCGGCTGTTGGCTATTGTTTCCGGAGCGCCTGCACCAATCAGAAGCTGCGCCTTGGTTTTCAAACATTTCAGAAGTCAAACGGACTTCCGGAACGGATTAAGTTTGGCGCTTTTGTTATTGCTATTTATTTTGCGTTTTTGTTTTTGAGGCTTTTTCGGTTCATTTGTTTTTGTGACTGTGTGGAACCCAGTTCAGCTACTGATTGATTGATTGATTGATTGTGTGACTGTGGAAATGGATAAGAGCCTTGGTTTTGGAACGCTTTGGTTATGGAACGGATTAAGTTTGAGAACCAAGGTACCACTGTATCTGTGCTACAAATCGGTTTCAAGTTTCTGGTCCTCATTTTTTTCCTTTAGTTTTTTTTAAAACTAGTGGGGAGCGCCTGGCACACATCTTTAGAAAACAAGGGATATTGGTATTTTTAAATGGGGAGCGTAATTTGTGAATTTGGACCAGTCACGCCTACAATCGGGTGAAGTTGGGTCAACGTCACGGTTTATTCCACCAAATGACGCACGGCAGCTACAGTATATTCCTGCATATAAGACTACTTTTTAACCCAGGAAAATCTTCTCAAAAGTCGGGGGTCGTCTTATACGCCGGGTCGTATTTCTTATACGGCGAGTATATCCCAAACTCTCTATATTTTATCTGGAAAAGTTGGGGGTCGTCTTATACGCCCAGTCGTCTTATATGCCGGAATATACGGTAAATGTCCACGACTGCCCTGAGAACTCTGACACCATGTTTGGTGGCTATATCTCGATAGGCAGCTGAACCGAGGCAAAAAGTGGCGGTTATGGTGATGCCATGCCGAAGTCATAGTTCTGTCGGCCATCTTGAATCAAAATGGCAGCCAGCATCAAAAACATTGGCAAGGAACACCACCCCACATTGGAAATTACCGTGCTGAGTTTGGGGACAATATCTCAAGAGGCGTCTGAAGCTATGCCAAAAAATGGACGACGCCACGCCAAAAGTGATGCTGCGGTCCGCCATCTTAATTTAATTTCTGACCAATTTGAGAGTGAAATCACGGCCGTCTCTCTCTCCACCCCCCCATGAGAAAACTGGGCTATGGATCCCACCCCCTGCTCCCGATCCAAGCAAGCCCCACGACCAAAGCAACTCACGATTTGACGGTGCGCAGGGCAAAGACAGAGGACTTGGTGAACAAGTACTTCGAATTGGAATCCAGATCATCGGTGCTTTTCGCGTCGACGCACCTCGGCCAGCCTGGGGCGTACTCCTTCCAGCTGCAGCAAAGAAAGAACAGCCCAGGGAGAGGGGAGGGGGTCACCCAGAAGGAAGTCCATCTTTGAGCAACTCAGAAGTCAGCTATGGAACTCATCGCCACAGGATGTTGCGATAGCCCTTAGCCCTGTTGAGCTAATGCAATGATTCCGTGTGGCAGTTCACTGTGGACTTGGTCCTGTTCCATAGCTGTCAACTTTCGGATTTGAAAATAAGGGATTTTTTCAAACTTTCGGATTTGAAAATAAGGGATGCCGCAAAGGCGGTGCAATAGCACCAAGTAGCCTCGCCACCCTGCGCTCCAGAGGCTGCGCGAAAGAGCGAGCGCGTAGACGGCAGGCAGGCTGTCTGTCTGGTTGGGCGTGAGGGTCTGGCTGCACAAGGCATGCAAGCTCCGCCCCCAGTCGGTCTCAGACTCCTTATTGGCAGCCGAGCAACGCAGCTGAGGAGCCTCCCTGGCCGGCAGGGAGGGAGAGGAGCTGCTTCCTTGGAAATCCGGGAAATTTAAGGGATATCAACAATCCGGGATAGCAGCGGGAAATGGCATTGGAATAAGGGAGTTTCCCGCAAAAAAAGGGAGGGTTGACAGCTATGTCCTGTTCACGTGTGCAAGCTTTTCGCGGTGCTCACGCGACACAGCCCTCCTCAAAACGCCCTCCCATCTTATTTATGGAGCAATTACCATTTCTGTGGAGAATCCAATAAATTAAAAAAAAAAACCACCAATAATCATGGACTCAATAAATCCTGCCAGGGAAAAGCTCTCAAGGAGGTGCACTCCAGGGCCAGTAAGGGATGCATTATAAGAAAGGTCATGGCTTGTAGAGAGAGTTCTGGGAGCCATAAAGAGAGGCATTGGAGGGCCGCATGCGTTTCCCGAGGGCCAGAGGTTCCCTGCCACCACCTCAGCCTAAAGGGATGTGATTTACTGACCCATAGGATTCCTGCCGTTTCTTCAGCTCTTCCTTGCGATGCTCCACGAGTTGGGGGTTTCCTTTGTCATCGCAAACCGTTTTGGCTGGAGGGACAGAGATAGGGAGAGAGAGAAGAGGAGACCAGGTAAATGGTAATTGCCGGAAATCTAATGCGCCAAATGAGAAGGGCGGGGAAGCTTGCCTATGAGCCGTAGTCTTTGCTAGCAAAGCCCTGCCGCTTCCTAACATGCTGTAGTTACTCCTGAATGATGTGCCCTCTCTGCATGCCTAGAGATAACCTCTCTCCATTGCATTTGACAGTTTCCGTGGATGAATCCATGACGATTCTATGAACGTGTGTTTGTGTGCAAGAGAAAGTGAAATATACTCGGGGGTCAAGTGTGAATTTCTTGCTCTTTATTCAGCTCATAGTAGCAAGGAATGAATCTTTCCCCAAAACATCTGCTATATATACATTATTTACACAATGGGCCCCACGTGATTGGCAAATTCCGGGCTACTCCTGTAGGCCAATCAGGTTGTGGATTCACTTCACCCAGGAGCCTGATTGGCTGCTCTTGCAAGCCAATCAGGTCGCTGATTCACTTCCACCTGCAGCTGATTGGGTGGACAATCAGACTGCTGCATTTTGGATCCTATTGTTCTAGGATTCAGCTCAGTACATAACAGAAAGCAAGAGAGAGCAAGATGTCTCAAGCCTGGGAAGAAATTCATTCCCATTTGCACATCAAGGCAGATTTTTTTGTGATTTGACCTTTCCTAAGTGCAAACTGATCTTTCAAAATTTGCACTTCTCGGAGCTTTTGCAATGCAGCCAAGCAACATGGCCGAAAATGCACGTGTTGGAGAAAGCAGCGTTGCGAAAATGTCCGTACGAGGCCAAACCACATGCTAAGAGGGAGTATTTCATATTAATACGAGTTTTCATGAGGTCTTGTGTTTTTGTTCTATCTTGCAAACTGATGTAAAAATGTGGAGAACTGAACTTAAGGCTACAAAAATGAGAAACCGAGCAAAATCCTCATAGTCTCCCACAGAGGCATAGGAAGGTCAGGTGGTACCCGGTGCGGAAAATTTCTTGTCACCCCCCCATTGATTTTTTTTTTTTGGCCTGCAAAAATGGTTTTACGTTATTTCCTATTTTCTTACAAAGGAATAATAATAAGTAAAAATAAACTTTTATTTATATCCCGCCCTCCCCGGCCGAAGTCAGGCTCAGGGCGGCTAACATCAGATACATAACATTGGTATAAAATCAAACAATAATTAAATTACCTCCTAAAAACATGTCAAAATCAAATTAAAGTCTAATGAGATGGCTTTCCGCAGGGTTAGGGTTGGGAACAGTAAGTGCTCCACTGAATTGGAATTTCAGCCTTCACGACATAGGAAAACGGCCAAGTAAACAGCTATTTTTGTGGAGGAGGGTCAATATATTAACTGATATGCATGAAATTTCATATATCGCTATATAATCCCTAGTGTAGTAAGATAAGACCTTTGGAGCAGGCATTTAAAAAAAAGTTTTTTATGAACCACCCTAGTAGGGCAGTAATTGTTCCTTGATAATTTGTCACCCCCTCCATGATGGAACCTGGGGCGGACCGCCCCCACCCTCCCACTTCCTATGCCCCTGGTCTCCCATCCCGGATCGAACCCCTCCTTCTGCTGGCTATAGTTCTGGTTACCATGATCAAACCAGCACAGACATAAGCAACAGCAAGGCTTCTCCTCCACCGTCCCTCCGTCACAGCAGAATGGAAACCCAAAAAGCTTTGGGGCTGCTTGGTTCATTGAACGCCCACCCACCCCAATCCCTGGGAAGGGAGAGAGGGGAACATTACCTGCCCCCTCCCTCAGGGTCAAGGTGCAGTAGCCCTCCAGCCACTGGTAGGAAGGGAAGTTGTACGTCTCCCCCTGCGGGGTCGTCACCCTGACGAAATTGCAGAACCAGTTGTCCGTGGGGAAGAATAAGTACGGCTCTTTGTGCAGGCGGATCAGATGGATAGGGCCCAAGTCCTGTTCGATCGGCACTTCGTAGTCATCTACCTGGACACACAAAGAAGAACCTGGTCTGGGAGGGGAGCTATAAAAGTGCAATGCAGTAGATTGCAAAAAGGGGGGGAATGATATTAAGAAACATGACATAAAACTGTTCCAATATTCAGTGACAAGTGCAAGAATACTCTTAGCTCAGGTGCGGAGGCAAGAACTAATCCCAACGATCGAGGAATGGCAACAGAAAATGGTAGAATATGGACTAACTCTTGTTTTACAATTAAATAAACATAGTGAAACAATAATGAATGAGATTAGAATGTTATAGATTCGTGGTAGATTGAGAGCTGCCAGAGTTAAAGCAGATCAATAAAATTTCATTATTGTGAATCAATGGAGAGATGGATCAGGGAAGTTGATTAGTTTTTTTAGTTTTAGTTTTAGTTTTAGTTTTTTTTTTGTTTTCTATCTAGGAACAGTGTTTAAATGAAAATTATTTAAATCTTTTTTTTTTTTTTGCCAAATCATTTTTATTAGATTTTCCAATCATAAAAATCACATCATATATTTATAAATATCAATTAGTCCATATAGTCCAAATGGATTGCCGAATTATTAGTTCTTCTTTTTTTGACTTCCCTTGCTTCAGACAATTAGGATTTTAATCATTTCGTTAAGTCCGTCGCCTTCCGTAGTCCTGATGTCATCCATTTCCTTTCTGTTGTTATCCGTCGTTCTTTCTATTTAAATCTATTTCTGTTCTTTGATTGTCTTGGTCAAGAAACAGTGGAATTTATATAGTAGGCAAAGAAATGTATGAACCTTGTGTGTAGTTTGTTATTGTTTGTTTTTTTGTATGTTTTGTACTGTTTTGTATTGTCAATTATGAATGAAAAGAAATAAAGTATTTCGGGGGGAAAAGAAAAAAGAAAATGGTAGAATATATGAAGATAGCTAGATTAACATCTATAATCCGCCAGCAAGGTAGCGAAACATAGGAGAAAGAATGGAAGTTTATGACTTCCATTGAAAAAATTAATGGAAAATAAATGTACCAGTGGAACGAAGGAGACCTCACAACTGAAATTATATATCTCTTTCTTTGCGATTCAAATGAAACAACAAACACAATTTATAGACAATTGATTAAAATTAAGATACAAGTAAGGTATATGGAAAACATATGGGAATAATTTTGAGACGATTGTTGAGAAAGTACAATTACTATTATCTTACCAATTATGAAACATGAATTAATATATAAAGAGTGTAAAACGGCGAAAAGCTGTAATGTCTCTTCAAAGCAGAAGAAGGAAGTGTGGAAGTCAATTTTTGTTTCAGGTTATCTAGTTATTTTATTTTATGTTAACGGTAAAATTTTATACAAATGTACTGGCATGAGAGCTAAAGTAAACCTTTGTTAAAAATAAGTGTATATAAACTGTTAATAAAGATTATTTTATATACAGGTGAAACTCGAAAAATTAGAATATCATGGAAAGGGTCACTTCTTTCAGTAGTTCAACTTAAAAGGTGAAACGAATATATGAGATAGACTCATGACATGCCAAGCGAGATATGTCAAGCCTTTATTTGCTATAATTGTGATGATTATGGCGTACAGCTGATGAGAACCCCAAAGTAACAATTTCAACTTTGGGGTTTTCATCAGCTGTACGCCATAATCATCACAATTATAACAAATAAAGGCTTGACATATCTCGCTTGGCATGTCATGAGTCTATCTCATATATTATACTCCAGTAGCTAATGAAAACAATTGCTTACATAAATGGACTTTTCCACAATATTCTAATTTTTTGAGTTTCACCTGTATATAGCAAGGGGGGGGGGGAGAAATACAGAGCTTCCGCTCTGCCCACCCCAACACCCAGCCAAAACCTTCTCCTCTCCTCCTCCTCCTCCTGGTCTTGTGGCGAATACCCTTAACCGTAATCTAGAGCAAACAGCATCCCTGTCCGTTTGGGAAAGGATCATTATGCAAACGCAAGGACGAGAGGTTGGTCAACAGCTCTTCCTTACGCAATGTAGGCCAGCCTTTGCAAACGAGGCCACTGGATTTATAGTCGGAAGATTTGGGACAGATAAAGTCCTCCTTCGGCCCAGTTCAGCTGTGGAACTCCCTGGCGCAGGAGGCAGGGGTGGCCACCAGCCTAGATGGCTGGAAAAGAGGATTAGGCAAATTCATGGAGGAGGAGGAGAGGGCTGCCGATGGCTCCTGGCCATGATGGCTGTGCTCCGTACAGCTAATATGCGAATCACAAAGATACAGCTCAAAGCTAGGACGTAAGTTGCTAGATGGTGGAAATGGCTACACGTAACACAGGTTCCCAGCATGCATACTAACACAATGTAGCAGAACACGGTGGGCATCAAAACTTAATCAGCAGAAATTGCCCGTGCTTCTTGTGTGTGCAGGGGCGTAGGAAGGGGGGGGACGAAGGGGGCAGGTCGCCCCAGGTTCCATCATGGAGGGGGTGACAAATTATCAAGGAACAATTACTGCCCTCCTAGGGTGGTTCATAAAAAACTTTTCTTTTTTGAAAATACCTGCTCCAAAGGTCTTATCTTACTATACTAGGGGTTATATAGCTATATATGAAATTTCATGCATATCAATTAATATCTTGACCCTCCTCCACGAAAATAGCTGTTTACTTGGCTGTTTTCCTATGTCGTGAAGGCTGAAATTTCAATTCAGTGGAGCACTTACTGCTCCCAACCCCAACCCTGCGGAAAGCCATCTAAATAGACTTTAATTTGATTTTGACATGTTTTTAGGAGGTAATTTAATTATTGTTTGATTTTATATCAATGTTATGTATCTGATGTTAGCCGCCCTGAGCCCGACTTCAGCCGGGGAGGGCAGGATATAAATAAAAGTTTATTTTTACTTATTATTATTCCTTTGTAAGAAAATATGAAATAACGTAAAACTATTTTTGCAGGCCAAAAAATAAAAAAACAATGTGTCTCTGTGTTGGGGGGGGGGGTGACAAGAAATTTTTCGCACCGGGTACCACCTGACCTTCCTACGCCTCTGAAGGGAAGCAGAGCAAGTTGTTTGGCACCAGCTTGGCTCCAAGTGTTGCTGGAAGGAGGCAAACAGGGCGCCATCCAACTGCTTCTGATTTGTGTAGGGTTTACTCCAAAGATATCCCACAAGGTCAATGTGCCTGGCTCTTTATGAGGAGCAAGCGGTGCGGACCCTGCTCCCAAGGAGCTTACAATCTCACATTTAATACCAGTGAGGTGGCAGAGGAGGGGGAGACAGCAAGGGAATCAGGGAGAAAGAAGGACTTAATACTTGAGAAGTATGTACTGTTTTAGGCTCAGTGGCAGAATGTCAAGGAGAAGAAGAAGAAGAGTTTGGATTTGATATCCCGCTTTATCACTACCCGAAGGAGTCTCAAAGCGGCTAACAATCTCCTTTCCCTTCCTGCCCCACAACCAGGGCCGGCGCGTCCATTAAGGCGAACTAGGCAGTTGCCTAGGGCGCCAAAATGGAGGGGGCACTGGCCAGCCTGCCCCTCGCCCCCTGCTGCCGCCCGGTGCCGCCCCAACCAGCGGCGGAGCAAGGAACTTGGGGCGAAAACTGCGGCGGCGGGGGACGCCCGGGCGGGCAGGGGGCGGGGCACCGCTCCGCAACGTGCATCATGCGCAATGACGTCACGTGGCCCGCCCCCTCGCCTAGGGCGCCAAAATCGCTAGCACCGGTCCTGCCCACAACAAACACTCTGTGAGGTGAGTGGGGCTGAGAGACTTCAGAGAAGCGTGACTAGCCCAAGGTCACCCAGCAGCTGCATGTGGAGGAGTGGGGAAGCGAACCCGGTTCACCGGATTATGAGTCTACTGCTCTTAACCCCTACACCACACTGGAGGGCAGGGTGGTGCCAAAGACTTCATTACAAAAGAGGGTAAGGCATAATTATTATCATCATAAGGCACTCCGTGGCTACTACCGGTACTAGCCACAATGCCCGTGGTCTACCTCCGTTGTTGAAGGCGTTGATGTGCCTCTGAATGCCAGTTGTTGGGGATTCCGAGCGCGGAGAGTGTTCTCGCACTCAGGACCCATTTGCGGGTTCCCTTGGAGGCATCTGGTTGGCCACTGTGGGAACAGGAGTCTGGACTAGGCTCCTGAGATACAACAATCTGGGCTCTTCTGATGGTTTTTATTTTTTTATCTCCCCCACCCCGGTTTTCAAAGGTTGTGCCCGGGGCTTTTACATTCTTGCATCAAAAGGGACGCTGTTAAATCTTGCAGACACAACTTAAGCCAATAATGTTAATTGCCAAATCTAGGAGTTAACTTGCCAGGACAGGTGTGGTGGCGGCAGCGGGAACAGCCTGTTCAATGCTGGGCGTCTATGAGACCCAGGAAGGTCCATCCGGGCCAAGGCTGGTCACCAGTATTCCTTTTCTCTTTCCTTTCTCTTTAAACGTTTCTTTAAAAATTATTACAGTCCTAGAATGGCAATCCTGCTATGAAACAAGGAAGGTGACTCAGGCTGTGGCCAGTGGCCATTTTCTTTCCCCCAAAATGCCTGGCAGTCCTGACATAGTAGTAGTAGTAGCAGTAATAATAATAATAATAATTTATTATTTCTACCCCGCCCATCTGGCTGGGTTTCCCCAGCCACTCTGGGCAGCTTCCAACAAAAGATTAACAATACAATAAAACATCAGACATTAAAAACTTCCCTAAACAGGGCTGCCTTCAGATGTCTTCTAAAAGTCAGGTAGTTGTTTATTTCCTTAACATCTGGTGGGAGGGTGTTCCACAGGGCGGGTGCCGCTACCAAGAAGGCCCTCTGCCTGGTTCCCTGTAACTTGGCTTCACGCAGCGAGGGAACCGCCAGAAGGCCCTCGGAGCTGGACCTCAAGTGAACGATGCAGGTGGAGACGCTCCTTCAGGTATCCTGGGCCTTTGAGGCCGTTGAGGTCTTTCAAGGTCAGCACCAACACTTTGAAGTGTGCTCAGAAACGTACTGGGAGCCGATGAAGGTGGAGCCAGGAGCATTATGGGAAAATTAAAGATGTTTGGGTGGTTTCGAGGCTTGGCCAGTGCTGCTTGGCAGTTGATTCTAGCAAAAAGTGTGTGTGAGAGAAAGATGGGGGGGGGGGAGGAAGGAAGGAAGGAGGGAGGGAGGGAGGGAGGGAGGAGAGAGAGAGAGAGAGAGAGAGAGAGAGAGAGAGAGAGAAAGAAAGAAAGAAAGAAAGAAAGAAAGAAAGAAAGAAAGAAAGAAAGAAAGAAACTTCCACTGCTTGCTAAATTGATTGGTGTTGGTGAGGCTACAGGGAGCTGGCTTCAGGCACCAGACCAACTCCGTGTTACAAAGACATCTGCAAACAGGACATGAAGCCCGGCCACCGTGTTGGAATCCCCTGCAGACAACTGACAGGAGACGACCAGCCAGGTTGTGCCCCCACAGCAGTGACTGGGAGAGGAACGACCTCTGGGCGAAGTGCCGAGAGAAGAAACGCCGTGGTGCACCTGCAGCAGCCTTCGCCTGCCCCAGCTGCAACAAAACATGTCTCTCCCGTATCGGCCAAGGCAGCCGCAGCAGGCGCCGCGACTCCCCAACAGTTTGACATCACCCCCGAAAGGTGCACTCCTCCGTTGTCTCCAGAGACAGACGGATGCCAACCGGGGGGGAGCCAGGGAGTACAACCCTCCACCCAATCACACTTTGGCCAAGTCTGCATTTGCAGTTTCTTTCCTAGCACCTCCTCCCGTTGAGACCTACAAGCGACAGCGTATGCCACCCCCAAATGAGAAGCAACCAGTTGAGCATTTACCCCGCCCCACGAGCAGCGAGGAGCGTTCACCTGAGACGCCCCCAGCCACCTTAAAAAAAACCCTCCCTTCCCTGATCCCCTCCGTTCTTGGTACTCACAGCCCCACGGACAAAATCTCTGCCCAGCTGGTCCAGGCGATGCTTGGGGCTCTCCCCGCGAGCCCCCACCAGGGTGATGGAGATGCTGCTATAGGTGCCTGCCAGCAAGATGTCTCCGGTGGCCACCTGAACCTTGTAAGCAGCCATTTGGGAAGAAGCGAGAGGAGTCTCCGACCGTGCGGGTTTGCGCGGTGTCGGTGCCGAGGCAGGTATGAACAGCCTCGCCTGCTCCTCCTCAGGGCTGTTGCACACACAAATACCCCGCCTCTCTCAACCCTCCTCCAGAGCGGTTTAGGCCACAGGCAGCTGCTGCGATGGGAAGGGTGGGGCTCAGATCAGATTCCCCGGGTCTCTCGGCTGCAAAAGTTCTGCTGTGACCACTTCTAGGCCCGGTGGCGGCAATAGGACAGATTTGCTCCCAAAAGGAAATGCAGAAAGACCCACGCAGAGACCACACCGGCTGATTGTGTAACTGTTTCATAACTTTCTGCCTCATTGGGACATCGCCGCTCTCTCTCTCTCGCATCCCTGCAAACAGGCACAAGGAACGTGCTGCATGGAACTTGCTGGCTTAGATGAGCACAGCAAGAGCAAAAGGAATATTGCAAGACATTTTCACATTATTGTCGCTGCTGCTGCTGTTGTCGCCGCCGCAGAATTGTAAAGTTGGAAGGTGCCATCAAATGTCATCTTGTCAGAGGCATAGGAAGGGAGCGGGGGTGGGCGGTCCGCCCCAGGTTCCATCATGGAGGGGGTGACAAATTATCAAGGAACAATTACTGCCCTACTAGGATGGTTCATTTAAAATGCCTGCTCCAAAGGTCTTATCTTACTGCATTAGGGATTATATAGCTATATATGAAATTTCATGCATATCAGTTAATATCTTGACCCTCCTCCACGAAAATAGCTGTTTACTTGGCTGTTTTCCTATGTCATGAAGGCTGAAATTCCAATTCAGCGGAGCACTTACTGTTCCCAACCCTAACCCTGCAGAAAGCCATCTAATTAGACTTTAATTTGATTTTGACATGTTTTTAGGAGGTAATTTAATTATTGTTTGATTTTATATCAATGTTATGTATCTGATGTTAGCCACTTCGGCCGGGGAGGGCGGGATATAAATGAAAGTTTATTTTTACTTATTATTATTCCTTTGTAAGAAAATATGAAATAACGTAAAACCATTTTTGCAGGCAAAAAAAAAAAAAAAAAAAAAAAAGTGGAGGGGGGTGACAAGAAATTTTCTGCACTGGGTACCACCTGACCTTCCTACGCCTCTGCATCTTGTACAGAGTACCTGACAGACAGCCACCCAACCCGTTTTAAAAACTCCAATAGAGGAGAATTCACCACCTTTCCAGGGAGTCCGTTCCACTGTCGAACAGCTCTTACCATCGGAGAAGTTCCTCCTAATGTTTAGTCTGCATCTCCTTTCTTGCAACTTGATATTTGAAGATGGCTATCCTAGGGTTGGGACGCGGGTGGCGCTGTGGTCTAAACCACAGAGCCTAGGGCTTGCCGATCAGAAGGTCGGCGGTTCAAATCCCCGCGATGGGGTGAGCTCCCGTTGTTCGGTCCCTGCTCCTGCCCACCTAGCAGTTCGAAAGCACGTCAAAGTGCAAGTAGATAAATAGGTACTGCTCCGGCGGGAAGGTAAACGGCGTTTCCGTGCGCTGCTCTGGTTCGGCAGAAGCAGCTTAGTCATGCTGGCCACATGACCCGGAAGCTGTCTGCGGACAAACGCCGTCTCCCTTGGCCTATAGAGCGAGATGAGCGCCACAACCCCAGAGTCGTCCGCGACTGGACCTAATGGTCAGGGGTACCTTTACCTTTACCTAAAAGGTTTGCATGATTATGAGTGTCCATCTGCCCCCCACTCCAACATGGCCCCAGTACATGGGCTTTCTCGGGCTACTGTACGTTCAGCAAACTGAGCGTACCCCCAAAGTCCCTGCTCTGGGCTCATTTGCCAGGAATGGGAGATATTTCTCTCTCTGTACCCAAATTTTAAGCAATTTGGAAAACACCGAGAAAGAGGCATGCTGTCAGAGGGGGGAGCAGTGGCGTCACCTGGTGGCTATGGAGGGTGATGTAGCAGGCGAGTTCCTGCTCAGTTTCTGCAGTTGGAGGAAAAGCTGGTCTCTTTGGGATACAGGCAATTCCCCATTTTCATCCATCCGTTGGAGGCATGCTGCAAACCTGGAAGTGGCATGGAAGGGGGCAAAAAAACAGCCCTAAAAGAGCGCGAAAACGGTGCAAAAATAGTGTCAATTGTTATAGGTTATATATATATATAAGATTAAATTTTAATAACTATATATAAACCACATGTTTGAAACCCCACAGATTAGGCCCAGAACAGTTTCGCTGAAAGGTCAAAGTGGGAAAATCTCCCCATTGTCTCTTTCCTCAGAAATCCTGTCCTCACAAATCCTGTCTTAAGGGCACACTCAAGATATGGACAGGGTGTGGGCCTGTGACCTGTGACCTAGATTCAGGAATTAGTGGTTATAACAAAAGAATGGCCAGACTGCCCAGGAAAGGCAATCAGATAAGACATTATCATATGAAGTGGCAGTCAGGAGGTAAACAACACACTCAGATTTCTGCTGGAGACCGCCTTTTTCTGTGATGTAGCTGTGATGTATCTGGGGGGTGGTCCTGGGTTACACCCCTTTTAGTGATGTATGTATGATGTATAGGGGGTTGGTCTTGAGGGGAAGGGGGGGAATTTCAAAAGTCTATATAGGGGCTGGCACACCATTGTTCTGTGTTCTCCTCATGCTACGTGGCGGGGAACCTCTGTTGCAACAGATTCAATAAATGGGAAGCTCCGTCTTCCTTTTGATAACTCCGGTGTGGTCTCTGTCTGTGGCACGAAGGGGAAAGCTCTAAAATTCCAGCTCTTCCCAGGGAGAAAATTCCAGACTCCCCCTTGGGAAAACCGGACCCAACTTTCAGCCTTTTCATGTAAAAATTTGCTTATAACACTAGCAATCCCACAAGCCTTTGCAAGTGCAATCCCAGGAGTCTTTGCACCGACCTTCGAGACCAGTTTGAGCAAGGAGGTTGGGAGGAGGGAGCGACTGTGGTGGAGTTTGGTGGCTTTTTGGTTTTTTCAAGGGTTTCCATAGGCTTGGGGGGTATTTACAGGCTCTTTCAATGGTGTTCTCAATATATGCATTTTCACTTGAACATGCGGTGCCTCAGATTGCAACCCGTGCCTAAGTGGGGAGTTGCCTGTACAGCCGTACCTTGGTTCTTGAACGCCTTGGATCCGAACAAATTGGCTCCCAAACGATCAAAACCTGGAAGTGCCTGTTCGGCTTTGCGAATGATTTTTGGAAGCCAAACATCCGACGGGGCTTCCGATTGGCTGCAGGAGATTCCTGCAGCTAATCGGAAGCCGCGCTTTGGTTTCCGACCATTTTGGAAGTCGAACGGACTTCCGGAACGGATTCGTTCGACTTCCAAGGTACGACTGTACTTGTTTCCCACAAGTGTGGAACCATTCAGACATGCATTCCCATACCTGCTTTCTGAAGGTAAAGGTAAAGGGACCCCTGACCATTAGGTCCAGTCGCGGACGACTCTGGGGTTGCGACGCTCATCCCGCTTTACTGGCTGAGGGAGCCGGCGTACAGCTTCCGGGTCATGTGGCCAGCATGACTAAGCCGCTTCTGGCGAAGCAGAGCAGCGCACGGAAACGCCGTTTACCTTCCTGCCAGAGTGGTACCTATTTATCTACTTGCACTTTGACGTGCTTTTGAACTGCTAGGTTGGCAGGAGCAGATACCAAGCAATGGGAGCTCACCCCGTCGCGGGGATTCGAACCGCCAACCTTCTGATCGGCAAACCCTAGGCTCTGTGGTTTAACCCACATCGCCACCCACGTCCCCTTTCTGAAGGTGGTGCAGCCCTAATCAGCTCTGCGAGGTCAATTTGTTTTTTCCCCTAAGTTGCCTCTGACCATGGATGGATGGATGAACCATCCCTGTAATGACAATCCTAGCCAGGTGTCCTCCATATATTTTGGACTATGGCTCTGTCTGGCGCTGGTGGGAGTTGTATTCCAGCAAACTTGGGAGGGCACCAGGTTGGGGGACGTTGCTGCGATTCGTGTGTGGCCTGGCTCACTTAGCCCAACCCAGCTGTTCAGCTGCCGCCCACAGCATGATTTCATCTGACCTACTCCTGCTCATTAATAGGTGGCATCGTTAATTAGGGCGCTGAGCCCCATTCCCACACACGGCTTGGTTTTGATTCATCCAACCCTCATGTGACTAGGAGTGCCTCGATTTCCCTGTCAACACAGGGAGTGACGAAGAATGGAAAAGGCCTGTGTGGACCCAGGGCATATGTATACCTAAGATGCAAATCCTTCACCTACAGGTTAATGGTTAATTATTATATTGACTTTTTCTAAAGAAGAGGAAACAATGGCAAGGTTCTCTTAAAAGGCATGGAGCTGTTTGGCTTTAAATCTGGAATTTGTTCTGGACTCTGTACAACTGGGCCCTGAAATCACGACGGTGTTGTAAGAATATCAAGGTCTTATATATATATTATAATAATTGTTCATAAGTGTGCCACATGTCTGAAGCAGCACGGGAAGACAGGCCTGTCTCCATTTTGACTCCCAAACTGACAAACTGTTTCTCTGCAAGAAAGGAGGGGGTGATAAGTGATAATCTCTGGCATCCTGATGCCTGAGTGCCAGACATGGGCCATTTCCCTCACAAAGAACCCACCACCTAAAATGGATTTGGATCGTTAGCCCTGCCAGGCCAGGGCAGGAAACAAGAAACCTTTTGTTTTGCTGAAATGTGTGTCTGGGAGGGGTCAGGGAGAGATGGCACAGGTGTGAGAATCCTCAGGTTACCTCCTCTGACCCCCCCAATCTGTGATGCAGCTGTGATGTATCTGGGGAGTGGTCTGGGGTTACACCCCTTCTGTGATGTATGTGGGAGGGATCTGGGGGTGGGGCTGGACTCTGAGGAGGAATTTTTGAAATGTCTTTATAAGAGCATGGGCTCCTTTTGTTGGGGGTCCTTTTCCCCCTACTCTTTGGTGTGTGTGGGGTCCTTCCCCCCTTTTGTTGGGGGTCCTTTTCCCCTACTCTTTGGTGTGTGGGGAAAAACGCCATGTTGCAACAGAAATAAATTCTTTGCTTCTCGATTTTTCTCTGGTTGGCCTCTGTAATTTACTCCTTCCAATGGAGAATCTCAAAAGGCTCTTGTGTACCCCATAAGGGAATAAGAGCAGATTTCTGTTTATTTCAACGACAATCTCAGCCCTGCCCCTTTGAAATGCCTCGCCCCGATCCGAAAGGATGCATCTCATTTCCATTTGGATTCACTATGCAGAGGACTGTGTTCGTACACTTATTTTATTTATTGAGTCACATATCATAGAATCATAGATCAGAGATGGAAGGGGCCCTGTGGATACTCTAGCCCAGGGGTCTGCAACCTTTTTCAGCCGTGGGCCGGTCCACCGTCCCTCAGACCATGTGGGGGGCTGGACTATATTTTTTTGGGGGGGGGGGAATGAACGAATTCCTATGCCCCACAAATAACCCAGAGATGCATCCTATATAATAAAGAGCCTCTGTCCGTACGTACCACTTTCCGTGTGTCACAGGAATTCGCAACTGCGCTTGCGCGTTCCAGTGACACACGGATTGGGTAGTACGGACCAATAGGCGCTTGCCCCACTCCTGTTTGAGTTGCTGAAGGTCTGTAACGGACATTCGGCTAGCGACCGTTTTCCCAGACAGTCGCTTGCTGTGCTGAGCGTATTTGCCGCCGTTAACGCCGCTTACCTTGGCTTTCCCTAAACGACCTTCCTGCTGCCTCCGGGTTTCTGTTTGCTTCCCGATTACCAGCGTCGGGGAAGCAAAGCGGGGCAAGCCGCTGTGGCGGCGGGGGCGCGTAGCGCCCCTGCCCGCAGCCCTCTGGCCGCCCGAGACTCCCGCAAGCCGTGGGGAAGCAAAGCGGGGCAAGCCGCTGTGGCGGCTCCTGGTTTCTGTTTGCTTCCCGATTACCAGCGTCGGGGAAGCAAAGCGGGGCGCGCCGCTGTGGCGGGGGTGGCGCGTAGCGCCGCCGCCCGCAGCCCTCTGGCCGCCCGACCGCAGCCCTCTGGCCGCCCGAGACACCCGGCAACCGCCCGAGATACCCGGCAACCGCTCCTGTTGCCGGCTGCAGCACAGAGCACTCCTGCTTGCTTCCCCAATAACATCTTGGGGAAGCAAAGGGCGGTGTGGCGGCGGTGGCGATGCCTGCTCGGGAGGGAGCCGGTGGGGGGGGGGTCCGCCAGGAGGGGGGGTAAGAGGCGCGCTTGAGGAGCTGGGGAGGGGGTTGTGCGTTGGGCCCATTTCAGCGCCTCCAGTTTAATTGTTCTTCACGAGGCTCGAGGACAGTAAAGGCGGGACGGGGGGGGCTTCGTTCCTTCTTCCCTTTGAGGGATCGGGTGGGGGCCGGGGAGGCCGAGGAACCGCTTGAGTGGGAGATAGTCCTCCCCTACCCCCCATCGCTTAGTCCTCCCCTACCCCCCTGTGAGCCCTCGCCTCTCTTTCCCAGCCTGGATCCTATAGGGAAGCGGGATGAGGCCTTCCTTTCTCCGTCTCTCTCACCCCTCAGCGGCCTAAGCGCCTCGGTTTGTTTTGCTTCCCGAGCTGTGTCCCCCGCAGTCCCCCAATTCTGCGTCGCAGCGGCCTGCGTCTCTTCCCCTCCCGCCTCCCTCATTCTACCATGTGAGGAGGGGTGGAAACGAAGGGAGCCCCCGAAGCCTTTTTTTCTTCTGAAGGCCATTGGTTGCTGCTGCTGCCGACGCCTTCTCCAAAGGAATGAGCGGGTTTTGGGGACCCCCTGCCCGCACCCCACGCCCTCCCATTCCCTCGGTCTTTCCCCCCTTGGGCCGGGTTTGGGAGGCTGAGGGCGGAAGCCGCTGCTTGGCAGCGGGAGCTGCGTTCCTGTTCGTGTTGGCTGGGAGCGCAACGGAGTGGGCGGGGCTTGCGCACGTCACTGTGGGGAGGGAGGGAGGGGGAAAAGCCTGGCTGTCGGGTCGTTCGCGCCGCTGCCACCCGCACACCTCCAGTGGAGCCTCCCGTTCCTGGAGGCTCCCGCCGTCGCCTTTCTTTCCCTTGCCTGGAGGCTCGCACACGAGCCTCGGCAAAGGGTCTCCTTTCCACGCGGTCCGACGCTTGCCAGCCTCGGCAAGCGCCGTTAGTGCTTTCCCTTGGCTGGAGGCTCGCACAGCAGCCTCGCCAAAGGGTCTCCTTCACTGCTTTCCCTTCGCCACCGCACGCACACCAGCCTCCCCACCACCCCCTGCCCGCCTCGCGCTGCCGCCCGGTCGCCGGGGATGGGGGGGAGGTGTGTGTGTGTCTGGGAGGGAGAGAGAGAGGCGACCTATTTCTGGAGGTGTGGGAAGTGGGGGGGGGGAGAGGTGGAAGAGAGAGAGAGAGAGAGAGAGAGCCGAGCTGTGTTTGTGGGTTTCCCAAAGCCATCTGAACAGCCTGCTGGGGAGGGGAAGGGTTAATGGGAGGGAGAGGAGTCTGGGGAGGAAAGGGTTAATGGGAGGGAGAGGAGGCTGGGGAGGGGAGGGTTAATTGGAGGGAGAGGAGGCTGGGGAGGGGAGGGTTAATTGGAGGGACCACTACACCCCCCCCAATGGCCCCATATGTTCTAGGGCCCGTTATCTGATAACGGGCTTAATTTACTAGTTTTAAATAAAAGCACACATTCTACTCATGTAAAAACACGCCGATTCCCAGACCGTCCATGGGCAGGATTGAGAAGGCGATTGGGACGCATCCGGCCCACGGGCCTTAGGTTGCCTACCCCTGCTCTATGATCACTTGCAAGCAATCCTATACAGTGGTACCTCGGGTTAAGTACGCTTCAGGATAAGTACGCTTCAGAACAGAAATCGTGCTCTGGCGGTGCAGCGGCAGCAGGAGGTCCCATTAGCTAAAGTGGTGCTTCAGGTTAAGTACGCTTCAGGTTAAGAACGGACCTCCGGAACGAATTAAGTACTTAACCCGAGGTACCACTGTAAATGGAAAGATTGCAAGTCCCATTGGATTTCTGGGGTGTGGATGCAAGGATTGCAGCCTTTAGTTTATAGAATCGACAAGAGGGTCTCAACCAAATTTACCGTTGAAATTTTTTTTGCAGGTGACTTTCAGTTTATGTAACTTCACATTAGCCAGAGAGTTCGGTGGGAGGAAAAATCTTAAACACTGCGAACATCTACATGCCTAGTGCACTACATACAGAAGACAGAGGATCTTGTCGTGTCTCATTTTACATTCTGAGCCGGGGAAGAACCTTTGAGAGGAATCAACTCATAATATAGCTTAGCGTTGTTACAAGATGGACTGACTTTGTGACGCAGATCAGGCTGACATTGCTAAGCACACCCAAGGCCTAAATCGAGATGCTGTTCTCGATCTGAGGTGGGTTCAGGTAGTTGTAGGGGAGGGGTAACAACTTGTTCCTCTCGTTGATTTCCTCAGAAATCTTAGCCAGGTCGTTCTGGAAGTCCGCAATGAGCCGCTTTGGCTCGTCCTCAGTGAAATGTTCATCGGGATAGTGGCCCAAAGGTCTCTGGAAAAGATTCGGGAGAAATCAGTGATGAAGACCGTGCCTCAAACTCCCGTTTAAGTTGCAGTGAACTTCTCACATTCGCAATCCTAAAACACAAATGTAAAACTCCTTGGACACCCCCACATTTGGAAATATTCAAAACTACCGGTAAGTCAAGTTTTTGTCCTCGTTTGGTTTTTAATGCAGGGATGTTGAACTGGTGGCAGCCCTGTTTAGGGAAGCTTTTAATGTTTAATACACTATTGCATTTTAATATTCTGTTGGAAGCCGCCCAGAGTGGCTGGGGAAACCCAGCCAAATGGGCAGAGTATAAATAATAATTTATTATTATTATTATTATTATTATTATTATTATTATTATTATTATTAATCATAGAGTTGGAAGAGACCCCAAGGGCCATCCAGTCCAACCCCCTGCCAAGCAGGAAACGCCATCCAAGCATTCCTGACAGGTGGCTGTCAAGCCTCTGCTTAAAGACCTCCAAAGAAGGAGACTCCCATTTTGAGGCTGACATTCAAGAGTTTAGCAACAACATGGAGCACTAAGGACAGATCCACAACATATACCTTGGAAGTCGAACAGCTTAGTTCCTGAGCGTTTTGGCTCCCGAATGTCACAAACCTGGAAGCGAGTATTTCAGTTGGCGAACTGTTTTTGGAAGCCGCGCTTTGGTTTCCGAACGTTTTGGAAGCCAAACGGACTTCCGGAACGGATTCCGTTTGACTTCCAAGGTACGACTGTATTCAGAACACATTTGACTAACATTTAAAGCACATGACTTCCCTCAAAGAATCTTGGGAAATGGAGCTTTCCCCTCACAGAGCTACAATTCCCAGCACCCTTAACAAACTACAGTTTTCTGTATCATCTGGGGCAAGTCATGTGCTTTAAAAGTGCACTGAATATGCTTTCAATGTATGGTGCGGATCTGCCCTGTGTTTCTTCATTATTATTATTATTTAGTTTTTATTATTCACGAAAAAAGAAACAAAAACAAAACAAAGCAAACTACCGATACATAATTTTACAATTACAAATTTACCAATTCAAAACCTGCATTCATCAAAATAATGAAAACAAAACTATACACCCGTGTGGCATCCCTTCGCCTCAACTTGAGATCCTTAAAACAATAATGTCTATTTTACATTGAGTCTTTATACTAATCATTATCTATCCATTGTTAGTTTCATTTTAGACTGATTCGTCTTCACACACTTAATCTAGGCGTATCAACACATTATCTTTGGACCAGTGTTTTTCCATATAATCCTCAAAACATTGCCATTCCTTCCTCAAATTCTGGTTAGACCGATTTCTTACGGCTGCTGTTAATTTGGCCAATCCTATAAACCTGGCCTGCTCTGGTCCATGGGGTCACGAAGAGTCAGACACGACTAAACAACTAAACAACAACAAATAAAACCACTTAATTTGTTCATCCAATCCTCCTTTGTGGGGACAGACCACAAGATAAGAAAAGGTTATTTTTATACACCACAGCCGCAGCTAGATTATTGCTGGCAAGGAACTGGAAAGGAGATCTGGCCCTAAATTTCTTTACACAGAAAATCTGGTACCTAACCGAGTCCTTCCTTTATTCCAAATCCTTACCGTGTCTCCTGCCTCGTTGCTTAGCAACCACAGGGAGCAGAGAGCGATGCAAGTGGTGTTGACCTTAGGGAGGGTCTCCAGGACGGTCTCCAAGGTCTCTGTGCCCTTCGTGGTGGGTGGGGGTCTTCTCATGGAGGGCGGGCTGTTGGGGACCCATGCGCCATAGTCATACTGTGGGCAAGCAAAGGACCAAGTTAAATTAGGGTTACCAGACGTCCCTGTTTCCCGGGGACAGTCCCCGGATTTGCGAATAAGTCCCCGGACAAACTCCATCCCCGGAATGTCCCCGGATTTCATCTAATGTCCCCGGAAAACGCGGCAGCGGCAGTCTCAGCCGCCCGGAGCAGTTGGCTCTGGCTGGCTTCAGGAGCTGCTCGGGAGTCCCCATATGATGGTGGTGCAGGGGCTGGAAGATGCAGCTTCCGGGCTGCCTCCACCTTCCCTGACCCCAGCAACTAAGCTGTGAAGGGAGGCTTCACGCTGCCTATTGGAGCAGCCTCCCAACTCCTACTTCCGTGCAAGCAGGAGCGGGGTGGGGATCTCTCAGCTGTGAAGGGAGGCTAAGATAAGGCATGATCAGGTATCCTGGCAGGCAGGAGAGAAGCAACACGCGCAAATTTATGCTGTAGACCACCTCCTTCTGTGATGTATGTATGATGTTTTGGGGGGTGGCCTTGGGCTACAGGGGAGGTAATTTCAAAAGTCTATATAAGAGCTTGCCATAGCTGTCAACCTTTCCCTTTCCTTGCGAGGAATCCTATTCGGAATAAGGGAATTTCCCGCAAAAAAAGGGGAAAGTTGACAGCTATGGAGCTTGCACACCATTGTTCTGGGTTCTCCTCCCTCCCTGCATGTGGTGAGTGGGGGGGCCCTGTTGCAACAGTTTAATAGTATGTTTCCGAGCACAATTCAAAGTGTTGGTGCTGACCTTGAAAGCCCTAAACGGCCTCAAAGGCCCAGTAGACCTGAAGGAGTGTCTCCACCCCCATTGTTCAGCCCGGACACTGAGATCCAGCGTTGAGGGCCTTCTGGCGGTTCCCTCACTGTGAGAAGCAAAGCTACAGGGAACCAGGCAGAGGGCCTTCTCGGTAGTGGCGCCCGCCCTGTGGAATGCCCTCCCATCAGAGGTCAAAGCGATAAACAACTACATGACCTTTAGAAAATACTTGAAGGCAGCCCTGTTTAGGGAAGTTTTTAATCTGTGATATTTTAATGTATTTTGATATTCGTTGGAAGCCGCCCAGAGTGGCTGGGGAGACCTGGCCAGATGGGCGGGGTACAAATAATAAATTATTATTATTATTATTATTATTATTATTATTATTATTATTAAGATCATGCTTACTAGCTGCTTTGCTTCTCAATATTCTCTGGTTGGCCTCTTATTTTTCTCCTACCGATAGAGAACCCACTTAAGGACTCTATACGGGCTCTTGGATACCCCATAAGGGGAAAGGAGCAGTTTTTTCTTATAACAAATAATAATACATATTTCAAGAGGCAAAAGGAATCTTCTGCATTTGCCCAAGAAGAGGCCAAATCTATGCTTTGCTGCTCGAGAAGAAGAGAAGAAGAGTTTGGATTTGATATCCGCTTTATCACTACCCGAAGGAGTCTCAAAGCGGCTCACATTCTCCTTTCCCTTCCTCCCCCACAACAAACACACTGTGAGGTGAGTGGGGCTGAGAGACTTCAGAGAAGTGGGACTAGCCCAAGGTCACCCAGCAGCTGCATGTGGAGGAGAGGGGATGCAAACCCGGTTCACCAGATTACGAGTCCACCGCTCTTAACCACTACACCACACTGGCTCAGTCGTGTGCATGAGGACAGGAAGGTAAGTGTGGCCTCTCACCTGGCCAGAGTTTACAGCGGCATGTTGCGCTGAGCAGGCGAAGATCACCATTGTCAAGAACTTGGTCAGCTGCTCCATGGTCTCCAGAGACGAGGGAGCTCCGGAGGTCTCCCTGTTCTTGAAGGCTTCCTTGAAGATCTCTCGGATCCAGGCCTGGAGTTCCGGGTCGCTCTGGACGCGGTCGTCACTCTTGTAGTAGAACCGGACGAGGCTGGCCACGAACCTGGGACATAAGGAAAGTGCATGCTGGGAGGCCTTGTCAGATCCAAGATGGCAGCCGCCCCCCAACCAGGTTCCCTCTAGGTGTTTACGGCTCCCATCAAGCAGGCCTGGCAGCTTCACCTCTCGATGGCGGCCCATATCTTCAGCCCATCGTCCCGGTAGTAGTAGTTTGAGATGGAGGCGACTCCGCGGGCCGCAATGTCGTCGGGGAGGCAGAGGGAGGCGTAAGTCATGCTGTAGGTGCCTTTCCCCACAATGGGCACGATTCCTTCGTAGCCTGCTGAGGTAGCCTACAGGGAGGGGGGGAGAGCGGAGGTAAGAAGAGCCTGGATGCTGGATCAGGCCCAGCCTAGCATCCTGTTCTCACAGTGGCCAACCAGCCCCCAAGCATTGCCTGAGCACATTATCCTTCCCTCTTGCGATTCCCAACATCTGGGATTCAGGTGTCTATTGCTCCCAACAGTAAAACACAGCCACTGCGGTTAGTAGTCATCAATAGTCTTATCCTCCTTTTTTATGATTCTTTATTACAAAACAATTTACATAGAACATAAACACAACGAAAAACAACATAGACCATAAGGTAAAGGTAAAGGGACCCCTGACCATTAGGTCCAGTCGTGTCCGACTCTGGGGTTGCGGCGCTCATCTCGCTTTATTGGCCGAGAGCCGGTGTACAGCTTCCAGGTCATGTAGCCAGCAGGACTAAGCCGCTTCTGGTGAACCAGAGCAGCGCACGGAAACGCCGTTTACCTTCCCGCTGCAGCAGTACCTATTTATCTACTTGCACTTTGATGTGTTTTTGAACTGCTAGGTGGGCAGGAGCTGGGACCGAGCAACGGGAGCTCACCCCGTTGCAGGGATTCGAACCGCCAACCTTCTGATCAGCAAGCCCTAGGCTCTGTGGTTTAACCCACAGCGCCACCTGGGTCCCTTTAACATAGACCATAGACACTGACTAACAACACCTCATTTGACATCACATACACTTTAACGTCTGATTCACCTCATTGTACTTTTTATACCTTACTAGTCTATATACACTTCATTTTTATTATTCTTTTCAGTTAATTATCAGGAAAAAAATGTTACCTTATAATTTCCTTAAACTTCAAGATTCAATCCAAATCTGTCAGGAGATTTGTGTTATTACAGTACTTTTTCTTTGAACATTGTCCAGTCTTCACTCAATTTCTGGTTAGAATTTCCTCTTATTCTCCCAGTCACCCTTGCAAGTTCTGAATATTCTATCATCTTTGCTAGCCAATCAGTTTTTGTGGGGGTTACATCACCTTTCCAGTTTTTTGCTATTAAAATCCTCGCCGCTGTGGCTGCGTACATAAAGAAGATTCTGTTTTTTGTGTGTGTTTGAAGGGTGGGACAGGACAGGGAGAAAATGCACTATAATCTTCAAGCTCCCTGAATTGCGAGAAAACCAGGTCATTATATTTCGTTCCATTTCCAAATTGTGCGCCGCTTATAGTGAATGAGAACAGTTGTCGGGTTCAGGCTTAGGAGGCAGGTGAAATAAATTCCACAGCAAAACAAATTTGCAAATAACCCAATCTCATTCTAAAGATAAAACGTGGAATGTTTTATCTATATCAGTATTCCGAATTATGGACACCGACGGATTTAGATGGGAGGCTGGGGTGAGGGGAGGTGGGGACCAGACATTAAAAAGTGGGAATTGCTCGTTTCGCACCTCCTTTCCTTTCGGATCCAAGGATGATAAACGTAAGAGGATGGTGATGAGAGGGTGAGGCAGATTTTTATACTATATGCCGTTGTTACAAAGTTCTCAGCCTTGAACGATGCTGGATTCTGGTGTAACACATTTAGGTGCATGAGATTTAAGATCCCATGTTCAAACAACAGGACGAGAAGATGGCGACGGTCGGAATGTGGCATTTGGAATTAAGAAGATCGACCTCATCCACACAGAGACATTGTTTATTATAATTTAGCCTGCTTGCTGGCATATATCAGCGGCTGTGGAAATATTGGAAAGAATTTTGAAAAGCAATCGATGGAGGTGATCAGGGAAGCTCCAGCGTCCGAGGCATGGGAAGTCCATATATATATATATAAATTATTATAATAATTAGGCATAATTGGAATGTTTCTTTTAATTGGGATTTGTATAATTAATTTGGAATCTTCTGCATTTGCCCAAGAAGAGGCCAAATCTATGCTTTGCTGCTCGAGAAGAAGAAGAGTTTGGATTTGATATCCCGCTTTATCACTACCCGAAGGAGTCTCAAAGCGGCTAACATTCTCCTTTCCCTTCCTGCCCCACAACAAACACTCTGTGAGGTGAGTGGGGCTGAGAGACTTCAGAGAAGCGTGACTAGCCCAAGGTCACCCAGCAGCTGCATGTGGAGGAGCGGAGACGCGAACCCGGTTCACCAGATTACGAGTCTACCGCTCTTAACCACTACACCACACTGGCTCTCAAAAGGGGGGGGAGGCACCTTCTCTCTCTCTTACCTGGTCCATCATCCCGCCTTCCATGATGAGCCTGACCCTGGCCAAAGCGTTGATCTGGAGGGTGTATCGGAAGTGCGGGATCAGGAGCTGCAAGGCAGGGAGGGAAATCTGTTGGAATCCTTGGCCGGGAGAAAGACTGGAAAGTCACGCAGTCGACAGGTCACAACGGAAAAAGGTACAGTGGTCCCTCGACTTACGAAATACTCGACATCCGAATTTTTCGACTTACGAATTTAAAAAGTGGCTGCACGCCTACGAATTTTTCAACATCCGAATGGAAATCCGTTGCTGGTTTTAGATGCGGTTTCCTCGACTTATGAATTTTAGATGCGGTTTCCTCGACTTACAAATTTTTCCGAATATTTTTTCTCCCAATGCATTCCTATGGGAAATCGCTTTTTCGACTTATGAACTTTTCAATCTACGAATGTCCATTCGGAACGGATTAAATTCGTAAGTCGAGGGACCGCAGTGTTGGGCTGTGCTCGACTCACGAGTAAAAACAAGCCCAGCCTTGCAGCAAGCAAGATCCTTTCGCAGGACACAGGTTCTTGTCCTTCGCCCTCAGGCAGCGCCCCTCCACCCTCACCCTGCTAGCGCTTTCCAAGATGGAGTCGCTCCCGTTCGACCTTCAGGTTTCCCAGGGGCTGCCGCAACGGCCTAGTGAAACCTTTTCCTCGCCTTTCCTCGCTTGGCTGTGCGAAACCTAACGCGGGTGCTGTTCCTTCCCCACCCTCGCCGCCGGCATACCTTGAAGACCGGGTGGCACAACGGCAGGTGCCTCAGAGTGCAGATAGCAAAGACCTCGGCCACCAGGTGCGTCTGGAGCAGGTGGGAGATGTTCTGGTGGATGTGGAAGTCGGCGTTGCGGACCCACATCTTCGCCAGGGTCCAGTCCCACACGGGGTCGCTGGGAAGGAAGATGGGGTTGTTGGGGCCTGGAGTTTGGCTCAGCTGAGGGAAAGAGGGAGAGGAAAGAAGGTTAAGGGGTGATATGATAGCCATGTTCAAATATATAAAAGGATGTCATATAGAGGAGGGAGAAAGGTTGTTTTCTGCTGCTCCAGAGAAGCGGACACGGAGCAATGGATTCAAACTACAAGAAAGAAGATTCCACCTAAACATTAGGAAGAACTTCCTGACAGTAAGAGCTGTTCGACAGTGGAATTTGCTGCCAAGGAGTGTGGTGGAGTCTCCTTCTTTGGAGGTCTTGAAGCAGAGGCTTGACAGCCACCTGTCTGGAATGCTTTGATGGTGTTTTCTGCTTGGCAGGGGGTTGGACTGGATGGCCCTTGGGGTCTCTTCCAACTCTACGATTCTATGATTCTAGGAACTTGTGATGGGGTGGTCAGGGTGGCTGAGGAGAGAGGGTGGGGCAACAGGTTGGGAAACGGGGGCCCCCAGCAGATTTGGGGGTCGAGCCAAAGTGGTGACTTTCTTTGCCAGAGCGCGTTGGGGTGCCCCAAACCTCTCCACTGCCAGTAACCTCAAATACGGAGGAGACTGAGGCCACATCCCTTTAAAGCGCTACATTACCCCTTTAAAGAGTCATGGCTTCCCCCAAAGGATTCTGGGAGCTGTAGTTTGCTAAAGGTGCTGAGAGTGGTTGGGGGGAACCCCCCCTACAAATCCCAAGAGGGATTGGTTGTCAAGCCACTCTGAGAATTGTATCTCCGCGAGGGGAATAGGGGTCTCTTCGCAACTCCCACCACCCTTAACAAACCACAGCTCTCATAATCCTTTGGGGGGAAGCCATGACTGTTTGGTCTCATATTGTTTTGGATGTATGCTGTGGAGGAGGCCTGAGAGAGAAAGAACGGTAGGCATGAGCAAAAGGAGGAGGAAAGGAGACGTTTTGGGGGAGAAGCGTTCCTCCTTGTCTTTGAAAGCCTTCCTCTCACCATCTTACTTATTCCACGCGGTCCCTCGGGCTGATGGGGCCAATTTGGCCGCGGGACGCCAGTTGCCGACCTCTACCATAAAGCAACAGAGGAGGAATTGGAAGGCCTGGCTGCGGCAAGAGAAGTGGGATGAGCCTTGCGGTGGCCAGAGAGTCAGGGAGTGGACTGCAATGGGCTCAATTCTGACGCCCTGCTGGGCTTACCTGGCTGGCTGCTTACCTGGATAGCTATGGGGAGGAGCTCCCCAGAAGGCGTCTGGTACAGGAGGCAGAGAGGGTTCGCCATGTACTGCTGCTGCCCTTGAATCGTGTTCGTCGGGATGCCCTGCAGGATCTTGTAATCCACGATGTAAACGTTCCCTTTCTTTTAGGGTCAGGAAGGGAGGAAAAATGAGGCCCAGTTTGTGCGATGGAAATAGGCTAGCCAAAAGCAGCGTGATAAGAAAGTGAGAAGATAAGAATCTAGTCTGGCCCATCTGGGATCCTGCTCCCACAGTGGCCAACCGGACACCCCTTGTGGTTTCCAGCAACTGGTGGTCAGAAGCACCACCGCCTCCAGCCACAAAGGGAGCGCATGGCCACGAGGGTCAGTAGCCACTGGTGCAGGTAGCCCACATCCCCTTGGATGGGAGAAGTTTTTGTCAGGAACGTCCTACACACGAGCAGGACCTTGGCAGAGACACATGCCTGCCTGGCATGTTCCCTCCCTCCTGGGCGATCGTTTGGGAGCTTCAAAAGCATTCCTCAGCCCGAACATCACAGCGACTGATGCCAGAAGACATCAGCACACTTAGGGATCCGCAGAGGTTTGCGCAGTTGCGTAACAGAACCCAGCAACAGGTAGGTAGCCGTGTTGGTCTGTCATAGTCAAAACAAAATAAAAAATAAAAAAATCCTTCCAGTAGCACCTTAGAGACCAATTAAGTTTGTTCTTGGTATGAGCTTTCGTGTGCATGCACACGTCTTCAGATTTACCCTGTTTCCCCTTTTTTAAGACGTAGTCATAAAGTAAGCCATGGCAGGTTTTTATCACATTTGCAAAAAATAAGCCATACCCCGAAAATAAGCCATAGTGCTGCCATTGTCCCCGTCGCCTCCTAAGCCCCTCCTTCCTGTTCCTGGCGCTCAGGGAGCCAAGACATCCCCTGAAAATAAGCCACCCTGTGTTTTTTTTGAGGAAAAAATATATAAGACAGTGTCTTAAAATAAGGGAAACACGGTAGTATCTGAAGAAGTGTGCATGCACACGAAAGTTCATACCAAGAACAAACTTAGTTGGTCTCTAAGGTCCTACTGGAAGAACCCAGCAACTCATCGCCTTGGCTAATCTACTTTATTTACATATAAACACACACGGACCACTTCAACATGGCTCCCTCTCTCTCTATCATCAGGCAGCAAAGAAAAGGAACAAAGGACAACAGTCCCACTTCAGGGAACACAGTAAGACAAACATCCTGCCTTCCGTCACTTCCCATTCCTGCGGAATCAAAACACACACCGTCATGTAACAGACAACAATCCCATGACTGCACACGGGGAATGAATCTCCAACAGTTTTCTCTGGCTGCTCAGATGCAGCCAGCTTTGGCGGGTGGGACACCCCCAGCCACCTCTTGAGACAAGTTTGGAGCCTCTTACGGCGCGGAAGTATGCAGCGGCTATTTACTCTGAGAAACAAGGGGCGAAAGAATTGAGTCACCTGGATTTCCTCCTGCAGAGTGGCGGACGCCCCGAGAGACGCGGCAACCATCTCCTGGGTCACGGGAAAATTGCTTGGGATCTGGGTGCATTTCTTGATCACCACAGGGTTGACGCCGTTGAGATACTGGGAGCCAAAGAAAGCGTCTTCTTGCCAGTGTTCGGCAACATACTCTGGGGATGTAGAAAGGCTTTTGAAACGATGTGTCTCTCAAAGTCTGGGGCATGGGTAGGCAAACTAAGGCCCAGGGCCTGGATCCGGCCCAATCGCCTTCTCAATCCGGCCCGCGGACAGTCCGGGAATCAGCGTGTTTTTACATGAGCAGAATGTGTGCTTTTATTTAAAATGCATCTCTGGGTTATTTGTGAGGCATAGGAATTCATTCATATTTTTCCCCAAAATATATTCTGGCCCCCCACAAGGTCTGAGGGACAGTGGACTGGCCCCCTGCTGAAAAGGTTTGCTGACCCCTGGTCTGGGAAGTCCGCTCACCTTTTATCTGGTGGGCGGCATAGCAGCCAGTCAATCAAACCTCAACAGTTTTCTGGCGTAGGGGGAGGTATGCTGCCTCCCCCCTGTGTCACAGCCATTGCATCATCTGTGCTGGGGACAGCCCCAGCCAATCTGCGGCCAGGGTGGGTGTGGCCACAGGACATTTAATTTCGGTGCGGCCAGCTGACTGGCCTCTTCCTTGCCTTTTCATCAGATCACCCAACCCCTCTCACCCTCTTTTCATGCTTTGCTCTTATATGACCTTGCTATGGCAGTTGTCGGCCGCCATGTTGTTGGGGCTGAGTAGGAATTTTTTCCACTTGGCAAATGGGCACCGGCCATTGGGTTTTCGCCTACCTAGTAGCAATCGTCACAACCTTTGTGCGGTTAGGCATTGGGTTGAGGGACGCGGGTGGCACTGTGGGTTAAACCACAGAGCCTCGGGCTTGCTGATCAGAAGGTCGGCGGTTCGAATCCCGTTGCTCGGTCCCTGCTCCTGGCAACCTAGCAGTTCGAAAGCACGTCAAAGTGCAAGTAGATAAATAGGTACCGCTGCAGTGGGAAGGTAAACGGCGTTTCCGTGCGCTGCTCTGGTTCGCCAGAAGTGGCTTTGTCATGCTGGCCACATGACCCGGAAGCTGTACGCCGGCTCCCTCGGCCAATAATGCAAGATGAGCGCAGCAACCCCAGAGTCGGACACGACTGGACCTAATGGTCAGGGGTCCCTTTACCTTTAAGCCTTCGTTTGGTTGGAGGGGAGGTTGCTGCCTCGCCTGCCCCTCCTCAGTA
Organism: Darevskia mixta; assembly: GCA_034641385.1. Classification (NCBI taxonomy): domain Eukaryota; kingdom Metazoa; phylum Chordata; class Lepidosauria; order Squamata; family Lacertidae; genus Darevskia; species Darevskia mixta. The sequence goes on along the minus strand of JAWWNH010000044.1, from coordinate 1,005,930 downwards.
AGGGTATCTTGTTAAAGGGATCCGGGGTGTGAATACTGTCTGAAGCCTGGGCTAAGGCCATGTCACAGCCCCTACGGGGACCCCTCGGGGTGCCACCATCTGATGTAAGTTATAGGGCGCCCCCTATCGGTGGTTTACCCTTAAGTGGACTCCCTGCAGATGGGCAGGAGTCAAGATATAGTCTGACTTCACCCCAATGCCTAAGCCAAACCACTCACATCTGTAACCAATAAAGTTGTGGCCTATCTGAACCTATAAACCAAATATTCCGTGTCAGTGTGATTTATTGTTCTCCTGGGAACTTTGTGGCTCGGGTGCCTTGGCATACAAAGCGCCATTTAGAACTGGATGCATGGGTGGGGTGTGGGGAGGGGAGGGGAGGGGAGGGGAAGGGGAGGGGAGGGAAGGGGAGGGGAGGGGAAGGGAAGGGAAGGGAAGGGAAGGAGAAAGGGGCTGAGATGTCAAGAATCCACCCTCGTTCTCCTGGAGGAAGGAGAAGAAGAAGAAGATCCTTGCATTATAAACTGTATTTCAATCGATTGCTAAATTTTATGTTTTAATGTATTTATATTTTGGTGTTAGCTGCCCTGAGCCCGGTTATGGCTGGGGAGGGCGGGATATAAATAAAATTTATTATCATCATCATCATCATCATCATCATCATCACCACCACAGGGCTTCTGATCCACTCTCGGGTGTTAGATGGCAAGAGCAAGCCAGCAGAAAATCACACCAAGCAATTTGGAGTTAACTCTTTTTTTTTAATGCAAAAATAGGATCTGCACAGGAGTGTCAGGAATAATGAGCACAGTATCTCAGCTCCGGAAGCAGTTGCCAAGACTGAGGGTACCCGCCTCCCCACAGCTGCCTAAGTTCCCTCCTCTGCACGATTTCCCCCAAGTAATCAGAGACTGTGCCTGCCTGCAGCCAACCTCTCCTCCGCCCTTTTCATGCCTCTTCTGGCTCTGGGAGACAAGCGGGGAGGGGAGCTTGTTGCAGCAGGAGGGGGAGACACCCGTGACTCTTCCCCAGCCTGACTCATCTCTTGGCCTCCCTCCTCTCCTGCTTCACTTCTGCCTCTGATTCTGGACTGCTCTCTGCCACATCCTCTTCCCGCTCACGGAGACCTGTTGCCTCTTCAGCTTCCGGCACCTCCTCCTCCCAATCTGCTCCCTCTTCTCCCTCTGACCACTCAACGTTGCCCCACCACCACTCCCCTGGCTCTGAGCCATCTTCCCTTGGGGGTTCCCCAGCTGCGTCCAACCAGTCTGTGACAGAAGAGCCTGGCCGCTGGATCAGGCCTAGAGGCTCATCTAGTCCAGCATCCTGTTCTTCCAGTGTCCAAGCAAGTGGGAAGCCTGAAAGTTAGACATGAGCACAACAACACTCTGCCTGTTTACAATTTGCAGAATACCGCCTGCAGCATTGGAGGTACTGGGCAATATTTGGCAGGATCCTGTTACCTCCTCAGCTCTGCCCAGAAGCCTTCTGAGGAACAGGAACCCTTGGACTATGTTTGAACTTTTTTTAATCTTGCAGGGCTCATGTACTTGTATCAGTGACGCAATAGGTCTGAATCTAGGTGAGGAAGCTTCCCACTTCAATCTAGCTCCCTTCCTGGAAAGGCTACACCTGTTGAGTTATGGCCTGTAGAAAGCTGCAAGGCGGGGAAGGGCTCTTTTGCATCTCTTTTGCACGCTGAAGGTCCCAAATTCAGTCCCTAATGGCATCTCCATTAGGTAAAGGTAAAGGGACACCTGACCAGTAGGTCCAGTCGCAGACGACTCTGGGGTTGAGACGCTCATCTCGCTTTATTGGCCGAGGGAGCTGGAGCTGGCGTACAGCTTCCGGGTCATGTGGCCAGCATGACTAAGCCGCTTCTGGCGAAACCAGAGCAGCGCACGGAAATGCCGTTTACCTTCCCGCCGGAGCGGTACCTATTTATCTACTTGCACTTTGATGTGCTTTCGAACTGCTAGGTGGGCAGGAGCAGGGACCGAGCAACGGGAGCTCACCCTGTTGCAGGGATTCGAACCGCCGACCTTCTGATCAGCAAGCCCTAGGCTCTGTGGTTTAACCCACAGTGCCACCCGCGTTAGGTGGCCTGGAATTTCCTGTGCCTGGAAACCTGGAGTGTCGCTGCCAGTCTGTGTAGACAATATTGAGCTAAATGGACCCGTGGTATACAGCAGATTCCCATGTCCCAAAGATCCTGACTGCTCCTCCTTCAAATGTGCCTGTTCTATCCTGGGCAAATTGCTTCCATCGTTTCTAAGAATGTCATATTTTATAGCGCTCGTGCATGTGCAAAGCGGCACCTACCGGAAACGGGCGTCTTGTTGAACCAGAAAACCTTCTGGATGTCTTCCAGTTTCTTCCAAGACTCCTGGCAGTTCATGAACCCCTTCAGCTTCACCTCCATCAATCTAAAGGAATCGCAGAATCGTAAGAGTCGGAAGGGACCCTGGAGGGTCATCTAGTCCAACCCCCGCGATGCGGGGAGAAAAGTGGCGGTGGGGGAGAAGAATAGGTGAGAGGTGGGGACGATGGAGCTGGGTGTCAACAACTGCTGCTTCATAGCAATTATTTGCTTTGTAGCAAATAATTAACAATGAGGGAATGGGGGCAGCTGTAGATCAGCTTACAAGGAATGCGGCTGCTCCCCAAACTGGCAAACTTTGGCTTTCGCAATGCAAATTACCTCCCCGTCTTGCTGGCTGAACTGGAAACAGGGGCTGCTATCTTAGATCAGGTCCCTTGCGAAAGAGACCTTGGGGCGGGGGATCTTGGTGACAAATTGGCACAGCATATTCTGTTTGCACAGTTACAGGTAGGTAGCCATGTTACAGGTAGGTAGCCGTAGTCGAAACAAAATAAACAATAAAAAATTCCTTCCAGTAGCACCTTAGAGACCAACTAAGTTTGTTCTTGGTATGAGCTTTCGTGTGCATGCACACTTATCTGAAGAAGAATATCTGAAGAATAAAATAAAAAACAAAAAAATTCCTTCCAGTGGCACCTTAAGGTAAAGGGACCCCTGACCATTAGGTTCAGTCGTGTCCGACTCTGGGGTTGCGGCGCTCATCTCGCTTTACTGGCCGAGAGCCGGCGTACAGCTTCTGGGTCATGTGGCCAGCATGACGAAGCCGCTTCTGGCGAACCAGAGCAGCGCATGGAAACGCCGTTTACCTTCCCGCCAGAGCGGTTCCTATTGATATACTTGCACTTTGACGTGCTTTCGAACTGCTAGGTGGGCAGGAGCAGGGACCGAGCAACGGGAGCTCACCTTAGAGACCAACTAAGTTTGTTCTTGGTATGAGCTTTCGTGTGCATGCACACTTATCTGAAGAAGAATATCTGAAGAAGTGTGCATGCACACGAAAGCTCATACCAAGAACAAACTTAGTTGGTTTCTAAGGTGCTACTGGAAGGAATTTTTTTATTTTTTTTATTTTGTTTGCACAGTGACGGCCAGAGAAGTGGTTTCGGACTTTGGACTTAAATTGTAGAGTTGGAAGGGACCCCCAAAGCTCATCTAGTCCATCCCCCTGCGATGCAGGAGACGGCCCACATGCATTATGACATCACACGATTTCAAAATGTGGTAAGACAGCCCTGCCGGGTGTTATTTTTCTGGGGGGGGGGGATGGAGGGTTGTTTTCATTCTGCTGAGTGGGGCCCCGGACTCCTGCCCTCAAAGGCCTGTCCGTTTTTGGTTTCCTCTCGTGAAAATTCATCAGCCTGTTTAATGCTCAGTGTGGTGTAATGGTGTCAAGGCCAGGACCTGGGAAACCAGGGTTCAGATCCCTACAAAGCTGTGAAGCTCACTGGGTGTATCCTTGGGCCAGTCACTGCCTCTCTCAGCCTAGCCTACCTCGCAGGGTTGCTGTGGGAATTAGATGAGGAGGGGAAGAAGAGCCCATCTTGAGCTCCATGGAAAAGAAGGTGGAATATAAATGCAATAAGCAATTTTTAAAGGCATAATGCACTCTTAAAAAAACAAAACAAAACACAATCCCCTCCAATATATTGCATTTTGTGTGTGCTATTTCTTATGCACAATTTCCCCTCGTAGATGCATGTTTGCGTACATCATTAGGGCAACTGCCCTGGAAAATTCAGGATGCATTTATGCCTCTGACTGTGGAGGGAGAGCCTAGCCGCCATCCTGTTTTGCAAAGAAGGGAGAGTCGCATTGGTTGCTGCAACGCCAATTTTACTTGCGGACCTGCCCACCCGCCGGCCTGCGGCCCTCGGAATGCTGCCGAAGACTGGATTACGGCCCTCAGGCTTGGGAATGTTCCCCTCCCTGCTCTTGCCTCGGTTGCCAAAGGACCGATAGCAATTGCGATAACCGGCTGCGATAACCCCTGTTCACCGATTCCAGCGTGTGGCAAAGCATCGCAGCTCAGGACCCGGAGGGAGCAGACCAGCTTGTTTGATACCCGAAAAAGTCAAGACAGATAGAGAGCCGGTCCGATCCTGACTGCCAAATGCTGGCTTTTGGGACTCACGTGAGCTTTGACCGCAGCAGAAAGGTGCTGAGCTTGGTAAAGGAAAACTTCGCGTTGGTGTTCAGCTCCTCGATGTTCTCCACGGCCAGGCACTGAGGCATCCCCGGCGCAAATTCTGCCCACCTGGTTTTTAAAATCGAAATTTTAATGGGGAGAGGTTTGTCTGTTTGTTTTAAAATCTCTAGCGTCTGGTTTCTGCCGCTTCAGAATGCAGGTGAGAGACCCTGCGTTGGAACGTCCCTCTGTTCGAAATAACAGCATGGCGTCTGCAACAAAATGTTGCAGCATGGGAAGTCCCTGCTCGCCTCCATTTCCCCTCCACCCCTGGTTTTCTATCCCCACCCCTGGTAATATATGCATTATCAACTAAATATCTGGTACTTGGCCTAGCTGTACCCCAAGATGCCAGATCTCAGCTCAGAGGGGCAGCCTGGCTGGTGGAGTTAGCTACCGCTCTGCGCAGGCTCCTAGGCCTCATTGAGGATAAAGTTTGATTTTAAACTGATCTTATTGTAGTGGGTTCATGCGAAACAGCAGAAGACAAGATACCCTCTACAATAGCAAACCCCCTCCAAGGGTCCCTATTTTTCCAGGGGCAGTTCTGGATTTACAGAAACCGTCCCGGTTTCTGATTTGATCCCAGAATGTCCTGTGTAATAAGAAATCAAGGCCTTATATATATATATATATTAAATGTTCATAAGTGTGCCAAGCAAACAAGGCCACATGTGTGTATTTCTTTGTCTCAGGAACAAAGGGGAGTTTGCCCCTCGAGCTACTCAGCAGCCCTCCCTCTGCCTGAGTGATAATTCCTGGCATCCTGATACCTGAGTGCCAGATAGGTAGCCATTCCAGAGATAACAAACCCAGATGAAGACAAAAGGGGGTGATTAACTTGGCTGAGAAACAGGGAAATGTAAATACCTCTTTTGTTTCACTTGGTGGGTGTTTAGTGGAGGACAATAGGGGGCAGGGTCCAGGATGCTCAGATTGCTGCCACCAGACCTCCCCTTTCATGATGTAACCATGATGTATCGGGGGGGGGGGTGTCTCGGGCTACACCCCTCCTATGGTGTATGCATGGTGTTTTTGGGGGGTGGTCTTGGTCCAGGGCGGGGGATTCAAAATGTCTCTTTAGGGGCGGGCACACTTTTGTTCTAGGTTGCTCCTCCATCCAGCATGTGGTGAGTGAGAACCCTGTTGCAACAGTATTTGTTAATAAAGATCAGGCTTACTAGCCGCCTTGCTTCCCATTAGAACTCTGGTCTGGTCTCTGTCTTTTCTGCGCAGGAAGGGGTTTCAAAATAACGTCCTGCCGAGGTTCAGGATTCCACCCGGAATCAAACCCTTTATCTAGATAACTCTCTTAAATTCTTACAACAATTGCTTTTCCTTAGGACGGTCATCCCTCTTTTCATCGGAGAAATGCTGGAGTGTAAGGAGTTATGCGGGGGCGCCCAAGCCAAGGAGATAAGTAACTTACACAACCTATAGAAGACACCTGAAGGCAGCCCTATATAGGGAATTTTTAAAATGTTTAATGTTTTATTGTACGGCTGGGGCAACTCAGGTGGGCGGGGTATAAGTAATAAAATTACTATTATTGAATAGGACGTCCCTATTTTCATCAGAGAAATAAATAATAATAATAATAATAATAATAATAATAATAATAATAATAATTTATTATTTATACCTGGCCCACCTGGCTGGGCTTCCCCAGCGACTGTGGGCGGCTTCCAACAGAGTATTAAAATACAATAATCTATTAAACATTAAAAGCTTCCCTAAACAGGGCTGCCTTCAGATGTCTTCTAAAAGTCTGGTAGTTGTTTTTCTCTTTGACATCTGACGGGGGGGGGAGGCTTCCACAGGGCGGGCGCCACTACTGAGAAGGCCCTCTGCCTGGTTGCCTTCTCGCAGGGAGGGAACCGCCAGAAGGCCCTTGGAGCTGGACCTCAGTGTCCAGGCTGAACGATGGGGGTGGAAACGCTCCTTCAGATATATTGGACCGAGGAAATGTGGGAGGATATGCAATAGTCCATCATCAGTCCATACCCAGGAAGAATGTTAGGTCCTTTCTGGGTTCTTGAAGTTTCTCCCCCTTTAGGGTTTTTACTCCCCCATCACCTTTTAATATAATATAATATAATATAATATAATATAATATAATATAATATAATAATATAGGCCGGAGTGCCTATGCTTGATTTAGGAGAAGCTGCTCTCTACAGAGTCGGGTCACTGGTGCACCGAGCTCAATGTTGCCCACACTGGCTGGCAGCAGTGGCTTTCCAAGGTGTCTCTTCCAGCTCCACCTGGGAATTGAACCGGGCACCTTCTGCACCCAAAGACCGGTGCTTTGCCCGCTGAGCTACAGCTCTGAAGGCAAGATCTCCTCACCTGTATGCCTCCTGCCTCGCCTTCACCTCCTCTGTCCGGTGGCGCAGAAGCAACTGGTTCCCTTCATCGTCACAAACCAGTTTGGCTGGAAGGAGAGAAGAAATGGAGCGCCGTTGATTAAAAAGACATTTGCATTTGAAAGATGGAAAACTTTCCACCGGAGAGGGTGGCTTAGCAGACAAGGGCCTGCGAGGCCTGGGTTCAAATCCCCGCTCAGCCATAAAGCTGACTGGGCCCCCTTGGGCCAATCACCCTCTCTCGGCCTAAGCCTGCCTCGCAGGGTTGTTGTGTAGATAAAAACAGGTGGGGGGGAGAGATAGCCAGATACACCGCTGGGGAGGAACGAATGAATAAGTCTGAGGCGGCTCTGAGCAGCAACAGCATCATTTGACTATGATTATTAAAATTCTGACCCGCCCTTCGTCAACAGGTCCCAGAGCAGGTTACGGCAACTGAAAATTCGGAATTGATATGCAAAACATGGCCTCAGGGTGGTTCTGAAAAATACACTTCTTAAGGCAGGGGTGCCAACTTCAAAAAATATTGGGGGGGGGGAGCAGGAAAGCCCTGCCCCACAGAATCACATGACATGGCACATACATGCCATTTGAATGGCAAAGCCCATCAACTTGGGGGGGGGACCCCGTCTTCTGAAATATTTTATCGTCCCCAAGGAGTTAGAAAAAGCAAAAGCACCGCTGTGGTTGCGGACTTTTCAAGGTGCGAACGGCACCCCGGAACGGATCATGTTCGGAACCAGAGGTACCACTGTATTGCTTGCTGTATAGAGTAAAATCTTTAATCTTCTCGCTCACTTGTGTTTTGTATGACAGTGGTACCTCAGAACTCAAACGGCTCCATTCTCGAACGCCGAAAACCCGGAAGTAAGCGCTCCGGGTTTTTTTAACATTCCTCGGGACACAAACGTTGAGCGCAGCTTCCGCTGTTCAGAAACCTCGTGGCGGAGGGTCAAGATATTAACTGATATGCATGAAATTTCATATATAGTTATATAATCCCTAGTGTAGTAAGACCTTTGGAGCAGGCATTTTCGGGGGGGGGGGGAGTTTTTTTATGAACCGCCCTAGTAGGGCAGTAATTGTTCCTTGATAATTTGTCACCTCCTCCATGATGGAACCTGGGGCGGATGCCCCCCCACTTCCTACCCCCCTGCGTCCCAGCGAAGTGCTTCTCTGCAGAGATGCTACTAGCGCCTCACCTGTCCCTTCTCTCAGCTCCAGGGTCATGTAGCCCTCGATCCACTGGTAGCAGGGGAAGCGGTACGTCTCTCCCTGTGGGGTGACGAGCTGGACAAAGTTGCAGTACCAGCTGTCCTCAGGGAAGAAGAGGTAGGGTTCCTTGTGGAGGTGGACCAGCAGAATCGGGCCCAGATCCCCATCGCTGGGCAACTTGTATTCATCCACCTGCGGAAAGAAAAGGGACAACCGCTGATTCGCGATGACACCAGGAAGCAGGACTTCACCTGTTTGAAGCTTGTGGTGGACTTCAGGAGAAAGAAGAACGATGTCCAACCACTTTTGATTGATGGAATCTGTGTGGAGAGGGTAACAATGTTCAGATTTCTAGGCATTGAATTACAGGAGGATCTGTCCTGGAGTGCAAACATAAGGGGGCTTGTGAAGAAGGCGCAGCAGAGACTGTATTTCCTGAGAGTTCTAAGGAAAAACCATCTTCCACAAAAGCTGCTGCTTGACTTCTATCACTGTGCCATTGAGAGCGTGCTCACTTATGGCTTATGTGTGTGGTACGGAAGCTGTACTACCAAGGACAGGATGGGGTTGTGCAGAGATGTTAAGGCAGCAGAGAGCATTGTTGGCTGCTCGCTCTCCACCTTAGAGCAGATTTATGCCATGAGGTGCCACAGAAAGGCACTGGACATAGTGAAAGATCCATCGCATCCTGGTCACCGTCTCTTTGAACTTTTGCCATCGGGACGGAGATACAGGACGATGACAACAAGAACAAGCCGTCTTAGAAACAGCTTCTTTTCCAGAGCGATTGCGGCCTTGAATGGGAAGCCTGGACTTTGAAGTCATCTAATCTTACCTGTTATGTTTTATCATTGTATGGTTTTAATCAGTGTGTATGGTTTTAATCAGTGTTTTTGTAGTTGTTTTGTCTTTGCGTGGAGTGCCCTATCTGGGTGGATGGAGCAGCCAAGTAATTTCGTTGTCCCCAAAGGGGACAATGACAATAAAATATATTCTATTCTATTCTATTATGGACCTGTTAAAGCAGCTCTGGTCCGTGGGCCTATTTTTGGCCTGCGTGGACTCTCTCAATTTTGGCCCGTGTTGCTGTTTTAGTCAAAACAAGCCCCTCCGGCCCAACACCTCACCTGGGATGTGAGGTGCGAGGCAGTTAGAGACAAATCTTCTTGGGGAGAACTGGAATTGCAGGCCCCCCTGGGATCACCAGCAGTTAAGGGCTTGGTAGGAGATGTGGGTGGCACTGCGGTCTAAACCACAGAGCCTAGGGCTTGCTGATCAGAAGGTTGGTGGTTCGAATCCCCGTGGCGGGGTGAGCTCCCGTTGCTCGGTCCCATTGGAAAGAATTTTGAAAAGCAATTGATGGAGGTGATCAGGGAAGCTCCGGCGTCCGAGGCATATATATATATATATATATATATATATATATATATATATATATATATATAATTATATATAATAATTTATATATATTATATATAATATATATAATAATTATATATATTATATATATATATAAATTATTATAATAATTAGGCATAATTGGAATGTTTCTTTGAATTGGGATTTGTACCATTAATTTGGATTGTAATTTGAAATGTAATTGGGAATAATTTCAATGTGATTTGCTGTGATTTGTACTGGAAAATTCAATAAATAGGTTATAAATAAATAAATAAATAAATAAATAAATAAAAAGAATTACAGTGGAGAGACGACCTCCTCAGGCCCCCCCAGAGCCGACTCCCTGCCTCCCCCCCCCCAGTCCACCTCTGCAGATCCTCTCACCGCTCCAGGGGCAAAGTCCTTCCCTGTGTTGTCCAGCGTCTGCTTGGGGCTGCTGCCCTTCGAGCCCACCAGGGTGATGGAGATGGTGTCGAAGGTCCCAGAGCCCCAGAACGACCCGGTTGCCACTTGGACCTTGTACGAAGCCATCAGGGTTCCTTCTTCGCTGCTGGACTCGGCCGGCCGTCTCCTGCAGCAGCTCTCCTCCTGGTGCTTCGTGGGCTAAAGGTGAAGTCCAGAGGGAGGTATGAGGGACTGGACGAGCAAGATGCTTTGGGTGGAAACTGGGAGGTGGCCTCAGTAGCTCGGCCAGAGATAGCCCCTCAGCGTCATGATGGCCAGAGGTTATCAGCGAGGGGTGAAGAAGCAGATGGGGCCAACTCCCCTGGGGACGGCTGGGCAGGAGACCAACAGTAGGGGGAGCCAGAGGCAACAGCCGGTGGAAGCAACTAAATCTAGAACCGACCTCTTCCTCCCCAAGGAGCAACAAAAAGGCTAAGGCTGGAGGAAGCTGGTTGTAAGAAGGCAGGCCAATGTTGGGGCTGGATCATAGCCCCGGTTCTCTAATGGTCCAGCCTCTGCTGACAGAGGGTCACACGTGAAACCAGTTGAGCTTAACATTCCTTAATGGGGTGGTGCAAAACCAGGACAGGATGAAGACAGTTGGGTGCTAATAAATAATAATAATAATAATAATAATAATAATAATAATAATAATAATTTATTATTTATATCCCGCCCATCTGGCTGGGTTTCCCCAGCCACTCTGGGCGGCTTCCAACAGAACATTAAAATACAATAATCTATTCAACATTAAAAGCCTCCCTAAACAGGGCTGCCTTCAGATGTCTTCTAAAGGTCTGGTAGTTGTTGTTCTCTTTGACATCTGAAGGGAGGGTGTTCCACAGGGCAGGTGCCACTACCGAGAAGGCCCTCTGCCTGGTTCCCTGTAGCTTTGCTTTTCGCAGTGTGGGAACCGCCAGAAGGCCCTCGGCGCTGGATCTCAGTGTCCGGGCAGAATGATGGGGGTGGAGACTTTTGCTACGTTTTAAGCCGAAGCTTGAGGTAAAGGTAAAGGTACCCCTGACTGTTAGGTCCAGTCGCGGATGACTCTAGGGTTGCGGCGCTCATCTCGCTCTATAGGCCGAGGGAGCCGGCGTTTGTCCGCAGACAGCTTCCGGGTCATGTGGCTAGCATGACAAAGCCGCTTCTGGCGAACCAGAGCAGCGCACGGAAACGCCGTTTACCTTCCCGCCGGAGCGCTTCCTATTTATCTACTTGCACTTTGACGTGCTTTCGAACTGCTAGGTTGGCAGGAGCAGGGACCGAGCAACAGGAGCTCACCCTGTCGGGGGGATTCGAACCGCCGACCTTCTGATCAGCAAGCCCTAGGCTCTGTGGTTTAGTCCACAGCGCCAGCCTGCAAACTCTTTAGCCTGAGGCACAAGTTCTCTAGAAGCTCCTATCTGCGAGGCAGAGCTTTATGGCCAACCCACCCATCCTCTCGGTCTGAGGGTTAATGGTGCTGACCTTTAAAACCTAAAGGGCTTCGGCCCTATATACTGGAAAGAGCATCTCCACCCCCATCGTTCTGCCCGGACACTGAGGTCCAGCTCTGAGGGTCTTCTAGCTGTTCCCTCCCTGCGAGAAGTGAGGTTGCAGGGAACCAGGCAGAGGGCCTTCTCGGTGGTGGCACCCACCCTGTGGAACGCCCTCCCTTCAGATGCCAAGGAGATAACTGTTTGACTTTTAGGAGACATCTGAAGGCAGTCCTGTACAGTCATACTTTGGAGGTCAAACAGAATCCAAAACGTTCGGAAACCAAAGCGCGGCTTCTGATTGGCTGCCGGAAGCTCCAGCAGCCAATCAGAAGCCCCGTCGGACGTCCGGCTTCCAAAAATAGTTCGCCAACCGGAACAGTCACTTCCAGGTTTGCGGCGTTCGGGAGCCAAAACGTCCGAGAACTAAGCTGTTTGACTTCCAATGTACAAGGCAGTTTTTAATGATTAATGTTTTTTTGTGTTTTAAATATTTTGTTGGGAGCCGCCCAGAGTGGCTGCGGCAATGCAGTTAGATGGGCGGCATATAATAATAATAATAATAATAATAATAATAATAATAATAATAATTCATTCTCTTCCAAACGAACCTGGCGGCTCTTCAGACAGAGACACCTTTCCATCATTGGCCTGTCCTCTGATGGCTTTAAAATAGAGGACTATCCTCTTGGAAGGAGGCTGCACAGCCACATTGGGGGGGGGGTCAGACGCAGCAAACCCCCCAAAGACCTCGGGGTCGGACTGACGGTCCAAACGGCGCAATCCCAGAAGTCTCCCTGAGCAGCTGCCCAACTTTTAAGATTCTGCTTTTCTGCCGAAAGGACGGAAGAATTACCTGCAGCTCTTTCTGGAAGTGGGTGCGTTTTTCCAGGGAAGCAGGCCCCCTTCCTTGGGCACCCAGAAAGCCAGCAGGGAATCCAGAGCATCGCCGGCCCCCGTTCAGAGGCCTCCTCCTCCTCCCCAAGAAAGACTCCGTTTCCCACCGGGCGGCATCGTAAACTAGGGAGACAGGACAACGTTTGTTTATATCTCCTGGGCGGCTTGCTGGCCGTTTCCTCGCTTCAGGCAGACACTGCGTTGATTGATTCGGGGCAGGAGAGGAGAAGGGGCGTTGGGATGCTCCATGCAGCGTGAGGCCAAATGTTTGCAAACGAGCAACCTCTAGGCAGGCAGCTGCAATCCTGACACCATGACCCAGGATCTGGCCGATAAAGGTAAAGGGACCCCTGACCATTAGGTCTAGTCGCAAATGATTCTGGGGTTGCGGCGCTCATCTCGCTTTACTGGCTACTCAGCAGCCCTCCCTCTGCCTGAGTGATAATTCCTGGCATCCTGATACCTGAGTGCCAGACAGGTAGCCATTCCAGAGATAACAAACCCAGATGAAGACAAAAGGGGGTGATTAACTTGGCTGAGAAACAGGGAAATGTAAATACCTCTTTTGTTTCACTTGGTGGGTGTTTAGTGGAGGACAAGAGGGGGCAGGGTCCAGGATGCTCAGATTGCTGCCAGGAATCAGTGTGTTTTTACATGAGTAGAATGTGCCCTTTTATTTAAAATGCATCTCAGGGTTATTTGTGGGGCCTGCCTGGTGTTTTTACATGAGTAGAATGTGTGCCTTTATTTAAAATGCATCTCTGGGTTATTTGTGGGGCATAGGAATTTGTTCATTCCCCCCCCCAAAAAAATATAGTCCGCCCCCCCCACAAGGTTTGAGGGACAGTGGACCGGCCCCTGCTGAAAAAGTTTGCTGACCCCTGCCTTAGGGCATGAGTAGACAAACTAAGGCCCATGGGCCGGATGCGGCCCAATCGCCTTCTCAATCCGGCCCGCGGACGGTCCGGGAATCAGCATGTTTTTACATGAGTAGAATGTGTGCCTTTATTTAAAATGCATCTCTGGGTTATTTGTGGGGCATAGGAATTCGTTCATTTTTTCCCCTTCAAAATATAGTCCAACCCCCCACAAGGGACAAGGGACCGGCCCCCTGCTGAAAAAGTTTGCTGACCCCTGCCTTAGGGCTCCATGCTGCTCTTTCCACCGCAGGGGGCGTTATCAGAGACCATTCACCTGTTCCTGGAGCGTTGCTGGTGCAGAGGACTCTGCGGGCGTCTTCCAATTTCTTCCAGCGCTCCTTTACCTTCCAGAATACCTTCAGCCTCATCTTCGAGGTCCTTGGAAAAGAGAAAGAGAAAGGCAGGTTTTTTCCAGGAAGCAAAATGCCACACATTCCTAACCTGGGGGGGGGGTGTGTGTGTGAAAATGTCAAGACTGGAACCCGCCGTTTTATTTTTAACTTTGCTGTTTGCACAGGAACACGGAAAAGTGCCCGCTACTGACGCAGACTGTTAGTTCAGTACTGGCAACACGGGCTGGCAACAAGTCTGCTTTCTGAAGCCTTTGCCAGGATCAGGCCAGCGGCTCACCTAGTCCTGTTCTCCCAGTGGCCAAGCAGATGCCCTATAGGGAAACCCACAAGCAGAATTCTAACACAAGAGCAGCACTCCTGTAGTCTCAGATGGCACTGCTGCCTCTGACCGTGGGAGCAGGGCAGAGCCATTGTGGCTATTATTATTATTATTATTTTTATTACTACTACTACTACTACTACTACTACTACTGGGAGCCATCAATGCCCCTCTCCTTCATGAGTTTGGCTAATCCTCTTTTTAAAGCCATCCAGGTCGGTGGCCATCACTTCCTCCTGTGGCAGGGAGTTCCATAGTCTAACTCTGCGCTGCGTGAAGAAGTGCCTTTTTAAAACTGTCCCAAATCTTCCAACACTCATCTTCTTGCAGGTGAGCCATATCTGAACCAGTCCTGGCCTGAATTACAAGAATGAGGGTTCTGGAGCAGATCTGTTCTAAGCCGCTGAAATCTTAAGCATGCTTCCTAAGGAGTTTGCCGCATGGAGCAGGACGGAGGGCTTGGAGCTCGTCCACACGTACCTTTCCTCCACATTTCCCAGGTGTGGTTTGTGTTTTAAAGCTCCATGTCCGAGTTCTCTTTCATTTTTTTAGCTCCAGAGCTTTCCTCGCGGAAATCTGCTCTTTACTGCCGAATTGGAACAAACAGCAATATGCAGAAAACCCAAATTGCCGTTTGTTGTGCTTTAGCATTAAAGAGCAGGTTTTCACGGGAAAAGCTCCAGAGGCAGGGAGAGATCATAAGAGTTGGAAGGGACCCTGGCGGTCATCTAGTCCAACCCCCTGCAATGCCGAAATATGCAGCTGGGGATCGAAATATGCAGCTGGGGATCGAACTAGCAACCTGGGCATTATCAGCACCACACTCTAACCAACTGAGCTATAAGCCCTTAGTTTGGGGTAAGCCCTTTGCTCAGAGTAAACATGCATAGGATGACTCTGCAAGGAGGGAGGAGGGGTGAATTCAGTTCCCATTTAAAGCTAAACTTTTTTTTTTCCTGAAGCAATGCAGCCGTTCTTGAAAAGCTCTCTGAACTTTGCAAAGCAGTTCTCCAGCCAAGTGCAAAACCACATCTGGTAAGGGCATATGTGCTCATATTGTAGAAGATAACATAACAAAACACATTATATTAGAGGGGGGAATGCAAAAATGTGCATATTCAGGGGAAACGAGATACAAACACATATTTAGACATTTAGAAAGTTGATGCGAGTCTTCACCAGTTTTTAGCTTGTTAACTGTCCCTAAACCCTAAATCATTGTTGTCAATTCTTCTTAAATGTAAAGGTAAAGGGACCCCTGACTGTTAGGTCCAGTTGTGGACGACTCGGGTTGCGGCGCTCATCTCGCTTTACTGGCCGAGGGAGCAGGCGTACAGCTTCCGAGTCATGTGGCCAGCATGACTAAGCCGCTTCTGGCGAACCAGAGCAGTGCATGGAAACGGCGTTTACCTTCCCGCCGGAGTGGTACCTATTTATCTACTTGCACTTTGACGTGCTTTCGAACTGCTAGGTTGGCAGGAGCAGGGACCAAGCAACAGGAGCTCACCCCGTCGCGGGGATTCAAACCGCCGACCTTCTGATCAGCAAGCCCTAGTAGGCTCTGTGGTTTAGACCACAGCGCCACCCGTGTCCCTTTTACTGATGATTTATTTTTTGCTTTATCCTTTTTTGTAAACCGCTCTGAGGGTTTGTTTGTTTTACAACCAAGCGGTATAACCAATTGCATGAAGTAAATGAATAATGCATTTTAAAACGTGTATATTTGGAGACATTTGCGCTGTGACACTGATGGCTTTCTGCCGCACGAGTCCCAAACGGGTGCAGAAATGTGGAGAGCCAAACTTCCCTAAGAGTAGAAAAAACGAGAGCAAGCAAGACTGACATATCCATGCATCCTCAAGCGCAAAGATCTACCCCTTCCCAGCTGCGCCACGCAAGGCACCATGCTGAGACACAGGCCCATAGCTGTCAACCCTCCCTGTTTTTGGCGGGAAACTCCCTAATTCCAATGCCGTTTCCCTCTGCTATCCCGGATTGTTGATATCCCTTAAATTTCCCGAATTTCCAAGGAAGCAGCTCCTCTCCCTCCCTGCCGGCCAGGGAGGCTCCTCAGCTGCGTTGCTCGGCTGCCAATAAGGAGTCTGAGACCGACTGGGGGCGGAGCTTGCATGCCTTGTGCCGCCAGACCCTCACGCCCAACCAGACAGACAGCCTGCCTGCCGTCTACACGCTCGCTCTTTTGCTCACCCGTTCGCGCGCAGCCTCTGGAGCGCAGGGTGGCGAGGCTACTTGGTGCCATTGCACTGCCCTCGCGGCATCCCTTATTTTCAAATCCGAAAGTTTGGAAAAATCCCTTATTTTCAAATCTGAAAGTTGACAGCTATGCACAGGCCGTGCGGGGAGAGGTTGCAATTCTTTGATTTCTGCCTGCGATAAAAGCAGCCTGGCTAGAATGCTGTGCTGCTCAAACTGCTCTGAACTGCTGCAGCTCAGAATGGAGCCTTCGCAGCATCTGACAATGTTGACGCGCCGCGAGCAAAACTCCTTGTGGTCTTGAGCCTTGACGGGGGGAACATCGAACGGCTAAAAGGGTGAGCCATGAGAGGGGCATCAGTATTATTTACTTATGGCATCCACACCCCTCTTTTTTCTCCAAGGAATTCGACGGCGGCATCCATGGTTTCCTCCCTCCTCAATTAAACAACAACCCTGCGAGGTAGGTTCGTATGAGAGGCAGTGACTGGCCCCAGGCCACACCAGTGAGCTTCATGGCCGAGTGGGGATCTGAAGCCTGGCCTCCCAGGTCCTAGTCCAACACTCTAACCACTGCACCACACTGCCCTGCCGATAAGATAAGATAATTTATTGTCATCGCACAAGTACAAGCACAACGCTATACAAGTGCAACGAAATTGCATGCCATCCCGTAAAAAACAGAAAGAAAGAAAAAACAAAACAAAAAACAGCACAAAACACACACACACCAAAAAAAGCCACACATACACACACACATCACAGCTCTCCAAATCACCAGTCTTTGCTTATACAAGTCTGTGGTTCTAAGCCTTTCCCTCTTTTTTTGCATTTTCCAAACACACACATTTGCGCACGCACACAATTGTGTTCAGCCAGTGGGCTTAGCTGCCACGATGAGGACTAGAATATTGCATGGGCTGCGGCTGCTCTTTTTGCAAGGAGCATTCTCTTCCACGCCAGAGACACTTTGGCAACTGAGGCAGAAAAAGAAAGCAGGCAATCGAGTCGAGGAGAACAGATGACAGAGAGCGAAACCCCCTGAGGACCATGCTCATTTCACCCTTTGGCGGCGCCTCTTGGTGCATTGCAATCTCTGGCTACTGAGAGGCAACGTTGGGGACACAGAGGCACGACCCCCCTGAGAACAGAGAGGGCCTACAGAGCTCCCCTGCCTTCTCACCCAACTGGAGACTGGTGCCCTCTAGGAATTGGGCTGCAATGATGCTGGGGAAACAAAATAAAAAATAAAAAAAATTCCTTCCAGTAGCACCTTAGAGACCAACTAAGTTTGTTCTTGGTATGATCTTTCGTGTGCATGCACACTTCTTCAGATACACACGAAATACACAGATGCACACAAAAGCTCATACCAAGAACAAACTCTCTAAGGTGCTAGCGGAAGGGATTTTTTTTATTTTTTATTTTGTTTTGACTATGACAGACCAACACGGCTACCTACCTGTAAATGATGCTGGGGAGTTTGCCATAGTTTGGGGAGGGGGCTAAGTGGACTTCCCTCCCACCCCCAGTCCTCCCCAGGGTGCTCACCCCTCTCTGGCCGCCCCGATCAAGAAGGCAGAGTGGGCCACACCGGCTCGGGCAGGCAAACGGCTCCGAGATGCACTGAGCGAGTGGAGATATTTTCTCCTCCTCCAGCTGGCTTTCCACTTCGCTTCCTCTTTGGGGTAGGTAATTGGGAGGAGCTGTCCCAGCTCAAGGGAGTGGCAGAGTTTGTGCTTTCGCTCGCACTCTTTGGAGAGGAAAGAGCATTCTTCGCGGAGAGGGCATGGGGCCAAGCAGACGGCAGGCCCCGGCTCCTAGGTGAAATAATCAGAAATCTGCTCTTATTTATTCCTTTTTATTCCCTTATTGGGTACACAAGAGCCTTTTGAGGTTCTCCATCGGAAGGAGTAAATTACAGAGGCCAACCGGAGAAAAATTGAGAAGCAAAGAATTTATTTCTGTTGCAACATGGCGTTTTTGCCCCACACCAAAGAGTAGGGGGATTTAAAGGACCCCCTGAACAAAAGGAGCCCATGCTCTTATAAAGACATTTCGAAAATTCCTCCTCCGAGTCCAGCCCCACCCCCAGATACCTCCCACACCCCAGACCACTCCCCAGATACATCACAGCTGCATCACAGATTGGGAGGGTCAGAGGAGGTAACCTGAGGATTCTCACACCTGTGCCATCTCTCCCTGACCCCCCTCCCCCCCCCAGACACACATTTCAGCAAAACAAAAGGTTTCTTGTTTCCTGGCCTGGCAGGGCTAATGTAGGGCTAACGATCCAAATCCATTTTAGGTGGTGGGTTCTTTGTGAGGGAAATGGCCCATGTCTGGCACTCAGGCATCAGGATGCCAGAATTATCACTTTATTTTCCTGAGACAATCACCCCCTCCTTCCTTGCAGAGAAACAGTTTGTCAGTTTGGGAGTCAAAATGGAGACAGGCCTGTCTAGGAAAACCGAGCTAAGGGCCCTCGTGGCTCCAAGGAACGAGGGCTCTCGCACAGATGCGTAGCAAGCCCAGGTGGTACCCGGGGCGGAATTTTTTTGTCAGCCCCCCACCACCACTTTAATTTTAAAAAAATTAAAAAGTGTCACCCCCCTCTGATGGTGCCACTTTGCGAGGTGTGGGGGTTATGTGTGTGTGTCTATTATCTCTTTTTTTTCAATAAAGTTAAAATAAAAAATAATAATAAAAATGTAAAAAAATAAAAATTAAAAAATTAAAAAAAATTAAAAAGTGTCACCCCCCTCTGATGGTGCCATTTTGTGAGGTGTGGGGGGTTGTGTGTGTGTCTATTATCTCTTTTTTTCAATGAAGTTAAAATTAAAAAAAAATAAAAAAAAATTTTAATTAAAAAAAAAAATTTTTTTAAATAAGTGTCACCCCCCTCTGGGGTGGAACCCGGGGTGGCCCGCCTCCCGCCCCCCCGTTGCTACGCCCCTGCTCTCGCAACCCTGTCCTGCTCCAGGAAGCTGGGCCTGTCAGAAGGGTCGGCAGGGCAGGTGTGGATTTGCACGGCAGGGTGAGGAACGTAAAGCCACCGAGGGGCAGAAATGGCCGGTGGCCTTGCCACGGAAGGAGCCACGACTGCAGTCCGTGGCGGCGTGGTTCAGATTTCCCGGTCTACGAAAGAGGGAACTGCTGAGCGCCGGAGCGCAAAGATCAGCCTGAGGTCCTCGTCTTTTGGATGGACACCAGCATCCTCCCGAAATGTTTGCAAGATGCATATGTTGAGAAATTGTACAGCTTCTGAATGTCAAGTAGTTGTTTATCTCTTTGACATCTGCAGGGAGGGTGTTCCACAGGGCGGGCGCCACCACTGAGAAGGCCCTCTGCATGGTTCCCTGTAACTTGGCTTCTCGCAGTGGGGGAACCGCCAGAAGGCCCTCGGAGCTGGACCTCAGTGTCTGGGCAGAACGATGGGGGTGGAGACGCTCCTTCAGGTATACTGGGCCAAAGCCGGGCTTTCAAGGTCAACACCAACACTTTGAATTGTGTTCGGAAACGTACTGACACAACCGATACCTGAGGCCAGGTGTTCACGGAAAGTATCAAAAGTCAAAGCTCTCTCTCTCTCTCTCTCCCCCAAACCAGGCCCCAATGCTAAGCAACCTTCAGTGATCAACTTGCATCTGTTTATATGTTTCCCGGCTTGCTCAGACAAGCACGTTTTGCACAGCCTTTCCCGACTCGACTTCTCAAAATGCGTTTGCCTTTTGGGGCGTGTGGGTTTTTTCCTTCTTCTTTTGTTTTAAACTGTTTCACAACAGCCCTTGTTTACATGGAAGACGTGTCAAACTGCCCTGACACACAAGAACCTTTATGGTGGCAGGGCTGTCTCTCAGAATATAAAGGGGTGGGGGGGAGAGCCCTTTGCATCGACCCAAAGTTTTGTCAAATTCAGACACCACCGCCCCATAAAACTCAGTTTGTCCTCAGCTAGCCTGTTTCATAGAATCACAGAGTTGGAAAGGACCACGAGGGTCCAGCCCTCTGCAATATACAGGGATCATTTTTGCCCAGTGTGGGACTCAAACCCACGCCCATGACATTAAGAGTCTCGTGCTCTACCGACTGAGCTGGAATGCAGTCAGACAATGGCAAGCTGCAGTAGACCAGCCAGTTGCCAAGGCTTGCAGGTAAAGGTAAAGGTAAAGGGACCCCTGACCGTTAGGTCCAGTCGTGACCGACTCTGGGGTTGCGGCGCTCATCTCGCGTTATTGGCTGAGGGAGCCGGCGTACAGCTTCCGGGTCATGTGGCCAGCATGACTAAGCCGCTTCTGGCGAACCAGAGCAGCGCACGGAAACGCCGTTTACCTTCCCGCCGGAGCGGTACCTATTTATCTACTTGCACTTTTGATGTGCTTTCGAACTGCTAGGTTGGCAGGAGCAGGGACCGAGCAACGGGAGCTCACCCCGTCGCGGGGATTCAAACCGCCGACCTTCTGATCGGCAAGCCCTAGGCTCTGTGGTTTAACCCACAGCACCACCCACATCCCTTTAGCTTGCGGTTAGCAACCCGCAAACACCTGGGTGAACAGACAAGTGCCGGCAACACATCAATGGCAGCGCTTTCAGAGTGGTGGAGATTTTAATCTGGGCACCATAAACAAATAAATAGGGACTGTGTTATGTACTGAGTTGAATAGGATCCAAAATGCAGCAGTCTGATTGGTCCGCAGGAGCCACCCAATCCAGCTCCAGGTGGAAGCGAAGCCGCAACCTGATTGGCCTACAGGAGTATCCCGGAATTAGCCAATCACGTGAAGAAGAAGAAGAAGAAGAAGAAGAGTTTGGATTTGATATCCCGCTTTGTCACTACCCTAAGGAGTCTCAAAGCGGCTCACATTCTCCTTTCCCTTCCTCTCCCACAACAAACCCTCTGTGAGGTGAGTGGGGCTGAGAGACTTCAGAGAAGTGTGACTAGCCCAAGGTCATCCAGCAGCTGCATGTGGAGGAGAGGAGACGCGAACCCGGTTCCCCAGATTACGAGGCCACCGTTCTTAACCACTGCACCATACTGGCCCATTGTGTAAATAATGTATATAAAGCAGACGTTCTGGGGGAACTCTCATTCCTCCCACTATGAGCTGAATAAAGAGCATGAAATCCACACTCGACTCTGAGTATATTTCAGACTGGTAGGTCGGAAGGCAGGGAGACCAACAGTAGGTGGTGCCAGAGCCGATCAGAGGCAGGGCCACCTGATTCTGGCTTGGTTCCCATCTTCCTTTGTTCTGGGCTCTACAAGGGCAACATTGAGACTTAAGGAGGAGGAAGATGATGTCAAGTTTCGCCACCTTGGGCTGCTTGCATGTAATAAGGCAGGCAGGCAGGAACTGGCTGAGGTAAGGCTGAGATTAATGGGACAGCGCCCTAATAGACCAGCTCTCTTGGCTCCCGGTTGCTGGAGAACAAAGACTCCAAAGAAAGATTCCTTCCCAAGGCTTTAATGTTTAGATCGCTGCCGTCCACATCCAAATCGTCCGACTTCAGGCAACGCACAGGGTGAATCCTGAGCGCAGCTGCAACAAAGGCAGGTGCTCCGACTACCCGAGAGTCTGGAAGCCAACCCAAAATGGTTGCATCCCTTTGCTACCCTATATTTATGAATGGGGCAGGCCAGGGGATTGGTGGCGGGATGACAATGAATGGCCAGAGGGGAAGCTGAAGAGGCAACAGGGCTCCGTGAGCGGGAAGAGGCTGTGGCAGAGAGCAGTCCAGAATGAGAGGCAGAAGAGGAGGCTGGATCAGAGGCTGAAGAGGATGGGAGCCAAGAGGCAGAGGTGAGGCAGGCTGGCGAAGAAGCCAGGCGGTCTCCCTTTCCTGCTGTGACTAGCTCCCCTCCTCCCTGGTCTCCCAGAACCAGGAGAGGTATGAAAAGGGAGGAGCAAAGGCAGGCACAACGATGTAGTCTCAGCTTGCTTCGCAACGATCTGGGAGAGGAGGAGAGTTTCAGAGCTGTGGGAAGGCAGGGGCCTTCAGTCTTTGCAACTGTCTCATTGGGGCAAGATCGACCAAGGAGAGTTGCTGCACTCGCCAGGCCTGGACTCTTGAGCTGTTTTGGTTTGTTGAATGAAGAGAGTTAACGAATGTTGTGCGAGTTATTGCTGAGTGGATACTGGCACCCACTCCTGACATCAATAGCCTTATTCATCCATTAATTTGCCCATTCCTCTTTCAAAGCTGCCTAGGTTTGTGGCCGTCGCTGCCTCCTGCGGGAGAGAGTTCCAAAGTTTAACAACAAAAACCCTTGCTGGTTTTGCTGCAAAGAGATTAACATGGCCACGCCTGGAGAAATCACACCGGAAATTAATGTGGCATTAAGCAGGGATAGGGTTTGTTTAAAAAAGGCCCTCTAAGACTTCCCCAAAGGGGTGGGGTGGGGACAAGGGCAGTGAACCAGGAAACAACCACATATGGCGCCAGCTGCAGATCTGTCCTGGTGACCTTTGGGTCCTGTCTCTGTGACACTGGGGGGAGGGGGGCAAAAGACACACGTCCCCTCATCCTGTTTCACTTCCCTCCAGGCTTGCGGTGGAAGAAAGCCTTCTCAGGAAAGCTTATTTTCTTGAAAGCTGTGTTTTCTCACGAAAGGCACCGAGTGCAGCAGGGACGTCAGGCGAGGGCTTGGGGGGGGGCAGACTTGAGCCCCCTCAGCAGAAATGGCATTGTTGTTGTTGTTTAGTCGTGTCCGACTCTTCGTGACCCCATGGACCAGAGCATGCCAGGCCCTCCTGTCTTCCACTGCCTCCCGCAGTTTGGTCAGACTCATGTTAGTAGCTTCGAGAACACTGTCCCACCATCTCGTCCTCTGTCGTCCCCTTCTCCTTCGAGAACACTGTCCAACCATCTCATCCTCTGTCGTCCCCTTCTCCTTGTGCCCTCCATCTTTCCCAACATCTTTTCCAGGGAGTCTTCTCTTCTCATGAGGTGGCCAAAGTATTGGAGCCTCAGCTTCAGGATCTGTCCTTCCAGTGAGCACTCAGGGCTGATTTCCTCCAGAATGGAGAGGTTTGATCCATGGGACTCTCAAGAGTCTCCTCCAGCACCATAATTCAAAAGCATCCATTCTTCGGCGATCAGCCTTCTTTATGGTCCAGCTCTC
Organism: Darevskia mixta; assembly: GCA_034641385.1. NCBI lineage: Eukaryota > Metazoa > Chordata > Lepidosauria > Squamata > Lacertidae > Darevskia > Darevskia mixta. The sequence continues at coordinate 982,635 of JAWWNH010000044.1, read as the reverse complement.
ACTTCCATACATCACTACTGGGAAAACCAGAGCTTTAACTATATGGACCTTTGTCGGCAAGGTGATGTCTCTGCTTTTTAAGATGCTGTCTAGGTTTGTCATTGCTTTTCTCCCAAGAAGCAGGTGTCTTTTAATTTCGTGACTGCTGTCACCATTTGCAGTGATCATGGAGCCCAAGAAAGTAAAATCTCTCACTGCCTCCATTTCATCCCCTTCTATTTGCCAGGAGGTGATGGGACCAGTGACCATGATCTTAGTTTTTTTGATGTTGAGCTTCAGACCATAAGGGACCCCAAACACTGCAGGGCTCATTATTTTTAAGTATTAAAAATGTGTTGAACTGAAGCGTGAGGCCATTTCAGGGGTTGCTGTCAATAAACCAGACCAAGGTGCCATCGGAGCGTGTTTTGATCCTCTGCCCGGGGTGTTGATCCTCGTTCAGTTCTGGAAAGGAGTTGCACTCCTTCCGTTTAAGCCACCTTTGGCAAACAGATTGACGGCAGCACCTGCAGCTCTGGCCCTTCTTCCCTTCCCCTCCGGATTACTGCAATGCCGTCAACGTGGGGCTGCCCTTGAAGACATCCCAGAAGCTGCACCTAGCTCAGGATACAGCCGCTAAATGGTTAAAACCTGCACTATACATTCAGAGCGGTATCGCAACACTTTAAAGGGTCCTGGCTTCCCCCAAATAATCCTGGGAGCTTCTGCACTTGTCGTTTTAGAAAATGTTTGGTTGTATTTTGGTCAGTCTCACAGTACAGTGGTACAGAGAGCCAGTGTGGTGTAGTGGTTAAGAGCGGTAGACTCGTAATCTGGTGAATCGGGTTGGTGTCTCCGCTCCTCCACATGCAGCTGCTGGGTGACCTTGGGCTAGTCCCACTTCTCTGAAGTCTCTCAGCCCCACTCACCTCACAGAGTGTTTGTTGTGGGGCAGGAAGGGAAAGGAGAATGTGAGCCGCTTTGAGACTCCTTCGGGTAGTGATAAAGCGGGATATCAAATCCAAACTCTTCTTCAAACTTGACATGAGTCAACAGTGTGATGCAGCAGCTAAAAAAGCCAATGCAATTCTGGGCTGCATCAATAGGAGTATAGCATCTAAATCAAGGGAAGTAATAGTACCACTGTATTCCGCTCTGGTCAGACCCCACCTGGAATACTGTGTCCAGTTCTGGGCACCACAGTTCAAGAAGGATACTGACAAGCTGGAACGTGTCCAGAGGAGGGCAACCAAAATGGTCCAAGGCCTGGAAATGATGCCTTATGAGGAACGGCTTAGGGAGCTGGGTATGTTTAGCCTGGAGAAGAGAAGGTTAAAGGGTGATATGATAGCCATGTTCAAATATATAAAAGGATGTCTTATAGAGGAGGGAGAAAAGTTGTTTTCTGCTGCTCCTGAGAAGCGGACACGGAGCAATGGATTCAAACTACAAGAAAGAAGATTCCACCTATACATTAGAAAGAACTTCCTGACAGTAAGAGCTGTTTGACAGTGGAATTTGCTGCCAATGAATGTTTGTGTTGTGTTTGTATTTTTTATTTTGTATCATGGATTATGTATTTTGTGATGTTATTTCTCTGTGTTTTTTTGTTTAAAACCCAATAAATATAATTTAAAAACAAAACAAAACCCTGAATTGGAGCGTTCATGGCATAGAGAACTTTCAGCAAGCGCAAACTGTACACCTGCCCTGATAATATTATCGTGAGCACAGCTTAGCAATGCACAATAAATGGGGTGGTTGGGAAACTCTTTAACTCTCTCTGCCGCTGTTGCGGCTGGAATGAATTTTATGGGGAGATAAGGGATGGGAAACGGGTAGTTTATGACTGATCTTATCTCTTCCTGCTTCTTCCGCTGGTGAAGGAGCCTACAGTAAGTAACTGGGCCCCCGACAGCTTGATACGTTTCACAAGCAGGGTGGGGTGGCGGGTAGATCTGAGGCAGAACAAATGTACACAAAGCCACCAGATTCCTAGGAAGCCTTTGGCAGAATAAGTAACCTGGCAAGGGAGCGCTCATTTTGCAATACTCAAGATCTCCTTGTCGCCCCAACGAAATGTCTTCTGAATGGGTTTTGCCTCAGGATCTCGCTGATTTCTTAAGCGAATAACCACGTTCTACTCCTGGGAGAGGGGGGAAGGGGGGCTCGTGGCCTCCAACATTTCTCCAATGGAAACGGGGGCACCCTGTCCTACATCAGGAAGCTTCTCCCCCGTTTGATTTCGCTGCACGCATCTACCGCCTTGAGCCAAGGGCAAGCTCTCAGCCTAACCCTACCTCGCAGGATTGTTGTAAGGAAAAAACGGGCGAGGGAAGGGATTGTTGTAAGAATTTAAGGTATTTTATTTATATATATAAAATAATTCCTATTAATGTACCAAGCAAACAAGGCCAGACAGGCCTCACCATTTTTCACTCACAAACTGTTTCTCTGCAAGGAAGGAGGGGGTGATTGTCTCAGGAAAATAAAGGGATAATCCTGGCTGATACCTGAGTGCCAGACAAAAGGGTGTGATTTGCGCTGAGGAACTGGGTCGAAACACACTGCCCACCCTAGTGCAACAAATCAATGTTATTGTTGTTTTAAAATGAACTTTTTGTGATTTGGAAAATGTTGAGCAAATGCACTGCAAAGTGCAAAATGATTAACAGGAAGGTTTTTTTTTTTTTAATGGGACCCCACAATAAAATCCAGCCTCGCCACAAAACAAATCAGAATACAGTAAGTGCTCAGGAAAGACGGGGTTTAATCAAAGCTCTGCATAAACTTTGTGTGATCACAAAGTATCTGAAGAAGTGTGCATGCCCACGAAAGCTCATACCAATAACAAACTTAGTTGGTCTCTAAGGTGCCAACCTAGCAGTTCGAAAGCACGTCAAAGTGCAAGTAGATAAATAGGTACCGCTTCGGCGGGAAGGTAAACGCTGTTTCCGTGCGCTGCTCTGGTTCGCCAGAAGTGGCTTAGTCATGCTGGCCACATGACCTGGAAGCTATACACCGGCTCTCGGCCAATAAAGCGAGATGAGCGCCGCAACCCCAGAGTCGGACACGACTGGACCTAATGGTCGGGGTCCCTTTACCTTTTCAGGTGCTACTGGAAGGATTTTTTTTATTTTGTGTGATCAAATCAGAATGAATGCTCAATATATAGGGGGAGGAGCTTTGCTGAACTAGACGGACAAAGGATTTGTCCCAGCTGCCTTCCTGTGTTCCTGTGTTTTCGTCAGCCACGGAAATGAGAGCTGCATAGGCCCTGCGACTTTATACATTAGAAAGTCGATAGGGCAAACACGGGTACAAAATCGACATCAGCAAAAAAAAAAACCCCGAATGTATTTTAACCTCCGACATCACTTGGTAAACAGTAGGCTAGGGGAATGAGGTTAGGGTGATGCAAAGGCCTCAAGAGTTTTGCGTGTCGGGAAACGGAGAAAAAAGGGAAAGTGCAAGCATTAATCACATTTCTGGCAGAAGACAATCGGCAAGAGTTCACTGCTGGGGCACGGCGAGGGTTCGGGCTGCAGCGTCTCTGAGCACATCCGGAATAAATCACGCACACATGGCTTCTTGCACAGTGCAATTGCATCTTGCGCAGGGGTTTGGTTCCCAGGGCTTGCCAGGTGCAAAAATACGTTTATTTGAACTGCCCCCACCCTCAAGCATCCTTCGCCTTCTGGAGTTGGGATGCAGAGTGGGTCTCGCCTGCCCGCCTCAAACAAGGAAGAGAGCTTAAAAGCACGGGGTTTTCCTGGCGCAAAAAGAGCTCTTGAGCTCTTTGCCTTGCTTGCATTTAACATGTGGGATTTCAGCCGTGCACAGTGGAAATCGCATGAGTTAAATGTGTGTAAGATATGGTCCAAGGGACCCAGGTGGCGCTGTGGGTTAAACCACAGAGCCTAGGGCTTGCCGATCAGAAGGTTGGTGGTTCGAATCCCCATGACGGGGTGAGCTCCCGTTGTTCGGTCCCTGCTCCTGCTAACCTAGCAGTTCGAAAGCACGTCAAAGTGCAAGTAGATAAATAGGTACCACTCTGGCGGGAAGGTAAACAGCGTTTCCGTGCGCTGCTCTGGTTCGCCAGAAGCGGCTTAGTCATGCTGGCCACATGACCTGGAAGCTGTACGCCAGCTCCCTCAGCCAATAATGTGAGATGAGCGCCGCAACCCCAGAGTCAGTCACGACTGGACCTAATGGTCAGGGGTCCCTTTATCTTTAAGATATGGTCCTAGTGTATGCTTAGCCCTGCTGAGGTTTGTGGACTTCAGCTCCCATCAGGTCCAGCCACAATTCTGCAGGGCTTCACACACACACACACACACACACACACACACACACACACACACCCCTGCCCTCGCAACCAACAGTTGACCGGTTGGTGGGAGAAATGCCTGCTTGCTCTAGAGCAGGGGTCAGCAACCTTTTTCAGCCGTGGGCTGGTCCACCGTCCCTCAGACCATGTGGTGGGCCAAACTATTTTTTTTGGGGGGGGGGGAATGAACGAATTCCTGTGCCCCACAAATAACCCAGAGATGCATTTTAAATAAACGCACACATTCTACTCATGTAAAAACACGCCGATTCCCGGACCGTCCGCGGGCCGGATTGAGAAGGCGATTGGGCCACATCCGGCCCCCGGGCCTTAGGTTGCCTACCCCTGTTCTAGAGGCTTAAAAGCAGCGTCACTCGGGCGACAAGGTTAAAAAAAAGGAATGGGCTTGCTTCAAAAACTACCTGACTAAATATGGTTCCAAAATTGCTGCTTGGTTGTGCTTAGGTTAATTTCCCAGCTATAATGGGGGAAAATTGATTTGAATAAAGGATACAGGTTGTTGGTAACCGATGAGAAGTGTTGAAGCCGCAAAAAGGGAAGTCAACTAACATAACAGGGATTCAAACAAGTTTACTGGAGCAGAAAGCAAGTGATTGTAAGGGAAGAAAGAAAATAAATATAAATGTAATTTCTTTCTGGGAGCCGTTCATATAGAATATTCAAATTACGGTTTGTGTCCTTTGAACAATTTTGTGTATGTCATTAATTTTTCTTCTTCTCTTTTTTATTGTATTTTTTCTTTCTTTTCTTTTCTTTTTGTGTATTCAGGTGTAATTTTTAATTTATTCTTTCGCTGTAATTTTCAAAAATGCAATATTATTATTTTTTTAAGCTGCATTTCCGCCTTGACCTGTAAAGCAGTTCATTCGCAACCCAGCATCCACAAGCTCTTACTGGGTGGGGAGTTATTGCTGTGTTTTGCTTTTGCATTTTGATGTTGTGAACGGCCCCGTGGTCTTCAGATGAAGGGCAATATACATATTTAACAAATAACAGCAATAATATTTTGAAGTCTCGCTGGAATCAAAGGGACACAAAGCCAGCAACGGGTTTAAACTACGTATGCTTGAAAATTGAGTTTGTCGTTTGAAAAATCCGCTAAGGCGCAAAGCTATCTGGATTGACATATTTTCTTTTCACTTAGTCTGAAATGGGTTTGGGTTGCTGTTTGTGTGTGTGTGTGTTTTAATGACCTCCCCATGTGTTTTTGTCCAAACATCTACTACCACCCCCGCTGCCAAATGGAAAGAAAACACGGCTCTGCGTTCGAATCACACTGCCAAGCGGCAACCTGGCAGTCTGCAAGTGGTTCTCCCCTCTCCAAACCCCTGATCCCTTTATGGCGCGAGGGAGAGGAAGGGTATGAAATGATACAGGAAATGTAACGTGCAAGAGAAGCTTCAGCTAGGCTCGCCTCCGCAGTGAAGAGCGCAGCTGCTGCGATTTCCAGACCAGTCCTAAAGGGCAGCCCCACACAAAGCGCATTATAGTAGTCCAGACTTGAGGTTCCACAAGAGCATAGGAAGCTGCCTTCTGCAGAGTCAGACCATAGGTCCACCTAGATCACTTTTGCCTACCCTGACTGGCAGCAGTGGTTTCATGCAGAGAACCTCTCTCCCAGCCCTACCGGGAGACACCAGGATTTAAACCTGAGACCTCCTGCATAGAATCATAGAGTTGGAAGAGATTCCTAAGGGTCATCTATCTACAATTCTGTGATTCTAAGGAGCAACCCCAAACTGCATCCCTGTCCCGCCCCATTCAGAACAGGCACTTCATATTTTGTGGGTGAATTTTTTTTTTTAGGGTTCTGCGAATCTTCAAGTTGCATGCTGCCAGCCCGAGCCTGCCTGCTGCAGAATTCCTGCCCTGTGTTGCGTTTACAATCGCAGGCCCTAGCCTGCTGCACTCAAAGAAATCTCTAGCCATGTGGGGCTGCACTTCCGTTCCTCCATAAAGAGAAACTCAAAAGCAGCCTTCCCTCAACCGGGCGCCCTCCGGATGTTTTGGGACTGGGGGCTGGTGGGAGTTGTAGTATCGAGCACCCGGAGGGCGCCATGTTGAGGAAGGCTGCACCGCAGCAGGGTCAGTGTGGTCTGGAAGCGTGGGCTGCGCTGCAAAACCAGGCTTCTATATGCAGGTGCTGTTCTCTATGTTGTCTGGGCAGAGGTAGGTGTAAGGCAGCTTCATGGATTTGTTCCTGCTCTTGATTTCCTGGGAAATGTGTGCCAGGCGCTCTTGGAAAGCCGTGATGAGCTGCTTCGGTTCCTCCTCGACAAAGTGCTCATCGTCGTATTGCCCCAGAGGTTTCTGCAAACAGGAACAGAGAGAGAGGCAGGGTCAGTCTATAATAATAATAATAATAATAATAATAATAATAATAATAATAATAATTTATTTATACCCCGGAAGGGACCCAGGTGGCGCTGTGGGTTAAACCACAGAGCCTAGAGCTTGCTGAGCTCCCGTTGCTCTGTCCCAGCTCCTGCCCACCTAGCAGTTCGAAAGCACGTCAAAGTGCAAGTAGATCAATAGGAACCGCTCTGGCGGAAAGGTAAACAGCGTTTCCGCGCGCTGCTCTGGTTCGCCAGAAGCGGCTTTGTCATGCTGGCCACATGACCCGGAAGCTGTACGCCGGCTCTCGGCCAATAAAGCGAGATCAGCGCTGCAACCCCAGAGTCAGACACGACTGGACCTAATGGTCAGGGGTCCCTTTACCTTTACCTATTTATACCCCGCCCATCTGGCTGGGCTTCCCCAGCCACTCTGGGAGGCTTCCAACAGAATATTAAAATACAATAATCCATCAAACATTAAAAGCTTCCCTAAACAGGGCTGCCATCAGATGTCTTCTAAAAGTCTGGTAGTTGTTTTTCTCTTTGACATCTGACGGGAGGGCGTTCCACAGGGTGGGTGCCACTACCGAGAAGGCCCTCTGTCTGGTTCCCTGTAACTTGGCTTCTCATAGTGAGGGAACCGCCAGAAGGCCCTCAGAGCTGGACCTCAGTGTCCGGGCAGAACGGTGGGGGTGGAGATGCTCCTTCAGGTATACTGGGCCTTTGAGGCTGTTTAGGGCTTTAAACGCGGGTAGCGCTGTGGGTTAAACCACAGAGCCTAGCGCTTGCCAATCAGAAGGTCGGCGGTTCGAATCCCCGTGACGGGGTGAGCTCCCGTTGCTCAGTCCCTGCTCCTGCCCACCTAGCAGTTCGAAAGCACGTCAAAGTGCAAGTAGATAAATAGGTACCGCTCCGGCGGGAAGGTAAACGGCGTTTCCGTGCGCTGCTCTGGTTCGCCAGAAGCGGCTTTGTCATGCTGGCCACATGACCCGGAAGCTGTACGCCGGCTCCCTCAGCCAATAACGCGAGATGAGCGCCGCAACCCCAGAGTCGGTCACGACTGGACCTAATGGTCAGGGGCCGTTTACTTTCCCGCCGGAGCGGTACCTATTTATCTACTTGCACTTTGACATGCTTTCGAACTGCTAGGTTGGCAGGAGCTGGGACCGAGCAACGGGAGCTCACCCCATCGCGGGGATTCGAACCGCCGACCTTCTGATCGGCAAGCCCTAGGCTCTGTGGTTTAGACCACAGCGCCACCCGGTCCTAGCCCAACACAACTACGCCGCGCTGCACCCCCCTCCCCTCGTCTGTTTGCCGCCTTTTTACCATGTCAAAATCCTCGTTCCGCAAGACCCAGATGACGGAGAGGACTTGGCTGGTGGTGTTCATCTCGGGGATGATGTCCAGGTACTCCTTCAGCGTCACTGGGGCTTTAGCGTCAGGCGGAGGTTTCCTCATGGACGATGGCAAGTTGGGCATGAAGGCGCCCAGTTCAAACTGCAGCCCAGGGGGGAGAGAAAAGGGAGGACAGAGGAAAGTTAAACAGAGTCTGCAAACTCAGCCCATATCTATTGATTTAAAAGCAGAAGAACATAACACTCCTCCTTTCTGTTGTTATTTTGTTTTACTATCCCCCAAAATCAGAAAGCATCTTTTTTGGCAGGCAGCGAGACAAATTGCATCTTCTTTTTTCCCCTTTTTTTTGCAAAAGTCGAACTGCAGTGGAACAGAAGCACCGCTGTGACAAGCACGTTTTGGAGCTGGAAAGGTGATAAGATACCTACGAGGGAAGACTGGCATATGAAATCATTGGACGATGGCAAGACTGACCGGGGAAATCAGAAATCAGGAAGATCAAAACTTCAGTAGAGAATGAGGCAAACATAAAAGGTAAACGTAAAGGGACCCCTGACCATTAGGTCCAGTCGTGTCCGACTCTGGGGTTGTGGCGCTCATCTCGCTTTACTGGCTGAGGGAGCCGGCGCACAGCTTCCGGGTCATGTGGCCAGCATGACTAAGCCGCTTCTGGCGAACCAGAGCAGTGCACGGAAACGCTGTTTACCTTCCCACCGGAGAGGTACCTATTTATCTACTTGCACTTTGACGTGCTTTCGAACTGCTAGGTTGGCAGGAGCAGGGACCGAGCAATGGGAGCTCACCCCGTCGCAGGGATTCGAACCGCCGACCTTCTGATCGGCAAGCCCTAGGCTCTGTGGTTTAACCCACAGCGCCACCCGCAAGCATAGAATGTATTTAAAAGAACAGTGTAAACACTTGAACTCTCTGGCGGTCTTTAAATAACTCTTGCAATGACACAAAGACTTTGGATAGAACGGAGGGTTGTAATTTGGATCAACTTATAATATGCAGTCGATAAAGTTATTTGAAGAACCCGCAGAGGGAAATCCTAAGATTCGGAAGAATCTTGTGTTAAATTCTAATATTTGTAAGAGTTTTATTTGTGTGAATGAACTTGTGAAACCAAAAAAGAGAGACGAGCATGTTTCAGAATGGAAATCGGTGCTTTCAAACATCCCTTACACAGATACTCCCTGCTCAGGCAAGGAAGGAGAGCAGCTCGCTTACCTGCCCACTGTTTACGGCCGCGTGATGGGCTGAGCACGTGAAGATCGCCATGGTCAGAAACTTGATGAGTTCCGGAAGAGAGCGGATGGAGGAAGGGATGCCTGTATGGAAGCGAGAGGACAAGTCTTTTACAACAGCTATCTTCAACCAAACAGAGAATCATAGAGCTGTAGCATTGGAAAGGACCATGGGAGTCAGCGAGTCCAAGCCCTTGCCATATTTGTTACGGTGGTTTTGTGGGGAAGATACAGGGGAGTTCCATACGCTCTGAGATTTTGTCCCCGTGCCCTGGGAACGGTTGAGTCAACTGAACATATTCTTTTGACCTGCCCATTTTATGTAGATCTTAGACAAAAACTGATAGCCCCACTCTTATGCCAACTTAACCTAGTAGACAGAGAAAGACAGGTTTTGTTTTTGCTGAGCAATTTTACTGGTACCACAACCCTCTTGGTGGCCAAATTTCTTTTTTGGCCTTTAAACGCCGTAAGGTTAGAATTGACAGTATTGACATGGGTCTAAATGTATAATCTACTTCTCATTGTATGTTTTAGTGTAAAGCTTTCCGAGATGTTTAGACTTTTAAAAAAATTCTGTATGGATAATGATTGTGTTCTGACTGACGGTCGAATAAACTGTATTGTTGTTGTTGTTGTTGTGATAAGCCATATTTGCTCAAACCCACCACCCTGGGATTTAACCCAACCATGCATTTTGGGACCCGTTTCTTAATCTTGTACCGTATTCTGCAAGGGGGCCGTGCTCCACTTGCAACCCACAGCGACTCACTTGCAGGTCCTGACCCACCAGTCGAAGACCGGCGCTTTACAAACCATGTTGGATTTTGACAGTGGGGCGGACCCCTTCGGAAGGAGGTTGTTATGTACTGAGCTGAATCCTAGAACAATAGGATCCAAAATGCGGCAGTCTGATTGGTCCTCAGAATGCAGCAGTCTGATTGGTCCTAGAACAATAGGATCCAGAATGCAGCAGTCCGATTGGTCCGCAGGAGCCACCCAATCCAGTTCCAGGTGGAAGTGAATCAGCGACCTGATTGGCCTGCAAGAGCAGCCAATCAGGCTCCTGGATGAAGTGAATCTGCAACCTGATTGGCCTACAGGAGTAGCCCGGAATTAGCCAATCACGTGGGGCCCATTGTGTAAATAATGTATATATATAGCAGACGTTTTGGGGAAAGATTCATTCCTTGCTACTATGAGCTGAAAAAAGAGCATGAAATTCACACTTGACTCCGAGTATATTTCAGAGATGTTCCCTCCGTTGGAGGTTTATAAACAGAGGTTGGGGCTCCCCAAAGTTGATGGCCATTGCCATTCAAATGGGGGGGGGGGGAGAGAGAGAGAGAGAGAGGGAGGGAGGGAGGGAGAGAGAGAGAGGCAGACAGGCAGACAGACAGAGACAGAGATCTTGTCATCAGTTATATGGGATGAAGCTAGCCTGCCCCCCCTAAAAAATATTTTATTCAAAATAATTTTTTGACCCTAGACCACTACAGCACTGTTGGCGTTACAGGACTTCAGTAAGGAAAAGGACAGAGACAAAACTAGAATCCGCCTGCTGTTGGCTCTGGCGCCATCTAGTGTTGGATTCCCTGGCTTCCATCCAAGGGGGAAAGCTCAACAACTTTGATTTCCTTTAAAAACACCACCTTTGGCTGCCCCCCTCCTTCGTGCGTTTTCACATTGTGACTTGTGTTGGGGCTCAGGCGTGGCTGAGGAGCATAATAAAACAGGTGTGCGTGCTAAACGCACAATCCTGCATTGCAGGGGGTTGGACTAGATGACCCCTGGGTGTCCCTTCCAACTCAGCAATTCTACGATTCCAAGAAATGGTGCGTGGCAGCTGACTGCACACCAGAGGTACTGTTAGCCGCGTGGCAGCGTTACGTTTTGCGCTCCTCCGCCAAGTTAAGGGGCCTGTGGGAAAGCGGATACTTTTTAATAGGCTTTCCAAAGTGTGACGGGCTGCCTAAACAAGTCCCGAAGGAAGGAAAACAGCGAGCGGAACAAAGAAGCAGCAGGAAATGGGTTTGGCGGAGTACCTGACGAGCGCTTGGACAGAAAGCCCTTTGTGAAGATGTCGCAGATCCAGGCCTGAAGCTCGTAATCTCTCTGGACGGACAAGTTGCTTTTGTAGTACAGTTCCACGATGCCAGAGACGAAGCTGTGGGGGAAATGAGAAGTTAGGCCGGCTCCCCAGGCAGGCTGTGTGCGGAATTGTAGCTCTGTGAGGCGTAAACTATAAAAACAACAACAATTTATTTATACCCCACCCATCTGGCTGGGTCTCCTCACTCTGGGCAGCTCCCAACAGAATATTAAAAACACAATAAAACATCAAACATGAAAAACTTCCCTAAACAGGGCTGCCTTCAGTTGCCTTCTAAAAGTCAGATAGTTGTTTATTTCCTTGACATCTGAAGGGAGGGCGTTCCACAGGGCGGGTGCCACCACCGAGAAGGCCCTCTGCCTGGTTCCCTGTAACCTCACTTCTTGCAGGGAGGGAACCGTCAGAAGGCCCTCGGAGCTGGACCTCAGTGTCCGGGCTGAACGATGGGGGTGGAGACTTTTGCTACGTTTTAAGGTATTGCAAAACTATGTTCCCAAATTCCCAATCCCATTCTATTTTCTCATGTAGTTGTTTATCGCTTTGACCTCTGATGGGAGGGCGTTCCACAGGGCGGGCGCCACTACCGAGAAGGCCCTCTGCCTGGTTCCCTGTAACCTCACTTCTCGCAGGGAGGGAACCACCAGAAGGCCCTCGGAGCTGGACCTCAGTGTCCAGGCTGAACGATGGGAGTGGAGACGATCCTTCAGGTATACTGGACCGAGGCTGTTTAGGGCTTTAAAGTTCAGCACCAACACTTTGAATTGTGCTCGGAAACGTCCTGGGAGCCAATGTAGGTCTTTCAGGACCGGTGTTATGTGGTCTCAGCGGGAATTACCACCCCCAGAATTCGTGTCTGTGCGCTACATGTGCTTTGATGCCTTGCTCTTGAGTAGCAGCTCTCCCCACCCCATACATGGCGGCAAACCGCTCTGGAAACTGGGAGCAGAGTTTGAGATCAGGCATGTGCGAGGAAGAAGAAGAAGAAGAGTTTGGATTTGATATCCCGCTTTATCACTACCCGAAGGAGTCTCAAAGTGGCTAACAATCTCCTTTCCCTTCCTCCCCCACAACAAACACTCTGTGAGGTGAGTGGGGCTGAGAGACTTCAGAGAAGTGTGACTAGCCCAAGGTCACCCAGCAGCTGCATGTGGAGGAGCGGGGACGCGAACCCGGTTCATCAGATTACAAGTCTACTGCTGTTAACCACCACACCACACTGGAACAGGTGGGCACGGGGCTGATGTTTGAAGAAGATGCCAGCCATTCCACTGAAAGCACCCAGCCAATACCTGGTCGCCTTCCGTGAGCAGGGGCGTAGGAAGTGGGAGGCGGGGGGGGGGCGTTCCGCCCCAGGTTGCATCATGGAGGGGGGGACAAATTATCAAGGAGCAATTACTGCCCTACTAGGGTGGTTCATAAAAAACTTTTTTTTTAAAATGCCTGCTCCAAAGGTCTTATCTTACTACACTAGGGATTATATAGCTATATATGAAATTTCATGCATATCAGTTAATATATTGACCCTCCTCCATGAAAATAGCTGTTTACTTGGCCGTTTTCCTATGTTGTGAAGGCTGAAATTCCAATTCAGCGGAGCACTTACTGTTCCCAACCCTAACCCTGCGGAAAGCCGTCTAATTAGACTTTAATTTGATTTTGACATGTTTTTAGGAGGTAATTTAATTATGGATTGATTTTATATTAATGTTAAGTATCTGATGTTAGCCGCCCTGAGCCCGACTTCGGCCGGGGAGGGCAGGATATAAATAAAAGTTTATTTTTACTTATTATTATTCCTTTGTAAGAAAATATGAAATAACGTAAAACCATTTTTGCAGGCAAAAAAAAAAAAAAATCAATGGGGTGGGGGGGGGGGAAGAAATTTTCCACACCGGGTACCACCTGACCTTCCTACGCCTCTGTCCGTGAGCCCATTCAACACTCCCTCGCGAATCCTGTTTCTCTTACCTCTCGATGGCATCCCATATCTTCAGCCCGTCGTCCCTGTAGTAGTAATCGGCAAGCGAGTCGACTCCTCGGGCCTCGATGTCGTCAGGGAGGCACAGATCCGTGTAGGTCAGGTTGTCCAGGCACTTTTTAAGAAGCACAGCTAACCCTCGGCGCCCGGTCGCTATGGCCTGCGGTGGAAAGCGGGTGGGGAGGGGAGAAGACCACTCAGCACACTCCCAAATGAGGCACATCGAATTCTGCCCCAGCTGAAGTTTCCAAACTGCCTTCAGAGGCAGCCCTGGGTATAATCTAACACTTGCCAGTGCTGAGCCATATGTGTAGACTTGGAAACAATTGCTATAATTTAGGTAAAGGTAAAGGTAAAGGGTCCTGCCAACCTAGCAGTTCGAAAGCAGTCAAAGTGCAAGTAGATAAATAGGTACCACTCCGGCGGGAAGGTAAACGGCATTTCTGTGCGCTGCTCTGGTTCGCCGGAAGCGGCTTAGTCATGCAGGCCACATGACCCGGAAGCTGTACGCCAGCTCCCTCAGCCAGTAAAGCAAGATGAGCACCGCAACCCCAGAGTCGGACACGACTGGACCTAATGGTCGGGGGTCCCTTTACGTTTTAAAGGGACCCCGACCGTTAGGTCCAGTCGCGAACGACTTGGGTTGCGGTGCTGATCTCACTTTATTGGCCAAGGGAGCCGACGTAGATTATACAGGGATGCGGGTGGCGCTGTGGTTTAAACCACTGAGCCTCTTGGGCTTGCCAATCGGAAGGTCGGTGGTTCGAATCCCCGTGACGGGGTGAGCTCCCGTTGCTCGGTCCCAGCTCCTGCCAACCTAGCAGTTCGAAAGCACGCCAGTGCAAGTAGATAAATAGGTACCGCTCTGGCAGGAAGGTAAACGGCATTTCCGTGCGCTGCTCTGGTTCGCCAGAAGCGGCTTAGTCCTGCTGGCCAGATGACCCGGAAGCTGTCTGCGGACAAACGCCGGCTCCCTCGGCCTATAGAGCGAGGTGAGCATTCAACCCCAGAGTCGTCCGCGACTGGACCTAACGGTCAGGGGTCCCTTTACCTTTACCTTTAGACAGCCTTCAAAGGCAAGGTACTTCCAAACAGAAGACCGCCCTCGGAGCCCTGCAAAACAGAGAGGCACCCCCAGAAAAGGACTCCCCAAGTCAGCTGCGAATCACCCTGTGGTCGAATGGGTGGGATGTGGAAGGACAGAGAGAACCGTGTGTCCTTGGGCCTGAAGAGCTGGCTCAGTGCGGAAGGCATTCCACGGCGGGGTCCCCAAGCATTCCTCCAAGGGCGAACCTGCCACTTACCCGGTCAAAGGTACCTCCTTGGCTGATAAGGTAGGTTCTAGCCAGCACGTTGATATGGATGGAATAACGGAGGTGAGGAATCAGAAGCTGGAGGGGGGCGGAAAGGGAACACGTGTAAGGACGTAGGGGGGGGGGTGTCTCAAGGTACGGAAGTCATAGCATGTTCTCCCCCTGATTCTCCTCCTCCCCCATACCTAGCAACAGCACCTCCCCTTTATGCATAGCTGTCAACTTTTTTGTGGGAAACTCCCTTATTCCAATGCCGTTTCCTGCTGCTATCCCGGATTGTTGATATCCCTTAAATTTCCCGGATTTCCAAGGAAGCAGCTCCTCTCCCTCCCTGCCGGCCAGGGAGGCTCCTCAGCTGCGTTGCTCGGCTGCCAATAAGGAGTCTGAGACCGACTGGGGGCGGAGCTTGCATGCCTTGTGCAGCCAGACCCTCACGCCCAACCAGACAGACAGCCTGCCTGCCGTCTAGGCGCTCGCTCTTTTGCTTACCCGTTCGCGCACAGCCTCTGGAGCGCAGGGGTGGCGAGGCTACTTGGTGCCATTGCACCGCCCTCGCGGCATCCCTTATTTTCAAATCCGAAAATTTGGAAAAATCCCTTATTTTCAAATCCGAAAGTTGACAGCTATGCCTTTATGGTCTCTGATTCCGTTGTTCCTACACCGTTAATGAACGCCGAGTTCTGGGAGAAGGGGGATCAGAGATGCTCTCCAGTGACAACGTGTCAGCTGGCTGCCCTGTCACAATTCCCCCCCCCCTTCTTCTAACACGTCCCAACTCTTTTGTTCGCCTGTCTCTGCGCTGTGACCTTCCTCAAAGCCCTGCTGTAAATCAAGACTGTCTCCCTCTTCTCCTGCAGTGTCAGGAGGGGGGGGGTTGATCCCCACCAGTCCTCCTCCTCCATCTCTCCCTCTCGAGTCCGATCCCTGACAATCGTCCTCTCCCCCTCCATGAATTTGCCCAGTCCTCTTTTAGATTGTTGGCCTTGACTTCCTCCTGCAGCAGCGAGTTCCACAGTTTAACTATTCACTGCATCAAGAAGGACGTTATTTTTATTTGTCCCCAGTCTTCTAACTTTCAGCTCCATGAGATACCCACAAGATCTTTTTTTTATTATTTTATAAGAAGGGGCAAAGTTTTCTTTCAAAGCCATCCAGGCTGGTGGCTTCGCTACCTCCTCTGGGAGAAGAAGAAGAAGAGTTTGGATTTGATATCCCGCTTTCTCACTACCCGAAGGAGTCTCAAAGCGGCTCACATTCTCCTTTCCCTTCCTGCCCCACAACAAACACTCTGTGAGGCGAGTGGGGCTGAGAGACTTCAGAGAAGTGCGACTAGCCCAAGGTCACCCAGCAGCTGCATGTGGAGGAGAGGTGAAGCGAACCCGGTTCACCGGATTACGAGTCCACCGCTCTTAACCACTACACCACACTGGCTCACACTGGGAGGGGCAGCCTTTCCCCCCAGACGCAGTTTGTTTCCTTCAAAAGATAAAAGAGGATGTCAAAAACATCCCTCCCCGTACTCGCCGCTAAATGCCCCAAACTCAACCCCTCTGGGCTCTCTCACCTTGTACAGCGGGTGACACATGGGGAGCTGCCTCAGCGTTGACACCGCAAAGACCTCTGCCATCAGATGCCCACGGAGCAGGTGGGTGTTCACCTCGTGGATGTGGAATTCGGCGTTTCGCACCCAGGTCTTGGCTAAGGTCCAGATCCACTCTTCGTCGGTGGGCAAGAAAATGGGGCTTTGGGGGCCTGGGCGTTGGCTCAACTGAAAGGGGGAATCACAATGGAATAAAAGACACAACGGCTGAGGAGGGTGTCTCCAGACTGTCTGTAAAACAGATTGTTCCATGGCCCATCTAGTCCAGGGGTCAGCAACCTTTTTCAGCCGTGGGCCGGTCCACCGTCCCTCAGACCATGTGGTGGGCCGGACTATATTTTGAAAAAAATAATGAACGAATTCCTATGCCCCACAAATAACCCCGAGATGCATTTTAAATAAAAGCACACATTCTACTCATGTAAAAACACCAGGCAGGCCCCACAAATAACCCAGAGATGCATCCTATATAATAAAGAGCCTGTGTCCGTCCGTACCACTTTCCGTCCGTCAGAGGAAATCGGCACTGCGCGTGCGTTCCAGTGACAGAGGGATTGGAGGACGCACACCAATAGGAGCGGGGGCAGTGGCGCGAAGCGCCGCTGCCCGCAGCCTCCTCCTGTCGGCCATCTTATCGCGCTGCGCGCTGCTGGGGTGCCCCTGTCCGCCTGCGCTCACCCGCTGCCGCCACCTCCAAGGCTGCCCCCGCTCGGCAGGCTCTGGCTGCGGCTCCGGTGGGATGCGCGGCGCCCCGGCTCGCCGCCGGGCTCGCCCTGCCCAGGCCCTGGCCCTCCTTCCCCAACCGCCTCCCCACACCGACTCCGAGCACCGGTTCCCGCGCGGGGGCTCCAGGCGGAATTCTCCATGCCGCGCTGGGCGGGGAGGCGGGACGAAGGTGCCTCGAGGCTCCCCGCGCGAGGCAGCAGGCAGCAGGCGAAAGCGGCCCGCCGAGAAAGGAGCAGCGCCGCCGCCGCCGCGCCGGGCTGCAGCAGCGAAGAGCAGGCTTCAGCGCCTGCACAAAGGCGGGCGACGGCGCTTGGCGGCACTGGAAGCGGAAGAGCCCCGCGGAGGAGCGCCAGCTGTAGGCTCTGTGGGAAAGGGGCGGCGCGGAGGTGGGCAGGCGCGGACGAGGTCTGCTGCCGGCTGCGCTACCCACCCGGGACGGACGGAGGGCCGGGACGGACGGAGGGGGCTCTTTTTCTCCTCAGGTTCCCGCTCCTCCATCTGTGTGTGTGTGTGTGTGTGTGTGTGTGTGAGAGAGAGAGAGAGAGAGAGAGCTTTCTAGCGCCTGTTTTCGTTAACAGGCTTAATTTACTAGTTTTAAATAAAAGGACACATTCTACTCATGTAAAAACACGCTGATTCCTGGACCGTCCGCGGGCTGGATTGAGAAGGCGACTGGGTTGCATCCGGCCCATGGGCCTTAGGTTGCCTACCCCTGGTCTAGTCTATCATCCTCTTCTTACAGTGCCCAAACAAATACCTGTACCCTGTTTCCCCTATTTTAAGACGTAGTCATAAAATAAGCCATAGCAGGATTTTGTTCGCATTTACGAAATATAAGCCGTACCCCGAAAATAAGCCATAGTGATAGGCGCAGTTCTGGAGGGCGCCAAGGAAAAGGCGGGGCTGGGCGTCCAGTCCCGCCACCAAAACCAGTCAGCCCCAGAAGCAGCGCTCAGGAACTCTGCAGAGCAGGGCGCACAGGAAGGGGCAGCTTCGAGGAGGGAAGGCGGCGGAGGAGGAGCAGGAGAGAGCACCCAGCGAAAGCGGGTCTCTCTGGTGCCCGTTTCCTCAAAGCTCAGCTTGGATTCTCCCCCTGGTGCCAGCAAGCAAACAAAGAGCTCCGCGCCCGTCCCGTCCTTCGCAGCCCCAGAACTCGAGCGTGGCCTTGCCAAGGCGTGCTTACGTAACAAAAATAAGACATCCCCTCAAAATAAGCCATAGTGCGTTTTCTTGAGGGGGAAAAAAATAAGATGGTGTTTTAAAAAGTGATTTCTCGCAGAGAGATCCCGTTGCGGGGCGGGCATGAAGGCATTTCTTGTTTGGGTTTTTGACCCTTGGGTCTACGCAGCTTCCAGGACCTGCCTGTCGTAGGGCAGAATTTTATGTTGCAATTTAAGGACAGCCCAGCGTCCTTATATTGGATCCCCATGCGGATCTCCTGTCACTCGTTTAGAGCTACGGATCTGAACGCATGGTTACGGTGGTATTTGCTTCGGCATTTCCTCGCGGCTGTTTCTCTTGTCAATTTTGACTGACTTTATTGTTTTAGAGCACATTCGTGCGCTTTTCCCTTGCTTTCCCTGTTTTAATTTTTCCTTGCATTTTGCCTACCCCTCTGATATCCCTACTGCCCCCTCCCTTCCTCCCCCCCTCCCCCCTCCCCCCCATTGCTACGGTTACAGGGGGTGGGTGATTCCCACGGGTCCGTGGCTCTAGGTTCCCGGCCCCTTACCTTTCTTTGGGGGGCCTGTGGTACCGGCTTTGCTTTTGCGGAGCCGGTGGTCGCCTGCCGGTTTTCTTCCCGGCCGCCTGTTGTGTCGCCGCGGCTTTAAATCGCGCCGCGGCGTTTTTGGAGCGGGTCCCTCGCTGGGCAACGTCGGCGGGGCAGCAGGATCGCGCCGGCTCCCCCTGGGTTGCGCCGAGGGTCCGCTTGCCGCTGCCGCGCTCCCCATTTCGTCCACGAGCGCTGCTTGTCACTGCCGGCCTTCCCGGCTGCGGAGGCCCTTCGGAGCTTCTTCTCCCACCCTTAGTGGGTCGGGTGGGCTAGCCCCATTTTTGAGCGCTGTGTGGGCTGCTGGGCCTGGCCTGGCTGGGGGGCTTCTTTTGGCTAGGCGCCAATTTTCCTCCGTTCCGGCGGGAATCGCCATTTTGTTGGCGGAGGGAGCTTTGCTGGTCTCTTGCCCCCTCTGCTGGTTGCTAACTGCAATTGCTCTAGGCAGTAATTTAAGCTGTTCTTTGCAGGGCTCTGGCGCACCCTGCTGGCTGCTTGCTGCAATTGCATCAGGCAGTTAATTTAGGCTGTCTTCTGCTGGTCTCTGGTGCACTCTGCTGGCTGCTGGCTGCAATTGCTTACCTTAGCTATTTTGCTGTTTCTTGGTCCTAAGTCCTTAAATTTCTCCATTTTATAGCCTCAGTTTTAATTTTGATTTATTTGTTGATTTTGTTGATTAATTTTGTTTTGATTTAGTTTTTCTTTATTTTAATTTTAGTTAATCTTTGGTAACTTTATTTGACTATTTAATTTTATTCCCATCTTTGGTTTTAATTTTGACTTAATCAAAAGGTTATTATTGCATATTAATTTTCATTTTAATTGATTACTTTCTTTGAGTACTTTTGTTGTGTGTAGGCCCTGTTTTAATTATTTGTTTGGGCTTAGGCTGGTAGTCTGCTGATTGTTTAATACTCCTGTTTATTTTCTGTCTTCTCAACTGGTGGCAAGATGGCACAGAAGGCGGATGCTGGACAAGGATCGGTGGTACCTCAGGATCTGGATGTCGGTGATGGGTCGACACAGGCTGTGCGCTCACCCGCTACTGATGCAAGATTGGAGCGTATCGCCTCCGTCATGGCCGGCCTCTCGGGTGATCCTGCTGCTCTGGCCCGCTTTGAGTCAGGGTTGGAGGGGCTTATTCTTTCTTCTTCGCAGGGAGATGCTCCAGGGGAGCCGTCACGGCCGGCCGCCACATCACCCCCTGCCCAGGGGTCTTCATCTTGGGAAGATGAGGACATTCCCCTCGCGCGGGCCCGCGATTTGGCCGTTGCCAAACGTAAAGCAAAGCAGGTGGCAGCGTCTAAGAAGAAGCCTGCTAGCGGGAGCCGTGGGAGGGGCACGGGGGCAGTGAAGGGAACCCGGCGTCGGCAAAAAATGTCAAAAAAGGGCAAGGCCCCTTTGTCACGTTCTGTCTCTTTTTCTGAGTCTTTGCAGGACGGCTGGACGGCCGCTGAAGCGGACCCCTCTTCCGATGAGGGCAGCCCTCAACCTGGTCAGGGGTCCCCGGCAGCTGCTCGGCCTCGCATCGGTTCGCGGCTTAGCCGCCGCGGGGCACGGCATAATCGTACGGAGTCGCCTGCGATTGGTTCTAGGGGGCGCTCCCGTCACCGGGTCTCCTCTGAATCATCGGCAGCTGAGGAGGTGGCTGCTCCACGTCGTTCCTCTCCAGTGGCTTCGACGTCGCGTCAGCTGGAGCCCGACTCTGAGACGTCTCCTGATGACACCTTACCAGTGCCTGCCAAGTTATCGTCGGGTGGCAAGCGTCGGCGACATCACGACTGCTGTGCGCATCGGGCGAAGAAGCACCGTCGCAAGTCCTCTCCGTCTTCTTCTTCAGGTACTTCGGATTCATCTGACAATGAGTCGGGGGATGAGTTAAAGTTATATTGGGGTTATGGAGAGGATGTTCCAGGGCTCCCTCGGTGGGCCTGGCGTCGTCGCTCCAACACTCACAGAGCGAGGTACGGGGCTACCATGGAGTACAAAAATGGCCGCCCTGTTCCTGAGGTGAAAGTGTCCACCAATAGGACCAGGGACATTGTTCTTAGCGGTCACGTGTCTTCCAGGATCCGAAATCGGATCCTGGAGGGACGCTACGTTGACATATTCAAATTGGCCCCGCCAGACGACTCCCGTCATGAGACTGAGGTGTCTGGCTCGGGTTCTAGGAAGCGGGGTTCGGCATCCAAGCCGGAAAAGACATTTGAGCGATGGCTGGACTGTTTTCAGATCTTTGCCAGTATCGTTTGTTCTTGTTACCCTAAACGTTCGCATCATCTTTTTATTTATCAGTCGATCGTGCGCATGGCGTACGCAGAAGCTGGGGAATTTGCTGCCCTGGCTTATGATAAAAAATTCAGATACAGGGCTCACAAAATTTCCTCAGCGCGTTGGGATAGGAGGGATGTAGATATTTGGGCTACTTGCGTGGCCCCGTATGTTCAGAAGAAAGCTCCTGAGCAACGGCCTTCTCGGTTTACTTCTTCTAAGGCGTCTAGGCGCTTTTGTTGCTGGAGCTACAACAAGGGGAGTTGTGGGAGATCCCCCTGCAACTTCCCCCACATCTGCGAAAAGTGTGGGGGAACTCATCCCGCTTTGTCCTGCCAGCGTGGCAATCGGCCCTTTCGGGGGGGAAGGGGGGCGGACAGCAGTCTGCGAAGCAGGTCCCCTCCCAATCCACCTCTAGCTCCGCAAAGTGAAGTTCTTAGTTCCCTGGCGCCAACTCCCGTTAAACTCCAACCTTTGCTCCATTGGCTCTCCCTGTACCCTAATCAGGAAGCGGCTCTCTATCTGCGGGAAGGTTTTTCCCATGGTTTCAGGATTCCCGTATCATCGGAACCCGTGTCCGGTAATCCTGTTAACCAGAAGTCGGTGAGAGAGCTGCCAGATGTTGCTAGGAAAAAGATCGGGAAGGAGTTGGCTCTGGGACGCATGGCGGGCCCATTTGTTGATCCCCCGTTTCCTAACTTACATCTTTCCCCCCTTGGTGTGGTGCCTAAGAAGGCGCCGGGGGAATTTCGATTAATCCATAATTTGTCACATCCTCGGGGTACGTCCGTGAATGACATGATTCCCCCTGAGCTTTGTTCAGTGCGCTATGCTTCTCTGGACATTGCTGTTAAAATGGTCAGGAAATTTGGCCAGGGCGCCCAGTTGGCCAAGTGTGACATAGAGTCCGCTTTCAGGCTATTGCCGATAAATCCTAAGGATTTTTGGCTGCTGGGTTTTAAATTTGAAGGTTCATATTATTTTGATAAGACCATGCCCATGGGTTGCTCGGTAGCCTGTGCGGCTTTCGAGGCTTTCAGTACTTTTTTGGACTGGGCCTTGCGTCACAAGACGGGCTTGCGTGGGGTCACTCATTACCTGGATGATTTTTTACTGGCCTCTGGCAGTGATTCGGGTGACTGTTTGGCGCTCATGCGAGCCTTTGCTGCACTTACGGATGAGTTGGGGGTCCCGTTGGCAGCGGCCAAGACGGAGGGCCCGGCCACCCAGTTGGTTTACCTGGGCATTTTATTGGATACGGTGGCTCAGACCTCGAGTCTGCCATCGGACAAAATTGTCACCCTGATTTCTGTCATCGAAAGTGTTTTGCCACTGGCCAAGGTGACACTGCGGCAACTTCAGTCGCTGCTGGGCCATCTGAACTTTGCCTGTCGTGTGGTGGCGCCTGGGAGGCCTTTTTGTTCCCGCTTAGCCAGACTCACCTCTGGTCTGCGGGCGCCCCATCACCACACCCGCTTGCCCCAGGAGGTGAAAGAGGACCTGAGAATGTGGTTGGTATTCCTCAAGGAATACAATGGAATGTCTTTGTGGCAGGACACTCTGAATCTCCGCAACGATTTCCAGGTTCACTCCGATGCCGCGGGTTCCCTGGGCTTTGGGCTGTATTGGCAAGGGCGATGGTGCGCTGAACCATGGCCAGCAGCTTGGCAGGGGGAGGCGATTACGCGGGACTTGACTTTTCTCGAGTTTTTTCCCATTGCAGTGGCGGTGCACATATGGGTCGAGGAATTCAGGGACCGTCGTGTTTGCTTCTGGACTGATAACCAGGCGGTGGTGAGCGTGCTGGCCAGGCAGTCCTCGCGATCCGCCAGGGTGTCAGCCCTTCTCAGGGCTTTTGTTCTTCAATGTTTGCGTGCTAACATTGTTTTTTCTGCACGCTTTGTACCGGGCCTGTCTAATGATATTGCTGACGCTTTATCCCGCTTTCAGATGGCCCGGTTCAGATCTTTGGCTCCGGAAGCGCGAGAGCACCGGGAGCGCTTTCCGACTCATCTTTGGAGCCTTGGAGGCAGTTAGCTTTGAAGGGAGTAGCCTCTTCTGTTGCCCCGTCCACTTTTTCCTCGTACAAAAAAGCCTGGGCTGATTTTCTTTTGTTTTTTGGCATGTCAGAGGCTGGCCAATTTGCCAAGCCCCCGTCTTCTGACATGGCATTAGAATATCTCACCCATCTCTTTGCCCTTGGTCGGGCGCCTCGGACTATCCGTATCCAGGCGGCTGCCATTTCCTTTTTTAGTAAACTTTTCTTTAAGAGGGATCCCTGTGATGAGTTTCTTACTCGCCAGGCTATTAAGGGTTGGGCCAGGATGGCTCCGTCTCGGGTTCCGGCGCGGCAGCCTATCACTCTGTCTCTTTTAGCGGACATGCGGGCCAGGCTTCGTCTTGTTTGCTGGTCGCGCTTTGAGGCGCGCCTTTTTTCGGCTGCATTTTCTTTGGCCTTTTTGGGGGCCCTTCGGGTCGGGGAGGTTGTCCTAGAGGCTTCAAGTAGCGGGGTTTCCCGGGGATTGTTGCTCAGTGATGTTGACCTGTTGGCTTCTGAGGTGATCATTACTGTGCGCAATTCTAAAACTGACCAACTGGGTCGGGGGGTGGTGATGCGGCTCCCGGCCACTGGTAACAGGGGTCCCTGCCCGGTGAAGGACACCGCGCGTTATTTAGCAGTGCGCCCCATAGGATTCTCCCCGTTTTTGGTGCATGAGGATGGCTTGCCTTTGACTAGGCAGCAGTTTTCAAAAATCATGCGCAAGGCCATCACGGCTTGTGGCCGCTCTGCTTCTGGTTACGCCCCACATTCCTTTCGCATCGGTGCGGCCACGTCGGCCGCTCGTTGGGGGCTTTCTGTTGGGAGAATTAAGGAATTGGGGCGGTGGAGGTCGGATGCTTACAAACGTTATGTCCGACGCTAATGTTGGTGTTTTGTTCTTGTTGTAGGTCCTGCACCCGTGCGAATTTGGATCGTTGGGCACAGCATTGTGTACTGGGCCGGCGCCAGAGTTCGGGAGGCAGGACTTTCCCCCAATTTTGGACTTCCACCTCATGTTATTGTTTCATGGTGGGGCAAGAGGGGTATGCTATGGGAGGAGTTGATCCCTTTTTTACAGAATCGTGCAGCTAGGGCAGGACCGCCTGATGCTTTGGTCCTGCAGTTGGGTGAAAACGACTTGCCGGCCACGCAAGTCTTTTTGCTCCGTGATAGGATGCGGCATGATTTGCAGAATATTGCTGTTTTATTTCCCCAAGTTCGTTTGTTTTGGTCGCACCTCCTCCAACGGCGTTCATGGAGGGGTGCGCGTTCCCCTGCAGCAGTTGAGAAGGCACGCAGTCGCGTCAATAGCACTGCTTTGGGGGTGGTTCTCAACTTGGGTGGTTTTGGGGTTCCTCACCCTGCAATTTCTTTCAAGAATGTTTCACTGTTTCGCCCTGATGGGGTGCACCTCTCTCCTTCTGGGAATGATTTGTGGTTGGGGGATGTTGAGGGAGCCCTGAGGGGTTGGCTGGGTATGTGAGTGGTTTTGGCGGTGAGCCCATGGCTCGTGGCGGTTAGGCATTGGTTCCGTGATTGGGTGGGCGTTTTCCCACCAAAGTGGTGTGAGTTATGGGAATTCCGCAAAGGAATCCGGGGGCTCAACTTTGCTGTCCAAACCCTGGCGGGTGCAGGGCCATACAGGAGTCCCTGTGGACCCCTGGAGAGGGGGGACACGTCAAATCCGGTCCTGCTAACTCTCTTCAGTTAATGGTCTCCCATCGCTGACAAGTGGTCAGCTCTGTCCCGCTGCGACAGCTAGTCTTGCTGCTGATTAGGGTCAGCTCTGTCCCGATTGGACAGTTGGTGTGCTGACTAGGGTCAGCTCTGTCCCATTGGACAGTTGAACCAATGCCTACGCAACCACTCACTTGATTTGTAATTAAATAAAGTTGTGGCCAAAATAGAGCCAAAAACCCAAACCAAAATTAATGTCTCCGGTGTGAATCTGTTGGGTGAAATGACTGGTGCCCTGCGCCCGCAAAGTGATTTCTCGCAGAGAGATCCCGTTGCGGGGCGGGCATGAAGGCATTTCTTGTTTGGGTTTTTGACCCTTGGGTCTACGCAGCTTCCAGGACCTGCCTGTCGTAGGGCAGAATTTTATGTTGCAATTTAAGGACAGCCCAGCGTCCTTATATTGGATCCCCATGCGGATCTCCTGTCACTCGTTTAGAGCTACGGATCTCCCACCCCCCCTTCCCTGGTATAGGTGTACGTTGGCCTTGCTGTGCCGGGTAGGGGTCGCCTCCCCTTGAGAGGGGCCTGGTAGGAATTTTGTCCATTTGGCTGATTGGCCGAGCCACGTGGTTTTTGCCTACCATACAGCAAATAGTCACAACTTGTAAGGTTGGCGGTTAGGCATTGGTTCCGTGATTGGGTGGGCGTTTTCCCACCAAAGTGGTGTGAGTTATGGGAATTCCGCAAAGGAATCCGGGGGCTCAACTTTGCTGTCCAAACCCTGGCGGGTGCAGGGCCATGCAGGAGTCCCTGTGGACCCCTGGAGAGGGGGGACACGTCAAATCCGGTCCTGCTAACTCTCTTCAGTTAATGGTCTCCCATCGCTGACAAGTGGTCAGCTCTGTCCCGCTGCGACAGCTAGTCTTGCTGCTGATTAGGGTCAGCTCTGTCCCGATTGGACAGTTGGTGTGCTGACTAGGGTCAGCTCTGTCCCATTGGACAGTTGAACCAATGCCTACGCAACCACTCACTTGATTTGTAATTAAATAAAGTTGTGGCCAAAATAGAGCCAAAAACCCAAACCAAAATTAATGTCTCCGGTGTGAATCTGTTGGGTGAAATGACTGGTGCCCTGCGCCCGCAATAGGGGAAACATGGTAGGAAACCCACACGCAATAGAGCCCTCTCCCCTCTCGAGGTTTCCAGCAACTGGGATTCAGAAGCTGTGGAGGCAGACAGAAGGCATTGTGGCTAGTAGCCCTCAATTGGTCCGGAGCATAGCTGTCAACCCTCCCTTTTTTTGAGGGAAAGTCCCTTATTCCAATGCCGTTTCCCACTGCTATCCCGGATTGTTGATATACCTTAAATTTCCCGGATTTCAAAGGAAGCAGCTCCTCTCCCTCCCTGCCGGCCAGGGAGGCTCCTCAGCTGCGTTGCTCGGCTGCCAATAAGGAGTCTGAGACCGACTGGGGGCGGAGCTTGCATGCCTTGTGCAGCCAGACCCTCACGCCCAACCAGACAGACAGCCTGCCTGCCATCTAGGCGCTCGCTCTTTCGCTCACCCGTTTGCGCGCAGCCTCTGGAGCGCAGGGTGGCGAGGCTACTTGGTGCCATTGCACCGCCCTCGCGGCACCCCTTATTTTCAAATCTGAAAGTTTGAAAAAATCCCTTACTTTCAAATCTGAAAGTTGACAGCTATGGTCCGGAGGTCCTGGGCTGCCCGGACGACAAGACCCGCCCCCTCTCAGCCTCACAGGTGTGGTCCAAAGGAGAGCAGAGCAAGACGTTTGGCACCAGCTTGGCTGCAGGAGTACAAGGCACCATCCAACCCTCTTAGGGACTCCGCTCCAGATTTGTGTAGGGTTTACTCTTTGTGCGCTAAAAATCTACCGCCTCCTTGGCCTCATCAAATTATCTTTTGACTTCCCTTAAGTGAGGGGAACCTCCTTGCTTGTTTGGAATCCTTCTGTTGAATTTTCCCCTGGTTTTTCCCTGGCACTGAGATCCAGCGCCGAGGGCCTTCTGGCGGTTCCCTCCCTGCGAGAAGCAAAGCTACAGGGAACCAGGCAGAGGGCCTTCTCGGTGGTGGCGCCCGCCCTGTGGAACGCCCTCCCAGCAGAGGTCAAAGCGATAAACAACTACATGAGAAAATAGAATGGGATTGGGAATTTGGGAACATAGTTTTGCAATACCTTAAAACGTAGCAAATGTCTCCACCCACATCGTTCAGCCCGGACGCTGAGGTCCAGCTCCGAGGGCCTTCTGGCGGTTCCCTCCCTGCGAGAAGTGAGGTTACAGGGAACCAGGCAGAGGGCCTTCTCGGTGGTGGCACCCGCCCTGTGGAACGCCCTCCCATCAGATGTCAAGGAAATAAACAACTATCTGACTTTTAGAAGACATCTGAAGGCAGCCCTGTTTAGGGAAGTTTTTAATCTGTGATATTTTAATGTATTTTGATATTTGTTGGAAGCCGCCCAGAGTGGCTGGGGAGACCCGGCCAGATGGGCGGGATACAAATAATAAATTATATTATTATTATTATTATTATTATTAAATCGTTACCTGGATGGCGAGAGGAATGACTACTCCACAAGGCTTTTGGTGTAGCAAGCAGAGAGGGGCAGCAATGTATTGCTCTTTGCCGTTCACCAGAATGGTAGGGATATCCTCCAGCAACTTGTAATCTGCCAGGTAGATGGTTCCTTTCTGAAAAAAACAGAGTTGGAGGGGGTTGGAGAAGGGAGGGAAGTTTGACTCCCATCTGACGTCGGACCGCCCAGCATTCTGGACTAAAGTTCCCATCATCCCCAGCCATCATGCTCCTCTGGTGACGGCTGCATTTTTGGTTCTTAAGAGCTATTTTGGTTAGCTGCCTTGGACACTATTACTAGAGAGGTGGGCTATGGATATTTTAAGGCATATATATGCATAGAGAAGGGACGCGGGTGGTGCTGTGGGTTAAACCACAGAGCCTAGGGCTTGCCGATCAGAAGGTCGGCGGTTCGAATCCCCGCGACGGGGTGAGCTCCCGTTGCTCGGTCCCTGCTCCTGCCCACCTAGCAGTTGGAAAGCACGTCAAAGTGCAAGTAGATAAATAGGTACCACTCCAGCGGGAAGGTAAACGGCGTTTCCGTGCGCTGCTCTGGTTTGCCAGAAGCGGCTTTGTCATGCTGGCCACATGACCCAGAAGCTGTACGCCGGCTCCCTCGGCCTATAGAGCGAGATGAGTGCCGCAACACCAGAGTCGGAGACGACTGGACCTAATGGTCAGGTGTCCCTTTACCTTTATATGCATAGAGAAGGGGACACAGAGAGAGAGAGACAGACAGACAGACAGACAGACAGACAGACAGACAGACGAATGTGGCTCTGAGATACAACCAATGACAAAGAGAACAATGAACAACCTCCAACTCTTCCTTGAGGGTGGTGGATTCTCCCAAAGGCCCGGCCACCATCTCCTGGGTCACAGGGAAGTTTTCCGGGATCTTTGTGCATTTGCGGATCAACACAGGGTTCATTCCGTTCAGATACTGGTAGCCGAAGAAATCGTCATCTTTCCAGTGCCTGAACACATACTCTGGAGAAGGGAAGAAGGAGAGATACAGACAATTAAAAGCCTGGTGGAAAAGAAGCACTTTTGCCTAGAATAATAACAACAATAACAATAATAAATAATAATAAAAACTAATAAATAAATAAATATAATAATAATAATAATAATAATAATAATAATAATAATAATAATAATACCCTGCTCATTCTGGACGGTTTCCAACAGAATACAAAAATGCAGAAAAACATCTGACATTAGAAACTTCCCTAAACAGGGCTGCCTTCAGATGTCTACGGAAGGTCGTATAATTGTTTATCTTCTTGACATCTGATGGGAGGACGTTCCACAGGGTGGGCGCCACCACTGAGAAGGCCCTCTGCCTGGTTCCCTGTAACTTCATGTCTCGCAGTGAGGGAACCGCCAGAAGGCCCTTGGCGCTGGACCTCAGTGTCTGGGCTGAACGATGGGGGTGGAGACGTTCCTTCAGGTATACTGGGCCTTTGAGGCCGTTTAGGGCATTAAAGGTCAGCACCAACACATTGAATTGTGCTCAGAAACATACTGGGAGCCAATATACTGTAGATTTCTTCAGACCCGTGTTGTATGTGGTCAAAGCAGCCAATCCAGTCACTGGTCCAGCTGCCACATTCTGGATTAATTGTAGTTTCCGAGTCACTCTACTAAAGCTAAGCAATGATGGCGCCAGGCGAGCCTCCCTGGGGAGAGCATTCCACAAATGAGGAGCCACCACCGAAAAGGCCCGTTCTCATATTGCCACCCTCCGGACCTCTCATGGAAAGGGTTTGCTTTGAAGTGAGGCAGCTTCCTCAGCCATCACTGACCTGAGGCAGGGGTGTGGTAGAACCAGAAGACCTTGCGGATGTCTTCAAGTTTCTCCCAGGAGTAAGGTTTGTCCAGGAAGCCCTTCATTTTGGCCTCAAAAAGCCTGTGGAGGAGACACAGAAAGAGAATTTGTCAAGGAAGAGACATGCCACTACGGAGGAGGAGAAGGAAGAGGAGGAGGAGGATCTGCCCTTGAGCAAAGTTTCCTTGTATGCGGAGTCAGACCATAGTGTTGCCAACTCTGACTGGCAGCTGCTGTCCAAGGTCTTGTGCAAAGGCGGTGGCTGAACAGACAAAAGAAAGGCTTTCTTCACATCTTGCATTGTTAAACTAGGGAACTCATTGCCACAAGAAACAGCGATGCCCACCAACTTCATACCTTCCAAGTGCCCCGCAAAAAAAAAGGACACCCCGTTTTTTTCTCACGAGATTTTGTGTGCTGCGATCTAGCATAGCCTTGCGCTGCTTTGTCACCCCGAAAAGCACATTTTCAGGGTGAGAGCAAGGCACAGGTCACGTGACAAAGAAAGAAAGAAAGAAAGAAAGAAAGAAAGAAAGAAAGAAAGAAAGAAAGAAAGAGTTCTGGCAGGTTGCCCAAGACTTACGCGAGGGTCCCACGCCCGAAAAAGGCAGTGGATTTGGGGAAAGAGTACTGGATATTGTACTCCATCGTCTGGTCCGTGTCGATATCGGCACAATATGGAGTTCCCGGGATGTATTCCTTCCACCTGTGCAGATAAATTGATAGAGAGAGGGAGAACGAATGAATCCTGGCAATCCTGTGAACGGTGTTTGCCAATGAGAAAATTCTACAGAACGCCGTGAGGCTTCCTTCGGTGTAGGACTTGAAGTGTAGGTGGGTTCCCATGAGGCAAGACACAGTGATAACAGCAAGAACCTTTATTGAACCACATAACTGGGTAACGGGGCAAAGCAATTGCTTATATACATTCCTGGAAGCCTGGGCCACTCCCCCTCCCAACACGATTGGCTGTCTAAACTTCCACGCTGCGAATCACGACTTAGAGTTCAAGGGCCAATGGCAGAGGCCCAAATCCTGAAATGTTCTGTGACTGGACAACATGTATCGAATCAGAACACAGGAGCTCAGAATCCTTAGTCCAGACTCAAGCTCAGGCAAACACAGACCACTGAATACATAACAGGAGTGCAGAATGAATTGCCTGATGGTGGGCACGGCGGCTGTTTGAAGGAAGGCAGGATTTGGCCCGTTGTCAGGCCCCATCTGCACTCTGCGTTCAAAGCGTTGGGATGTCATTTTGTACTGTCATGGCTCCCCCCCCAAGGAATCCTGGGAACTGTGGCTGCTTAAGGATCTTGAAAGTTGTTAGGAGACCCCTATCTGTTCCCGTCACAGAGCTGCAATTCCTAGAGTTGCCTGGGAAGAGGGATTGACTGCTAAGCCACTTGGGGAATTTTTCGTTCTGTGAGAAGGGCAAAGAAGGCTGTGGGAGTATGCGTGGCAACAAATCTACTCTACAAAGGCAAAGTTTAAATTTGTGGCCCCGCCCACTTTTGCCTCTGGTCCCGCCCACCACATGCACCTACAAGGTCTCCTTACCACTTCGACCTGCAGAACTGGCACCGCTATAGGTGTCACACAATACCCGTTTCCCACATTTGCACGAACACCTTGGAACTCCCTGCCTCATGAGATCAAACAGGCACCTTCGGTTTACTCATTTTGGTGCCTGCTAAAAATGTTCTTGTTTAGACAAGGCTACCGACAGATAACATTAAACTGTTTTAATATATTAACTTTTGTATGTGTTACAGTAGGGTGGTAAATCTTTCTTGATTTTATTGCCTTATCTTTTTGTAAGCCATTTTGGGGGTTTTTTTGTTTTCTGCAATCAAGCGGTGTATAATTTTTATGAAAGGAAAAATAAAAAAAAGTGGCTGCCGTAAGTTTTCCCAGAAGGGAATGTGGCCTTCAGGTTTGACCATGTTCTCCATGCCTGATGTAAGGACGCTTCTGGGTAGTTAGATTTCAAACACTATGATAGCAAAATTAACACATGTAATGATATGATGAAGATACCCGGATATTAGGACCTGTGGCCAAGGTAGAAGATTACCTCCTGCAAAACAAGAACAGCAACAACCGTTGCTGCTCCTCCACTTGTTGAGGAATGTAGGTAGGTAGGTAGGAAGGTAGGTAGGAAGGTCTCTCTGTACATTTGTTCCCTACTCACCCATATTTCGTATGACTCAGCACCAGCTCTTCACGGCGGTGCCTCCTTTGGAGATAATGAGTGTCGTCTGCTGGAGTTTTGGCTGTACACGAAAGGAAGAAAAGGGTCAAGTGGTTTTTACACTTTCCCTGGCTTTCCCCAATTTTTTGCATTTCTCCACTTTTTACACATCCTTATGGATGTGGGAGATGGGCAGTCAAATCTAACAATGCACGTTCTTGCTAGTTGGCGTGTGAAAGGGTTAAGACCATAGAGCTGCATTGCCGCCGACTCAGACCATAGAAATGTAATTGGCAGAGAAGGCTCTGTGTGATGTCATTTCCCCTCCTCTCCCGGGAGGGAAGAAGCAGAGAAGTACATTCTTACCTTGGCTCCCAAACGCCTTGGGGGTCGAACGTTTCGGCTCCCAAGCGATCGAATACTGGAAGTGAGTGTTCCAGTTTTCGAACATTCTTCCGGAAGCCGAACGTCCAATGGAGCTTCCATGGCTTCTGATTGGCTGCAGGAACTTCCTGCAGCCAATCAGAAGCTGCACTTTGGAAGTCAAACGTTTCGGAAGTCAGACGGACTTCCGGAACGGATTCTGTTTGATTTCCGAGGTACGACTGTATTTCTCTCTCTCCAGCCAGCCATGATAGTGGACTTCTGCCTCTCCAGCATCACAAACATGCCTGAGGCTGTTTTTGCTGTAAATACAAGCATTTTCACAGCATTAGTTTTTACTGCCGTTGCTGCTAAGGACAAATGCTTGACTGTGAGTAAACTATACATTTTATAAACTTAGTTTCCAGTCTGTAGCCTGTTTCTTTGATAAACAGGGAAACAAAAGGGGGAGATCAGCCTAACGGCCGATCTCTGTGCTTTCAATTGAACTGCTTAAAATGGGATTTAAAGGTAAAGGGACCCCTGACCGTTCGGTCCAGTCGCGGACGACTCTGGGGTTGTGGCGCTCATCTCGCTTTACTGGCCGAAGGAGCCGGCGTACAGCTTCCAGGTCATGTGGCCAGCAGGACTAAGCCCCTTTCTGGCGAACCAGAGCAGTGCACGGAAACGCCGTTTACCTTCCTGCCGGAGCGGTACCTATTTATCTACTTGCACTTTGATGTGCTTTCGAACTGCTAGGTGGGCAGGAGCAGGGACCGAGCAACGGGAGCTCACCCCGTCGCAGGGATTCGAACCGCCGACCTTCTGATCGGCAAGCCCTAGGCTCTGGGGTTTAATCCACAGCGCCACCCGCGTCCCAAGATGGGAGTTAGAGCCTGCCAAAAAGGCTTTCTCTTGTGAAAGAGTCTGCAAAAAGCCCTGTCTTTTGAAAAAGGCTCGTGGCTGCATTTTTCCTCTTTGTCTCAACCCACGCACATGGGTCTGAAGAGGGATCAAATGTAGTTAATATATTCCCTCACCTGCCCAATAAAAGCCAGAAGCAAATGCAGGAAGAATCTAATGGGATGAAAGCAAACAGCTGAGCTGGCCCTGTCAATAGGCAGAGATAAAGACACAGCCATGTATCCTCAGCGGGAGGTAAAAATGAAATAAATACATCTGATTTAAAGGAGTTTTCGGGGTGGGGGGTTGTCTGCAAAAATAAAGCAAGCAAGCAAACGTACAAAGTCTCGTTCTGAATTTCAAATCTCATTTCAGGGCGAATCATTGACGTCATTATGGGATGGGACCTTGCCTCTCCAGCAAGTGCCAGGATGTTCAGGGCGGGGGGTGGTGGGGGGGGTGAGGAATACTCACCTGCTCCTTCTCTGAAGGACTTGGTGCAGTAACCCTCTATCCACTGGTAACAGGGGAAGCGATAGATCTCACCGTGCGGAGACGTCACCTCGACCGAATTGCAGTACCAGCTGTTCTCGGGGAAGAAGGAGTAAGGGTCTTTGTGCAGGTGGATCAGCAGGATTGGGCCCAGGTCATGGTCACAAAAGACTTCGTGCTCCTCCACCTGTTGAGGGAGGGAGGGAGGGAGGAAGGAAGGGAGAGAAAAGGAGGAGGAAGGAAGAAGGAGGAAGGAGGAAGGAGGAGAAGGAGGAAGGAGGAAGGAGGAAGGAGAAGAAAGAATTTTGGTTCTGGTCCAAACTTGGGATGGATTGTGGCACAAAATTTGATTGCAAAACTCACACCAAACGCCAAGGTGCAGCACTAACGGACAGGCTGCGATTGCAAATAACAGGCTGATTGCAACTGCAAATTGGTTGGCCACTGTGAGAACAGGATAATAATAATAACAAACAACAATAACAACAACAACAATATCCCAACAGAATATTAAAAACACGACAAAACATCGAATATTAAAAACTAAACAGGGCTGCCTTCAGATGCCTTCTAAAAGTCAGGTAGTTGTTCATTTCCTTGACATCTGATGGGAGGGCGTTCCACAGGACGGGCGCCACCACCGAGAAGGCCCTCTGCCTGGTTCCCTGTAACTTAGCTTCTCGCAGGGAGGGAACCGCCAGAAGGCCCTCGGAGTTGGACCTCAGTGTCCGGGCTGAACGATGGGGGTGGAGACGCTCCTTCAGGTATACTGGACCATTGGCTATTATTATGTTCTTATGTCTGCTCTCCAAGCAAGCCCTGTTGAATTCAATGAGGTTTACTCCCAGCCTAAAGAGTTTTCTTAATTTTAGAATCATAGGGTCATGGAGTTGGGAGGGACCACGAGGGTTCATCAAGTCCAACCCCCTGCAATGCAGGAATCCTTCACCCAATGTGGGGCTCAAACCCACAACCCAGAGACTTGATTTACTATATCCTTAAGAACGTGAATGGTGTTTTTAAATTTTGCTTCAGGGTCCTTTAATGGGGAGTGCTTTTGTTTTATTTTCACCAGTGTGAAGGTAAAGGGAAAGGGACCCCTGACCATTAGGTCCAGTCGTGACCGACTCTGGGGTTGCGGTGCTCATCTCGCTTTACTGGCCGAGGGAGCCGGCATACAGCTTCCGGGTCATGTGGCCAGCATGGCTAAGCCGCTTCTGGCGAACCAGAGCAGCGCACGGAAACGCCGTTTACCTTCCCGCCAGAGCGGTTCCTATTTATCTACTTGCACTTTGAGGTGCTTTTGAACTGCGAGGTGGGCAGGAGCAGGGACCGAGCAATGGGAGCTCACCCCGTCGCGGGGATTCGAACCACCGACCTTCTGATCAGCAAGCCCTAGGCTCTGTGGTTTAACCCACAGCGCCACCTGCATCCCATGTATTCTGCAACAACTCACTGGTGCCATAATAGTGCACAGGTGATGGAGTGCTGGAACATCATTCCGCTTTGCTAGTTCGCCACTGGAAAAATCTGGACCTGGGGTGTTGGCGAAGCCTGATTCAAAGATGGGGGACCCAAACCTTACCCCACCCACCCAAAAATGGGTGGAGGCACTTTCATGCCTCCAAGAGAACTGGCATTCATAGAATCATCGAATTGGAGGGGGGCCCAAGAGTCATCTGATCCAAGCCCCTGCAATGCAGGAATTGCAACTAAATAACTTGTACGCCCGCAGCATAAGACGCCCTGAGGACTAGAAACTTTTGGGTGGAAAGCTATGAAAATGGAACCTCCGTACATGTTTTCTCCAAAGCGAGGAACGTGCAGCAGTCGGCTCCCCGCTGCTTACGCTGTTTCCACACAACGCAGAACGCTTATGGTGACGCACTCTTTAATTCCTTTTTTAAACGGAGCCTTACATCACCAAAACAAATAAACAGTAATAAAAGATCTACTTAGCATCAGCAATACCAAGCAGGGCGTATAATTATATAATCATAAACTGCTAGAGCATTTGCAAAGCGAAGCAGGGCTTCAAATTGAATGGGATGGGTGGGTTGCGTGTTGAGATTCCTGCGTCGCAGGGGGTTGGACTAGATGACCCCCAGGGTCCCTTCCAACTCTATGATTCTAAGAGTTATGGCACCCGAATCCTAAATCACGGCACCCATATTTCTCTAGGCAACACCGGGATAAATTATTGCGTGTGCAAATAAAAAGCGTAAGAGATTACAGTCCTGCCACACTGAATAAAAATCTTCAGGGTTCCCCTGAGACCAGTAATTTACAAGGTTTGCCCTTTATACTAACCAAGGCCCACAAGCTCTTATACCACATGGAAATATTCAAGTTTTGTACTGTTTTCAACTGTTGGGCAGTGGAAATCCTGTCAGCCGCCAGCTTCCACGTTCCTTGGAACAGTTTTGGGGTCAACATGACCTCCAACATCCCATTGATTTCATGGAGCAGTCCGGAAACAGGACACTTTTAACATCTGAGAAAATAAAAACTTAGGGCACGAAGCTTATCTCAAAACTATTGGGGAGGAGACGTCTCTCAGGGCTTTGCATGCAGCAGTTCAGGCCTCTGGCCTGCGGAATAGCTCAGTCGGTAGAGTATGAGACTCTTCATTTCAGGGCCGTGGGTTCGAGTCCTACACTGGACAAAAAGATTCCTGCATTGCAGAGGGTTGGAATAGATGACCCTCGGGGCCCCTTCCAACTCTACGATTCTGTGACCTTCCTGGCAAGGCTGGGAGAGCTTCCTGTTTGAGGTCTTGGAAAGCTGCTGCCAGTCAGTGTAGACAGTACTGAGTTAAATGGAATTCTACCATTCCACTTACTGGAGTGTTTTTTTTTATATTGAGCTTCTGCCAAGGAGGCTCCAGGCCGTATGTGTGGATTACTTCCCCTCCCCACCCTCCATTTTGCCACCTGTTTGAGCTTCCTGTTTGAGGTCTTGGAAAGCTGCTGCCAGTCAGTGTAGGCAGTACTGAGTTAAATGCGCCAATGACCTGACTGCATATAAAGCAGGACCCTGTGTGCCTAGGAGGGGATAAAGCAACAGCAACACACTTTTTGGGGTGGTTGGGAGCTGTTTTGCTCCTGCCCTGAGCATGTGCTGAGTCTGCCCATCCACTGGCTAACCCTGCACTGGCGTCCTTCGCAAACCCGGTCCAGGACAGGCCTTGCCGCGCAGCCGTGAGTCAACTTGGAGTTGCTGCTGAGGATTCGCTTTCACTTGACGGCAACCATAAAGCGACGCCTTCCTGTCACGTTCCTTCAGATTCCAGGCCAGACTGTACTTGCCACTGGAATGGCACGTGGGCCGGAGAACATGCGCGAGAGAGAGAGGAACTCCGGTGCGCTGGCTCCCGGCTGCCCATCACAGAAGCAAGTGACAGGGTGGATCGAAAACGGCAACAGAACAATGAGAGGTTGCCACTGGTTTTTTTTAACAGGGCTCCTCTGCCAAACAGGCTGGAATCCAACAGGCCCTGCATTCCCAGAATGGCTCAATTAACCTCTTTAATTTCTTCCTGTTGTGAGGCTGTTGCGAAAGGTGTGGCTGGTGTGACAAAATGGGCCTTCCTAGGGTTGATTACGATCCAGACATGGATGGCGCTGAGCCTCTTGGGCTTGCCGATCGGAAGGTCGGCGGTTCGAATCCCCGCGACGGGGCGAGCTCCCGTTGCTCTGTCCCAGCTCCTGCCAACATAGCGGTTTGAAAGCACGCCAGTGCAAGTAGGTAAATAGGTACCGCTGCGGCGGGAAGGTAAACGGTGTTTCCGTGCACTCTGGTTTCCATCACGGTGTTTCATTGCGCCAGAAGCGGTTTAGTCATGCCGGCTACATGACCCGGAAAGCTGTCTGCGGACAAACGCCGGCTCCCTCGGCCTGAAAGCGAGATGAGCGCCGCAACCGCCTTTGACTGGACTTAACCGTCCAGGGGTCCTTTACCTTTACCTATCTTATGATCCAAATCAGTTGTACACATAAACGGCTCATAATCCCGGACCCCGAGATCATCTTCCGAGGCCCTTCTTTGTATGTCTCCTCCTCAAGATGTCCGGAGGGTGGCAACACGAGAACGGGGCCTTCTCTGCAGTGGCTCCCTGTCTGTGGAATGTTCTCCCCAGGGAAGTTTGCCTGGCGCCTTCATTATACACCTTGAGGTGCCAGGCAAAAATGTTGCTTTTTAACCAGGCCTTTGGTTGATCTTACTGACATCCAACACCCTTTTAGAATGTGGCTCTTTTGTTTTTTTTTTGAAAAATCGAGTTATTGTTTTTGGTTTGATTTTATATGTTGTGGTCTTGTTTGTGAACCGCCCTGAGACCTCTGGGTATAGGGTGGTGTATAAATCCTCTATAATAATATCCTATTGTCCCTGCTTTCCGTGTGTCACGGAAGTGGGTTCTGCGCATGTCACACAGGAAGGCAGGGATTGGAGCGTGGACAGCAATAGACAGCAAAGGAGACCAATAGGCGATGCCGCTTCCGCCTCTTCCTGCCCACCCCCTCAGCTCCGAGCCCTTTTGAATGTTGCGTGGGTTTAACGGCCATTGTGCCAGCGACCGTTTTGGCTGACAGTAGCTCGCTGCTGTCTACCTTGCCGTCGTCCGCCTTTTGCTATTTTCTGCCATCTAACGCCGTCTTTACTGCTTTTCCTTGCCTGGAGGCTCGCACACCAGCCTCGCCAACCGCCTTTACTGCGGGTCTGCTTCTAAACCGCGGGGGAAGGGGCGCGTAGCGCCCCTTCCTCCGACGCTTGCCTGGACCGGCTTCAGGCGCCGATCCCACCAGCTCCGTGGCAGGACGGACTCACGCGGGGCGGGAGGGAGAAGCCTGGCTGGAAGGTCCCTCCCGGGAGCCGAGGAGGGGTCTCGAGCCAGCAGCAACAGCAAGAGGAGACTGGGGGGGAGGATAGGAGGGAGAGGAGACTGGGGAGGGAAAAGGGTTAATGGGAAGGAGAGGAGGGTGGGGAGGGGAAGGGTTAATGGGAACAAGAGGAGGGTGGGGAGGGAAAAGGGTTAATGGGAGGGTGGGGAGGGAAAAGGGTTAATGGGAAGGAGAGGAGGGTGGGGAGGGGAAGGGTTAATGGGAACGATAGGAGGGTGGGGAGGAAAAAGGGTTAATGGGAGGGAGAGGAGGCTGGGGAGCAGCACTGAAATGAGATTATATTCAAATACTTTGCCTTTTTATACAACTAGATGGTTTTTTTAGTAGTGAATTAAAAGTTTGGAAATTAATCTGGAGATCATCTGTGCCTTTTATTCAGCTCCATTGTGCAATGTACACTTCACTTTGTTTTCTAACAATCTGCAGACACAGGTGCACCCAAACACTGAAACTTATGTGTACTGTACAGTGCCCGCACACCAGCCTCGCCACATATTGGAGGGGCAGCAAGGCCGGCAGGCAGGCGGCGCGGTGGGGCAGCGAGCGCCGCCTCGCAGAGGGACTGAGAAGAATATGAAGGGGGAAGGGTCGGAGGGGAGGGGGAACCGAAGGACACGAGGGAGGGAGCAGGGCAGCCCTTCTCCGCCCCGCGCCCTATTTATCTAGCACCCGTAATCTTTACGGGCTTAATTTACTAGTGGAATAAATAATCAGCCACTTAAAGCTCATCCCACACAGCCCACCCCACAAAAAATGAATTGCGCACACAGATGTACAGTTCCCAGCAATTAACAAACTACGGTTCCCAGGATTCTTTGCGGGGGAGTCATGTGTGTTAAATTTACCTTGACCTTGTGATTACGGTGGAACATCTCAAGAGTGGTATACCAAAAGTTTTGGAGAAGGTCCAGGAATTTGGCCAGGTACCAGCTTTTAAACTATATAAAAACAAAACTAAAGTTTTGGTGAAAAACGTGACAGAACAATATAAAAAGGACTTACAACAAACTACGGGCTTATGTATAGAGAAAAAAGTCAAATATTTAGGTGTTTGGTTGACAGCTGAGAATATTAATATTTTTAAAGATAACTACATAGAGATAAAGAGAAACTTGGAGATTTTGGGAAGGATGAACCTATAATTATGGGAAAGAATATCAGTTATAAAGATGAATGTATTGCCGAGAATGTTGTTTTTATTCCAATCAATACCTGTGGTCAGCGGAGCTGGACGCTTCCAAGAACGGCAAAAAGATATTACAAGATTTATCTGGCAGGGGAAGAAACCAAGAATAAAATATAAATTGTTAACAGGTGCTAAAGAAAGAGGGGGCTTCGCATTGCCAGATTTAAAACTATATTATGAAGCGTCTTGTCTCTGCTGGCTCCAGGAATGGATATTATTGGAAAATGTAGATGTTTTAGATTTGGAAGGACATGATACCGGTAATAGATTTGGATGGCATGCATATCTATGGTATAAAAAAGCAAAAGTACATAAAGGTTTTCAGAATAATCTAGTAAGGAAATCAATGTTTATGGTATGGGAAAAATATAAAAATTTACTAGAACAGAAAACACCATGGTGGCTTTCCCCAATTGAAGCGATATCTCTGAAAAAAAGTAAATATGAGAAATGAATGGGTGACTTATAGAGAGCTGTTAACTGAAGTAAAACATCAGGTGAAACTGAAGGATTTTGGAGAGATAAGGCATTTATTAACTGATTGGTTACAGTATCACCAATTAAATGAGACTTTTAAGACAGATAAAAAAAAGAAAGGATTCAGTTATGAAGCCTCAAGATTAGAAAAAGATCTGTTATAAAATAATGTAAAATTACTGTCAAAAATGTATAGATTACTTTTGGAATGGCACACAAAGGATGAACAGGTTAAATCAGTAATGATACTCTGGGCGAGAGATTTGGGACATAATATTCAATTATCTGCTTGGGAAAAGTTATGGAAAACGGATTTAAAATTTTCGGAGTGTTGTACCTTGAAAAAAAACTATATGAAAATGATATATAGATGGTATCTGACTTCTACTAAATTAGCAAAAATGTACAGGACAAGTATAAATATTTGTTGGAAATGTAAAGAACAAGAAGGCAACTTTTATCATATGTGGTGGAAGTGTAATAAAAGCCTTCTGGGAAATGATATATAATGAAATGAAAAAAAAATGTTAAAAATAGCTTTTATACTTAAACCTGAAGCTTTTAAAAAAGGGATTCTAGGTACAAAATCCCAAAGAGCAGAAAAGCCTTTTCATGCATGCAAAGACGACTGCATGGATGCTTTTAGCCCAAAGATGGAAAGAAGATGAAGTCCCTATTTAAGAGAGGAAGGGCAAATCAAGTTGCTAGAATATGGCGAAATAGCAAAAATTATTGGAAAGCTCAGAAACCAAGAGGACAAAAGTTTTAACAAAGAATGGGAAAGATTTGCAATGTATCTGAGAGACCACTGCAAACAAATGAAAACAATTGCAGGTTTTGAATAACACAGCGGGTGGCGCTGTGGTCTAAACCACTGAGCCTCTTGGGCTTGCCGATCGGAAGGTCGGCGGTTCGAATCCCCGTGACGGAGTGAGCTCCCGTTGCTCTGTCCCAGCTCCTGCCAACCTAGCAGTTTGAAAGCACGCCAGTGCAAGTAGATAAATAGGTACCACTGCGGCGGGAAGGTAAACGGCATTTCCGTGCGCTCTGGTTTCCGTCACGGTGTCCCATTCCGCCAGAAGCGGTTTAGTCCTGCCGGCCATATGACCCAGAAAGCTGTCTGTGGACAAACGGCGGCTCCCTCGGCCTGAAAGCAAGATGAGCGCCGCAACCACATAGTCGCCTTTGACTGGACTTAACCGTCCAGGGGTCCTTTCCCTTTAACTTTTATAATGTAACAAAAACCTTGGACAATACGGACAGATTTAAAATACAGAGGATGAAATAATACGCAGTTGAAAACGATGACCATGGAGGGCATGGTGGGGAGCCGGGAGATTCAAGGGAATCTCGGAAATTTGAGTATACTTGTGATATCGTTTTGATTTGATATCTGTAAAACCAAATAATTTTTTATCTATCAAATAAATAAACAAATTTACGATCCTTCATTGTCTCCCGAGGCAGATGGATGCCAACCAATGAACAAATCGTTACACAGCCTAATCCAAGTTAACCGCAGCTCTCTGCTCTGGCATTAAAGCAATTATTGTGAATCAGCTAAGAGTAGCCGGTAGATTACCGAATTAAGAATGGCCGCTCCTGCCATTAGGCAGATTGAGGCAGCTGACTGAGGCAGACAATAGTGGGCATCAAATTCTTTAGATATTCAATTTGTATTGTTGTATTTTTGCAGCCGGAGAGGTGCATTTTGGGGATTTTTGGCCTCAGTTGTCATTATAACTTGGTTGGCCTTGGATATCCTCCGATGCAACTTGGCTTGGTGTCTTTGTGCGTGCCGTGTGGGGGTGGAGATTTTGTTAGTGCAAGTCCCCATTTGCTGGTGCGCCTCAGGCAGCAAAGTATCTTGGGCCACCAACCCTTAGACTGGAAAGATCCACCTTCCACCCACTTTCCTGCTGTGAAATTTTGTGTGGGTGCTCTTGAGCCTTAAATTTATTTCAGGCAGAGCTACCTACCTCGCAGGGTTGCTGTGGTGGCAAAATGGAGAGTGGGCAGGGGAAGAAATCCACACATACGGCCTGGAGCCTCCTTGGCAGAAGCTCAATATAAAAAAAACTCCAGTAAGTGGAATCGTAGAATTCCATTTTACCCAGTACTGTCTACACTGACTGGCAGCAGCTTTCCAAGACCTCAAACGGGAAGCTTTCCCAGCCTTGCCAGGAGATCACAGAATCCTAGAGTTGGAAGGCACCACGGGGGTCATCTAGTCCAAGCCCCTGCAATGCAGGAATATTTCGCCCGATAAAATTCGAAAATACCCAAGAGACATGCAAGCAAATGTAGCGAAAGGCTGGTTCAAACTCAGATGTGGAATGAAGATTCCACTATTGCTGTGCCAACAGAATCCTGCTAAAATATATTCCCGGTTCACAGTCCCTCGGCACCCAAACTTCCCTGACCTGTTTACAGCACACAGCCCTTCCCACGCTTCTGTGGCATCTCAAAATCATATCCGCTTCCTTCGTGGCAATCGTGCTCCATTAACATTCTGCGACGGCAGCTGGAATGTTGGTGAGCATTCCGTGGTACCACCGAAGCTCATTCATGACAGCCCCAGCGGCCACACACACAGAGAGAGAGATGCACTGCTGGGCCACGAGACCTGGGTTTGCTCAACACGCCTTGGCTATCTCGTGTACATCAGGCTCGTTGCATGGCAGGGGAAGAGATCAAAGATCTCCAGGTATTCATGTGATTTAGTCCGTAACGCATTAAGATGTGCGCTTTGATTG
The DNA here is from genome assembly GCA_034641385.1 of Darevskia mixta. Taxonomy (NCBI): domain Eukaryota; kingdom Metazoa; phylum Chordata; class Lepidosauria; order Squamata; family Lacertidae; genus Darevskia; species Darevskia mixta. The sequence goes on along the minus strand of JAWWNH010000044.1, from coordinate 940,180 downwards.
CACCCTTGCCAAGCCAGTTCGCATCAATGTGACAAGCAGGGAAGCAACTGTGACTCACTAGCAAGAGTTCCGGAATGCAGAGAAAATTGGTGGCCTCGGATCATCAGCCCAAGGGCTGCCAAATTAGCTTCGGTCTGTATCAGAAAGCTCGTGATTTCCGCCATAACAGAAGCATAAGGGGTGGGATGCTATTTCCACCTCCCCCCCATCTATATATATATATATATATATATATATATATATATATATATATATATATATAAAATCGTTCAAGTTGGATGTTTGTTAACAATCGCCTTTCTCCGTAACCCCTTGATCGATTCCGTTCAAATTTGGACACAACGTTCCATGCCCATATGGGAGTGGTCATATGTACTTACATTGCACAAATACCACACCTTTCCCAGGTAAAAATGTGATTTTGTGCAAAAAAATATAGCGCCCTCCAGTGGATGTTAAACAGCACAGCACAAACCTCATAGGCTAAAATAGTAGTAATAAACAGTTGTAGAAACGAAGACAAAAACGGGAGGGGCAAACGGAGAACACATAGACTGAACTTCAACGAGATAAGCTGTAAGTAAACATATGCTTTCTCTTTCATACTGTATCTTACTTTTGCATTTCACCAAATCGGCCACAGTAAGGCGTGGCCGGGTCAGCTAGTAATCCATAAAATGTAATAAAGTTTTCAAATAAAAAGGTCCATGTGGCCATAAATGTGTGTAGCAAACCAGACTCTCTTGCGTCGTTGACGCTGGGGCACCTATCTCCAGATCTGTAATGCTGCAGCAAGACAAAGCATAAACTCAAGTGGTTTTTTGTTGTGATTCCTGCTTTGCGGGGGGGTCAGACTAGATGACACGTTGAGTTCCCCTCCAACTCTACGGGCCTGTGATTCTATGAGATGAGCCTGCTGCTGGATCAGGGCAATGGCACCCACCTAGTCTTGTTCCCCCAGTGGCCAACCAGATGCCCATTATGGGAAACCAGCAAATAGGATTCGAACGCAGAGCCCGCTCTCCCTTCCTGTGGTTTCCAGCAACTGGGATTCAGAAGCACTGCTGCCTCCGACTTGTGTGTGGCAGAGCACAGCCATCGTGGCTACGAGCCATCCATAGACTTACCCAGGGCCGGATTTAGGTTTGATGAGGCCCTAAGCTACTGAAGGTAATGGGGCCCTTTCTATCTCCAGCTGTCCTTTGTCAACAACAAATTGTTGCTGTTTTTTGGGTTGAATATATGCTATATGGTCATTTATGGACCTCATAGGTATCTCAAGCCATTTGCACAAGTGGCCATGCAACCAGTCCATGCAGAATGTAGGCACCCTATATATAGAAAGGAGAAAACCCGTGGTATTTTAGGGAACAGGCTAGCAGGCAGGGCCCGTTCCTTACATCATAGGAGCCCACACAACACAAAACACTGTTGCTGTATGTAGGTTTTATTTTAGTTGTTTTGTATCTTATATTTTGGAAATGTAAAGGTAAAGGGACCCCTGACCATTAGGTCCAGTCGTGTCCGACTCTGGGGTTGCGGCCCTCATCTCGCTTTATTGGCCGAGGGAGCCGGCGAACCAGAGCAGCGCATGGAAACGCCGTTTACCTTCCCGCCAGAGCGGTTCCTATTTATCTACTTGCACTTTGACGTGCTTTCGAACTGCTAGGTGGGCAGGAGCAGGGACCAAGCAACGGGAGCTCACCCCGTCGCAGGGATTCAAACCGCCGACCTTCCGATCGGCAAGCCCTAGGCTCTGTGGTTTAACCCACAGCGCCACCTGGGTCCATCCAGTTATTTTTTTCCTTTAATTTTTTAGTTTATACCTAAATCTGGCCCTGAACGTGCCCTATGTGGATTTATCTAATTCTCTTTTCAAGCAGTCCAAATTCCATAGTTAAAACGATGCACGCCACTGCACGAAGAAGCGTCTCCCTTTATCAGTCCTGAATCTCCTAACATTCGGCTTCGTTGATGTTATGAGAAAAGCAGATAAACTCTTCTCTCTCTGCTTGCTCCATGCCAAGCGCAATTCTAAAACTTCTAATTCTTTGCATATCTTTCCCCCCAACACGCACACACGCATAGGCAGTTTAAAACAACGCTGTGATTCGTGTATTCCCTGTGAGCCTCTTTCGGATTTCCATGGCCGAACTTTGCAACAGCAGCAACAAAAAGCGCCTTGTTGCGTCAGCTGAAAGATGAGAGTAATCATATATGTGAATCTTCGGTGCACGTGGGTGTAAGGAGGGGGGGGGAGGAAAATGGAAGTGGGTGTCAAAGGCTGACTGCAGGGAGGACAGGCTGTGACAGGTCAATTAAGGGCTTAGATGCATGCCAAGTTAAACTCAGCAATTGTTTCCCCAAAACAGTAATTGGCAGATAACACAACCATCTAAGCAGTGCTGAGTCAATTAGCAGCGCCTGCATTGAGACAGACAGGAAACCTTTGCAATGCCTTCAAGTACGCGCAGGAAGAATGCAGACATTTCCACTTCAAAAGCGTTTCAGTTCTGAGTTGTCCAGAATCCAAACATGAGAATCACAGGGATTCTGTAGCTGCAATTCCCGCATTGCAGGGGGCTGGACTAGATGACCGCTGGGGACCCCTTCCAACTCTACAATTCTAAGATTCTGTGAGTTTCAAATGTGAACTTCAGTTCTGTTTCCAGAGATCTCCAACACCGCCCCTTTTTCCTTCCCCAATCCCATTTGAAACAAAGGCCAATCAGGTTAGACTTCCAAAAAAAAACACCATATCCAACTATCACAAGCATTTCTGAAGAGCCATCATCAGTAAACACTCTGAGATTGGGCTGTATCCAGCTAAGTCCTACTCAGAGTAGATCTGATGAAATTAAGTGGCCCCGGTTAGTCATGTCCATTGATTTCCATCTGCGTACTCTCAGCAGGACCTAACATTTGATACAACCTATTATTACCCTATATTTATTTCTGATGGCCATCATTATGGAAGGGTTACATGAGGATCAGACAGACTCGCGGAAGAGACGGTTATCGATGTCTACCAGCCACAATGTCTATGCTCTGTCTTCATGGTCAGTGGCACTAATGCTTCTGAATACCAGCCGCAGGAGGGGAGAGGGGTCTTGAGTTCGAATCCGGCTTGCAGGTTTCCCAGCGGGCACCTGGTTGGCCACTGTGAGAACAGGATGCTGGACTAGATGGGCCATTGGCCTGATCCAGCAGGACTGTTGTTGTTGTTGTTAAAATTTATATACAGTACTGCCCTTTGAAATAAACAAAAATCTGCTCTTATTATGGGGTACACAAGAGCCTTTTCAGGTAGGAGTAAATTTACAGAGGCCAACCAGAGAAAAATTGAGAAGCAAAATCTTTATTATAGCTGTTCCAACAGGGCCCTCGCTCCCAAAATGGAGGGAGGAGGAACCCACAACAATGGTGTGCCAGCTCCTATATAGACTTTTGAAATTCCCCCCTCCCGCTCAAGACCACCCCCTATACATCATACATACATCACAAAAAGGGGTGTAACCCAGGACCACCTCCCCAGATACATCACAGCTGCATCACAGGTTGGGAGGGTCAGAGGAGGTAACCTGAGGATTCTCACACCTGTGCCATCTCTCCCTGACCCCTCCCAGACACACATTTCAGCAAAACAAAAGGTTTCTTGTTTCCTGGCCTGGCCTGGCAGGGCTAATGTAGGGCTAAGGATCCAAATCCATTTTAGGTGGTGGGTTCTTTGTGAGGGAAATGGCCCATGTCTGGCACTCAGGCATCAGGATGCCAGAGATTATCACTTGATTTTCCTGAGACAATCACCCCCTCCTTCCTTGCAGAGAAACCGTTTGTCAGTTTGGGAGTCAAAATGGAGACAGGCTTGTTTTGCTTGGCACACTTATGAACAATTATTATATATATATATATATAAGACCTTGATATTCTTATAACACCTTCATCCAAAGATCTCAGGGCAGTTCAGTAGACAAAAAGCACAAAATAAACAGCTGAAACAGAACAAAACAATGATCCCCGTTTCTTATGTTACCTACCCATTGCCTGGAGTGAAGAGGTGATTTTTAATAATGTAAGTTTAAACTGGACATAGCCAAATGCCTGTGGAATAGCTTAACATCGGAAGTCAATAAACACGGATTTGGATTTGGATTTGGATTTGATATCCCGCTTTATCACTACCCTAAGGAGTCTCAAAGCGGCTCACATTCTCCTTTTCCTTCGTCCCCCACAACAAACACTCTGTGAGGTGAGTGGGGCTGAGAGACGTCAGAGAAGTGTGACTAGCCCAAGGTCACCCAGCAGCTGCATGTGGAGGAGCGGAGACTCAAACCCGGTTCACCAGATTACGAGTCTACCACTCTTAACCACTACACCACGGGAGTGTTGGGTTGCATGTGCCTCTAAAGCCCATTCTTTCTCTCAAAGGATTCTGAGCTCTGTAGTTAATCAAAGCTTCCTCTACTGACTGAGCTATGCAAGGGTAGAACACAACGCTCAGTCGCAGAGAGCGTGTGATTTGCATCTGGAAGGCCCCCCAGTTCACCACCAGTATCTCTAGCATCAAGCAACAGGGGAAGGTCTCGCTCTCGAGCCACGATCCGGCAGCTGCCACCGGTGTGAGGAGTCAATAGCTTGGCGCGTGATCTAAGGCAACTTGCCACGTGCCTTTGAGTCACTTCTTACAGTCAGTCATCAAATCGCCATGGACCGAGAAGCAACCGAGTGACGCACCTGCCAATATGCCGACTAACCAAGTTTCTAGACCGCAATGAGTTACGGAATTCACTTCTGCAACTTTGGGCCAGCTCCTTACATCCAGGTCCAACGTCCTGTTCTCACAGTGGCCCAACCAGATCGTGCCACTTCTGCGAAGCCCCCAGGCAGGACCTGAGGTTCAACAGCAGTGTGCTCTTCTGGCATGCAAATCCCAGCGAGGGATATTCAGAGGCAAACTGCCTCGGGCGGCAGAGTTAGACTTATCCTTTGTCAACGCAGCTCAACCTTGCTCTCACGCCCTCTTAGCAGACCCTTGTCCTGTGCCCTGCCTGCACATACAATCCAGGTGAGCAGATGATATTGCCCATCGGTAGTTGCATTTCACAACTGAGACCACAGCTGAGCTCCTCAGAGATAAAGGCGGGATATAGCCCACCAGATAGCTCAGTCAGCAGAGCATGAGATTCTTAAGCTCAGGGTCGTGGCCACGTGGGGCAGAAGATTCCTGCATTGGACTAGATGCAGTCCAATTTTAAATTTTAAATGCAACCAATAATATAAATCATAGAATCCTAGAGTTGGAAGAGACCCCAAGGGCCATCCAGTCCAACCCCCTGCCAAGCAGGAACACCATCAGAGCATTCCTGACAGGTGACTGTCAAGCCTCTGCTTAAAGACCTCCAAAGAAGGAGACTCCACCACACTCCTTGGCAGCAAATTCCACTGTCGAACAGCTCTTACTGTCAGGAAGTTCTTCTTAATGTTTAGGTGGAATCTTCTTTCTTGTAGTTTGAATCCACTGCTCCGTGTCCGCTTCTCTGGAGCAGCAGAAAACAACCTTTCTCCCTCCTCTATATGACATCCTTTTATATATTTGAACATGGCTATCATATCACCCCTTAACCTTCTCTTCTCCAGGCTAAACATACCCAGCTCCCTAAGCCGTTCCTCATAAGGCATCGTTTCCAGGCCTTGGACCATTTTGGTTGCCCTCCTCTGGACACGTTCCAGCTTGTCAATATCCTTCTTGAACTGTGGTGCCCAGAACTGGACACAGTATTCCAGGTGAGGTCTGACCAGAGCGGAATACAGTGGTACTATTACTTCCCTTGATCTAGATGCTATACTCCTATTGATGCAGCCCAGAATTGCATTGGCTTTTTTAGCTGCTGCATCACAAGTTATTTGTGGTATGGCGGGTTTGCAGTTCCTGGGCCGTATCCAAGGTCAGTTCCATGCAGGGTAGACCCCGCTGGAATTAATGGTCGTCGTGGCTAACTTAGGCCCATTGACTTCAATAGGTTTTATTATCTATATTGGAAAGAATATACACCCATTTAAAAATCTCTCTCTCTTTCTCTCCTGCTTAACAACATTCACACTAATGGAAGAGAATGCAAAAGGTTCCTACTGATTTGTGTGAAAATATCTGAGGAGGAGAAGGCATGCAGAAAGTCCCTGGTTTTTTAATCCGCAGCATCTCCAAGGCTGGGAGAAGTCCTATCTGGTATCTTAGAGAGCTGCTGCCAGCCAGTGTAAACAATATTGAGCTAGATGGACCACGGGTCTGGCTCAGTATAATTCAGCCTCCTAGGTCCCCATGTCTGAAGGCCACCGCTCCGAGTCTCAGTAACCACAAGCGAGGCCAGATCAATTTAGATTTAAAGGCCTTCAACATTTTTGGGCAGACTTCTTGCATTTGAAACGCAAAAGTAAGTAGCCACGCAGAGATCGTCCCCCTGTTTTTCACCTGCGAAACCCGACGTTCAGCACAAACCTTTCAGGCTGCTACTTGTGTTGCGAAACGAGAGAGTTCTTTCGTTGAAACAAAATAAAAAATTAAAAAATTCCTTCCAGTAGCACCTTAGAGACCAACTAAGTTTGTTCTCTAAGGTGCTACTGGAAGGAATTTTTTATTATTATTATTTTGTTTTGACTATGACAGACCAACACGGCTACCTACCTGTTCTTTGGCTGAGTTTTCCAGTCCGCTTTCGAAAGCTAAACGTTGCGAAATGCCGGACTCAAAAGGATACCCGGCTATTAATTTGAGCTCTGCTGCAAATTCGTTTTGGTCCCGGAGCTGTCGTTTGTGGCTTATCACCAATCACGCGTGAATTAAAAACTTAGAAGCCAATTTGTTTTATTGTCGTTTGTTTAATCGTAGCATCCTAGAGATGAAAGCTCCCTTAAGGTCATCCTTAACAACCCGTTGGCAAAAGGATGCTGCTATTTGCTCTGGGGAGCTGGCAGGCCACCCTCTCCCTAGCACCCCCCTGAACCGCCAAACCCCAAAGCTTACCGATCCCTTGGCGCAACTGGTTCCGACCCGGTTCAGAAGTTGCTTGGCGCTCTCTCCGTTGGTCCCCACCAAGGTGATGGAAATGGAATCAAAGGTCCCGGTTAGGAGCCCTTGCCCGGTCGCCACTTTGACTTTGTAGATAAGTGGTTCGGCCGGCTTGGAGGAGAATATCCCCACTTGCTCCATCCTGCCTAAGTTTGGACCCTCGGGAGATCGGGGCGAATAGAATCTGGGAAAAGCTTCGGGAAGAACCCGGGAGCCTGGCTTATAAGTGTGGTGAGCAGGCGAGGCAAACATCTGCTCCAGGAACCGGCTCGTCTCCCTTTTGGCTGAGCTACGCCCAGGTGCCTGCAAGCAACAGAGCTCAGTCAAAGTCCTCCCACCCACTCTCGCCGCCTCGACTCACACAGGTAACCTCCTGCAGCACAGGTGATCGTTTATATAGAGAGAGACACACATCCACACACAGGCCTTCTCCTCCATCCTCCCCGCATCATGCAAAGGTGAAAGCAAGCGGCACCTGGAAATGGACCACCCATCTCTCCATCGTGGGTGGCGACCTCCCGTCGCGGCAGGTGCATCTCGGCAGGGAGAGATGAGGGCGATGGCAGGACTGGAAGGCAGGGGGATGGAGCGGAGCAGATGGGAAGATAGGCAGAGAGAAATGGGGGTTTTTCTTTTTCTTTTTTTCCAATTTCTGTTTATTCATTTTTCATTTTACAAAGAGAAAGAAAAAAGATCACAAAAGGGGGGAAAAGGACAAAAACCAACAAACACAAAAATACATAAATATATAATAATAATAATAATAATAATAATAATAATAATAATAATAATAATAATTTTTTATTTGTACCCCGTCAATCTGGCCGGGTCTCCCCAGCCACTCTGGGCGGCTTCCAACAAATATTAAAATACATCAAAATCACAAGTTAAAAACTTCCCTAAACAGGGCTGCCTTCAGGTATTTTCTGAATGTAGGATAGTTGTTGATCCTTTTAACCTCTGATGGGAGGGTGTTCCACAGGGCGGGCGCCACTACCGAGAAGGCCCTCTGCCTGGTTCCCTGTAGCTTTGCTTCTCGCAGTGAGGGAACCGCCAGAAGGCCCTCGGCGCTGGACCTCAGTGTCCGGGCTGAACGGTGGGGGTGGAGACGCTCCTTCAGGTATACAGGACCGAGGCCGTTTAGGGCTTTAAAGGTCAGCACCAACACTTTGAATTGTGTTCGGAAACGTACTGGGAGCCAATGTATACATATATAAATAAAAAATTATTATGCATGTCTACACAGATTTCTTCATAATACATTGGATTCTTTATCTCCAGCAACTAAATAATAGTCTATAAACAAACCAACTTAAAACATATTTTTTTCATACTTAATTTTGTGTAGATTTTGTATCTAAATTGACTTCCCTCAACTAGCACTCCATTGCTTCACATGATAACTCATATGTAATATAATATTCCAATTACCATATTCCTGTTGTTATTGCTTTCCTTTTTTGTTGTTTTTTAAGCTCTGAAACCAAATGTTAAAGATCCATTCGATTGGTATTTATTTTGCTTAAAAATTAGTTTTTCACTAGCTGACAATTTTCTGCAAGAGCTATTGCAGAGCATGAGAAATGGGGGGTTTTCAACGATGGAAATTAAGACAGGGGTTCAGGACTGTGTCAGGTCGTTGGCCTACTGGCACTTTCATAGTCTTTTTCCAGCCCTATCTGGAGACGCCGGGGATCAAATCTGCGACCTTTTGCAGGCAAAGGAGGCGTTCTGTCCCCGAGCGAAGGCCCATCTTCACAAACTCCTTCCAGAGCAGGGGTAGGCAACCTAAGGCTCGTGGGCCCGCGGATGGTCTGGGAATCAGCATGTTTTTGTTATGATTTTTGTCCAAGCCGAGCGGCAAACAGCTGCAGCGAGGATGGTTAGACATTTGCCTGTCTCACTAAGGCGTGAGAAAGCTGCCTTATCTGTTTTCCTACATGTGATGTTTATGTTTCACTGTCCTATTGTAATCCTAGCCTTTGTGCTCTCTCTTCTGGCTAGACCTGATGCCGAACGGACTGCTTTATGCTGGCAGCAGAGATTCTCTCTGCACTTTCCTACAATGAATAGTTTAGCCTTAATTATGGCTTGTGTGTGTTGTTCTTCACGCTGGCAACAATCACATATGACTGCGCCACCGGACTCTCTCTCTGTAGCCGGGGATGTGCGCACACGGCTTTGCTCTGGCTTTGGGGCAGTCTCACAAACTGCCCCAGGCGGGGTATATGCTGACAGTTTTTACATAAGTAGGATGTGTCCTTTTATTTTAAATGCATCTCTGGGTTATTTGTGGGGCATAGGAATTTGTTCATTCCCCCCCCCCCAAAAAAATAGTCCAGCCCACCACATGGTCTGAGGGACGGTGGACCGGCCCACAGCTGAAAAAGGTTGCTGACCCCTGTTCCAGAGCATTTGGAGGAGGCAGGAGTTTGGGGGGATTCAGTGCCCCTCTCTGTTTACCTGGTTGCTAGCGTTGCCAGGTCAGGAGCATCCCAGGTCCACAGGGTCAGTCCCACAGGCACCCGGAGATGGAGGTTAATGGGAGTGAGTCCTTGACTTCCCATTCCCATCCCCTTTTTGGTATATTTGTTGTTTGTTTGTTTGTTGTTACAGAATATTTCAATTTAACAAAATAAAACGGAAGTAAAAAGCGAATGAAATATATTAATTAATAATGGAATAAAAAGTAAAAGGTATATTATATCACTATGTATGCAAACAACTGCAAATCCACATGTTTGGCTACTACAGTGGTACCTCGGTTTACGAACTTAATCCATTCCGGAAGTCCGTTCTTAAACCAAAACCATTCTTAAACCGAGGCGCGCTTTCCCTAATGAGGCCTCCCGCCGCCGGTGCCCTTCCACTGTTCGGCTTCCGTTCATAGACCGAGGTAAAGTTCACTAACTGGAACACTACAGTCGTACCTCGTGATATGAATGCTGCGTGTTGCGTTCGTCACGAGTTACGAACGCACCGAACCCGGAAGTACCGGAACAGGTTGCTTCCGGGTTTGGCGGTTCACGCATGCGCAGACGCGCAAAATGACATCGTGCGCATGCGCAGAAGCGCCAAATCGCATCGTGCACATGCGCAGACACAGCACTTCATGTTGCGTACCTTTCAGGTTACGAACGTGGCTCCGGAACGGATCCCGTTTGTAACCAGTAGTACCACTGTACTTCTGGTTTTGCTGAATTCTTATACCGAATAGTTCGTAAACAGGGCTGGTCTTAAACCAAGGTACCACTGTACATCAATATATAAGTGTTATTATTATCCAAATACATATATGCAGTGCTTTTTCTTTTTTATCTAAAAAAATGTTTAGGGGTACTCTCATTTTGATTCAAGAAAATCACCATTTTATAGTTCAAATTGGGAAAAATAAATACAGTAAATGGACAAAAGGCCGCCATCGGGGGTAGCAACGGAACTGACGAGTCACCGTGCTAGAGAAGAAACAGCTTTCGAACTGCTAGGTGGGCAGGAGCAGGGGACCGAGCAACGGGAGCTCACCCCGTTGTGGGGATTCGAACCACCGACCTTCTGATCAGCAAGTCCTAGGCTCATTTGTTTAGACCACAGCGCCACCCACGTCCCTGTGATCTAAGGATTAAGGTAAGGTTATTTTTATGTTTTTTGTTATTATTGTTAAAATTAATAAAATAGAGAGAGAGAGAGAGAGAGAGAGAGAGAGAGAGAGAGAGAGAAGACCCATTTGGGGGCACCAGATATTGGCCTCATTCAGAGCCCCAGACCCATAGCTGTCAACTTTTGGATTTGAAAATAAGGGATTTTTTAAAACTTTCAGATTTGAAAATAAGGGATGCCACGAGGGCGGTGCAATGGCACCAAGTAGCCTCGCCCCCCTGCGCTCCAGAGGCTGTGCGCGAATGGGTGAGCGAAAGAGCGAGCGCGTAGACGGCAGGCAGGCTGTCTGTCTGGTTGGGCGTGAGGGTCTGGCTGCACAAGGCATGCAAGCTCCGCCCCCAGTCGGTCTCAGACTCCTTATTGGCAGCCGAGCGACGCAGCTGAGGAGCCTCCCTGGCCGGCAGGGAGGGAGAGGAGCTGCTTCCTTGGAAATCCGGGGAATTTAAGGGATATCAACAATCCGGGATAGCAGCGGGAAACGGCATTGGAATAAGGGGGTTTCCCGCCAAAAAAAGGGAGGGTTGACAGCGGACTATTACCAAAGTCCATCCTTGATCTGGGTGGCTGCTGTGAGGACAGGTTGCTGGATTACGTGGGAGCAGCTGGCCTCCTCTAACATTCCTGAAATATCAGGAGATAAGAAGGCAGGAGCAGTTACTCCCAGGGCACAGCCAAAATCCTCGTGTCACTCCTCCAGTGTCCTGTTAACCCATTTATTTGTCCTGTTAACCCACAGCCACTATCCTCAACCCTCCCCAACTGCACGTCTTTATCATTTTCTGAGCGTGCCTCCTTCCACCTGCCTCCTGCTTCCTCTGGAAAACCGGGAACTGCCTTAACCAGGGCAGGATGTTGAACAGCGGTCCAGATCCACTTAAATTTCCCACGGGATGACTCAGCGGATTAGTCCCGATCGCAATCCAGGAGGAGTTCTGAGTCGTTGGCGTATTTAGAATAGGGAAGGGATTTTGTCAGCTAGTCATCACGTTGGCCAAGGGCTCTAAGTGCTTGGGGATTTTTGTTATTGTCTGGGATGACGTGAAGTATGCGGCTTGGCTTGCTTGTGTGAGTCGCCTCTTGAGCTGTTCCGTGGCTGGGCCGGTCTCCGAGGGGCTGAGCACCCTTATCTGACACAGGGCCGGATTAAGCCCTTAAAGGATATTGCCCCCCCCCCGTATATATCTAATTCAAAACATAAACAATAAACCGTAAGATGCAGTTTTATCTTTCAAAATGAAACAGATGGAAAACAATGATTATTTTTGTTTATTTCTATTTGAAAAATTTCCTCCTAATTTTTCTAATTGCAAAGTCTTTCATCAGGTCCTCAAAACTCATCTTACGCAACACACTGGCTTCTAAACTTAGAGATAAGGCATCCAGCTTGCCTTGTTGCCTTGTTGTTCGGCTGGGGTTTTTAATATACTTCAACTGAGAAAATGAACACTCAGCTGGGCAATTTGTGACCCTTAATGTTAAAAATCCAGCAATGGGAAATTTCTGCGGTGTCCTCCATCCCTTGATGCCCTAAGCACGGACTTATTTTGCTTAATGGTTCGTCTGGCAGTTGTTTTGTTGCTAGGATTAATCTGAAACGTTTGTACAAATAGCTCTGGCATATATTTGCTTGTTTAAATAATTTGTTCCTCTTCCACAAGACCTAGTAAGGGGCAACAACAATAAAGCCGTTTGGCGATCAATATTTTTCCAAGTGTGGATTGCACACTTGGAAACCTGCTGTGCCGGTGTAAGGGCAAGAGTTGCTGGTTTTGTTTTGCTTTTTAAAGAAAGCCGAGATTCTCAGAATACTGGTTTCTATGCCTCAAACTACATTATGTGGAAATATGGTCTAATTTCAGGTGGTCTGTAGATTGAGTTCAAAAGCTCCTTGCTTCCCCAGGCTAAGGGGGGTGGCACTGCCAACTTTGGACCATGTCTCATTCACAGCTGGTTTGGACCCATCAGGAATGCCAGCTTGGCCCCATGACCATGGGTGCCCGGGTTTATGGGTGCCATGTAGTGTTCATGACCCCAGCCCCGAAATTTCTGGGTACCCAGCCGCTTCACGGGGAAATTTGTGGGTGTTCGGGCACCCAGGGCCGCAGGGAGTTGGCACCTATGGGGCCCACCCACTTTGTAGGGAGTTGCCCAGTAGGGAATGTAGAAAAAAGGTTGCCTATGCCTCAATGAAGGGACGTGGGTGGCGCTGTGGTCTAAACCACAGAGCCTCTTGGGCTTGCCGATCAGAAGGTCGGCGGTTCGAATCCCTGCGACTGGGTGAGCTCCCGTTGCTCGGTCCCTGCTCCTGCCAACCTAGCAGTTCGAAAGCATGTCAAAGTGCAAGTAGATAAATAGGTACCGCTCCGGCGGGAAGGTAAACGGTGTTTCCATGTGCTGCTCTGGTTTCGCCAGAAGCGGCTTAGTCATGCTGGCCACATGACCCGGAAGCTGTACGCCGGCTCCCTGGGCTAATAATGCGAGATGAGCGCCGCAACCCCAGAGTCGTCTGCGACTGGACTTAACTGTCAGGGGTCCTTTACTTTTACCTTTTACGCTTCAATGAGGGGCAGATGAGGCTTATCCACCTGCAAGGGAGCCTATCTAGGAGAAGGAAAACTCCAATACTTAACCTCCGCTGCCTAGTGGGATATTGCTGGGAGAAGAAAAGGCTCAGGAGTAAACCCTACACAAATCCGGAGTGGAGTCCCTAAGACGGTTGGATGGTGCCCTGTACGCCTCCTTCCGGCAACTCCTGCAGCAAAGCTGGTGCCAAACATCTTGCTCTGTTTTCCTTTGGACCCCATCAGCCAAGCCGAGAGGGGGGTCTTGTCATCTGGGCAGCCCTGGACCTCCACACACACTGCCCAGGCTTGCGTCCCAAGGAGGTTGGTTTGGTGCTGCAATGCAGAAGCTTGGCTTAACCCCCAGAAGTACACTCCATTGTCTCTCGAGACAGACAGATGCCAGCAACAAATATAGAGGCACTACATAGGTCAGGGATGCCCAGACTAAGGTCCGTGGGCCGGATACGGCCCGCGCGAGCCAATTATCCGGCCCCCGCCACCCGCCACCACCTGCTCTTACCGTTGCAGCACGGTGCGGCGCTGCTGCCCATCTCCGGGTCAGCGCGACGCCGGAAATAGCTTGTGAGCATGTGCAAGCGTCATTTCTGGCGCACTTCCGGGTCTGCGGAGGTCCGTGCGCATGCATACAAGTTATTTCCAGAGCTCCGTCAACCCCAAAGTGCGCCAGAAATAGCGTGTGGGCGTGCGCTCCCCCGTCATGCGATCGGCGCAGGAGGAACCGGCCCGAGGCCAGGTAACTTTGGGGACCCCTGGCATAGGTGGAGGCCCACCTCAAACGCCCCAGCAGACAGGGAGGGAGCGATTGCTCAGTGGCAGAGCACCTCCCTTGCTTACAGAAGGTCACTGGTTCAATCTCCGGTTACATGGAAAAAACCAAATGACAAGCAAAAATTACATGCCTTGCGTAGGCTGGCTGGAATAAACAAATGCATGCAGGTGGCTATTGATGGCTACTAGCCAGGATGGCTCTGTGCTGCCTCCTCAGCTGGAGGCTGCAACACTCCTGAATGCCAGTTGCTGGAAACCACAGGAAGAGAGAGGGCTCTTGAACTCGGATCCCGCTTGCGGGTTTCCCACAAGCATCTGGTTGGCCACTGCGAGAACAGAATGCTGGACCAGGGTGGGCTGCCGGCCGGATCCAGCAGTCCCTTCTTACGTTTTTAGCGGTAGAGCGAAGGTGCTGGCCTAGCGTCAATGAGCGGGGAGTTCCAAAGTTCAGCACTGCCACGTTGAAAATTCCATCTCTTGCAAGAGTGGAATAAACACTATGCAGCGCTTGTGGAGGTGTCAGTTCTGTAGATCTAAATGTCCGAGTGGGCGCATATCGGGTGAAGCCCATAATGGGCTATCCCCGATCCACTGGTTTGGATGCATACATAGGACTATGGCAGGACTGGTTTCTCACTAATGTGGTTCCCCTGGGAGCTCCAATTTAACGCACCTTCCGATCCTTAATGCTATGTTCTCGTGACTCATCGTCATGTTTGTGAAGTACACAAACTCTTTTTAATTTAAATTCCACACTACCGGGGTGGTGCAGTGTTGGGAGTGTGGCCTGGTCGTGTGCCCCACGAGCCTCAGGTCTTAGATCTACTAGCTCTTAGATCTCCGCTTTCTTCAAACAAAAATTATTATTTTTATTGCTTTGCTCCTAGGGTGGTTTCCCCGCCAACCGTTGCCCCGAATTTGCAACCTATGCATTTACATTAGCAGCTGTTAATTTTTGTGCAAATTGCAATGGGATGGTGCCCAGGGGCTTTCGAGCATAAAATAAAGTACTTCTTTGCGCGGTGCATAGTTCAACTGTGGAACTCCTTCCGCAGGGGGCAGGGATGGCCACGAACCCGGATGGGTTTAGGATTGGGCAGATTCATGGAGAAGGAGAGGGCTGTTGGTGAGCTCTAGCCGGGGCGGTTGTGCTCTCTGCCACTAGACAAAGTGATTTGCCGAAGGACCTGCTGGATGAGAGAGCAGTATTATGACTACTCTGCTTAAATATAATTATAATTGAGGATATAGGGCCTGAAAAGTCTTCTCAAGATGAGGAAATAACCACAAATATTCCAGAACATCCGGTGGGGCCAGGTTGGCAAAAGCTGCTCGCCTCTGTTTGCCCTCTGCTCGCCTGACCACCTGCGAGAAGCCGGCTTGAGTCAGAACACTGTTCTACCTAGATTGATTGAGAGGGCTGAACGCGGCCCCTGAGGCCTCTCGACCTGGCCCTTGGAACCTGCCCTAGGCCACATCCCTCTCTGCTCCAGTCTTGTTTTTCACAGTGCCGGATTACCAAATAGGAAGAGAAGATACCGGCCTATGGGCCTTCGAGGGCCCCTGCAACAACGGATCAAAATAATACTGATTTGATCTTGAAAGAAAATTGCAATCAAGCTTTCTCATGCTATACTAAAAAGGTAAAGGTAAAGTTGCGGTTTCCAGCAACTGGTATTCAGAAGCATTCCTCCTGTGGAAGTGAGTTCCACAGTTTAACTATTTGCTGTGTGAAGAAGGTGTTTTTTCCCCTTCTGTCCCAAATCTCCCAACCTTCAACTTCTCGGGATGTCATCAGGCATCCCCAAACTGCAGCCCTCCAGATGTTTTGGCCTACAACTCCCATGATCCCTAGCTAAAAGGACCAGTGGTCAGGGATGATGGGAATTGTAGTCCAAAACATCTGGAGGGCTGAAGTTTGGGGATGCCGGTTGATTCCTACATTTCCGAAGCTGGTGCAAAGGGGATCAGATTTGGTGCAAGGAGTCCGTTCAGCTCACGGCCTTTAACCTGTGGATGTTCGGCTCGGAAAAAGACACGTTGCCTGGTTGCACCAACGTAGCTCGGATCCCATCCGATGCAACCCTGGAGACACAGAGGCCTCCTCTTGCTCAATTCCTTCCCCACCCAAGGACACGTGAATCGCGGCTGCCTGCTGGCATTTCTTCACACTCCAGCTGCCAAAGCCGCATGACTCACCGGCAGAGCAGATGGAGAACAAAAGTGTGACACAGCAGAAAAGCAGCAAGCTGGTCCGCCTCTGGCAACCTGCTGCCCTCCAGATGCTGGAACTGGATGGGAGTCATGCACAAAACATCTGGAAGGTGCACCAGCTTTGCTGAGAACCTGGGCTTCTCCTTGGGGCTGCATTTTGGGTCAGGCAGCCCAGAGGTTTGCTCGCAAGTGCCTGCCACAGGCTCTCTGCTCCGCTATCTCCCCGACGGCTGGAACAAATATCTATATATATTAAATCGTTCAAGTTGGATGTTTGTTAACGATCGCCTTTCTCCGTAACCCCTTGATCGATTCTGTTCAAATTTGGACACAACGTTCCATGCCCATATGGGAGTGATCGTATGTACTTACATTGCACAAATACCACACCTTTCCCAGGTAAAAAGGTGATTTTGTTCAACAAAATATAGCGCCCTCCAGTGGATGTTAAACAGCACAGCACAACACACCTGTTTCTGACCCCTCCTCCTCCTTTCCCGACATCACTACCACCATCCAATCGACATACAGACCGCCCACAAACACTACTGCTGGCTCCGCCGGCGGGTATAGAACCACACCGGGAGGAATCGCCATTTTTGCGGTTTGCGGCGCTACCTCGACCGGCTGTAGATAGAGGCCAGACGATAATGCTGTTACTCACATTTCGGGCCAGATACCACACCTTCCACAGATACAAACGTGCTCCTATAAAAACAAACATACAGCCCACCACTACACGTCAACAACATCGAAGAAGGCCATTGACAAAATTAGGACAAAGAACCTCATAGACTAAAATAGTAGTAATAAACAGTTGTAGAAACGAATACAAAAACGGGAGGGGCAAACGGAGAACACATAGAGTGAACTTCAACGAGATAAGGTATAAGTAAACATATGCTTTCTCTTTCATACTGTATCTTTTGCATTTCACCAAATCAGCCACAGCAAGGCGTGGCCGGGTCAGCTAGTTACTAATATTTCATCATCATCTGTTGCAAAGCTGACCATAATGGCTAGGGGTCCATTAGCCTCAGGGGCTATTGCTGCTTCATTCATGGGGGGGAAACTACACTGCCTGTTCCCTTTTAACACATATGATCTTCAAATCCCGTAGCTGCAGCTCTGCCTCCAGAGCGATGCTTCTGAATACCAGTTGCTGGGAAACCAGAGGAGGGGGGGGGGTCTTGAGTTCGAATCCTGCTTGCCACAGGCATCTGGTTGGCCACTGTGAGAACAGGATGCTGGACTAGATGGGCCATTGGCCTGATCCTGCGGGCTCTTATACTATGTTCCTATATTTGAACGCTGGTAGTTTGAAAAAGCCCTGCTTTATGATCATTCATTTCGATATAAGGCATGGGACCTAGTCAGCACTGTCAGGGGGAGAAAGCAGGAGAAACGAGCGTCCAGTGAACTGTCCCGGCAGATTTGCAGATCTATGAGAATTTTCTTTCCTTTGGGGAAAAATTGCTGTCATTCAAATGAATAGGGTGGATGGGACACATTCACCACACACTATAAGCTCTTGTTTGTTGGGAAGGAAAAGACAATGGGATCCAGCGATCTTGGGTTTCCAAAGAATATTGTGAAACGGAAACAAAGGCGTTATTTGGAAATACCAGAACGTGCAAGAGGAACATGACACAGAAGGAGGCTGGCCAAGTCAAACCCAACCTGGAATTCCAGATGTTCATAGAACTCCACTGAAGAGTATCGAGAACAATTTTTCGTACTGTGCTGACTTTCCTCCATTTATTTTTACATGTCTTCGGACATGCTGTGGGTACATTATCATCATTTTCACAGTTCATGCAATTAGCCATTTGAGGTCTATGGCAGGTTTCCCCAAACTCGGCCCTCCAGATGTTTTGGGACTACAACTCCCATCATCCCTGACCACTGGTCCTGTTAGCTAGGGATGATGGGAGTTGTAGTCCCAAAACATCTGGAGGGCCGAGTTTGGGGGTGCCTGGTCTACGGCCACAGCGGGCGCCTCACTCTTCCAACAGTTTGACTTCACCCCCCAAAACGGCTCCATTTTCTCCCGAGACAAGACAGAAGCCAACCGAAATTATACAGGTGCTGCTGCTCGGAGTACCAGGGCACAGAGTTGGGTGGGGGATTAAGGAGTGGGTCAGGGCAGGGGTCAGAAGTGGGATCCGCCAGGGCCCTGCTGCCTGCCCAGGGATAGCAGGCGCTGCCACCAACCCTGCCTCGAGGGGGGGCACCAGTGCCGTATTTACATATAAGCTAAACAAGCTATAGCTCAGGGCCCCACTCTCTTGGGGGCCCAAAAAAAATTCAAAGGGGAAAAAATTGGATGTACATTTCCAAAATCTATCTATATATAAAATCGTTCAAGTTGGACGTTTGTGAACAATCGCCTTTCTCCGTAACCCCTTGATCGATTCTGTTCAAATTTGGACACAACGTTCCATGCCCATATGGGAGTGATGGTATGTACTTACATTGCACAAATACCACACCTTTCCCAGCTAAAAATGTGATTTTCTGCAAAAAAATATAGCGCCCTCCAGTGGACGTTAAACAGCACAACACAACACACCTCTTTCTGACCCCTCCTCCTCCTTTCCCGACGTCACTTCCACCATCCAATCGACAGACAGACCACCCACAAACACTACTGGGACAAAGAACCTCATAGACTAAAATAGTAGTAATAAACAGTTGTAGAAACGAAGACAAAAATGGGAGGGGCAAACGGAGAATACATAGACTGAACTTCAACGAGATAAGCTGTAAGCAAACATACGCTTTCTCTTTCATACTGTATCTAACTTTTGCATTTCACCAAATCAGCCGCAGCAAGGGGTGACTGGGTCAGCTAGTATAAGATAAAAAACAAATAAAATAAAACCTACATACAGCAACGTGGGGACGCGGGTGGCGCTGTGGGTTAAACCACAGAGCCTAGGGCTTGCCAATCAGAAGGTCAGTGGTTCGATTCCCCCGACGGGGTGAGCTCCCGTTGCTCGGTCCCAGCTCCTGCCAACCTAGCAGTTCGAAAGCATGTCAAAGTGCAAGTAGATAAATAGGTACTACTCCGGCGGGAAGGTAAACGGCATTTCCATGCGCTGCTCTGGTTCACCAGAAGTGATTTAGTCATGCTAGCCACATGACCCAGAAGCTGTACGCCGGCTCCCTCGGCCAATAAAGTGAGATGAGCGCTGCAACCCTAGAGTCGTCCGCGACTGGACCTAATGGTCAGGGGTCCCGTTTACCTTTTTACCTTTACATACAGCAACAGTGTTTTGTGTTGTGTAGGCTCCTATGATGTAAGGAATGGGCCCCGCCTGCTAGCCTGCTCCCTAAAA
Organism: Darevskia mixta; assembly: GCA_034641385.1. NCBI lineage: Eukaryota > Metazoa > Chordata > Lepidosauria > Squamata > Lacertidae > Darevskia > Darevskia mixta. The sequence continues at coordinate 920,549 of JAWWNH010000044.1, read as the reverse complement.
TATCCCTGGTTTGCTCCTTTCTATATATAGGGTGCCTACATTCTGCATGGACTGGTTGCATGGCAACATGGGCAAATGGCTTGAGATACCTATGAGGTCCATAAATGACCATATAGCATATATTCAAACCAAAAAACAGCGAGAATTTGTTGTTGAGAAAGGACAGCTGGACATACAAAGGGCCCCATTACCTTCAGTAGCTTAGGGCCTCATCAAACCTAAATCTGGCCTTGACAGATCACCATTGCTCTTCCTTCCTTCAAGTCCCAACTTGATCCCCACTTGGCTTAACAATCACCTCGCCATCTTAATCTCCTGCCAAAAGAACACTTAAAAAATTACAGCTTCCTGCGTTTGCACATATCTACTCTTTGCTGAACAGGCTTCTCCTTATCTCGATCGCACCTTTAAATCCGCTTCAGTTTATTTATTTAAGTCCACTGAAATTTCAAAGGCTGCCATGCGCTGCTCTTCCCTGCCCCCAGGAGAAACTCCTCCCTCGCACTTTCTCATGGTGATAAAGTGTGTCTGAGAGACCTGCTGCGACTGGATCTCTCAGCTAATTTTTCTCCTGGAAACGCAGCAGTCACCTAAATGTGCCAGTTCCTTCAGAGTGGTCTGTTTTATTTTTATTTGTATGCCCTTCTTCATTTAATCCCCACAACAACCCTGTGAGAGTGACACTCTCAAAATATTAGACCACTGTTTATGTATACAATCACGGCTGCTAAGAGTATTAGTGGCCAGAAACTGGAAGAATGAAATCTTACCATCAGTAACAGAATGGCAGATTCTTATGATAGAGTACTTACCACTAGCTAAACTGACTGGGAAAGTTAGAGAGGTGTCAGATCAGGAAGTGTATGGAGAATGGAAATTATTTAAGATATACTTGAAAACGTATTGTACAAACAAAATATTACTTGCAGAAATAGATTGATACTTGTAAGCAAAATTTATATTAGATATTACAAAGACAGCATCTTAAAAAGCAAAGACATCACCTTGCCAACAAAGGTCCGTATACCGGTAGTTAAAGCTATGGTTTTCCCAGTAGTAATGTACGGAAGTGAGAGCTGGACCATAAAGAAGGCTGATCGCCGAAGAATGGATGCTTTTGAATTCTGGTGCTGCAGGAGACTCTTGAGAGTCCCATGGACTGCAAGAAGATCAAACCTCTCCATTCTGAAGGAAATCAGCCCTGAGTGCTCACTGGAAGGACAGATCCTGAAGCTGAGGCTCCAGTACTTTGGCCACCTCCTGAGAAGAGAAGACTCCCTGGAAAAGACCCTGATGTTGGGAAAGATGGAGGGCACAAGGGGATGACAGAGGATGAGATGGTTGGACAGTGTTCTCGAAGCTACTAACATGAGTTTGGCCAAACTGCGAGAGGCAGTGAAGGATAGGCGTGCCTGGCGTGCTCTGGTCCATGGGGTCACGAAGAGTCGGACACGACTGAACGACTGAACAACAAATTACAAAGGAATGCATAATTATGGGATCCATATAATCTACGAATCTGTGTAAGAAAATAAAGATAGTATTATAGTATAGTAAGAATGGTTGGAAGTCATTGATTTTAAGCTGTTAGTCAAATGTTATGTTAGTGAGTTCTTTTTGTATTGTTTAATGTTTTTGTATGATTTGTTATTTATGTTATTATTTATGTTACTTTTGTGTATGTGTAATATTAATATAGTTTATTAAAAAAAAAGTGACAATCTTCCCTGAAGCTTTTCCTTCCTCCGCCACTTCCTTCTCTTGCCCCCCCCCCCCATACCTCTCTCCCTCTTCCTCCTTGCCCAGTGAACTTGCAAGGCACTGGGGACTTCCCCAACAGGGAGAATGAGGCTTCTGCCCCACCAGCCTCAGCCTGCCCCCACCTGCCTGCTTAACCTTCTTACCTACATGCCCCCCAGGGATCGCCTACCTGCCTGCTCCCTCCTCATTAGCTTCAATGGTGCTTCCCTTGCATAACCCAAGAAGGGATGAGGATGCGGGGACAAAACTACCGGTAGCAGTCGGTTGGCTCTGCCTGCCATTGGCCGTGGTTGGTCTTGTCATTAGCTCTGGCTCCACCTAGTGTTGGTCTCCTGCCTTTGCACCCCACTAGAGACAGTGTGGTGTAGTGGTTAGAGCGTCCAACTACAGGCCCTGGGAGACCAGAGTTTGAGTACTCGGCCATGAAGCTCGCTGGGTGACACTGGGCCAGTTGCTGCCTCTCAGCCTAAACTACCGGTACCTCGCAGGGTCGTTGGGTGGGGGAATCCAATGAAGAAGTGTGTGCACCATCAAGCAATAAAGAAATGCATAACCAAAACGGGCACCAGCAACCTTCATTTATTTAAATTATCTCCAACCTCCCATCAGCCCCCACTCCCCTTCCACCCCACCTGCGCTCGCTGCTGCTGCTGCTGGGATTTGTAGTCCAAAACATTTGAAGGGCAGCAGGTTGGTTTGACCTGTTTGTGATCAATTATAAGTGCCCTTCGGGGTTCAAGAGAGTAATTGTAATATTAAATCAACCCATCATTCTTGCAAACAGTATCGTGGATTAGAAGGACCTTCAGACTGCTCCATCCAGGCTTTCCTTACCTTCTTTTTTTGTTGTTGTTGTTCAGTCGTTCAGTCGTGTCCGACTCTTCGTGACCCCATGGACCAGAGCACGCCAGGCAAGCCTATCCTTCACTGCCTCTCGCAGTTTGGCCAAACTCATGTTAGTAGCTTCGAGAACACTGTCCAACCATCTCATCCTCTGTCGTCCCCTTGTGCCCTTCATCTTTCCCAACATCAGGGTCTTTTCTAGGGAGTCTTCTCTTCTCATGAGGTGGCCAAAGTACTGGAGCCTCAACTTCAGAATCTGTCCTTCTAGTGAGCACTCAGGGCTGATTTCTTTAAGAATGGAGAGGTTTGATCTTCTTGCAGTTCATGGGACTCTCAAGAGTCTCCTCCAGCACCAGAATTCAAAAGCATCAATTCTTCAGCAATCAGCCTTCTTTATGGTCCAGCTCTCACTTCCGTACATTACTACTGGGAAAACCATAGCTTTAACTATACGGACCTTTGTTGGCAAGGTGATGTCTTTGCTTTTTAAGATGCTGTCTAGGTTTGTCATTGCTTTTCTCCCAAGAAGCAGGCGTCTTCTAATTTCGTGACTGCTGTCACCATCTGCAGTGATCATGGAACCCAAGAAGGTGAAATCTCTCACTGCCTCCATTTCTTCCCCTTCTATTTGCCAGGAGGTGATGGGACCAGTGGCCATGATCTTAGTTTTTTTGATGTTGAGCTTCAGACCATATTTTGCGCTCTCCTCTTTCACCCTCATTAAAAGGTTCTTTAATTCCTCCTCACTTTCTGCCATCAAGGTTGTATCGTCAGCATATCTGAGGTTGTTGATATTTATTCCGGTAATCCTAATTCCGGTTTGGGATTCATCCAGTCCAGCCTTTCGCATGATGAATTCTGCATATAAGTTAAATAAGCAGGGTGACAATATACAGCCTTGTCGTACTCCTTTCCCAATTTTGAACCAATCAGTTATTCCATATCCAGTTCTAACTGTAGCTTCTTGTCCCACATAGAGATTTCTCAGGAGATGGATGAGGTGATCAGGCACTCCCATTTCTTTAAGAACTTGCCATAGTTTGCTGTGGTCGACACAGTCAAAAGCTTTTGCGTAGTCAATGAAGCAGAAGTAAATGTTTTTCTGGAACTCTCTAGCTTTCTCCATAATCCAGCGCATGTTTGCAATTTGGTCTCTGGTTCCTCTGCCCCTTCGAAATCCAGCTTGCACTTCTGGGAGTTCTCGGTCCACATACTGCTTAAGCCTGCCTTGTAGAATTTTTAGCAAAACCTTGCTAGCGTGTGAAATGAGCGCAATTGTGCGGTAGTTGGAGCATTCTTTGGCACTGCCCTTCTTTGGGATTGGGATGTAGACTGATCTTCTCCAATCCTCTGGCCACTGCTGAGTTTTCCAAACTTGCTGGCATATTGAGTGTAGCACCTTAACAGCATCATCTTTTAAAATTTTAAATAGTTCAGCTGGAATATCATCACTTCCACTGGCCTTGTTGTTAGCAAGGCTTTCTAAGGCCCATTTGACTTCACTCTCCAGGATGTCTGGCTCAAGGTCAGCAACCACACTACCTGGGGTGTATGAGACCTCCATATCTTTCTGGTATAATTCTTCTGTGTATTCTTGCCACCTCTTCTTGATGTCTTCTGCTTCTGTTAGGTCCTTTCCACTTTTGTCCTTAATTGTGGTAATCTTTGTACGAAATGTTCCTTTCATATCTCCAATATCTTTTTTTTTAAATCTCCTTAAATGTTTCCTTTGCAGCTTTCAGGCAGGGAATGAATATGAAACGACAGAAGGAAAAAAGGGAAAGGTCCCACCGAGATTTGAACTCGGATCGCTGGATTCAGAGTCCAGAGTGCTAACCATTACACCATGGAACCTCGGCTTGTGGTACAGTCGAACGCTATTCGTTCTCTGCTCGACGGAGAGGAAAGGCGGGGACTCCGCCGGCCAATGGCGTCGCGTCGTTCGGCTCCTGCTTTGCATTTCCGGCTCCTTCCTCGCACTCATTTTGTAGCAAGGCCCCATTCAGAGAACAAAAGAAGAGACTCGCGCGGGGCTGGCGGAGCTGATTGGCCGGGAGGGAAATTGAGCGTTCCAACCCTTTGCCCTCCCTCCACTCCCACGCCTTTCTTTTATGCTTCATTCTGTTGTTATTGTAAAGGCTCGTGTTAACCCTCTCGTTGCCGGCGCTTGGTAATTTTTCCCCTCTTCCTCCTCCCCAACCCCAGATAGTTCAGCTCCCCTCCTCCATTTCCGCTGCCTCTTATCTCCCCGCCCCCTCTGCGCCCCCAAATCATCAGCCCCGCTTGCGAGGCGATCTACTCAGCGACAGCAGAGGGAGGAAAAAAAAAAACCAGGTTTGTTCAAATGCTTTGTAACCATTACTGAAAATTTGCGGAAGGGCGGGTGATGGAAAGGGGAGGCGAGGCGGGGGGAGAGAAAGAAGGGGCTTTGAACCGTAGTAGAACCAGGTTTTATATAATTTTATTGTTTACACCGTATCGCTAAAAAAAAAAAGTAATTAAAATTATTATAGGAGGGTGATAATAATATTGATGATAAGTAGGTCAGCTCCAAACAGTATCTGTAAATACAGGGCTTTGCAGTATCCAAGGCCCTTCACAACAGCCCTGTAAGGAAGGTCAGTATGATTGTTCCCCTGCATTGCAGGTGGAGACCAGGGCCAAGAGGAGAGTGTTCGTCCCTTGCGATGTTGCCAGGGTGGCACAGTATATACAAAGAATAGAACATGGGTTCCCAAAATGGTCTGTAGGCCACCAGCGTTCCATGAGCTTCATTCCGATGGTCCATGGCGTGTCCGCATTAAATGCTTGTATTTATTTTTAATTCCATTTTTATTGCTTCTCTTATTTCTCATATTGTATTTTATTGCCTCCTAATTTCAGGTTCTGGCGCAATAAAATACGCTGTAAGAAATGAGAGAAGCATTTTAAAAAATTACAATTTAAAATCCTACAGCAAACTAGCAACGGTGCATCACACCTTCCACAACAGACAGGAAAAATATTAAGTGGTCCCACCCAGACCCTCAGCTAGTTTTCAAGTGGTCCAAGGGGGAGATAAAAGTTTGGTAACCACCATCCTAGAACGATGGAATTTCCAAGGGGCTTACATTTTGAGTAAGGTAATTTACCAGTGGCCAGGAGCAATTGCCTTACTCTCCAAGTCCAGACTGCAAGTTTGCCACAGGCAAAGAATCGGTGCCAATACCATACAGTGCTGCATAGGAACAGTGCTCATATAGGTGAATCTTACTGTGTGTGTACCTACCTACAAGACGGTGAGGGGAAGCCGGAGGAGGGAGGTTATTAAACAATCTGACATGGGGATGACAGCATTCCAAATGGGGCAGCCAATCAGATTGTAAGGAACCTATGCATTCAAGAAAGAACCGTGTTAGGATAGCAATGGGGAGCCTCTAGATCAGGCATCCCCAACCTTGCGACCCTCCAGATGTTTTGGCCAACAACTCCCATGATCCCTTGCTAACAGGACCAGTGGTCGGGGATGATGGGAATTGTAGTCCCAAAACATCTGGAGTGCCGAAGGTTGGGGATGCCTGGTCTAGATAATGTTGGACAACAACTCCCATCCGCCCAGCCAACATGGCCGATGGCTGATGACAACAGGAGCTGGAGAGCCAGAGGTTCCCCACCCCTCTGTTAGGGTAAGAAACCACCTGGGCCTTTGGGCATAATAATAATAGTAATAATAATAATAATAATAATAATTTATTATTTGTACCCCGCCCATCTGGCTGAGTTTCCCCAGCCACGCTGGGCGGCTCCCAAATGAATGTTAAAACAATGCAGCATTAAATATTAAAAACTTCCCTATTTTCCCCCTCTTCTTTCCCCTTTTCAGATGTCTCTTAAAAATAGGATAGCTGCTTATTTCCTTGACATCTGATGGAAGGGCGCCACTACCGAGAAGGCCCTCTGCCTGGTTCCCTGTAACCTCACTTCTCGCAAGGAGGGAACCGCTAGACGGCCCTCGGTGCTGGATCTCCCTGGGTTACGGAGAAAGGCGATTGTTAACAAACATCCAACTTGAACGATTTTATATATATAGATTTCCATTTCCCCCCCCCTCCCCGGGGCCCAGCTACATTCTGGGGGGAGCCTTTCGGCACCAAGGATTGTGGGATCCTTCATGCAGGTCCAAGGGAGGGGCTGGGGGTGTCCTCTTTATGACTGGGCATGTCTCTCTGTCATTGCCAGAACCGAAGCTGGCCCTTCACCCCTTGCCCCTCACCCACCCACCTTTCCCTCTCTCCTAATTTTAAGCATGGATTCCACCCAGAAAGAAGCCGCCATCTTGTGCGTGGTGCAGTCGGGGGCGCTGATGATGGAGTACCTGAGAGCCAGCGGAGAAGCCTCGTCTGCCGCCGCCTCCCGGCGCCGCTGGGCGTTCCTGCACTCTCTGGGGCAGCGAGGGGGTGAGGAGGAAGAGGAGGAAGAATCGGAGGAGGAGGAGGAGGAAGAGGAAGAGGAGGACGGAGGAGAGGAAGAGGTCTTGCTCCCCCGGCAAGCCGCCAGCGCCGGGTTGCGGCGCGGCGGGCGCCTCCGCTCAGTGGAGAGGCGTTTCTGGGCCCGGCCACGCAGCACCGAGTGGTGGGACCACACGGTCCTGCAGACATGGGACGACAGCCAGTGGCTGCAGAATTTCCGCATGCGCAAGGCGACCTTCCTGGAGCTGTGCGCCCGCCTCTCGCCGGCCCTGCAGCGCCAGAAGACTCGGATGCGGGTGCCGCTGAGCGTGGAGAAGAGGGTGGCCATCGCCCTGTGGAAGCTGGCCACCTCCGTCTGCTACCGCGACGTGGGGAACCAGTTCGGGGTCGGCCGGTCCACCGCCGGCTCGGTGGTGCTGGAAGTGTGCCGCGCCATCCAGAGGGTGCTGATGCGCGCCACGGTGACGGTGGGCGGCAGCCTGGCGGCCATCTTGGCCGGCTTTGAGGAGATGGGCTTCCCCAACTGCGCCGGGGCGGTGGGCACCACACACATGCCCATCCTGTGCCCGCCAAACCAGGCAGCCGAGTACGTCAACTCCAAAGGGTACTATTCCATGGCCTTGCAAGCGCTGGTGGACCACCGGGGCAAGTTCACCCACTTGAGCGCCGGCTGGCCAGGGAAGACGCACGAAGCCAAGATCTTCAACAAGTCCACCTTGTTCAGCAAAGGCCAGGAAGGGACTCTCTTTGCCCTGGGCCCCACGGACATCAACGGGGTCTCTGTGCCCAGGGTCATCCTGGGCGGACCGGCCTACCCTCTCCTCCCGTGGCTGATGGTGCCCTACACAGAAGACCTGGACGGCGCCAAGGAGGCGTTCAACGCCACCTTGAGCCGGTGCCAGGAGCCCTTGGAGGAGGCCTTCAGCCGTCTGAAGGGCCGTTGGCGGTGCCTGACGGGCCGCAACGACTGCGCCGTGGAGAACCTGCCCCGCCTCATCTCGGCCTGCTGCGTCCTGCACAACATCTGCGAGGAGAAAGGCGAGGCCTACGAGGAGACGTGGGAGGCCGAGGCCAAGCAGCTGGCCGCCACCTTTGAGCAGCCGCTCCAGAGGCCGGACACTCGCATCAAGCCGGCGGCCAGGTCCGAGAGGGTCCGAGACGCCCTCTGCGCCTACATTGCCAGCACGGCGTGAAGGGGAGGTCATTTTCGGAGAACGTTCCGGCAGGCATTTTGAGGGGCCAAAGGAATCTTCGCTCCTGTGGCCTACGAAGGCCTCTATCCTTGGCCTAGTCACCTCGGATGAAGCCCTGTTGGACCCAACAGGGTATACTTCTGAGGAGGCATGTACATAGGATTGCTTCGAGAGCCTCGCGGCTGATTTTAGCATAAAATGTGAGAAAGGTTTGGGCGGGGTTGACTTTCCTCCCTCGATATCCATGTGGGGGAAATTAGTTTTCCGAAAGCTTGCCCACCAGGGATGAAGTCGCCATTTGCCACCTCCTGAAAATATTACTTGTGTGGCAAAGGTGCACAGTTAACTGATTGCCAGGTGGCATTTTATAGGATCTTTGTTCCTCTGGGAAAGGTAGCAATTCCTCTCCCTCCAGAATGGTTGGGTGAACCGGTCTTTGCCAAGCCTTTTGGGGTTCCTCTGTAGAAATAGCAAACCCCGTGAAGACCAAAATGTTGACGTCTCCAGAAAAAAAACACACCATGTTGTGTGGATTTGACCTTCCAGGAGCTCAATTTTCAGTCCCATATGGTGTGGGGAGCCTGTCTCGCTCCAAATGGTCCTGGACTACAACTCCCATCATCCCTGACGGTCAGACACGCTGGTGGGCGGCTGATGGGAGATGGAGTCCAACAACATCTGGAGAGCTGCAGGTGTGTGTATGTGGGTGCATTTCTGATCCCATGTTGTGTTGCTAATGCGGCTGTTCTTGTGTTCCCCTCTCTTCCTCCTAGAAAGGGGAGTCCCTAGAGCTCCCGCCAATACACTGTGTGGTCTTTCGCTCGCCTAGGCTCCCTAGCCACTCGCCCCAGGAGAGCAGGGAAATGGAAAATCACAAGGCTGATGCCGTCCTCAGGGTCAGGTGTGATTTCTCCTAAAAGAGGAGGCGGGCCGGGTCTGTATCCCCACCCGCCACCCCAACATAAACACACTTTTTCTTTTATAGGGTCTTCTTGAATTAAGATTCTGTCAGAATAGCAGCCCTTACAGGAACATTTGCTCTTTGATATATGTATGAGTAGTTGCAGTTACGTTGTCTATTATTATTATTATTATTATTATTATTATTATTATTATTATTAAAGATGCAAAATGGCTTTCTAGATTTACTGTTCCTCCTTGCAGGAATTGTGGAGGCAGGATACCGTTTTACCAGTTTACAAAGAGGAAGGTGGGGGGATAATTTGTGTCCCTTTTGCCACCACCCGACTTTCCCAGTCTCCCTCTCTCCAGGGCAATAGATCAGAAACAGTGGCAAACCCCCCCCCCCCATTAGCATTAGATATGTAGGACCAGCTGTCCTTTACACCCACAAGAGCTCTGGCCGTGAATTTCTTCACTCTGCTTGCTGACACTCCCCTTCCAGGTGGGATTAAACTGTTCCCGATCCTGTCGCCCTTTTCCCCACATCCCCATGATAAGAAGAATGGAATCCATTCTCTCCCCCCCCCCAGTTGATTTAATTCACACAGCATGTGCTAAGTGTGCGAGAGGGAGATGTGTGTTTGCAAACACACAAGGCTCCTCTGTGCTAAACGCCCCACTTAGGTGCTGACAGGTGAGCAGGTTCACCTCCCTCTGGACTTTAAGGAGGAGGTGAGCAGGATCTGAACCCAGGGCTTAACCCCCTTCCGGCCGTCACAGCTATAGTTTCTTAGTAGGAATTCCCCCCAGAGTGGATTCCTCTCATGTACAAATCCTCTGGCAACTGTCGGTCCCCTTTACCTTTGCGGGAAAGCGCATGATGTGCAAGTTGTTAATAATAAAAACATGTCAATTAAGTTGCGGTAGTTCTTTCTCATTGATTTATTTTGGGCTCTGAACACATTGCTAAGCAGTCGGTAGGTGGTTACAGATCCACGATCTGGATTCAAAACAGGTCTGGGGTTTGCACGATGCACCTGGTCGCGGGGTGGTGGTGGTGGTGGTGGTGGAAAGAGGTGACAGGAATTGGGGAGGTGGGTGTAATTCCAGGAATGGCTGCTCTGCTTTCTGATCTCTTGATGAGGTCTGGGAGAGGATTAGGCAGTTTCCCAGAGCAGAAGACTATCAATGGCTGCTAGCCACAATGGCTACGCTTCTTGGAACATTGGGTGCATGTCAACTTGCAGAAGAGATTTTTGCATGAGGTTATGATAAATAGGGAGGGATGCAGGTGGCGCTGTGGGTTAAACCACAGAGCCTAGGGCTTGCCGATCAGAAGGTCGGAGGTTCGAATCCCCTAGCAGTTCAAAAGCACGTCAAAGTGCAAGTAGATAAATAGGAACCGCTCCGGCGGGAAGGTAAACGGCGTTTCTGTACGCTGCTCTGGTTCGCCAGAAGCGGCTTAGTCATGCTGGCCACATGACCCGGAAGCTGTACGCCGGCTCTTGGCCAATAAAGCGAGATGAGCGCCGCAACCCCATAGTCGGTCACGACTGGACCTAATGGTCAGGGGTTCCTTTACCTATGATAAATAACTTAACTTGGTGGCTCTCAAACTTTTTTCTCTGGGCCACACTTTTTGTAAAAAAATTTGCTCACGCCACACTGAATTTTCTTCTGATCCATTGGAAAACAAGAAGAAGCAACAACCAGCGGTCCTTGATTTATAATCTAGAGCACAACTACTTTATGATACGATTGTGGGACATCCAGAAAGTATAAAACAATGTAGCTACATTGCAACGCAGTGCTTTTTTCTTAAAAAAATGTTTAGAGTTACTCTCATTTTCCTACGCATATTGAAATACTGCCCCCCAATGAGGCCAAACTTAGATTCACAAAATGTTTAGGGGTATGTGTACCCCCTGCGTCCCGTCCCCCCCGAAAAAAAGCACTGGCAACATGAATCATTCCCAAAATAGAATTATGAACGAGCCTATTACACATGCACCTTAAGTATGTATACAAACTCAGTGAGAGGTGTGAGCTTGCTTTTGCCAAGCAAGCTCATAATAGGTCTAGGTAAAGGTAAAGGGACCCCTGACCATTAGGTCCAGTCATGACCGACTCTGGGGTTGCGGCGCTCATCTCGCTTTATTGGCTGAGAGCAGGCGTACAGCTTCCAGGTCATGTGGTCAGCATGACTAAGCCGCTTCTGGCGAACCAGAGCAGCGCATGGAAATGTCGTTTACCTTCCCGCCGGAGTGGTCCCTATTTATCTACTTGCACTTTGACGTGCTTTCGAACTGCTAGGTTGGCAGGAGCAGGGACCGAACAACGGGAGCTCACCCCGTCGCAGGGATTCGAACCGGCGACCTTCTGATCGGCAAGCCCTAGGCTCTGTGGTTTAACCCACAGCGCCACCCGCGTCTAATTTGAGACAAACTCATTTCCTCATCGAGACAAAGAACCGTTCTCTTTTCTGATCTTAATACTATACTGCACACTAAACGTTTAAATGTTTCTTTTATTGTCCTAATAATAATAATAATAATAATAATAATAATAATAATAAATTTTATTTATACCCCGCCCTTCCCAGCCGAAACAGGGCTCAGGGCAGCTAACACCAATAAAAATTACAATAAAATATAAAAGAAAGAAAAACCGTTAATTAAAAATACAGGTTAACTCTTCCTGCCACACTTGCTACCCTCCGCTGCCACACCAGTGTGACACGCCACACCCTTTGAAAAGCACGGCTTCAACCTATCAGCTAACTTTTGTATCTCTCTGGTGTTTGGACTGATATTCTCAGGTTGTGGACTTAACCGTCCAGGGATCGGAATAGAAGTTGTTTTGTGTTTTTTTGCCCTGCCCTTTTAGTGACATTTCAGTGATTTCTTTATAATGTTTCTGGGCCACTTCTGAGCTTGGCGTAATGCAAATATACAGTCACACACATATTGAACGTGCATAAATTTTGGGGGGGCTGCCTGTATTATGAGGGGGAGACTCTGGTTGAATCAGTCCTCTCCATCACACTTCTGCACCAAAAATACACTAAAAAAAAGCACGCAGAAATGAATCATAGAATCATAGAGTTGGAAGAGACCCCAAGGGCCATCCAGTCCAACCCCCTGCCAAGCAGGAAACACCATCAAAGCATTCTTGACAGATGGCTGTCAAGCCTCTGCTTAAAGACCTCCAAAGAAGGAGACTCCACCACACTCCTTGGCAGCAAATCCCACTGTCGAACAGCTCTTACTGTCAGGAAGTTCTTTCTAATGTTTAGGTGGAATCTTCTTTCTTGTAGTTTGAATCCATTGCTCCGTGTCCGCTTCTCAGGAGCAGCAGAAAACAACTTTTCTCCCTCTCTATATGATATCCTTTTATATATTTGAACATGGCTATCATATCACCCCTTAACCTTCTCTTCTCCAGGCTAAACATACCCAGCTCCCTAAGCCGTTCCTCATAAGGCATCGTTTCCAAGCCTTTGACCATTTTGGTTGCCCTCTTCTGGACACGTTCCAGCTTGTCAGTATCCTTCTTGAACTGTGGTGCCCAGAATTGGACACAGTATTCCAGGTGAGGTCTGACCAGAGCGGAATACAGTGGTACTATTACTTCCCTTTATCTAGATGCTATACTCCTATTGATGCAGCCCAGAATTGCATTGGCTTTTTTAGCTGCTGCATCACACTGTTGACTCATGTCAAGTTTATGGTCTACCAAGACCCCTAGATCCTTTTCACATGTACTGCTCTCAAGCCAGGTGTCACCCATCCTGTATTTGTGCCTTTCATTTTTTTTGCCCAAGTGTAGTACTTTACATTTCTCCCTGTCAAAATTCATCTTGTTTGCTTTGGCCCAGTTCTCTAATCTGTTAAGGTCATTTTGAAGTGTGATCCTGTCCTCTGGGGTATTAGCCACCCCTCCCAATTTGGTGTCATCTGCAAACTTGATCAGGATGCCCTCAAGCCCATCATCCAAGTCATTAATAAAGATGTTGAATAAGACTGGGCCCAAGACAGAACCCTGTGGCACCCCACTAGTCACTTCTCTCCAGGATGAAGGGGATCCATTAATGAACACCCTTTGGGTTTGGTCAGTCAGCCAGACAGAAATACATCTTGTTATACAGTTATTGATATGTATGTGTCTTCATTCTCGTGAAAAAAAATAATGTACGTCTTGGAAAGTTTTCTGTAGGACACTAGAAAGGAATGAGTCGCGCTACATGTTTTTAAAGGAAATACATTTTTATTACATTGTACATATAGATTTCAACACAGTGAACTATTTAAACAAGCAACCGAAAACACCCCAATACAAGCCATAACTGAGGGGGGGAATATTATTTATTATAATAATACCTGAAAGTTTGGAGAAAAAGAAAAAAAAGAAATTAAAGATGTTTTATTTTTTACACGAACCTAAATGCGGGGAAATTACTCGTTTTGATTTCAAACAGGCATGTAATGAAACGTTTGCAAATAACACAGACTTGGTAATCCAAGCGCACATTCAGACACTCGCACACATGTCCAAAAGCAAACAAATTCTACAGGAGATGGGATGTTTATGCAGGTGTGTGAAAATCAGATTTCTTGCATATTACATTCAGAGACAATCCCTTCCACTCCACAGACCCTAACGGGGTGCGAACAGAGGTGGAAAACCTGTGACTCTCTGGGACCCAGGTGGTGGGGCATGTGGTCTTGGGGGTGACAGGAATTGGGGGTCCTGGAAGACCCCGGGTTTCCCATTCATTCTGTAGATGCTAGGGATATGATCATTTGCCAAAAGGCATCTTACCTACGCAAGACAGCAATGTCTTACCTGTGCAAGACCAGGATGCGGAGAATTAAGCAAAGCAGCCGACCGGCTCCTTTTGAGTCTTGCCCGTTGCGTCACAACTTGCAAAAGACTTTCCTTAAACAGGCTCTTCCTCTTTAGCAGCTCAGCTCCAGGGCTGGGCGAAATCTGATGGGAGCCCCAACTTTTCCCCACCGCAAGAGCATCTCAGTGGTAGGAGAAGCTGCAGCCCTCAGACTTCTCCCTGCCCCTCGGCCCTCGAAAGAAGCAGAGGCATCCCACTCGGGAAATGGCGTCGCTGCTTCCAAACCACTCTTCACTTACCTGCAAAGTCCTCTTGGGAGTCCCAATTTGCAAACTGCTGGTTGAGGGTTAAACACACACACACACACACACACACACAAAGATGACCCTCTGGGTCCCTTCCAACTACGATTCTATGAAAAACCCATTTCTAGATGTGTAGATGCTAGCAGAGTCACTAGGTGAAGGCCCAAGCTACTAGTCCCTAAGAAACCATCTCGCTTTCTCAGAGGAGAACGCTACGTTTGAGGCTGTGAGGTGACATCTCTATCCCATCGTAAAGTCACCCGGCAGTGTGATCCCATCACAAAGGTTTTATTAGATATATATATATATATATTTACATACATAAATGTTTGGGGCAGGGGTTTGGGGGGCAGGAGTGTTTGTGCTCTAGGGCCAAGGCCGCCAGAAAGCCGGCGGAGGGGGCAGGATCCTCTTGGTCATTGAGGCGGCGTTGTCTCGGCTGTGTCTCTGTTGGTCCCCCAGTTGCCCCGCGCTGGAGCAAGCGGAGTCTGGGCTCCGCAAGGATTCGCTGAGGGCCTTCACGGGTGAGCAGAAGCCCTCGGGCGTCCGGGGAGGCGATTCCTCCAGCGAAGGGCTGGGAGAGAAGACGGCGAGGGTCCAGTCTTGGCTCTGGGGCTCCGGCTTGGAGGCCAGGTACAGGTGCAACGTGTCCAGCAGGTGGCTTTGGACGGACGGGTGGGTCTGCTGGATGAAGGCAGCCAGGCCCAGGAGACACTCCCGGAAGCCCATCATGTACCAGGTCTGGAGGGTCCCGTCTTCCGAGGGGTCGGCTCCTGGAGGGGCAGAATTGGCGAGCCAGGGAGAAGGCTGGTCACTCAAACCCTAGGGAGATGGGCCTCCACTGCCTCGCAGGGGGTCGGGCTCTGCAAGGCTGTGGTTCTAGATTCCATAGAACAGTGATTGCTAACCTTGACACTCCAGATGTTTTGGAACTACAACTCCCATCATCCCTAGCTAACAGGACCAGTGGTCAGGTATGATGGGAGTTGTAGTTCCAAAACATCTGGAGTGTCAAGGTTAGCCATCACTGCCATAGAACCAGGGGGTGCTCAGTGTGGGATGGAACGTAAGCAGTCAAGTCCAACACTTCCTGTTTCCCTAGAGTGGACGCAGACAGGGGGGTGTTACTCCAGCCAGGAGGACTTCCTGTCACACCTGGTCTGGAGCATCCTCCCCCTGTGTGTGACCAGGTAGATGGGCGTGGCCCTGGGAGACCCCGTTAATGTATTTTAATATTTGCTGGAAGCCACCCAGAGTGGCTGGGGGGGGGCAGCCAGATGGGCGGGGTACAAATAATAAATTATTATTATTATTATTATTATTATTATTATTATTATTATTATTATCATCATTATTATTATAAAAGGGCCAGACATGCAGCCACCTTCCTCTTGTGCTGCTCACTTCTGATACTGGTGTATTTTGCTGTCTGCTGGCTCTCGGCCAGCAGCACACGGGCTCATTCCCATATGGGATGAACTCAAACTCTCTTCTGTAACCCCAAGCTAAAGCCTGCCTTCAGGGAACCTACTGTGAACTGAATGTGAGTAAGCTTCTTGTCGTTACTTTTCAAAGAAGGCTCTTGCGCCTTTATTCTTTTCGAGAGGGAATAAAAGGGAAATTTGCCAGGAACAAAGCCAATCTGGACAAAGCCAGATTGGACTGCTTAAGTAAAGAGATTCAAACGAATCGACCAACTAGCTTCCTGCTATATACTGGGGATTGTACTCTACCGACTCACTAGCGTGAGTGAGGAAGGATAATATTGAACCAATATATCCTCTCCTACTATCCAAACACTCAGAAGGTGGGTGCAGCCCTCTGGGCCTCCCCCACCTAGCCCTCGGGACTCTTAAGCTCCTCCCTCTCCCCAGGCCACACCCATCTCCGTCCCTCCTTGAGCATCCTTGTGTGGATGGAGGATGGGTGTAGAAATTTCTGGCTTTGGCAAGGTGAGGATGGGGACTCCCCATGAATTGAAGAACAGGGAGCAAAGCATTTGAGCAACTCACAAACACTCTCACCGACCTGGCCTACCCAGGTCTTTCTAATATAGGTCTACATACATGCCCCCCACCACCACCACCCACCATACAGGTCATTTGTACCCTGGGGTTTAGCTGAGTTCATCTCCCGCAGGTATCCTACAGCAATCTCCAAGATCTCCGCTTTCTCCACCTTGGGGTTCTTCAGAGTCTGTAAAGAAAGAGGCCCGAGAAGAAGGTGGCTGAAGGGGAAACTTTTGCAGGGAATAGGCAGGGGCTGAGGGACGCGGGTGGCGCTGTGGTCTAAACCACTGAGCCTAGGGCTTGTCGATCAGAAGGTCAGGGGTTCTAATCCCCGCAATGGGGTGAGCTCCTGTTCATAGCTGTCAACCCTCCCTTTTTTTGCGGGAAACTCCCTTATTCCAATGCTGTTTCCCGCTGCTATCCCGGATTGTTGATATCCCTTAAATTTCCCGGATTTCCAAGGAAGCAGCTCCTCTCCCTCCCTCCTGGCCAGGGAGGCTCCTCAGCTGCGTTGCTGGGCTGCCAATAAGGAGTCTGAGACCGACTGGGGGCGGAGCTTGCATGCCTTGTGCAGCCAGACCCTCACGCCCAACCAGACAGACAGCCTGCCTTCCTTCTACGCGCTCGCTCTTTCGCTCACCTGTTCGCGCGCAGCCTCTGGAGCGCAGGGTGGCAAGGCTACTTGGTGCCATTGCACCGCCCTCGCGGCATCCCTTATTTTCAAATCCGAAAGTTTGAAAAAAATCCCTTATTTTCAAATCCGAAAGTTGACAGCTATGCTCCTGTTGCTCGGTCCCAGCTCCTGCCCACCTAGCAGTTCGAAAGCACGTCAAAGTGCAAGTAGATAAATAGGTACCGCTCCGGCGGGAAGGTAAACGGCGTTTCCGTGCACTGCTCTGGTTCGCCAAAAGTGGCTTAGTCATGCTGGCCACATGACCCGGAAGCTGTCTGCGGACAAACGCCCGCCCCCTCAGCCTATAGAGCGAGATGAGCACTGCAACCCCAGAGTCATCCCGACTGGACCTAATGGTCAGGGGTACCTTTACCTTTTAGGCAGTGGCTGAGGGGCAGAGCAACGGATCGGCATGCTGACAGTCCCAGGTCCAGCCATCGGCAGGTCTAGGTAGGGCTGGGACTGCAAAGGACACCTGCCACGTGCAGATCCCTCTAGCCACGCTGCCCTCCACTGCCCCGGGTCTACTGCTGCTAACCAACCCCGGGGATTTTGCAAATCACTGCGCAGTGCCAACTTACTCTTGGGGAACATGGACAGGATAGACAAGACAGGAATAACCATAGAGAATACCTGATCAAGTCTCCGGGGCCACCTATTTCTCTGCCAATTCCTTTTAGAGCAGAGTTGTGTAGAGCAATAGCTCCACCTGCTGGCAGTTGAAGAAATAAATGCACAAATCCACTTCAATGCACTTTAAGGGGGTTCAATTAACGCTAAGGCCTCACAGGAAAATCGGAATGCCTATAAAGATAACGTTGACCCATGGGTCTGATAGTATCCCAAACGGCAGCTGTTATGTTCTCAGGGAGAAGTCCTAACTAGGACTTGCAGGGAATGGGGAGTGGGGGGGGCTGTGGGGAGCAGGGGGGCAGGCTGGCTACAGGGGGCACCTCCTCACTGACCTGGCTATGGGTCCTCTGCAGAAGCAACAGGCGCAGTTCCTCCAGGCTCCTGTTGATGCGGTCACGGCGACGCTTTTCCGCCAGGGGCTTCAGCATCTGAATAGACAAACAATTGGGGGGGTTGGCCCCTGGGTGGGGTGGGCAGCTGCTTTGATAGATAGACACTGATACACTCCATTGCAGAGCAGGATCCTCCCTTTCCCCTGAACAGGTTTTGCTAAGAACTTTCTTAGATCTCCAAATGTACCCATCAAGCACCCCACTAAAAAAAGAAAAAGTTTTATTGGGGCGGGGGGCAGTGAAGACGATACAAAACTGAACGGGGCCAATGGTCACCTTGTTCCTTGCCAGCCCCATCTCTCCCCCCCCCCCCCGGCCACCTTTCCCATTTTGGATGCTACAAACCCCTCCCCCCCCCCTCTATTCCACTCCTTATCCCACCAGGCAGACAAAGCCAGGGCCGGATTTAGTTTTGATGAGGCCCTAAGCTACTGAAGGTAACGGGGCCCTTTCTATGTCCAGTTGTCCTTTGTCAACAACAAATTGTCGCTGTTTTTTGTGTGTTGAATATATGCTTTATGGACCTCATAGGTATCTCAAGCCTTTTGCCCATGTTGCCATGCAACCAGTCCATGCAGAATGTAGGCACCCTATATATAGAAAGGAGCAAACCAGGGATATTTTAGGGAGCAGGCTAGCAGGCGGGGCCCATTCCTTATATCATAGGAGCCTACACAACACAAAACACTGTTGCTTTATATAGGTTTTATTTGTTTTTTATCTTATATTTTGGAAATGTAAATCCAGTTTTTTTCCCTTTGTTTTTTTTTTTTTGCCCCCCCCCCCCGAGAATGGGGCCCTAAGCTATAGCTTGTTTAGCTTATATGTAAATCAGGCACTGGATGGAGCGAGTCCCCCCCAGGTCTGCTACTCCGCTCAGGGACGGCAGTAGGTAGCGCTTTCGCTGCCCCCTAGAGGCAGCGAGGCAAATAGCTGTTGGGGGGCGCTTTGTTTTTCTGGTATGAATGGCGCTTCATTCATAAAAAATGGAACCAAACCCTGTAACCTCGACATTAGCACCGGGCTGCGATCCCAGGCCTGCTTTCTTGACAAGGTTTCTGTCAAAATCCACAGAGCTCTGTTGTTCTTCGCGCCTGCTAAAAGCCTTTGGGTTTAAGCAAGCCTACCCGGTTAGGTAGAATTTCGTCGTGCCTGTTTCCATCTGTTGTTGTGTTGTTTTTTTAGTTTATCGCCGATTTAAAATTGTTGAATGTTTTAAATAGTTGTTCTCGCCCATAATTGTATTGTTTTATTCCACTTTGAGGTGGGTTTGTTTGTTTGTTTTTGCCTGTTTGTTTTTCAATGAGGTGTATAAATTTTATGAAATGAAATCGGAGCATTAATGTGAAATCCGTTGTTTTTTACCTAATGGGGGGGGGGGTCTAAAACGCATCTGCGGCTTCCTTGATATCCTGCCCATCACAGCTGCCTCCTCCCCAGGTCAGGCATCTTTTGCAAAAACCACTAGATAAGGAACACACTTTCTCCTTCAGCTGAGCCCTCCCCGCTCCTACTTGAAAACCGCCCCCTCCCCAAATGCCCAGGAAGCAATTCCAATAAAGCCCCCTCCCTCCCGCCCCCCTGGTAAAATGGGAGGGGCCTGGAGCAGCCAGGAGCCGTTTCTGCCTGGAAGAATTTGCGACTTCTTTGCTTGTTGCAAAATCGTTTTCCTCGCCCCCCCCCTTCAATTCTCCCTTAATCCAACCAGCCCCAAACTCCACACACACACACCCTTCCCTTTAACCAAATCAAAAACCCGCCAGGCCTTTTTAGAGACAGCGTTAGGAAAAGTTTACCATATTGCGTGTGAAATTATTTCGCCCAGTTAAAATAAAACAAAAGAGCATCATCATCATTATCATCATCATCATTTTGCAGGTCCTTCCCAGAATTCTGCAACTCCTTTTGGCACAACCACCGAAAAGGCAAAAATACACACACACCCTCCTCCAATATATACACACGTTACTTTGTTTCAGAGCATCACTTGTTGCTGTTGCTGTTTGTTAATTATTGCGATGATCGTCTGTGATAATGGTGCGCCTGTATGTTTTCCGGAGCTAATACCAGCACTTTCACCGCTGACTCAGCGCCCTGGCACAAGATACAAGCTTCTGAGGGTTGCAGCGAAAGTTAGTCCTACTCAAGAGTATACCCATTAGAAATTAAGAGCACGGCGAGCTTAGCTCCACTCGTTTCAGTGGGTCTACTCTCAGGTAAGGATAAGTGTGTGTGTATAGTATTGTGACGCACGAATCCCTGCAAAACTGATACAGTATAATCATTCATTCATTTTATTCGCCCCCCCCCCCGCCCCAGGAGATGCCAGCAACAAAACAACAGAAACAAATTCAAAACAAAGCAAAATAAAAAAAATAAAAATATTCCTTCCAGTAGCACCTTAGAGACCAACTAAGTTTGTTCTTGGTATGAGCTTTTGTGTGCATGCACACTTCTTCAGATACACTGAAACAGAAGTCACCAGACCCTTAGATATAGTGAGAGGGTGGGAGGGGTATTACTCAAAACATTTAAAGACAAACATTTAAAGACAATCAAATCTCACAGCTAAATAAATTCATGGTTGCCAAGATCAAAACCTCAGCCAAGTGCCTGGATGGAGAGGGATTTATTTATTTTTAATTCTCCCCAAAAACTCCACGATGCGGAGACAGGCGCCCATCGCTTTCCAGGGGAGGGCAGAGGGCGAGTTCTTCCTTCGGGGTGGGGGGGTGGGGTAGCCAAGGCGCAAGGCGGTGCCCTCCAGAAAGTGTGGGGCTCCACGGCTCCCATCATCACCCCCCGATCCCGAATGCCGTCCCCTCTCCTTCCCTGATCTGCACGCAGCAGTTGCGCAAGAGATGCGCCCCCAGCAGGTTGCAGCGAGGGCGCGCCATCTCCGCACACCTCCCTCCCGAAAAGACCACACAGAGCAAGCCAGCGGCGTACATCTGTGGCTAAGGAGCCGGTCCTCTCTTTCCTGGGTGGGGAAGATCTGCTTCCCCCACCCCACCCCACCCCCGGGTAATTCCCGCAGTGTGGCCAATGGTCAGGGCTGGTGGGAGCCGGCGGGGTGCAGCAGCAGCGCGTGGCGAGCCCGGATGGCGGTGTGTAGGACGAGGACCCGGGTTCAAATCCTCCCACTTAGCCACCGAGTGACCCTGGATGTCGGTGACACCCGGTCAGCCCAACCTACCTCGCAGGGTTGTTGTAGGGACAAAATGGAGAGGACCACATTGAGCTCTTGAAGGATAGATAGATAGATAGATAGATAGATAGATCCACTTTCTCTGGATCACTCCTCCATACACACCCACCCTCTTAGCTGTCTACGCTGAGCCCCCCCCCAAGCCCCTGCCCCCCACTTTCCTTCGCAAGGGGATGCAGCCCATATACTGTACCTTTCTCACCCCTCCTGGCTCAGAGCTCTCCGTAGTCACCATCGCCTCCGGGCTCTCTCCTGGCAAGCCTGCCTTTCCCGCCGGGGACGATGGTCAAAGTGAGCCAGCCCCTTGCGACCCCCGCCCACCTTTCCCTCCGCCTTCTCCTTTAATGACCCGTCAGGCGCAGCCCACATCTGGGGGCGCGGGGGAGTGAATTTGGCTCTGTCCCTTTCAGCGCGCGCGCCCGCGCGCGCGCACACACACACACACACACACACACACACACACACACACACACCATGGGTGTGAAATTGGGGGGGGGAATGTTAAAACTTTCACAAGTAGTCAATACCTCCTTCCCCAAAGTACTGGAATGATCGTCATCAGATTGCTTGGCTTGGCTCAGAGTGGGTTGCAATAAAATGCATGTCATCTTTTTTAAAAAAAAATATATTAAATTATACTTTTCAAGTTGACACACTTCACTAATTTTACAATCATTTTGACATTTCAAAACTTGACTTCCTTCCCCCTCTTTCTACGGTTCCTTAAATTTATTGTTGATATATTCTGCATATCCAAATTAACTCAATTCGCTCATTTGTTCATCTTCTTTAAATATATACTCCTATGAAACTGCAGGTTATTACAATAATCCTGCCCCTGTTTTAATCTGCTTAAATGCATGTCATCTTTGATTATCTACGCGCCCCCCCCCCGCCCCGATTTTCAGTTACGGATGGTGATGGGTTTGGGGGATTCATTTTAAGCAAAACCAAGGTGAAGAAAAGAAACCAGAGTCTCTGTGGTCCGAGCTTTCTTGCTCGGTCGTTTCTGGTGTATCTAGAGAGTTAATACTGAAAGTTTTGGCCTTTTGATTAAGCCACAGGAGCGAGTTCCAATTCTCAAAAATAAGGATTTGGCTTCGGGAATGTTGTCCAGATCTGTGAGCTTTTTTGATTCAGATCCAAAGCAGTTTGATGGTTGTCATGGCAGTGTAATGGAAAGGGCTTAGATTCTGAAATGAAAAAGCAGGTGGTTTTGTGTGTCATGCATGTGTGAAATGATTCGTTGCCAATGTGCTGCCTCCCCACCCAGTCCCCATGCCTTTAAATACCTGCATCGCAGGGGGTTGGACTAGATGACCCTTGGGGTCCCTTTCAATTCTACAATTATATGATTCTTTTTTAAAAACCACCCAGTTTTCCCCTTTATGGCGTCTCTTTATGGCGTCTCTTCTATGCTTTGGGTGGGGGGGGGCAGGGAGAGGATCCTGCCAGTCGATTCCCCCTGTTGGGAAGCTGCAAGCTGATAAAAGGCCCCTGAAGAAGAAGAAGGCCTCATATTCCAAGAAAACAGCCAGGCGGAATCAGAGCCAAGGCTCACCTGCCCGCACTGCTGTTTGAAGCATAGAATCGTAGAATTGTCAAGTTGGAAGGGACCCGAGGGTCATCTAGTCCAACCCCCTGCAATGCAGGAATCTCAGCTAAAGCATCCATGACAGATGGCCATCCGACCTCTGCTTAAAAACCTCCAAGGAAGGAGAGATCATAAAAGGAGACCGCCGCGGTCATGTAGATAGTCTCTGAGCACGCGCGGAGTGCTTCCTCCTCATCCGTGTCTCTGGGCGCACACAGAGTGCTTTCACCTCATCACTAAACAAGCACAAGGCCTTCCTGCGACCCATCTGGGTTTGGGGGAAAGGGGCGTTTGACTAGAGTGGGGATGATGAGGGTGGAGGACGTTTGAGTCCCGGCACCTCTTATTATACCCCATCACCTCCTGGCAAATAGAAGGGGAAGAAATGGAGGCAGTGAGAGATTTCACTTTCTTGGGTTCCATTATCACTTCAGATGGTGACAGCAGTCACGAAATTAAAAGAGGCCTGCTTCTTGGGAGAAAAGCAATGACAAACCTAGACAGCATCTTAAAAAGCAAAGACATCACCTTGCCGACAAAGGCCCATATAGTTAAAGCTATGGTTTTCCCAGTAGTGATGTACGGAAGTGAGAGCTGGACCATAAAGAAGGCTGATCGCTGAAGAATTGATGCTTTTGAATTATGGTGCTGGAGGAGACTCTTGAGAGTCCCATGGACTGCAAGAAGATCAAACCTATCCATTCTTAAAGAAATCAGCCCTGAGTGCTCACTGGAAGGACAGATCCTGAAGCTGAGGCTCCAGTACTTTGGCCACCTCATGAGAAGAGAAGACTCCCTAGAAAAGACCCTGATGTTGGGAAAGGTCGAGGGCACAAGGAGAAGGGGACGACAGAGGATGAGATGGTTGGACAGGGTTCTCGAAGCTACTAACATGAGTTTGGCCAAACTGCGAGAGACAGTGAAGGATAGGCGTGCCTGGCGTGCTCTGGTCCATGGGGTCACGAAGAGTCGGACACGACTGAACAACAACAACAACCTCTTATTAAGCCCATTAATTAAGCAGGAGTGGGAAATGTTAACCGAGACTAGGGAATGTGGTGGTTGGGGGGTGAGCTAGGGGAAAATAGGACCAACGCCAGCTGTGGGGGAAAGTCATTACCCCCCCTCCATGCCCGCCACCCCACACATCAGGAACTGTGAAAGTCTGCCAAATGGGGACCAGTAAAAATAGGCCCTGAAATTTGGTGTGAAAGCAGAGAGACGCAGGAGGGCTCAAAAAGCGGCAAAAGGGGTTTATTTTTCAAGAGAAGGAAAACAGACAACCCCCTGATATGTTGGAAGGAAGAAATACCTATGTCTGTTAGACTACACTGTCCAAAGCGCTTAGCACCCACTCCAACACACTTCACAACAACCCTGTGAGGTAGGCAGCTCCGTGTGTTTGTGTATGAGAGGGCGCTAATGAATTCTGGATGTTCACCTGTGATTCCTGCATTGCAGGGGTTGGGCTAGATGACTCTGCGGGGTCCTTTCCAGCTCAACAATTCTACCTTTTGGAAATGAAGGGGTGGGAGGAAGGGGTGTGCACAATTAAGGGAAATTTGTGTGTGTTGGGAACTAGGCCGGATTTAGGTTTGATGAGGCCCTAAGCTCCTGAAGGTAACGGGGCCCTTTCTATGTCCAGCTGTCCTTTGTCAACAACAAATTGTGGCTGTTTTTGGTGTTGAATATATGCTATATGGTAATTTATGGACCTCATAGTTATCTCAAGCCATTTGCACATAACAAAATATGTATTTTAACAAAGTAATTGTTGAGAGGTCCATGGAGAATGCAAAGTCCATGCAGAATATAGGCACCCTATATATAGAAAGGAGCAAACCAGTGATATTTTAGGGAGCAGGCTAGCAGGCAGGCCCCATTACTTGCATCATACCGTAGGTGCCTACTGTAACAACACAAAACACTGTTGCTGTATGCAGGTTTTATTTTATTTGTTTTTTATCTTATATTTTGGAAATGTACATCCTGTTTTTTCTTTCTTTTATTTTTTTGGAGGCCCCCAAGAGAGTGGGGCCCCAAGCTATAGCTTGTTTAACTTATACGTAAATCCGGAAGGGGGAATATATAGGTACGATTTCCCTCCTCCACTTGCAAGATCCTTTTCATTCAGGACAGAAGCAAGAACGAGGATGCCTGCCTTCAATTTTTTATTTTTTTTTAAATAATTTTTATTGGTTTTACAATTTTATAAGCACATTACATCTCGATCAGGTTTTCCTTGCCTCCCCTCTCTCACCATGAGAGGCTTAAATCTTCCCCCCCTCTCACAGAGGTATACACATTCTTCATGCCCCTGACCTTAATAATATTATGCCTTAACTTTGCTTAGGCCTGGCCCAATTGGCTTCCCTTCGATTTTAGCATTTTAAGTTCCTGACAAATTCCTTAGCAATTCTTCCCAGCCCCCTGAAAGCCCCGTAGAGAGAAACGGCTGCAGCAGGGGCTGCGGTGAATTACTGCCCCACCTGGGCTTTCATAATGAGTTTATAGCTGGCTGGCTGGAGAGGAAGGAATCGGAATTCTTCGCACCTCCCAGGCTGAAACGTCCCAGGGTCCCATTTGGGCCCCTGGTTTATGGGTTTGAGCAGCAAAGCTCACATCTCCGGAGCAAACTCCCAGAAACACTAGGGACCACCCCCTGCTCTCCTTAGGGGGCGGAAGTGTGTTTATTTATTTATTGGACTTCTGTCTCAGTGTATCTGAAGAAGTGTGCATGCACACGAAAGCTCATACCAAGAACTGGAAGGAATTTTTTAATTTTTAATTTTATTTATTTATTGTACTACTTATTGCAATCACGTCCCACCTTCTTCTCCCAAGCCTCACGTGGTTATTCCTCTCCCCCTCCTCATTTAACCCCCACGCAACAACAACCCTGCGAGGTAGGTTAGGCTGAGAGACAGTGGCGAAGCTCCATGGGCGAGATGAGATGGTGGTTTTAAAAAAAACACACACACAAAAAAACCCGGCGCTTTAACCAACTATATCCCACTGCTAAAAAGATGAGGCGTTGGGCCTGGATGGTGCGAGCTGTTTTTATTTTACTTTTAATGATTGCCTCGGGTGCAACTTCCACACCCTCTTTCATTTTCCTTCCCTTTTGGAATCTGAGGAACTCTGCACTTTCAACCTATTAGTGTTAGTATCAATATCTTTTCCCGTTCTACCCCGCCTCCCACCCAATTCTGCAAGTGAATTGCAAGGCGCCTCTTGCAAATGGAAGAGGAAGACAGCGACCGAGAGGAGCGGCTACTAAAACGATACGAAGAGCAAGGCCTCCTAAGGAAGCATTGGTGGTTCAGTGGTAGAATTCTCGCCTGCCACGCGGGAGGCCCGGGTTCGATTCCCGGCCAATGCAACCTCACTTTTTCTTTTTTTCACCTTTTTCTTTTTTTTTGCTGACTTGAACGGAGAATAAATATAAATTATCTCAAACAGACAGTTTTAAAAAGATTTTTTTTAACTTAATCGCCTTACTTCTGCAAACAAGCACAAAGAGAATGGCCGGATTAATAAAGTTAATAAAAAAAAGAAATTAAAAAGCATGCGAGGCGGGGGAGAAACATGAGGTGTGGTGAGGACTGGGGAGAAGTATCTTTTTGGACCCATTAAACGTGAGGAAAACAAAACATGCGTTGCATTGGCCGGGAATCGAACCCGGGCCTCCCGCGTGGCAGGCGAGAATTCTACCACTGAACCACCAATGCGCCTTTGGGAACAGCTGGATGGGTCCTTTGATGGAGGAAAATTCCCAGCGTTTGGCGGTGATGCTGCACAAATATGCTCTAAAAAGCAAGCAGGTTCCCTCCTTCCTGAGATGGGGTTTTATTTATTTATTAATTTACCTGTCTTTACAGAGGGATGTTTCGGAGGGTCGCAAATGAGGCGCTTACGAATAATAAGCTATAATCAAAATCAGACCTAATCGAAGTCAGACCCATTGAAACAAATGGGTTTAAAGCAATTTAAGTCCTTCCTTTTAATGGTCCCAACTCTGAGCTGGGTCTCATCCTACGTCTCCCATCGGAACTGGGTTTTATTAAACAGCGCGGTTTCCAACGTTAAAAATACAAAAAAAGGAAAACACAAAATACATAATTTTTAAACAGCGAGAACGAAACAAACCAACAACTCAGACACATTTAAAAGACCACGGAGGCATTTTTTACGCCGAACGTCACCACTGATATTGCGAGTATTGTAATATTCTATCTATGATGTAAAAAAACCAAACAACTAAATCCGATTCTTAACACAATATACGCGCGTGGGTTGCTGCTGATGGGAGAAGGACAGCGTGCCTCTGAGCGTGTGCAGAGTACACCACACATGTGCTCCACGTGTATGTTCGATTCTTTTGTTTCTCGGAATGCCTTCCACCCTCTCTCTCACCCCCTCCCCCTGTTTATGACACCCCCCAGTGGGAGATTTTTGGCAGGCGCCCGGAGGTGTGACGGCTCGTGTGGCCTCCAGGCCCATCAAAGAGCAGTCGAAGCCCAGGAGGTCATTGACACCTTGGCGTGTGGAAGAGTTTCCCAGGCCGCCGCCCCCCACTCACCCCCCCCCCCACAATCCGGAAGGAAAAGTGGAGAAAATCTCTCTGCGCTCGGATAAGCGTGGAGCAAGCTCAGTGCCTGGCGCTGGAGACACGTGCTGGAGGCTGGCTGGATGCAAGGCGAGAGTGCCTTTGAGGGTGTGCAGAGAGCCTCCAACTTCCCCCAGCTCATCTGAGGTCGGCTTTTTTCAGTACGGGGTGTGGAAGAGCATGAGTTCCAGGCCCGGCCCATGAGTTTTTATTTCGGGAACCAACAGCTTGCGGAGGAGGGAATAATATGAAAATTGTATATAAAGACAGATGCACAAATTGCGCACGGCAGATGCATTGGTGGTTCAGTGGTAGAATTCTCGCCTGCCACGC
Source organism: Darevskia mixta (assembly GCA_034641385.1). NCBI lineage: Eukaryota > Metazoa > Chordata > Lepidosauria > Squamata > Lacertidae > Darevskia > Darevskia mixta. The sequence continues at coordinate 892,799 of JAWWNH010000044.1, read as the reverse complement.
GGGAGGCCCGGGTTCGATTCCCGGCCAATGCAACAGTGTTTTTGTTTTGATTTATTTATATGCTCTCTTCATCTGCATTTATTGGTTTATTACAACATTCACACATCCAGATGCTGCCCGATTCAATGCCTGAAAGTTTAAGTGAAGACAACTCTCTGGGTTTATATTCACCTAACTACTAACTCATAGTAGACCCACTGAAATTAACGCACCTAACTTACCCCCGTCTATTCATTTCGACGGGTCTAATATGACTGACACCTATATCGGGTTGCCGGGAAAAGCCCATTTTGCAGATACAGATGTTTCTGTGCGTGCAAACAACGCGATCTTCTTCTTTTTAAATTAAAAACTGCTTTTAGTACGGCCTCCGCCGCATCCACATTTTGGAAGATTCAATACCCCGTGACCCGATCCGATGGATCGGATTAGGTGCACAGCCGCTGTGTGGGGTGGGGGCGAGAGGGACACCTTTTGCAAAAACCAGAAGAGTGGTTTCTCTTTTGAAAAGATCCCTTTAGTCCAGGCACCCCCAAACTCGGCCCTCCAGATGTTTTGGGACTACAACTCCCATCATCCCTAGCTAACAGGACCAGTGGTCAGGGATGATGGGAATTGTAGTCCCGAAACAGCTGGAGGGCTGAGTTTGGGGGTGCCTGCTTTAATCCAGGCATCCCCAAACTCAGCCCTCCAGATGTTTTGGGACTACAACTCCCATCATCCCTAGCTAACAGGACCAGTGGTCAGGGATGATGGGAATTGTAGTCCCAAAACATCTGGTGGGCCGAGTTTGGGGATGCCTGGTGTAGCCTTTGTGCCTAGTAGCCGTTGATAGCCCTCTCCTCCATGAATTTTCCTGGTCCTCTTTTAAAGCTTTTAAAGGTGTTTTGGGACTACAACTCGCATCATCCCAAGCTAACAGGACCAGTGGTCAGGGATGATGGGAATTGTCCCGAAACAGCTGGAGAGCCGAGTTTGGGGGGGGGGTGCCTGTTTTAATCCATAGAAAGAGAAATCTCTAAATCGTGGGGGGGGGGGGACACACATATCCTCCAAGTACTCCAGAGCCCCGCCCTCCACCTCCATCCAGCTGCGGGCGAGGGTTGTTAATTAGGGAAGGGGGGGAGCAAGGCTGGTGTTGTCCTTCCGTCTCTCCGCCCCCGCCCCCCGCAGCTGCCTTCTGTCGTGCCCTCGCCCCCTCCCCTCCCGCTTTACGAGGCTTTACGAGCCTGGGAAAGTCTTCCACACGCCGAGGTGTCAATTGCCTCCCACGCCCCGCCTGCCCTTTGATCCGCCTCCCTAGCGCCACTTGTGGATCCCCGCCCCCCGCAGAGGTGTCAAATGGCACTTCTCGCCAAACCGGCGGCCCACGAGCCTTCGCACCTCCGGGCACCTGCCGGAGACCCCCGAGGCGCAGCGGGCGGAGAGAGAGAGAGATCTGCATAGTTAAACCCGCAGGGTGTCTATCTGCCCCTCCTCCTAACTGGCGAGCGTTTGTTAGATGCAGGTGCCAAAGATCCCAGCTCTAAGCGCTTTGAGTTCATCGTGTGTCAAAACTGAAAAGAAGCGCAAGCGGTAGATAAGCGCTTTGAATAATTGCAACCCCGCGCACCCAACAAAGGCGGTTGAAAAAGGAAAAAGGAAAAAAGGCGTTGCACCGGCAATAAAATGGTTAAGAGTCAATCCTGACTTGCGCTACTGCTGCAAGAATCTCAAGGGGGGAAATCCAGATGTTATGCGCAGCATTGGTGGTTCAGTGGTAGAATTCTCGCCTGCCACGCGGGAGGCCCGGGTTCGATTCCCGGCCAATGCAACTTGACTTTTTGGTTTAATTTTCTCTCTCCTTGTATAAGAATGGTTGACCTTTTTGGTTTGGGGGCCACTTCAAATGAACACCCGAATTTCCTTCTGGCCTTCTCACCATCCACGTAACCTAAAGGAGCTTTCAAATATGGGAGCAGCATGGGAAGTATCCAGCCTCAACTCCTAAACCCTGTACACACCCAGAAGTGGCTCCCATTGGATTCAATGGGCCTTTTCCCAAATAGGATGACAGCCAATATCGCTCAGGTTTTCACTGACAAAATAATTCAGAGGAGAGTGAGGAAGGGGGAGATTTGGGAGGGAACTGGAAGCCGGGTGTCAGATCCAGACATCCCAAGTGCAGGCAAGATTTGAGGCACCGCCTGGGCGTTCGTTCTTCAAGATTGTGCAAGATTCGTGTGCGTGGCGCAGTTATGTTTTTCTGCAAAAAGCTTTTCCTCGATTGGATTCAAGGTTTAGGGAGGGGTGCATTCCCCCCGATCTCCGTTGCCCCGCCCCGTTTTAAGCAGGAATGCTGCAATATATTGCCACGTCGCGTGTTCCTAAGCATTCACCGCCTCGCCTCTTCTCTTTTATTCCGTGGGAACAAGATCTAGCTTCAAAGGCCGGGCTATTCATAGTCACACCTTTTTCGGGGGTGGCGGGTGGGAGTGGGGAGTTTCACAGCTCCGAAAGCCAAAGAGCGCCACCCCCCACCCCATTTGACGTGGCTCAGCAAATGGGGACATTGGGGGCACCTGCAGCGCGCCGAGGACCACCGAGGGGGCGCTGTGATTTCCTCCCACCCTGGAGGGTGGCGGGGATTAGGAACTCTGGAGAGCTGCTGTGTCTAGAATAACCTAGAATCATAGAATTGTAGAGATGGAAGGGACCGCGAGGGCAATATTCTAATCTAGTCCAACCCTGTGCGACGCTGGAATCTTTTGCCCAAGGTGGGGCTCGAACCGACGACCCTAATATTAAAAGTCTCACGCACTACCAACTTGCCGCCGCCCCCCGCAAACTAACTTGGTCGTTAGAAGGCAGAGGGCCAAGGCCTTTGCTCAATAATTGCAAACAAAATTGCTGTGCCATGTATTTTTTCACTTGATGGGGAAAACTAGGGCCACCCCACCACGTTTGGGGGAGACGTCCTGGAACGTTGTATGCCTGCTGACCAATATTCGCTTTGATTTGCAAAGGGTTACTAATATGAGGGATGCTATTATGGGTGCTTTTTCTGCATGTGCTGTAGATTAGAGGACAGGGGGGGGGCAGATGGGGCTCATCCACCTGGGAAGGTAAGCCCACCTAGGAGAAGGAAAACTGCTCCTAAACCTCTGTTGCCTTGTGGGATATTTTCAGGAGAAGAAAATGCTAAGGAGTAAACTCTACACAAATCAGGAATGGAGTCCCTAAGGCAGTTGGACGGCACCTTGCAGGCTTCTTGCTGGCAACTCCTGCAGCCAAGCTGGTGTCAAACGTCTTGCTCTGCTTTCCTTTGGACCACGTCAGCCAGGCCGAGAGGGGGGTCTTGTCATCTGGGTAACCCAGGACCTTCAGACACACTGCCCAGGCTTGTGCCCTGGGGTGCTGCTAAAACAGCGATTTGACTTCACCCCTGGGATACACCCCATTGTCTCTCGAGACAAATAGATGCCTACATATTATGTGTCACACTTTGCAAAGTGTAAAAGGGCAGGTCTCTGCCCTGAGGACCTTACAAATTGAAATCCGGTGTGTATAGGAGCAAGGAAAAAACTAGGGAACGGAATAAATTTATTTACACATACTGCATTTAGGTTACAGTAGGTAGCCGCGTTGGTCTGACACAGTTGAAATAAATAAAAAAATTAAAAAGAAGTGTGCATGCACATGAAAGCTTATACCCAGAACAAACTTAGTTGGTCTCTGAGGTGCTACTGGACAATGTTTTCAATTTTTTAATTTATATTTAGGTTAAGTTACAGAACAATAAGGAGAGGGAGCTGGGGGTTAAGGAAGTGCCCCCTTCAAATGGCCTGCTGTGAGGTCCTGTGCCCCCAACCCCTGTCACTCAGCACCCTCTAAGGCTCACCTTTGCCTCTAGATTGGTAACTTCAGTGCACGCCTGAATTCAGGGGCAGAAACACTTCTGCATACCAGTGTCTGGAAGGCAGAGGTGGGCGGAGTGCTCTTATGCTCGGATCCTGCTTACAAGATTCCCACAGGTTCCACAGCGAGAAGAGGCCAGGTGGGCCTGCTTTGGCCTGTTCCAGTGGGCTCATTTTATGGTCTTATGTAGATGCCATACATTAAAAGCAGACACACCCCAAGAATCCTGGGAACTGTAGTTTACCCCATCACAGAACTACAACTCCCAGCACCCGTTAACAAGCTACAGTTCCCAGGGTTCTTTGAGGGATGGTCATGTCCTTTAAATGTACAGCAGGTAACACAGACTCAGGCAAGGGGGCACTCCCAGCCCCTCACAGAGATTGAGCCTGGGAGATTATTTTTGCCCGCAAAGCATTAACCCTTTGCTAAAAAGCTAGGCTGCGTTGGCCGGGAATCGAACCCGGGTCAACTGCTTGGAAGGCAGCTATGCTCACCACTATACCACCAACGCTGGCGACAGAGGCTGCCTCCAGCATCACCTTGGCTGGGAACATCTCCAGAAACATCTGGCACTCCCTATAGCGTCAGAGGAAGATTTCTGGCCTGATCTAGCAAGGCTGCTCTTAGCTTCTCGGAAAACTGGCTCTGCAGTACTGTGCCATGGTTTCTGAAATGCTGAAACTGGTAGGTGTGGGACAGGGCGGCCCACCTGTGAGGCAAGCTGAGACAACCGCCTCGAGCGGCAGGATCCCCAGGGGCAGCAGATCTGGCCTCCAAGTTCCTGATCTTCATTCCCTCCCTTCTTTTCTAGCCAGTGTTGCAGTTTGCCTCAGGTGTCAAAATATCTTGGCCCAGCCCTGGTCTGGGTGCTGCTCAAAATGTCCCTTTGGTCACCTGAGTTTTCATCTATTTTCTACTGCTCCCTCCCTCCAGCATTTCAGTTCTAAACAAATAGGTCCTGGAGCTCAAAGCCCCATGCTTGCCAATGGAAGCCCTTTTTCCACTTGGGCGCGGGGATTGACTGTGACTACTCATGGTGATGGGAAAACACTCTGCACATGCTTAAAAGGCTCTCTCCCTCTCGCCATTCCTTCACCTGAGTGAAAACTATGGTTGAAAACAGCTTCTGGCACAGTTAAGTCCAGATCCCACGCTGTAGCCTCAGAGGCAGATTCCCCAGAAACTGTAATTTGTTTCTCACAGAGCTACAATTCCTAGCGCTCTTAAGAAACTATGTTTCCCAGGATTCTTTGGGAGAAAGCCATGTTCTTTCAAACGTATGGGGTGTATGAGTTGTGGGGATGTAGATTTGTCCTAGGAGGAGCCTTAACAGTGGTCGGGTGGCGATCCAAATCTGGAGGCATAATAAATAATAATATTAATAAATTTTTATTTATACCCCGCTCTTCCCAGCCAAGACCGGGCTCAGAGTGGCTAACACCAATAAAATCACAACAGAACATACAAAACAATCAATTAAAATGCAGGTTAAAATACGATTTAAAATGCAGCCTCATTTTTAAGTAGCCCACCAATCCAACCATAAAGGAATGAAACATCAGGGTTAAACTAAAACCAACCCAAAGGCCAGGCGGAACAGCTCCGTCTTGCAGGCCCTGCGGAAAGATGCCAAATCCCACAGGGCCCTGGTCTCTTGTGACAGACTGTTCACCAAGTCGAGGCCAGTACTGAGAAGGCCCTGGCCTAGTTAAGGCCAGCCTAGCATCCTTGTGGCTCGGGACCTCCAAAATATTATTATTATTATTAATATTATTATATAACTGGAAGGCGGAAGTGAGGAAACTTCAGTTCACACCACTTACTTGATCTGGTTCGACTGTCATGGCAGCCTCCATCACCCCAAAGGATTCTGGGAGTTTCGGCTCACAGGGCAATTCTTTACGAGAGAAAGATGGCGGTTAAGTTTGTGTGAACATACCAGGGAGATCGAAAATATCCCACATGTCGTGTAGTGAGGATGCACCACGGAGATGCGATTTTTACTTTTTGTTTCTAGCCCGTGTGTGGATCTTTTTTGGCGGGGGCAGCAAATGCCCTGAGGCACCTCCTTGTTATCCATCAGTGAGGAGAAACGCAGGTTTTCAGGGGCACCCAAGCAAAGAAGGGATCAGGGGGTGGAGACACCGGGGGATTAGCAGGGGCAGCTACGCGTGCCTAATGAAAGTGAGGGGGGTGTAGGGGGTGGGGTGGGGTGGGTTGCATCCCCGTGAAGGGACCCTTGCCTGGGACAAAGGCACAGGGACAAAAGCCTCCACCCACCCGGTGTTATTGCCAGGGCCCTGAACAAAGGCTGCTTTCGGCCCAGCTCCCAGGTGCCGGCAGTGAAGCCTGCGCTGGGTGCGAGCGCCGTCAGGGGTTTAATTAAAAGGAAGGGGGCAGCCCATTAAGAGTCCCTCTCCGGGGGTCTCTGTTGGGCTGAACGGGGGAATTGGCACACAACGCAGGCCTGTCCTTGACTCACCACCCTTGGCCCTGGCTCCTCACCTGAGGCCTTTGCTGCCAAGCCAGGGCTACGGACCTCACATGGAACAGGCTACCTATCTAGGTATGTATAAAAACAACAACAACAACAACAACAACAACAATTTTGTTATTTATATGCTTCCCATCTTGCCCCAGCACTCTGGGCAGCTCCCAACAAAATATGAAAAACACAATAAAACATCAAATATCAACGACTTCCCTATACAGGGCTGCCTTCAGATGTCTTCGGAATGTCAGATAGTTGTTTATTTCATTGACGTGACATCTAATAATAATAATAATTATATCTATCTATCTACCTGCCTGTCAAAGGCTGTGTGTATGGCCTTTGTTCTGAATGTGCTTTGTTCTGAATGTGCTTTAAAGGCATAACATCTGTAAAGCACATTCAGAATGCCATTCCCCTCCCCTCAGAGAATTTGAGGCACTGTAGTTTACCCCTCACAGAGCTACAATTCCCAGCAACATTTAGCAAACTACTGTACTCAGAATTCTTTGAGGGAAATAATGGGCTTTAAAGGCATAGTGCTACCCTACTCTGACTGGCAGGATTTCAGAAAAGGTGTTTCTCTGGAGATACGGTACTTGGGAACTGAACCTGCGGTCTTTTGCAAACGAAGCATGTGTCTCCCACAACCCTCTCCCAAAAAGATGGGTTTTGCATTGGCCGGGAATCGAACCCGGGCCTCCCGCGTGGCAGGCGAGAATTCTACCACTGAACCACCAATGCAAGCATAGCCAGTTCTGCAAGCAATTCTTTGCATGTTGGAAACTTTGCAAGGTTTTTTTTTTTTTTGGTGTGCGTGTATATCTAGCCTGGGCTTTTTCCTGGAACTTGCTTGTTTCCTGGGCGGTGACATTATTCTGTGTGGAGAGGTGGGCAGAGAGAGAGAGAGAGATCGGAGCGTGGAGAGAGAGAGAACCATTCAGACGCACGATCCCCACCTGCAGCCCAGAATACAAGTTGCGTATTTCGGGGGAGAAGTTTCCCTGAGCAGAAGAGAGATGTGTTCAGACTTGCAACCCAGGTGGCTGTGATGGCCGAGTGGTTAAGGCGTTGGACTCGAAATCCAATAGGGTTTCCCTGCGCAGGTTCGAATCCTGCTCACAGCGCAAGGCCAGTCTTTTCCCACAAGCTTTCGTTTTGTCTCTCCAGCTGACCCTTTTAGCTTAATACGACGTCTCACTTTCTCTATCTCGCCCACAGCTCCATTGCAAAGGAGGCATCTCTGCTTCGGACACGGAAGTGACATCGGGCAGAAGCGGCTGTTGTCAGCCTGAGCCAAGTTGAATGATCTGATCAACCCTCTCTCCCTCCCCTTTCTCACATTCCAGATGTTAGAAGGCAGGAACGCATTCACAAATCTGGCGCGATGATGTACAAGTCTGATCTTGGCTCGGTTTCACAGGAGATGCATCTCCTTCCCAGGAGATAAGCTCTGGGCTATTTTCACCCTGCGGGTTTCTATAAATAAATCCGCAAGTTTCAAATAACGAGTCCTGCATTTTATCAACAGCAGCACTCGCCTCTTTCATTGGCAAACCGCCCCCCCTCACCCCGTTCCTTATGCCTTACTGTCACCTGCGATCATCGCGCACGTGTGAGCGTGCCAACACGAGAGTTCCGCTTGGAGGAAATTGTTGCGCGTCTCTCTAAGGGCACAGTGTCTTGGCCACGCGGGTATGTTTTGATGATCTGGCAAGGCCAAAATTATTTGGGGGCTTGGGCATATCTATTTATACTTTAAACTAAGTTTTCAGTGGAGCTGTTTCTCGAACTTTTGAGCAAACAGGCAACCAGCAACCGGCTGCAGCATCGCGCCATGGGCTGGGATCGGACACACACGTGTGGGGAGGGGGCCGGGGATCTGAGACCCCCCCCGGCCCCAAGCAAAGCCTTGCTAATGCAAAAACTTTGAATTAACATGTGTAGAGCATAGTGGGGGTTCTGGGAGAAGGGGAGGCGGAGATCTGCAATGGGTCCACGAGTATCCCCTCCCCTGCTCATGGCAGGCCCAGCTGTTCACTTAGGGGGCTGGAGGTGTCCTTTTCCCTTGGGAAAAGGACCCGTTCCCTCCTCCGCCTCTGCCCCCTTTTATGGTGGAATTGCAAAAGAAGCCTTTGATCTGGACTTTTAGCACCTTGCAGTGTGTTTACAAATTGGCTGTGCCCCCTCCCTTGCCACCTTCTGCTGCCCACGCGACTGGGGTACCTGGCAGGAGAGGGGGGTGGGTTAAATTTCTCGAATTTCAAAGCAGCCCGGTTGGTCCCCACCACCTTTCTCCAGGCAGGCTAGCTTTTGTGCTTCCAAGCAAGGTTTGGTTAAAGCCCTGTCCTTTTCCACCCCCTGCCCAGCAGGCAGAGATCCAACCGGTGCAGCTTTCCCGCGAGAAGCCTCCTCACCACTTGAGTTTCTGCCTGCGTGTGTGCAACATTCCTGCAAAACATACACACCGCCTGTTCTGAAATCTGATTTGGAGGCCAGTGTGACCTGCAGGGATGGGGGGAAGACAGGCTTGGGAGATCAGGAGGAAGGCTTAAACCCACCACTGAATAGGAGGAGGGGGCCATTGAAAACTGGATTTAGGGGGCATTGAGGGAGGGGCGAATCCCTTTAGCGGGATTGTTCCTTTAGTGGCTCTTGCGGATGTTGGGCTTTTTTTTGGGGGGGAGGATTATCCGATTAGTGCTAATTAAATAGTTCATTCCGCTGCCTCCTTTATCCCCAGCGTGTTCAACAAAGCAAGCCAAGATCAGATTGAATTTACTTCGAGGGGCAAGAAGGGCAGGGAACCTCTTGTGAAAACCTTTGCATGTAGAAAAATTAAAACAAAATCACTCTCAACCGCTTGATTTCCAGTGTTATAACTCCACATAGGGTGGCCAGTTAAAAAATTAAAAAATGACCATGCACCTGTGCTTTTGAATGTGCCTCTAAAACATGGGTAGGCAAACTAAGGCCCAGGGGCCGGATCAGGTCCAATCGCCTTCTAAAAATCCGGCCCGCGGACGGTCCGGGAAGCATGTTTTTACATGAGTAGAATGTGCCCTTTTATTTAAAATGCATCTCTGGGTTATTTGTGGGGCATAGGAACTCGTTCACCCCCCCCAAAAAAATAGTCCGGCCGGCCACAAGGTCTGAGGGACAGTGGACAGGCCCCCTGCTGAAAAAGTTTGCTGACCCTTGCTCTAAAATAAAAGTAAATCTTTTACTCGAGATAAAGTGCCACAGAGGTGTCTTGGGCTGCAGGCTCAAGGGCAGGGTGAAAAGTTAGCAAACCCTACTAGCATGTTCTACTACAAGTTAAGGTGCAGGAGCAGGGCTAAGGGGAAATGATGGCAACCCCACCAGCATGTTCCATGGATGTAACAAGCTTATGGGAGAACATTCCAAGAAGAAGAGCTGGCGTGACTTGAAGCTGACGCCTACTTTTCAATTCTAGTTCACTCAATAAAAGCTGTTATCTCGCCTGCTCTACAAAAATTTGGTGGAGGGAAGGCCAAATACTGTTTCCGAGACTTCAAACTCTTATCATACTTTCTCAACTCCCAGTAGATTCAACTTAAATGGAGTGTGGAATCTGGACTTAATAGTCATAGCTGTCAACCCTCCCTTTTTTTGTGGGGAAACTCCCTAATTCCAATGCCGTTTCCCGCTGCTATCCCGGATTGTTGATATCCCTTCAATTCCCCGGATTTCAAAGGAAGCAGCTCCTCTCCCTCCCTGCCGGCCAGGGAGGCTCCTCAGCTGCGTTGCTCGGGCTGCCAATAAGGAGTCTGAGACCGACTGGGGGCGGAGCTTGCATGCCTTGTGCAGCCAGACCCTCACGCCCAACCAGACAGACAGCCTGCCTGCCGTCTATGCTCTCGCTCTTTCGCTCACCCGTTCGCGCGCCAGCCTCTGGAGCGCAGGGTGGCGAGGCTACTTGGTGCCATCGCACCGCCCTAGCGGCATCCCTTATTTTCAAATCCGAAAGTTTGAAAAAATCCCTTATTTTCAAATCGAAAGTTGACAGCTATGTTAATAGTGACAGAAGGTATTTTCAACCATAGGTTTCACTCAGATGAAGGAATGGCGAGAGGGAGAGAGCCTTTTAAGCACGTGCAGAGTGTTTTCCCATCACCATCAGTAGTCACAGTCAATCCCCCCAACCCAGTGTGTTTAATACTAGGAAAAGGGGCTTCCATTGGCAAGCATGGGGCTTTGAGCTCCAGGACCTATTTGTTTAGAACTGAGGTGCTGGAGGGAGGGAGCAGTAGAAAATAGATGAAAACTCAGGTGACAAGAGGGACATTTTTGAGCAGCACCCAGACCAGGGCTGGGCCAAGATATTTTGACACCTGAGGCAAACTGCAACACTGGCTAGGAAAGAAGGGAGGGAGTGAAGATCTAACGTTGGGAACTTGGAGGCCAGATCTGCTGCCCCTGGGGATCCTGCCGCCAGAGGCGGTTGTCTCAGCTTGCCTCACAGGAGAGCCGGCCCTGCCCCAGACCTACCAGTTTCAGCATTTCAGAAACCATGGCACAGTACTGCAGAGCCAGTTTTCCGAGAAGCTAAGAGCAGCCTTGCTAGATCAGGCCAGAAATCTTCCTCTGACGCTATAGGGAGTGCCAGATGTTTCTGGAGATGTTCCCAGCCAAGGTGATGCTGGAGGCAGCCTCTGTCGCCAGCGTTGGTGGTATAGTGGTGAGCATAGCTGCCTTCCAAGCAGTTGACCCGGGTTCGATTCCCGGCCAACGCAGCCTAGCTTTTTAGCAAAGGGTTAATGCTTTGCGGGCAAAAATAATCTCCCAGGCTCAATCTCTGTGAGGGGCTGGGAGTGCCCCCTTGCCTGAGACTGTGTTACCTGCTGTACATTTAAAGGACATGACCATCCCTCAAAGAACCCTGGGAACTGTAGCTTGTTAAGGGTGCTGGGAGTTGTAGTTCTGTGATGGGGCAAACTACAGTTCCCAGGATTCTTGGAGTGTGTCTGCTTTAAATGTATGGTTTTGAATAGGAGAGCCTACTGGATCAGGCCCAAGGGGGCCCATCCAGCTTAGAATCCTATTCTCACAGTGGCGAACTGGAGCCTATGGGAAGCTTCCAAGCAGGATCCGAGCACAGGAGAACTGTGATTTCCAGGAACTGGTATGCAAAGGCATTCCTGCCCTTGAAGGTGAACAGAGCCATAGATGGTGCTGAGGAGGGACTAGGGTGGGGGGAGGCTACAGGACTGCAGGCCACTTGAGGGGGCACTTCCAAACCCTCACCTGATCACTAGGCTTTTTAAAAAATAGTTTTTATTAAATTTTCAGTTTTACCATTTAAAGTACCGGTACTCATTTTTACATCCATAAGATATCAGTGACTTCCCTTCTTCTCTTTCCATGGTTCTTTTTACATATCATAAATCCCTACATATTTTACAAAAACTATACCATTCAGTATTCCATTATTGCATCCATCCAAACTTATTTACACTGTCAAAGTTATCTTAATGCTGCCAACGTTTTCAGCTGTACACAAGCATTTCCCATATATTCAGTAAACGTTTTCCAATCTTCCTTAAACGTATGTTCTTCTTGTTCTCTTATTCTCTATGTTAAGTCTGCGAGTTGTGCATATTCTGTCAGCTTAAGTTGCCACTCTTCTTCGGTTGTGACCTCGCTCGTTTTCCATTTTTGGGCTAACAAAACACAGGTCAAAGTAGTGGCATACATAAATAACCCTTTTTGACACCTGGGAATTTCAGTCTGAATTTTCCCCAACAGAAAGGACTCTGGGTTTTTCTTGGGGAAAGTACTTTTAAACATTCCCCCCCCCCCCTATTTCATTATGGATCATTTCCCAATACAGTACTCTTTTACCCGTTTACAAGTCCAACCTCCGGACCACTGTTAAGGCTCCTTCTAGGACAAATCTACATCCCCACAACTCATACACCCCATACGTTTGAAAGAGCATGGCTTTCTCCCAAAGAATCCTGGGAAATATAGTTTCTTAAGAGCGCTAGGAATTGTAGCTCTGTGAGAAACAAATTACAGTTTCTGGGGAATCTGCCTCTAAGGCTACAGCGTGGGATCTGGACTTAACTGTGCCAGAAGCTGTTTTCAACCATAGGTTTCACTCAGGTGAAGGAATGGCGAGAGGGAGAGAGCCTTTTAAGCATGTGCAGAGTGTTTTCCCATCACCATGAGTAGTCACAGTCAATCCCCCCCACCCAGTGTGTTTAATACTAGGAAGAAGGGCTTCCATTGGCAAGCATGGGGCTTTGAGCTCCAGGACCTATTTGTTTAGAACTGAAGTGCTGGAGGGAGGGAGCAGTAGAAAATAGATGAAAACTCAGGTGACAAGAGGGACATTTTTGAGCTGCCCCCAGACCAGGGCTGGGCCAAGATATTTTGACACCTGAGGCAAACTGCAACACTGGCTAAGAAAGAAGGGAGGGAGTGAAGATCTAACGTCGGGAACTTGGAGGCCAGATCTGCTGCCCCTGGGGATCCTGCCGCCAGAGGCGGTTGTCTCAGCTTGCCTCACAGGTGGGCCGGCCCTGCCCCAGACCTATCAGTTTCAGCATTTCAGAAACCATGGCACAGTACTGCAGAGCCAGTTTTCCGAGAAGCTAAGAGCAGCCTTGCTAGATCAGGCCAGAAATCTTCCTCTGACACTACAGGGAGTGCCAGATGTTTTTGGAGATGTTCCCAGCCAAGGTGATGCTGGAGGCAGCCTCAGTCGCCAGCGTTGGTGGTATAGTGGTGAGCATAGCTGCCTTCCAAGCAGTTGACCCGGGTTCGATTCCCGGCCAACGCAGCCTAGCTTTTTGGCAAAGGGTTAATGCTTTGTGGGCAAAGATAATCTCCCAGGCTCAATCTCTGTGAGGGGCTGGGAGTGCCCCCTTGCCTGAGACTGTGTTACCTGCTGTACATTTAAAGGACATGACCATCCCTCTGTAATTTGTTAATGGTACTGGGAATTATAGCTCTGTAGTGAGAAAACTACGGTTCCCAGGATTCTGCTTTAAATCTATGCACACAAGAGGATTTTATTTATGTATTTATTTCGTAAAGTTTACACACTGCTTGATTGTAAAAAAAAAACACACCCAAAAACCTCAAAGTGGATTGCAAAAGGAGAAAATAATAAAACCGAGAAAAAGATTACAACCCTGCAACATAAGGGTTCTCAATTTTATCATGTTGTATGTAGTCCTTCCCCTCCCTATTTCATCCTCACAACAACCCTGTGAGGTAAGTTATGCTGGGAGCAGCAGTGAATTGGCCCAGGCCGCCCAGTGAGCTTTGTGTAGGCTTGTCATACGTCAGGAAAATTCCTGACATGTCCTGGTTTTCGGGTGTAAAAACTGGGACTCCCTTTCTGGCCCCCAATCTTCCCACCCACCCATGCGCCTTGAACTTTAACCTCCAGGTATCATCCGTGGTGGGAAAAGTTGCAGCAATTAATTCCTACCTAGGTTGCGCAGCTGTTAAAGATACCATGAAGGTAACGAGAGGGGGGGGAGAAAGAAAGAAAGAAAGGAAGGAAGGAAGGAAGGAAGGAAGAAAGAAAGAAAGAAAGAAAGAAAGAAAGAAAGAAAGAAGGAAGGAAAGAAGGAAAGAAAGAAAGAAAGAAATGTGTGTGTGTGAGAGAGAGAGAGAGAGAAAGAAAGAAAGAAAGAAATGTGTGTGAGAGAGAGAGAGAGAGAGAGAGAAAGAAAGAAAGAAAGAAAGAAAGAAATGTGAGAGAGAGAGAGAGAGAGAGAAGGAAGGAAAGAAAGGAAGGAAGAAATGTGTGTGTGTGTGTGAGAGAGAGAGAGAGAGAAAGAAAGAAAGAAAGAAAGAAAGAAAGAAAGAAAGAAAGAAAGAAAGAAATGTTAGAGAGAGAGAAACGGGGAAGAAAGAAAGAAAGAAAGAAAGAAAGAAAGAAAGAAAGAAAGAAAGAAAGAAAGAAAGAAAGAAAGAAAGAAAGAAAGAAAGAGGTATGTGTCTGGGAAGAGTCTGAGGGTGTGGGAATCACACCTGTTTGGGGTGTCTCCTTCTTCACCTTCCCTCTTTGAAAGGACCTGTGACTCTTCTCTTTATGGCCAGTCAACACCCCTCTCTGGTTTTTATAAGCCTTCCTTTGTTAGAGGCAAGATTGGGGTTGGTGAGTAGCTGCCCAGACAGATGTTCCCCCTAGAGACAAAAGGCCCAGGGGAGGGGTCCCAAAGGTGGGCAACTCCTGCCGGGAGAAGGGCTAAAGGGAGGACATCCACTGGGGCCGAATCAAACTGCCAAAGGGCTCCCCATCGAGTCCAGAATTCTGCTTCTCCAGAGCAAAGTGTGAGGAAGCAGAGAAAGGTTTTTCCTCCCGTTCTTATAACACTGGAACATCCATCATGGGCTTCTAGTGAGGCTGAATGCTGGAAGATTCAGGACAAATCAAAGAAAGAATGATGGTGGCTGCGGCGACAACGGAATAATTTTGTTATTCTTCTATTAATGAAACTATGAAAGAATTATACAGTGGTACCTTGGTTCTCAAACTTAATCCATTCCGGAAGTCCGTTCCAAAACCAAAGTGTTCCAAAACCAAGGTGCGCTTTCCCATAGAAAGTAATGCAAAACGGATTCATCTGTTCCAGACTTTTAAAAACAACCCCTAAAACAGCAATTTATCATTAATTTTACTATCTAATGAAATCATTGATCCATAAAACAAAAGCAATAAACAATGTACTGCAGTCACACAATCAATCAGTAGCTGAACTGGGTTCCACACAAAACAAAAATGCAAAATAAATAGCAAAAACAGACAGATCTCAGCGTAACACTCAAAACGGAAGTATGGCACTCAAATTGGAAGTGAAACACTCAAAACGGAGCACGTTCGGCTTCTGAAAAAAGTTTGCAAAACCGGAACACTTACTTCTGGGTTTGCATTGTTTGGGTTCCAAGTTGTTTGAGAACCAAGGCGTTTGAGAACCAAGGTACCACTGTAAAAGAATGATACAGTAATAATAATAATAATAATAATAATAATAATAATAAACATTTGAATGTTTGGCTGGGCTTCCTCAAATGAGCAATGGGTCTCTTCCCACAACACATAGTTAAACTATGGAACTCCACGCTGCAGGAGGCAGTGATGGCCACCATCCAAAGATGGCTTTAAAAGAGAACCAGGAAAATTCATGGAGGAGAGGGCCATCAACGGCTACTAGGCACAAAGGCTACACCAGGCATCCCCAAACTCGGCCCTCCAGATGTTTTGGGACTACAATTCCCATCATCCCTGACCACTGGTCCTGTTAGCTAAGGATGATGGGAGTTGTAGTCCCAAAACATCTGGAGGGCCGAGTTTGGGGATGCCTGGGCTACGCTCTGCCTCCACAGTCGGAGGCAGCCATGCTTCTGAATGATCAGTTGGAGGGGAGAGGGCTCTTGCGTTCAAATCCTCATGACGGGCTTGCCATCATGGGCATCAGGCTGGCCACTGTGAGAACAGGACTAGGTGAGCCTCTGGGCCCAATCTGGTAGACTCTTCTTATATGTGTGGCGAGCTGGGTGCCCTTAGAACCAGGCATAGGCAAACTCGGCCCGCCAGACCACAACTCCCATCATCCCTAGCTAGCAGGACCAGTGGTCAGGGATGATGGGAATTGTAGTCCCAAAACAGCTGGAGGGCTGAGTTTGCCTATGCCTGCCTTAGAGGAAGCCCTTAAGCAGAGCCTGAGAGCAACAGTGCTCTTCTGCTCGCTGTGCTGGGCATCCCTAGGTAGAGTGCCTTTGCACATGGAGGTTCCATGCCACCTAACAGCTTAGGATAGAGCGCTTATCTCTCCATGAATTTGCCAGTCCCCATTTCAAGTCATCTGAGCCCTCCACGACCACGATCCCAACCATAGCTGTGCTAAGATTTTTCTGACGTGGCTTCTGTTGCTTTCTGTGCGAAAAAGGGAGCTGCAGTTCTTCAATTTCCAGGCAGCGTTCGCACAGGTGCACTCTGAGCATGCTCAAGAACACTCTCCTGTTTGCTATTACTTCCCAAGCCCTCTGCGTTGGAATTGGGTTCTGGGGCTGAGCCCTGGGGAGTCTCAAATTCAACCCTGGCTGTGAGTGCAAAATGAGAGTTTATTCTGTACGGCACGGCAGAAAGAGGACGGGTCTGGTTTGAATCAGAATAAACGGGCGTTTTGCACAATGCTTTCTCCAGCTGCCGAATGGGTGAGGCTGTAGGAATGAGGTTGTGGAATGAGATAGCACAATTTCAATAGTTCAAGAAGAAAAACAAGACCATTATCATCATCATCATCATCATCATCATCATCAAACATTTGAATGTTGGCAGGGCTCCTCAAACGAGGCATGGATTTCTTCCTGCAGCACATAGTTAAGCTATGGAACTCCCTGCCGCAGGAAGCCGTGATGCCCACTAGGCAAGATGGTGTTAAAAGAGGGCTGGGAAAATTCATGGAGGGGAAGGCTATGGATAGCTACTAGCCAGAATGACTATGCTCTGCCTACACAGCTGGAAGGCAATAAATGCTTCTGAATACCAGTTGCTGGAAACCGCAGGAGGTGAGAGGGGTCTTGTGTTCGAATTCTGCTTGTGGGTTTCCCATTTGGGCGCCTGGCTGGCCACTGTGAGAACAGGAGGCTGGTCTAGGTGGGTTGTTGGCCTGATCCAGCAGGCTCTTCTTATGTTTTTGCGTTTATGTTTATTGTGCTATCTCTTTCAATGCCAAAAATACACACACACCCAAATCACACCAAAGATCCACTTAGTTTAGCACACTGCTTCCAGCAGCAGGCAAAAGAGATCCCTCCAAGATGCCCACAAGCAGGGCATATTTTCAGGTACATCATTCCTGGTCCTGGAAGCTCCATTGAGTACAGAAGGGCTGTTGAAAGGTCCAGCCTCTGTTAATTTATCCACTTTTTGAAAAAGCTAAGTTGGTGGCCGCTAAGACTATCCTTGACAGCTTTTCTATTCTGCCAGGGTTATGCAGGCAACTAAGAAAACATCTTTCCATAGTAGTTGACTTTTTAAAAATTTATTTTACATATTTTTATTATATAGAGATGTTGTTGTAAACAACTTTGATTTTTTAAATAGAGAGGGGGAAGAGAGAG
Source organism: Darevskia mixta (assembly GCA_034641385.1). NCBI lineage: Eukaryota > Metazoa > Chordata > Lepidosauria > Squamata > Lacertidae > Darevskia > Darevskia mixta. Next base: position 875,299 of record JAWWNH010000044.1, on the reverse strand, counting down.
AGAGAGAGAGAGAGAGAGAGAGAGAGAGAGCGTGAGCATGTGGTTTAATGGTTAGCAGTGGTCAGCAAACTTTTACAGCAGTCCACTGTCCCTCAAACCTTGTGGGGGGCCAGACTATATTTTGATGGGGGGGGGGGGAGAACAAATTCCTATGCCCCACAAATAACCCAGAGATGCATTTTAAATAAAAGGACACATTCTACTCATGTAAAAACACGGATTTAGAAGGCGATTGGGCCGGATCCGGCCCCCGGGCCTTAGTTTGCCTACCCATGGGTTAAAGTGTTGAACTGGTATCTGGGAGAGAGCAGGGTTCGAATCCCCACTCAGTCACTGGGTGACCTTGGGCCAATCTCTTAGTCTAACCTACCTCACAGGGTTGTTGTGAGGACGAAATGGGAAGGAGTCGAACCATGTACACCACCCTGAGGCCCTTGGGAGATAAAACGGGTATAGAAATGCAAGAAATAAATGAATATAAAATAACGCCGGAACGTAACATGAGCCTTGCTTGCCGGATCAAGTCAAGGGCCCGACTTGCCCAGCTTCCTGTTCTCCCAGTGGCCAACCAAGATGTCTCCATGGGAAACCCCTCAGTCAAGACCAGTGAATGACAGCCTTCTCCCTGCCTGAGACTCCCAGCAACTGATGGCAGCTTGTAGCCATTGAGAGCTTTATCATTGTCTATGAATTTGTCGGATCCTCTTTTAAAGACGTCTGGATAATAATAATAATAATAATAATAATAATAATAATTTATTATTTATACCCCGCCCATCTGTCTGGGCTTCCCCAGCCACTCTGGGCGGCTTCCAATAATAATAATAATAATAATAATAATTTTTTATTTGTACCCCGCCCATCTGGCCGGGTCTCCCCAGCCACTCTGGGCGGCTTCCAACAAATATTAAAATACATCCAACAGAATATTAAAAGACAATAGTCTATTAAACATTAAAAGCTTCCCTGAACAGGGCTGCCTTCAGATGGGTGGCCACCATTGCCTCTTGTGGAAGTGAGTTCCATAGTTTAACTATGCGCTGCGTGAAGAAGTATCTGTCCTGAGCCTTCATTGGGTCCTGGGCAAGAGAAAAAAACCTCTCTCTGGCAAATTTTGCCCCCCTGTCTTGCTACGTATGTCTTGCAGCACTGAATTTCAGAATTGAGAGGGAGGTCTAACGTTTACGAAAGTGGGTGGATAATTCCTTCCCCTTCCCCATCATTCATAATTATTGCAAAATTCGGCCGTGCCTCCTTCTCTTCACCCCACCTCCAAATGTCAGGCACCTCCAGCCTTCTCTGCCGATGGGAAACTTCTCATCTTCTTCTTCCAGGGAGTGCCTCCCCCTTCTGGCTTATTGGGGTTGTAGGGGGTTGTGGGGTGGGGTGAGAGGGCGGCAGGAGGGGTGCCGGCCATTTCTGACACCTCCGTTTTTTATGGCGGTGAGAATCGCTGTTGCCTGCAGTTTCCCACAAGCTGGTCACCATCTTACAATCTCTAGGGCCACAATAAAAAGTCGTAAAACGCCTGTTGTGTGTGTGTCCCCCACCCCACCCCCGCAGGCCCCCTCAGATTCAGTGTATTTCAGAGCAGGCTACTATCCCTTAAATGATCCGTTCAAGTCAGTGTGCATGTGTGTAATTCTAAAAAAACATAAACGCAAAAACATAAGAAGAGCCTGCTGGATCAGGCCAACAACCCACCTAGACCAGCCTCCTGTTCTCACAGTGGCCAGCCAGGCGCCCAAATGGGAAACCCACAAGCAGAATTCGAACACAAGACCCCTCTCACCTCCTGCGGTTTCCAGCAACTGGTATTCAGAAGCATTTATTGCCTTCCAGCTGTGTAGGCAGAGCATAGTCATTCTGGCTAGTAGCTATCCATAGCTTTTTCCCTCCATGAATTTTCCCAGTCCTCTTTTAACACCATCTTGCCTAGTGGGCATCACGGCTTCCTGCGGCAGGGAGTTCCATAGCTTAACTATGTGCTGCAGGAAGAAATCCATGCCTCGTTTGAGGAGCCCTGCCAACATTCAAATGTTTGATGATGATGATGATGATAATAGGGGTCTTGTTTTTCTTCTTGAACTATTGCAATGCATTTGCATGATGCTTCAGAGCATGCTTTCCATAACCCGGTGACCTACAGATGTTTGGGGACTGTGAGGAAAACAGAGGCACAAGACAAGAGGGATAACATGTAGTTAGTTCAGTTACATGTGCGGTGTAGTGCTGGACTAGGACCCAGGAGAGACCAGGGTTCGAATCCCCACTTGGCCATGAAGCTCGCTTGTGCCAGTTGCTGCCTCTCGCAGCCTAGCCTACCTCACAGGGTTGTTGTGAAGATAAAATGACGATGGCGAGAACCATGTACACATGTTATGTATGTATGCCACTACTGTGGCCTGTTTAGTTAGCCCAAAAATGGAAAATGAGCGAGGCCCCAACCAAAGAAGAATGGCACTCAAGTTGATGGAATATGCGCAGCTTGAAGGCTTAACATATAGAATAAGAGAACTAGAAGAACATACGTTTATAGAAGATTGGAAAACATTTTGAATATATGGGAAATAAATGTGTACAGCTGAAAAAACTATTAAAAAATTCCTACCAGTAGCACCTTAGAGACCAACTAAGTTTGTTCTTGGTATGAGCTTTCGTGTGCTCATCTGACTTCTTCAGATACCTGAAGAAGTGTGCATACACACGAAAAGCTCATACCAAGAACAAACTTAGTTGGTCTCTAAGGTGCTACTGGAAGGAATTTTTTAATTTTGTTTTGACTATGACAGACCAACACGGCTATCTACCTGTAGCTGAAAACACTGGCAGCATTAAGATAAATTCAACAGTGTAAGTAAGTTTCGATAGATGCAATAATGGGACACTGAATGGTTCAGTTTTTGTAAAATATGCAGGGATTTATGATATGCAAAATGAAACATGGAAAGAGAGAAATGGAAGTCACTGATATCTTAAGGATGTATAAATGAGTCTTAAAATTGTAAAACTGAAAATTTAATAAAAACTATATCCATATAATGACTTTCTTGGGTTCCATGATCACTGTAGATGGTGGCAGCAGTCATGAAATTAAAAGGCGCCTGCTTCTTGGGAGAAAAGCAATGACAAACCTAGGCAGCATCTTAAAAAGCAGAGACATCACCTTGCCGACAAAGGTCCATATAGTTAAAGCTCTGGTTTTCCCAGTAGTGATGTATGGAAGTGAGAGCTGGACCATAAAGAAGGCTGATTGCTGAAGAATTGATGCTTTTGAATTATGGTGCTGGAGGAGACTCTTGAGAGTCCCATGGACTGCAAGAAGATCAAACCTCTCCATTCTTAAAGAAATCAGCCCTGAGTGCTCACTGGAAGGACAGATCCTGAAGCTGAGGCTCCAAGACTTTGGCCACCTCATGAGAAGAGAAGACTCCCTGGAAAAGACCCTGATGTGGGGAAAGATGGAGGGCACAAGGAGAAGGGGACGACAGAGGACGAGATGGTGGGACAGTGTTCTCGAAGCGGCCAACATGAGTCTGACCAAACTGCGGGAGGCAGTGGAAGACAGGAGGGCCTGGCGTGCTCTGGTCCAGGGGGTCACGAAGAGTCGGACACGACTAAACGACTAAACAACAACATATATATATAAACTTTAAAAGTCCGTCTGGAATGAGTCAGTTTAGATCAATGAAAGTTTCCCCCCATATAATGTGTGTGTGTGTGTGTGTGCGTGTGTGAGAGAGAGAGAGAGAACCATATTTGCACAACCTTTACCACAGAGCCTAGGGCTTGCCGATCAGAAGGTCAGCAGTTCGAATCCCTGCGACAGGGTAAGCTCCCGTTGCTCAGTTCCTGCTCCTGCCAACCTAGCAGTTCGAAAGCACGTCAAAGTGCAAGTAGATAAATAGGTAACACTCCAGCAGGAAGGTAAATGGCGTTTCCGTGCGCTGCCCTGGTTCGCCAGAAGCGACTTAGTCCTGCTGGCCACGTGACCCGGAAGCTGTACGCCGGCTCCATCAGCCAGTAAAGCGAGATGAGCGCCGCAACCCCAGAGTCGTCTGCAACTGGATCTAACGGTCATGGGTCCCTTTACCTTTACCGAAAAGCAGTAAATAAATAGGGGGATGAGTTTTGATAATGTTTGTATGTCTGTGTGTCTAGAGCAGGGGTCGGCAAACTTTTTCAGCCATGGGCCGGTCCACTGTCCCTCAGACCATGTGGTGGGCCGGACTATTTTGGGGGGGGGGGGAATGAACGAATTCCTATGCCCCACAAATAACCCAGAGATGCATTTTAAATAAAAGCAAACATTCTACTCATGTAAAAACACACTGATTCCCAGACTGTTTGTGGGCCGGAATGAGAAGGCGATTGGGCTGCATCCGGCCCACGGGCCTTAGGTTGCCTACCCCTGGTCTAGAGTCATATAATCGTAGAGTTAGAAAGGACATTGGTGCTCATCTCATCCAATCCCTTGTTGAAGGCAGGATGGGACCATAGCACCCCTGGCAGGCGGCTGTCCACCCTCTGCTTAAATAAAATGGAGAGGGCAGGGAGAACAATGTATATACCACACTGAACTCCCTGGATGAAATGTGGGGTTTAAATTCAATAAAAAAATAACATGTGTACGTTAAAAATAAAGATTCGGGTGCCTGCCCATTGCACCAGTTACTCTGGAATAACCATATGATTGCTTCCCCACCCTTTAAAAACCCTGCCTGCGCTCTTCGATCTTTGTGTGTCAGGCAGAAATCTGGCAGGTGAAGCTTTCCCCATCTCTGTGCCCTAGGAAAAGCTGTACCTGCTGCTGGACTGAGTGCCTTACGTGCTATCAAAAGGCACCAGAAAAAAGGGGGCAAACTGGATTTAGGGGGCTGCACGCACATGTCTCCATAATCATACCCATAGCCTGATCTACTAATTTAAGTGGAAGGCTGTTGACCGACAAAAACTGAGGTCCTGACCTTGGATTAAATGGCAGGGAATTGCCTTCCCTTTGCACAACTCAACCTGTTTGATGCTGGGTTGGGGGGAAGGAGAAAATATGCAAGGGTGTGGGGTCTTTGTTACCCAAATGATGGAGTGGGAGCCTCTATAAATTAGATACTGTGTTTGCATAATCCCTGCAGTAATTGAGCCCTGGACATTAGTAAGTGAATGGACTTCCCCCAGGGGTTAGCTAAATTAAAGGGGGGAGGAACCTTCATTGATCTAAACTGATTCATTCCAGGCGGACCTTTTAAGTTAACATCGCTGCTGAATAATCCTTTGGTCCCAGTGGAAACTGGCATTGTTGTTGTTATGTGGTTGCAAAGAGGTAAAGGCTTTCTGGGAAATGGTATATAATGAGTTAAGGTAAAGGTAAAGGGACCCCTGACCATTAGGTCCAGTTGTGACCGACTCTGGGGTTGCGGCGCTCATCTCGCATTATTGGCCGAGGGAGCCGGCGTACAGCTTCCGGGTCATGTGGCCAGCATGACTAAGCTGCTTCTGGCGAACCAGAGCAGCGCACGGAAACGCAGTTGACCTTCCTGCTGCAATGGTACCTATTTATCTACTTGAACTTTGACATGCTTTCAAACTGCTAGGTGGGCAGGAGCAGGGACCGAGCAATGGGAGCTCACCTCGTCGTGGGGATTCGAACCGCTGACCTTCTGATTGGCAAGCCCTAGGCTCTGTGGTTTAACCCACAGCGCCACCCGCATCCTAATGAGGCGGGAGGGAAGGAAGTCGATAGGCTTTAAAAGCCAATGTGGTATAGTGGATAAAGATGATGTGAATGTATAATATTAAATGGAAAATAAACAAAAATTATATTAAAAACAAAGAAGGGGTTTTGTTTTCGTTCCCTGCCCCACCCCCAATGTTATGACCCCAGTTCCTAAGATTTTTTGTTCTGATTGCCTGTGATGCATTCAAAACTCTAGAAGGTTAGTTTTACTGTAATGCTGAAAGCGCTTTGCAAAGTAGAGAAACGTGGATATTACTAAATAACCGGCAAAAGATTCCTGCATTGCAGGGGGTTGGACTAGATGACCCCCCGGGGTTCCTCCCGACTCTACAATTCTATGATCCTATGCCTGACCGCTATTTAGCGCAAATGCACTCCCTTATATCGCTCAGGTGCCTTTCTGCAGAAATCAGCAGGTGACACTGGTGTGGAAATAGAAATCGCCATCTGCTAATATCTGTCGGCCAGCCTGCAGTTTAAGGCAGGACCAAAAGCAGGGTAAAAAAAATAAAAAAAATAAAGCCTCAAGCTATTCTCTGCCAACTCATTTTGAAACAAGCTCCACTGGCTTCAGCCTTCCCTTTCCACAAGGGTTGCAAGTAGGTACCAACAGAAACAGGAAAAGGTATGCTAGTATTAAACATATTTTAGCTACTTTGCCATTTTGCTGGGTTTCAAATGCAAAAACTCTGAACTGGGGAATGTCAGCAGCTGGAATTCTGTTTCTGGGTCCATTTGGAAATATCTATACTGTACAGCTATATTTCTCTCTGTGTAGTGGGTATGTTTCTCTCCTTTGCCCTTGTCTGTTGGTCACTTTTGTTAAAGGCCCCATACGGCATATTTTTGTGCCTGGGTTTTGCGCTGTGCATCATGGCTTTTGTGGTTTTGACACCCAATCTTTCTGCATTTTGGGCCAAGAAGGCTGGAATTAATGAATCAAAGAGTAAAATACAGCAAACTATATCTCGGTTAAAAGCACAGAGAAAAAGTATCCAGACAAAGACTGGACTAAATAAATCTTGAAACAATATAATATTCGAAGAGCCTGGGTGCTTGCTGGGGTTGTGTGGGGTGGTAGCAGGGCAAAAATTCAATTCAGTTTCCATTTAAAGGCAGACTCACTTAATTTGCACTTTCTGAAAAGAACTGTGAATCGAAAAACAGCCATCCTTTGAAATTCTCACTTCTCCGAATTTTGCAATGCACTTCTCCAGTCAGGGAATATGTACAAAAATGCACACAGCAGGATAAAGTATGCATATAAATACACATGTTAGAGAAAAATGTTTTCTATTAGGGGAAATTGCTTTGCACAAATTTTCTGTTTGGTTTTCCACAGATACATATCAGATTGTGATTTTTTTTTTTTTAAGTCATCCTGAAAATTCGCTGGCAAATCTATCCTAATATACAAATTTCTGTATGCCATCTTGCCTAATAGATGATGATGATGATGATGCTAATAATAATACACACAAGATGACATACAAATTTGTATATTAGGATAGATTTGTCAGTGAAATTTCAGGGTGACTTCAAAAAAAGAAAAATCACAATCTGATATGTATCTGTGGAAAACCAAACAGAATATTGGGAAACTGAGAAACAACACAAAATTATCCGATTTGCCCATCCCTAATGCTAGCTCAGGCCAAAAACTCACCTAGTCCACCCTCCTCTTTTCACAGTGGCCAATCAGACGCCTACAAGCAGAAATTGAGGACAACAAGAACTCCTCCCTGAGACGAGTAACATGGGACTTCCCAGATGAGGCTTTTACAGAGATGTTGGTGCCCCCACCAAAAAGACTCTGCCAATGGCATTTGCTCCATCTTCCTCCTCTTGCTGTTGACCCAGAGAGAGAATCTCAGGTTTCTTCCTCTACGCTGTGGCTTTTCAAATGCGTTTTTAAAACCCTTTTCATGAATAATGGATTCCCCAACAACCTACAGAGCTATATTATAGAATACTAGTATATTAAGCCCGTTGAAAAAACGGGCGCTAGCCGGAGCCGGAGCAGCAGGAGCCGGAGGACCGGAAGGCTTCGGCGGGGGCGACCGGCTGGCCCGTCAGCGGAGGCCGCCTCGCCTCAGACCCCCGCCGGCTGGGCAGCGCACAGGGAAGGGCGCGTGCCGGACGGGGGGCCTCCTTCAGGTGGTGGCGGGCGGCGGCAGCGGCAGCAGTTTCGCCCGGCCGGAAGTGTCTCTGCGTCGTCCCGCCCCCTCTCCGCCCCCTCCAATCCCTGCGTCCGTCTGTGCCATGCGCAGAATTTACTTCCGTGACACACAGAAAATTGCAGGTGGACGCAGGGACACTTGAAGATTATAATATAGGATATTTCATCTTATTTGTGTGTTTATTTTGAACTCATCATTTACCATAAGGTTGGGTTACAACTATAGAATTTACATATATCTATATCTATATCTATAATCTCAGATATATAAAATAGGTAACAGCATTAGAATGACAAAACGCATGCATCTATTCCAAATGGAGCAGAACTGTATAAATTCTGAAAAAAGAGGTCGATCCCACAAAACTCCTCACCTGTCAAAGAAAGCCTGAGGGATAAAGAGGCACGTCTTTAGCATGCAGAGAAATTTGTACCATAGAACTCTGTCTTCCTGCTAATTTCTGTTAAACTGTTTTAAACCAGCCCTTTTTTATTTTATTTTTTTAGTAATTGTTGATATTGCTGCATTGGGTTAGCTTCAATTCTTTTAGATCAGCTTTGGCCATCCTGATGCCCTTCAAAGGTTCATGGAATAGATTCATAGAATTGTGGAGTTGGAAGGGACCCCCAGGGGTCATCTAATCCAACCCCCTGCTATGCAGAGATATTTTGCCCAACGTGGGGCTCGAACCCACGGTACTCAGATTAAGAGTCCCATGCCCATCAGCCCTGGCGAAAGGCTGTTTCAGGTGGCTTTATTCTGTGTGCTCTGTAGAATATTGTGGGCTGCCTATGGTGGGCTCTGTCGATAAAAAGGGGCATATGAATTGTACAATGTAATACCGGTATAAACAAACAAACAAGCAAACAAACAGATAAACAAAGAAACAAAACAAATAAGACAGCTGGGTTGAGACATATCAGGTTGAACACCACAGCCAAATTCCCTGGTGGTCTAGTGGTTAGGATTCGGCGCTCTCACCGCCGCGGCCCGGGTTCGATTCCCGGTCAGGGAATGTGTTTTGCAAGACCCTGCCTTCAAAATGAACTGGGTGCAAGTTTTGCCCAAATATATATGCTTTATGTTTGAAAATAGGTTTCTTCTGAGAACCAGTGAGGCATAGCAGTTAGTGTTGGACTAGGATGTAAAAGCTATAAATATGGTGAGTTTTGCGCGTGCGTTTACTGTAGAGTCATATAATCGTATGAAGGACATTGGAGCTCATCTCACCCAGTCCCTTGCTGAGGGCAGGATGCGTCCCTTAGCACTTCTGGCAGATGGTTGTCTAAGTTCTGCCTCTTGGTTTAGCTAGGAATAAACTGGGGAGGAGGAGGAGAACCACCTTGAGGTCCTTGGAGGAAAGGTGGGATTTAAACTTAACGAAAGGAAAAGCAATGGAAGGAAGGAAGTCCTACTCAGAGGAGACCCACTGAACAAAACCACCTGAAGTCCATTGATTTCATTGGGTGTGCAGAGAATATGACTTAGAGCACACGGTGTCTTTAATAACGTGTATAAATAGACTCTCTGAATATAAAATGCGTGTTGTTGTTGAGTCGTTTAGTCGTGTCTGACTCTTCGTGACCCCCTGGACCAGAGCACGCCAGGCCCTCCTGTCTTCCACTGCCTCCCGCAGTTTGGTCAGACTCATGTTGGTAGCTTCGAGAACACTGTCCCACCATCTCGTCCTCTGTCGTCCCCTTCTCCTTGTGCCCTCCATCTTTCCCAACATCAGGGTCTTTTCCAGGGAGTCTTCTCTTCTCATGAGGTGGCCAAAGTACTGGAGCCTCAGCTTCAGGATCTGTCCTTCTAATGAGCAGTCAGGGCTGATTTCCTTAAGAATGGATAGGTTTGATCTTCTTGCAGTCCATGGGACTCTCAAGAGTCTCCTCCAGCACCATAATTCAAAAGCACCAATTCTTCGGCGATCAGCCTTCTTTATGGTCCAGCTCTCACTTCTGTACATCACTACTGGGAAAACCATAGCTTTAACTAGACAGACCTTTGTCGGCAAGGTGATGCTGTCTAGGTTTGTCATTGCTTTTCTCGCAAGAAGCAGGCATCTTCTTGTGGGTGTCATAAAAACGAGGTTCAGAATGGACTCTCCTTCCTTGGAGGTTTTGAAACAGCGGTTGGATTGTCGCAGTCCACCAGGAATCCTTTAGTTGTGATTCTGGCATTGTAGGGAGTTGGACTAGATGGCCCCTGGGGGTCCCATCCAACTCTTGAATATCAGGGTAAGCCCCTGGATCGCCTGGTCATTGTTGGCCTGGTCATTTTGCTGGCAAAAAAAACTTCCCCAAAGTGGTTCCCAACTCCTCTCCTGGGTGCCTGCTGTATTGTTTTAACATTTGACTGGAAACCGCCCAGAGTGGCTGAGGAAAAAATAATAAATTATTATTATTATATTATTATTTCCCCTAGCATAAGGATTTAATATATATACTGTATACACATACTATCCTGCTGCTAGGGGAAATCCAGCAGGTACCCAGGGGAGGAGGTGGGAACATTTGTATTGTATTGTATTGTATTGTATTGTATATTATATTATATTATATTATATTATATTATATTATATTATATTATATTATATTATATTATATTATATTATATTATATCCTTCTGCTAGGGGAAATATATATATTTTAAATCCTGCTGCTAGGGGAAATCTCCTATATATAATGACTCCTCTCTCCAGCTCAGAAACTCTAAGGAAGATGAGGAGAATCGCCCAACTTTCCCTTTCCCCCTCCTAGTAGCTGCAAGTGTGCGCGACACGCTCCATCTCCCAGGATGGAAGAGGGAGATCAAAGCGAGGATGGAGGTGCGAACTTTCCTTTCAGGAGGGAAGATTAGGGGGTGCCGCCCGGGATGCGGTGGGGGGTGGGGGTGGCTGGGCGTGGGAGGGGCGGGAAGAGAGGATATAAAAGGGACCCCGGGGCCTTTAAGACCGGGAAAGGAGAGAGAGAGGGGATTCTTGCTTCTTTCCCGGTCCACAAGCCAAGAGCCAGCGCGCAGGAGAGACCAGCCCTCCATCCTCTTGGCTCCCGCCAGTTATGACAATGACAAGCCAGAAGTGGGAACGCAAAGACGAGAAGAAGGTACCAGTTGCATCCGGGCTGGCTGGCTGGCAGGTGGGCCCCGCCGCGAGGGCAGGATTCTGCTCTCAACTCCCCTCTCGGTGGAGAGGCTTGCTTCTTCTCCCTGGCTGGCAGGGGGGGTTGGACTGGATGACCCCCGGGTGTCCCTTCTTCCAACTCTGCCCCCACCAGGAGCTGGAGCTCAGAGCAGAATCGGGCCCTCCCTCGGCGTGGGAATCCGCTTTTCTGTTTCAAAAGCTCTCTCTGTTCTCTTCCCCCTCGCCTCCATCCCTTCCCTGCCCCGCCACGCCTCTCCTCCTTCCCCACCGCCTGGCCTGCCCCGCCTGCGCTGCCCCACAACCTCTCTCTTTCTGCAGCTGCTGAAGCCCCTGATGGAGAAGAGGCGCAGGGACAGGATGAATCAAAGCCTCGACCGCCTCCGGGTCTTGCTTTTCGAAGCCACCCAGGACGAGGTAAGGGCGATGCCCCTTCTCTTCCTCTCTCCGGCTGCTTCCATGCAGCACATTTAAAATAATAATAATAATTTATAATACTTTATTATTTATACCTCGCCTATCTGGCTGGGTTTCCCCAGCCACTAAAAAGCACCCGCTCAAGGAAGCCCGGGAACTGTAGTTCGTACTGGGTGCTGGGAATTGTAGTTCTGCGAGGGGGGAGGGAAACGATGGTTCCCAGGATTCTTTGGGAAGGGGAGCGGGGTGGAAATGTGCTGTGAATGCAGGGTTTTGGTTTGTTGCTGTTGTTGGCATCCGTGAGAGACAATGGAGTGCGCCTCCGGGGGTGAAGCCAAACTGCTGCGTTGCAGCACCGAAGTGACCTTCCTGGGGCGCAAGCCCGGGAGTCTGGAGTGTGTCTGGAGGTCCCGAGCTGCCCAGATGACAAGACCCCCCTCTCGGTCTGGCTGATGTGGTCCAAAGGAAAACAGAGCAAGACATTTGGCACCAGCTTGGCTGCAGGAGTTGCCGGAAGGAGGCGCACGAGGCTCCATCCAATAGTTTTAGGGACTCCACTCCGGATTTGCGTAGGGTTTACTCCTGAGCCTTTTCTTCTCCTGAAGAAATCCTGCAAGGCAGTGGAGATTTGGGCTTGGGGTCTCTCTTTCGCACCTCCCTAACTCGCCAAGAGTTTGAGACCCTCACCTGGTTTAGCCACCTAGGTAAAGGGACCCCTGACCATTAGGTCCAGTCGTGTCCGACTCTGGGGTTGCGGCGCTGATCTCGCTTTATTGGCCGAGAGCTGGCGTACAGCTTCCAGGTCATGTGGCCAGCATGACTAAGCCACTTCTGGCGAACCAGAGCAGCGCACGGAAACACTGTTTACCTTCTCCCGTTTCTAGAGCCCCACCAACCCCCCCCCCCCGCAAATCAAACAAAGAATATTTTATTTTCATTCCTACTTTCCTTCCCCGTTTTTTCTCCCACCCTCTTCTTTTGTCTTGTTTTTTTTCTCCCCCTGCAGAGACTTAAAAACCCCAAAGTGGAAAAGGCAGAAATTTTGCAAAAAACAGTTCAGTTTTTGAAGACACAGCCTTTATCAGGTATAACGTTTCTTGTATCGTTGTTTATTACTTTTATTATTGCTGCTACTTTAGGAAACAAACCTCCGAAGAAATGTAAAGGCTTTTCCGGAAAGGGAGTGAGGGACTTAGCTGTGGAATAATAGTCTCCCCAGGTTTTTTTTTGAAACAGGTTTAACTTCCTAGTAGTTGAATTTGCCCTGAGGAGACCCCTAGGCAGTCGAAATCTCGAGGGGGCCCCTCGCAAATCATCTTGAAGCTTCTACTTGGCTTGATTGTAATTTTCTTTCAAGATCAAATCAATATTATTTTGATCCATGGTTGCAGGGCCTCTAAAAGGCGTGGAGCCCATAAACTGGTGTCTGCCATGCCTATTTGGTAATCTGGCACTGATGAAAGTTGTCAAGCACATTAGGCATTTAAAGCACCACCCTTTCCCCCAAGGAATCCTGGGAACTGTAGTTTGCAAAGGGTGCTTTCCTATGTCTCAAACGCCTTGTAGAAGACACGGACCCTGAGATTACGCTGAAAGTAGCCAAATACTGTGCAGCAGCCATAAAGCTCAGAGAACAAGCGGTGTTACCGATATGAATACGCCCCAAATGGCAATTTTTAGGCCATATTTTAGTGCCACAATTTTAATTCATATATTTTAAACGTTGCTGTATATGTATACATATGTGTACTATTGCTGTTATGCAAATTTTAATGTATTATTTTTGTATTACTGATTTAATAAGCTGGTCTGTGACCGTAAGAATAAATTCATTCATTCAAAGGGTGCTGGGAATTGTTCTGGGGGACGGACGGACTACAGACGCCAGGATATTTTTGGGGGGAGGGGGGGATGAAGCCATGTGCTTTAAATGTATGGTGGACCAGTCAACTCCATGTCCCGTTGTTTCAAAAGAGCTCTGATGCGTGGGTGAGGGGTTGTAGAATCCCTGTGTGGAATTCTGGGCTGGCTGTGAGGTACACCAGCTAGATCAGGCATCCCCAAGCTTCGGCCCTCCAGATGTTTTGAACTACAATTCCCATCATCCCTGACCATTGGTCCTGTTAGCTAGGGATCATGGGAGTTGTAGGCCAAAACATCTGGAGGGCCGCAGTTTGGGGATGCCTGAGCTAGATCCATTGGGCGCTGCCGTAATCAGATGTTTTGAACCACAGCTGCCAATAAAGCCATTGGAAAGAATATTTCCCCTGCACAGAGGGTAGCAATATGCCCTCTCCTGAATTTCAGCTTCCTGCCTAACTGCTTAAGGCACATGTACCACGAGGAGACAGGCCCCCAGTACTGGGATAACCTCTTGGAAATCCTATATAATGTATGTGCATATTTTAATGGGTCTCTGGGCCTTCCGCATCACTCTCCAAGGTGGTTGACATTTCTGGCGCGGATGTTGAGCAAAGGCTGTAGCTCAGTGGCAGAACATCCGCCTTGCATGCAGAAGGTCCTGAGTTCGAATTCCGGGTGCGGCTGGGAGGAGACTTATTGCTTGAAACCCTGGAGAGTTGCTGCCAGCCACTCCTAAGCTAGATGGACCATTGGCACAAATTCTTTTGCTATATTCCTAGTGCTCTTTAAAATAACCTGTCTTTGGGCGACCCTGCCAATCTGGGACCCAGAGAGGCGTGCTTGCAAGTTGTCCAGCGGATCTCTAAACTATCGTCATTTCTCTTTCTCTCTCTTTCTCTCTTTATTCCACCCTTCTTGCTGCATACACCACAGAGACCAAGCACAAAGAAGACGCCCTTCTGCAGAGGTACCACAGCGGCTACAGGGAGTGCCTGACCCAAGCCACCCACTTCCTCCGGGCCAGCCCGGGCATCTGCACGGGGAAGAAGGCCTACCTCATGAAGCACATCTGCCACTGCATGGAGAAGATCACAGCCAGCCCACGGAGGGAAGTCCACCGGCCGCCCCCGGCCGCCCCCACCCCCAGCTACGAGCTGCAGCAGCAGTACAGCCCAGATGTCTTCGCAGGATGCAGCCCTCCCCTCAGCGGCTCCCCCTACGTCCTGCACCCGCCTCCCTCCACCTACCCGGCCAACCAAGGACTGCAGGCCCGCCTCGGCGGATCGGCCCAGCAGGGCAGCTGCAGCAGGTCGCAGCAGAACAAACTCTCGGAAACGCGGAACTCCTCGCCGCAGTCCCCGCAGGCGCTGAACGTATGGAGGCCCTGGCCTTGAAGGGTCCTCCCCCCTCTAAAATCCCCTTGTAAATTTATATTAGATTCTCTATATATTGTATATTATGGGTTTTATGTTGTCACATGTGGTGTTGGTTTTTTTTATTTTTATGGGGCCTCTCTTTTCTGGGTTGGTGGTAGATTCCCCTCCTTTCCCTGTACTGATTGACAAAGAATGCCCTTTGACATCTCATAATTAGGCCTAATAATAGAGTTGGAAAGGGATCCCATGGGTCATCTAGCTCAACCCCGTGATGCAATGAACCTGGACACTATAACTGTGGAATCGTACACCTGGAGTAGCCTAATCCAGCAATGGGGTGGTGGGGGAAATGGGTGAGGTGTTTTCTTTTCCTTAAGATGTTCTTGTCTGCTGAATTTATGTATATTCCCTAGAGTGGAGGGCTGCTTTTCTTTTTAAAGAAACCCAAGGCAGAATATTTCTGGATCCTGGCTTGATTTTTAAATAAATGGTTTTCTCTCTTGATACCAAAAAAAGGAAAAAAAATTATGTGTGTTAAAGAAGTGCCTTCATTTTCTACGTAGGGTGTGCATTTTAAGACTGAGGAATGTCCTGTTCTTATCTGCTGCTATAATAATAATAATAATAATAATAATAATAATAATAATAATAATATTTGTACCCCACCCACTCTGGGAGGCTTCCAACAAATTATAAAAGCATCATAAAACATCAAACGTTAAAACTTCGCAATACATCCATGCACTGATCTGTGCAAACAGTCCATCCCATATCACAACACCGCAACATTGACTCGTTTCAATTGCAATACTTTCTCTGTGGAATCAGCTCACCAACCTCCCGCCTTCCAGCACCACACAGTCATGGGCTGATGGGAGTTGTAGTCCAAAACATCTGGATAGGTGGGTGATGGCTGCAGTAGTCTCTGGCAAATTCCCCGAAGGGAGAGGGTTAGTGGTGGTGGAGATGCGCTGTGGACTTAACATATGCTGTTGGACTCCAAGTCCCATCAGCCCAGGCCAGCATGATGGGAGTTGTAGTCCATCAACATCTTGGGGCGGGGGCACCAGTTCCTTAAGGCAGAGTTACCGGTAGTCTCTGCTCGCAAAAACTAAGGCTAGTGGAGAGGGTCAGCCACACAGGGATTCAGAAACAAGGTGAGTTTGGAGAGAACAAATAGGCCGCCCTCGCTTTAAAAAACCCACGCATTGAATCTCATTTTTGAACTGCCGGCAGGCTTCATGCTTTTAGCCTCTGTCCTGAGATCCATCAATCAGAGCTTTTGTGCAAAAGACATACATTTAGGATTACTGTAAAAAAATGCTGAATCCAGGATTTGTGCACCTGAACCAAGCCGAGTTCCACAGTCCTCCCAGGCAAATGCCTCTTTCTGGATACCCCGATTTATCTTCAGGTCACAATTATGGGAGGCAAGTGGGTGGGGCGGGAGCCATTCTGTCGCTTGTTGCTTAAAACTGGGAAACGTTCGCCAGTGTGTACTGCTGGCCACCCAGAGATCCACCCGTAGATCCAGATCCACTTCCTGCCCACTCCTTCACATGCTCTCTGCAGCTCAAAACTCACGATGCAGCTGTGAACAGTTGCAGACGGCGAGAGCAATCTTATAGATATCTCTGGAAAAGATTTTTCCGCGGGTGGCATTGGTGGTTCAGTGGTAGAATTCTCGCCTGCCACGCGGGAGGCCCGGGTTCGATTCCCGGCCAATGCAACGCACATTTTTTTTTCTCAGTTTCTTTTTCCTGTCCCCAAAATATTTTCCAACGGCCACAATCCCAAGCTTGCATTATTTTTCTCGCCGAGTAGCCCCTAAGTAGTGTGCAAAGTGTGCATCGCAGGCAAATTCCTTCGTTTCAGCTCTCCTGGTTTGAATCCTGGTTAGGTTTCCTTTTCTTAAGGAACTGTGTGGATGGAGAAGGCGATTTCAAAATTCCTAGTCGATTTCTCCACTCAGCTTCAGGCGACCTTCAAAGCAGACTCAGAAGGTTTTTTTTGGGGGGGGGAGGGCAATTCAAACAGAGCTCAGCCGAGCAGACAAGCAGCAAACCCTTTCGCTGTTTTTCTTGCAAGACGGGCAATAGCAAGCAATACGAAAGGAAGGTTAGAAAGTATGAAATGCTGTTGAATTTTTTCTTTTTTTGCCTGCACGCCGTGCTTTTTAAACTTTCCTTGTTTTAAAGCAGTATAATTTGGGATATTGGGGAGGTTTGGAACGGGAGACGTAAAAAAAAAAAAAAAAAAAAAAAGGCACCGCTGGGATTCGAACCCAGGATCTCCTGTTTACTAGACAGGCGCTTTAACCAACTAAGCCACGGCGCCACTTGGCAAACGGGCTGCCCGCTCTGTAATCTCACTATGTATAGATGCAAACAAAACTTTAAAAAACCCAGTTCGACTCTTTTCAGGAGGCAGCCGCTGGACGGCTGGAAACTCTTAAAAGCGAGATCGGGCAGAGGAATAATTATTTCCGTGTTCCCATTTACGTGGAAAACTACTGCATGCAGCTAAAGGGCTACAAACGTGCAATGCATCGTTGCAAGATGGCCATTTTGTGCACGCGCAACAGAATCCTGTTCAGGGCGCTCTGTACTTGCTCAGGGACGTGGGTCTCCTCTCCGCGTTTTGTTGGGTAAAACAAATGATTTCTTGACGCAAATGTAGAGGAAGCCGGGTGGAAGGGGCGGGTGGCGGATATAAGAATTAAAAACATCGTTAGTTCCCCTGCTTTGTGCAAAGGGCAGATAATATGTAGGTTGCAATGACGGCTGCAGATTGTCAGTACAAAGAGGCGTCAGCGGAAGCTGCAAGAGGCCGGAGGGGGATGTAGCTCAGTGGTAGAGCGCGTGCTTCGCATGTACGAGGCCCCGGGTTCAATCCCCGGCATCTCCAGGTGTTTTTGCTGGCGCGCAAACAAAAATCGTTATTTAAAAAAATACATAAAATGCAGTGTTTTCCAAACATCAAAATAGGCTACCTACTTGAATCGGTTAAAAAGAATTCCCGCACGCAGCTCGAAGTTTGGGGACTTACGCGGTTTGCAATGAGACGCCAGATGCTTTGCAGCTGCTGCTTTGCTAGAAATAATGTAGCAAACAAGCCGGTTGGGTGAATCTCTAAGGCCGGAGTTTTCCCCACCTCTGCTTTTTCTGCTTTTTTATTTTGCTCTCTCTGTGTGTGTTTGTCCTACTGCAGTGATGGCTAACCTTGACACTCCAGATGTTTTGGGACTACAACTCCCATCATCCCTGACCACTGGTCCTGTTAGCTAGGGATGATGGGAGTTGTAGTTCCAAAACATCACTGTGACCTACTGTATGAAATCGGGGGCGGGGGGGGCGGGGCAGTGACACCCGTTTATATAATCTAGCAAGATGCAATGAAAAAACACACCCCTTGTCAACCACCTGCGAAAATGAGAGCGGAAACGTGGGCTAATAATTAGTGGTAGCAAATTCGCATCCAGAATTTGCAGTGGCGCAGATGTTGGTCGTCTACTCTTCTAGAGGGAGGGAGGGAGAAAGGAAAGACGAACGGTATAAATTGGATTCTGCTACCAAAAACCCGCGCAAAATAAGCACGCTGTGAGCAGGATTCGAACCTACGCAGGGAGTCCCCATTGGATTTCAAGTCCAACGCCTTAACCACTCGGCCATCACAGCTCCGTATAACCGCTGCTATTACCATATCCAAAAGTAGATAATCGGTCTTGGGAAGAAAATTCGTTGGATCGCCTTTCCCCATTTCTTTCTTTCTTTCTTTTGGACAAGTTTTGCAAGGGGAAAATGAGCTGCTATGGTTTGTAAAATGTCTAAGCAAGGGGGAAAACAGCTACAAATAAAAATGATTACAAATGTTCAGACGCTGGCATTTTCCTGCAGTTCAGATTATCCCCAGGGGCCTGGGCCATTGGGGGTCCATAGAGGAGGGGGAAATAACAATGAAGGACTTGGCTGCTTTGCAATGCAGCATCATGCTTCATTTCATCCCCCTTTGGATATGTAAGGGGTTTTTAAGCTAAATCTATCACATATATTCGTAGTCGGGGGGGAATCGACTTTTTACCGAGCGGGTTCAGAAAAGCTGGTGAGAACAATACGGCAAGTAAACGGTTAAGCCGACAGGCCTTTGCCCGCAGGTAAAATGGCCGGCTAAGACTCGCCCGTGATCTCAAGTTCTCGCGATGGGAAAAAGAAGCTTCGAGGCTTCCGAAGCGGTTGTCAGGGGCAACGGTGAGGCCTAACTGCGAGGCCCTAAGCCCGAGGGGGCGGTATGTGCGGCGCTCGCGTATATCGAGCTTGGGGCCAAAATGGTTGGCGGGAGACGGGGGTGCAGTGGGGGAAGGCTTTACATTGTTGTTGTAGGCGAAATTCGGGGGGGGGGTAGATTTGCTCTGTCGTTTTTCAAATCAATTGTTTGAGGCGGGATTAAGGGCGCATGCGCATTTGTACCTGCCTGTCATGGGGGCGAGGGTCGTGCGACCCTCTTTGCACCTCTTTTGGTGTCTAATCAATTAAGGAGGTGGTTGGAGGGTGGGAAGCGTCTCACCTCTTTCTGGTGCAAGCAGGGCGGACCCCTCACCCTCCCACCCCAACGTTACTTTTTAAAGGCTTTTAGATTGCTTGTAAAAGTTTTGCCGCTTTTAAAATACAGTTTTATGTGCTTTAATGTGCAATAAAAGATGCTGTCTGAATGTTCTTGGCTTGGCACTTTTTATAAAAACCGCATAGAGCAGATCTTAGGGAAAAACACAACCTGTTTTCATGGTGGTTGGTGAAAAATTGGTTTTTGCTGTATTGCGGCAAGCCCATGTTTTATTGTCATTTGCTGCAATTGATGTTTGTGGATCTAATTTTGTGCTGCTCTCATGGACCATTTTAGTGCTTAACATTCGCTTTGTTCACAGATGGACGTATTAAATCGGGGACGAGTGGGCAGAAAATGCGTTGCCCTCCAGATGCTTGTGGACTCCAGCTCCCAGCATCCTCGCTGGGGCTGATGGGAGTTGGAGTCCGCCCACATCTGGAGGGCACATGTTGGCTACCCCTGTTCTGCATAGTGGGGTCAAACAAAGGATGATACCTTTCTCTCTTTTGTAGAAGAATGAATGAATGGATTTATTTCGGCACTCTCTTTTGCTAAACCCGCATTTTCTTCACCTAGCACGTAAACTGTAGAATCTGCTCCCACAAGAGACGGTGATGGCCATCATATTGGATGGCTTTGAAAGAGGATTAGACAAATTCATGGTGGATTGTAAAGCTATCAGTGGCTACTAGTCATAGTCAAAACTAGTCATGAAGGCTTTCTACCTCTGAACAGGGACTTGCTTGCTGGTTTCCTATAGGCATCTGGTTAGCTACTGTCAGAAATGGATGCGCACACACACTTTGGCCTGATTCAGCAGCCAGGCTCTTGGGTTCCTACTGATGTTCCTGCCTCTCTCTTGTCTTTTACTGCCAGGATTTCTCACCTTTTGGATGCTGGGAGAGACAATGCCTTTGGTCACCGGACTGGTTCCCTCACGATTCCTGACCCTCACGGCCCATTTGGTCATCGTCATCACCATATTCTGGTCCAGGGTGAGAAACCTGTTCCCAGCCTCCAAACTCCATCCCTTCCCATTCTCAACGTGCTCCTATTTCTTTTTTAACGGTGTGATGGGCTTTACGCTTACCAAAGAAGACCTTCTATCTCCCACAAGTAAGCGTCAACAAAAATAAGACCCCAATTCCAGCCTTTGCCCAAGACAGGCAGTTTGCCTGGCGCTGTTAAATATGGCCTTCTGAGAGCAAATGCCTCGCGGGGATGGATTTTGTTCAAGGCTTGGTGGGTGGCATAGAGATGGCATGCGAGGAGGGTGGGGTGCCCAGTGTTTGTGTGCTGATCCCCTTAAGAGGCACACTGGGATGGCAGGGAGAGGCGAGATAGGAGTTTGCTCTTTCCCCTGGCAACCCAGGGCATTTCTCAAGTGGGCGTCACGCCACACTTTGAGAATCCTTGCTGTAGAGCACCCTTTCCCAACCTGGTGCCCTTCACAGGGCCATGCTAGAGGGAGCCAATGATTTATTAAAAAGGTAATGGGACCCCTGACAGTTAAGTCCAGTCGCGAACGACTCGGGTTGCGGCGCTCACCTCACTTTACAGGCCGAGGGAGCCGGCGTTTGTCCACAGACAGTTTTTCCAGGTCATGTGGCCAGCATGACTAAGCTGCTTCTGGCAAAGCCAGAGCAGCGCACGGAAACACCATCTACCTTCCCGCCGGAGCAGTACCTATTTATCTACTTGCACTGCGTGCTTTCAAACTGCTAGGTTGGCAGGAGCTGGGACTGAACAACTGGTTTCTCTGTCTTCTGCAATCCAGGAAAACAATGTCCGCGCATCCCTGCCTCTCCAGTGCACCCAGGAGGAGTTTAAGAACCAAGACACAGAGTAAGCGCTCTGCCTGGGACTTTCTCTGCTATAGCCCTTCTCTGGGGGCTTCTGCTGCTCTTTGTTGTTGTTTTTTATGCTTTTAAAAAGGTTTTTGGTTGCAGTGGCCATAACTTGAAACAGGTTCCCAAGAGAAATACGCTGATTTATTTTTGTAGGCTTTTCCAGAACATGTATTTAAAATAAGGACTTAAATACTGCTGCATCTTTTAAAGCTTGTTAATAATAATATTATTAATAGTAATCTATTACTTATACCCCACCCGTCTGACTGGGTTGCCCCAGTTGTTAGGTTTTCAGATTATCTGAATGTTGCTTTGCTCTTTTATTTGTAAGGCACTTTGATTGGTTTCAGAAAGGTGGGATATAAATATTAGGAAAATATGTATATTAACAGCCCCTAAAAACAAGCTGATGAAGACAGGAAAATATGTGTCCCCACCTTCCTCTGCCCTGTTCCTTTTGGCTACCTAATAACATTCATGGTCTGAAAGGTTTCCTTTTAAAATGTGTATTTATGAATCTGTGCTTGCTCTCTCTCTCTCTCTCTCTCTCTCTCTCTCTCTGTGTGTGTGTGTGTGTGTGTGTGTGTGTGTGTAACCTCACATTGCTGTTCCATCGCCCTTCTCTCTGGAGCTGCTGAGAGTGCTGATGTCTCCCAGCTCCTCATGTTTTCCATCATCTAGCAACGTCAGCGTTGGATGACGCTGATGCTGTATTTATTTATGCCCTGCCCTTTTCAGGTTATAAACAAGAACCGCTAGAAACATAGAAAAAGTAATCATTAAGGACACCGATAGAATTCAGACCATACACATATTAAAAATCTGCTTAAAACATACAGGGAAAAAAGCACGGCACCAGATAATGGCATCTCTCTGTCGGGCGAAAGGGTTGGGAGCTGGCTGTCTTCACAGCAGATGTGGCCCACTGCTCCACCTAGCTGACAGCAGCCGTAAATCCAGGTTTAGATTAAAGCCCTGAAAGCACGAGGGGGGAAATGGCGTGCGAAGAGAAGGAGCAGGACTGTTGCTGGAGCAGATTACAGGCTACCTCCTCTCATCCAAGGACTGAGAAAGTTGGCCACGGATCAGTCTGTTGCCTCTGCTGTCGAGGCTGATGGTGCTTTAAATGTGCACTCCAGGGAAAGGCGTCTGCTTCTTTTTTTAAAGGTGAAGGGTTAAAAAAAAAAGGCAGGCAACAAGATGGACCAATTATATATTTTTTTCAGTGGGAAATTCCAGACAATTAGCCTTCAAGAGGAGCTTGGGTTTGTCCTAGGGCTCTACTGTGCTTCATACTTGGCATATTTACTAAGAAATTCCAGGCCTGATTGTATTGCATTGGTGGTTCAGTGGTAGAATTCTCGCCTGCCACGCGGGAGGCCCGGGTTCGATTCCCGGCCAATGCATGACACCATAATTTTATAAACCTCTATCCTACCCCTCTTTTGTTGCCTGCTTTCTACTTAACAAGTCCCGAATCATCCATGACCATTATTGCCCATGCCGGCTGGGACTGATAGAAGCTGTGGCCCAAGCAACAGTCAGAGGCCTCAGGTCCCCACCCCCAGCTTTGTGGCTTGCCTTTTCTCTCTGTGTGTGGAGGAATGACTGCTGGGAGGAGCGCAGAGAGAAAGAACACTGTGATGCATCTACATCGGCTCAATCGGCCTTCATCTGCCCCACCTGCAACAAAACATGTCTCTCCTGCATTGGTCCCTACAGCCACAACAGGCGCTGTAACCTTCCAGTAGTTTGACGTCACCGCCAAAGGTGCAGTCCTCCATTGTCTCCCGAGACAGACGGATGCCAACAGCAAATATTGTGTGTGTGTGTGTGTGTGTGTGTGTGTGTGTGTGTGTGTGAGAGAGAGAGAGAGAGAGAGAGAGAGAGAGAGAGAGAGAGGATTGGGGAGCTGGGTGGGGAGAGAGGGACCGATTACTGTAATTGGGCTCAGGAAGGAATTTCAGGTTTTCCAGAGA
Organism: Darevskia mixta; assembly: GCA_034641385.1. Taxonomy (NCBI): domain Eukaryota; kingdom Metazoa; phylum Chordata; class Lepidosauria; order Squamata; family Lacertidae; genus Darevskia; species Darevskia mixta. Next base: position 852,159 of record JAWWNH010000044.1, on the reverse strand, counting down.
CACAAGACGTAACCCTCCCTGTGGTTTCCCTCCCTTCAGGATGGTGGTTGCCCTGTCGGTGACGCTCGGGCTTTTTGCAGTGGAGCTGGCTGGATTCCTCTCTGGAGTGTCCATGTTCAACAATGTGCAGAGCCTCCTCTGTATCCTTCGAAAATGGGATAGACTGGACGTAGGTTTTGTGGGGTGGGTGGCAGAGGGAAGCCACAGAGAGGGCAACTTGGACTCAACTTGGAGAGCCAGTGTGGTGTAGTGGTTAAGAGCGGTAGACTCGTAATCCGGTGAACCGGGTTCGCGTCTCCGCTCCTCCACATGCAGCTGCTGGGTGACCTTGGGCTAGTCCCACTTCTCTGAAGTCTCTCAGCCCCACTCACCTCACAGAGTGTTTGTTGCGGGGCAGGAAGGGAAAGAAGAATGTGAGCCGCTTTGAGGCTCCTTCGGGTAGTGATAAAGCGGGATATCAAATCCAAACTCTTCTTCTTCTTCATCAGACCTGTAAAGTCAGGGAGCCGAGCCTGAGAGCTAAAAGAACTGGACACAGATGCCCGTGTTATCTTGTGCATGTGCAGGTGGGCATTGGAAGGCGCTGATGCCCATTGGATGCCCGCTCCTGGCTGCTTTGCCAAAGCACTTACGCCTCAGTCCCTCAGGCAGCGTTCTTCAGCCTTGTGTCCCCAGATGTCGTCGGACTACAACACCCATCATCCCTGACCCACTGGCTAAGCTAGCAGTGGACGATGGGAGTTGTAGTCCTATGACATCTGGGGAAGGAAGGCTGAAGAACGCTGGTAGGCAGTTCCCGCGTGGGGACGTTCTGGGTTGTTGCCGCCCCTGTGTAGGCCAGCCCTGATGCCTCACAGCCACCCCAGGAGGGCTCGAGGGGTTCCTGCCCTTCCTGTGTTGTTGCTCCCTGACTGAGCCTCCTTTCTGCTCCAGCCACAGGCGCCCACGCCTCTGCTGCCGTCACGTTGCTCTTCTTCTTCTTTGAACAGTGGGACAGCGGCCTGTACTGGTGGATCTTTGCTTTCTGCAGGTCAGTCGAGACGGCAGAAAGGCCAGGAATGGCCGGCCTTTCTACCCCAGAGAAAGTAGCTGGGCTCCAAGTGGAGAAGGGTGTCTTTTGGGATGTTTGTGGCCTCCGTAGGATCGACGTCCCTGCCTCTAGAAGGGGCACCCACTGCTATTTTATTCATTAAAATACACCAGCTGGTGGTCCTCCAGATGTTGCTGAACTGCAACTCCCATCATCCTTGGTCGTGGACCATGCTTGCTGGGGCTGATGGGAGTTGTAGTTCAGCAACACTCGGTGGTCAAAGGTTCCTCACAACCGAATTATATCTGGCCTGATCTGTCCCCTGAAGGAGCCCTCAAAGTTACTAATAAGCATTGTAAATGCTTGGCTATTGGTATCTTGGCTATTGGGGGTGGGGTGGGGTCTCTGCGACCTAAATCACATTTGATCCAGCAAATGCTCAGAGGGGGAGTGACTGATCTCTCATCCTTGGTGTCCGGATGGTTTCTTCTCTCTCCCAGTTCACCCCCAGGCTCAAAATGTCTGGCACCTTTCTGTGCCAAGCGGTTCAGGTCATGTGGAGCTGCCTGCTACTGCAGGCCTCACTTTACAACGCCAGTTTCCCTGACTGCTCCCCACTAGCTTTGGCTGCCCACTGCAGTGCCTCCATCTGCCTCTCCTTTTTCGTCTTTGAGCGCTGGGAGACGGTCACTTACTGGTACATCATGGGCTTCTGCAGGTAGACTCTTAGTTCTGTACGTGTGTGGATATACCCATATTTTTTCCGTGTATAAGACGCTCCCATGTATAAGACTTTGGGGGACTAAATTTAAAGAAAATGAGAGGAGGTGGCCCAAAGTTTTTGAGCTTTTTTTAGGGGGAATTGCACGCGCGCCATCACCCCAGCAGGGCTGTTGCTGGGGGTTGGCAAAGTGGGCAGCCGCTGCCCCCCCCCCCCGCCACTGCGGGCAGGAAGCTCCCTAGAGTGCGAGCCGCCAACCAGCTGGCTGGCAGGTGCACAGTTCCCCCCCCCCAACGCTACTATCCATGTATAGGACCCCCGTTTTTTGACATGGTTTTTGAGTCAAAAAACCTCGTCTAATACACGGAAAAATACAGTATATGGAAAGAGAGAGAGTGGATGGAGAAAAGCTCTTCTCCCTCGTAACCCTAGAACTCTTGGACATCCAACGAAGCTGACTGTTGGAAGATTCAGGGAAGATAGAATAAAGTCCTTCACGCAGTGCAGAGTTAAACTATGGAACTCCCTGCCACAGGAGACAGTGGTGTCCATCAGCTTTAAAAGAGGATGAGACAAACTCATGGAGGAGAGGGCTATCGATGGCTACTAGTCAAGATGGCTATGCTCTGCCTCCACAGCTAGAGGCAGCAATGCTTCTGAATATCAGCTGCTGGAAACCTCAGGAGGGGAGAGGGATATAATAATAATAATAATATTAAATTATTTATTTATTTATTTATTTATTTATTTATTTATACATACATACATACATACATACATACATACATACATACCCCACCCATCTGGTTGGCTTTCCCCAGCCACTCTGGGCGGCTCCCAACAGAATATTATTAATAAAAAAGCAACAACATCAAACATCTTGTCCTCAGATCCTGCTTGTGGGCTTCGCACAGGCATTTAGTTGGCCACCGTGAGAACAGGATGCTGGACCAGATGGGCAGTAGGCCCTTCGTATGTTTTCTTTTCTTTTTTTAAATTTTTTTATTTATTTTGATTTTACATTTTTTTTATTTATTTTGATTTTACATATACATACATACACGCATCAAATAATCAGAATATTAAAAAAAGAAGGAAAAAGAAAAAGCCTATCAGCAATGAAAAAGAAATGAAAAAAAGCCTCAAAAACAAGCATTTTCAAATACAATTCTTCGTAGAGAGTGCAAGCTGTCTTTTTGCAACTTCTGGCTTGACTCCTAGATTGCTAACATGATTCCTAACATGTTAGGAACCTTCCTATGTTTTCATATGTGTGTGTGTGTGTTTCACATGGTTGTGAGTCTCTTCCCCATGTGATGTTTTTCTCCCCCCAAGAAGGGGGAAAGCCCTTCTCCTTAGCACTGACCCCCTCTCTGTCTGCCTTCACCCCCTGACAGCGCCTTGCCTGCCGCTGTGGAGATCCTGCTTTTCATCTCAGTCTTGGGCTTGAAGAAGAAGCCCCTGTGATGCCCCTGCCACAGAAAACCAACTGAGGAGAGCCAAGCTGCGTTGGCACGGGGAAATGGAGACTGAGCACAATTGGGGAGAACGAGTAGGATGAAGGAGCCACCTGTTCCAGGGCTCCGACCCTCCCTGGTGTCGCATTGCCACCCACAACTCCAGCAGCACAGATCTGTCTCCTGCGCTGCGTGCTGCCTCCCCCCAGCGGCAATCGTGGTAACAGCGCACAAAGCCCCGGGTTTATTCGCACGTGCTTTTTCCAGCCTCCGGTCATGCATCTGCAGTGCCAAAATGCCTCCTTCAGAAGAAATGGCCAAGCCCGAGCCTGTAGCCCAATGGGCCGCCCTGCAGAAGGGACTAGGGGGCATAACGGGTGTGTAAAATTTATTCAGGACACTTGATTGTAGTTAGATAATGCTGTATAAGATTTATTACACTTTTTTACCTGAATAAAATAGCATCCTTCTTATGAATTCGCCAGGAGCCTCGCCACTTGGATTGCAGTCGTTAAAGTAGTCTTGATGAAGTCTGTTGGTTTATTATGTCAATCAGCTGGGGCTGAAAACATTTGAAGAGCCGCAGGTTGGAGGAAGGTGATGTCGACTCTCATCTTCCCCTCCTTGCATTGGCTGCTGTGGCCAAGATAAACTAGTATATGAAACTAGAGCCCTTTAATGGCTGCGTAGTTCAATTCCAAGGATGATGATGATGATATAATAATAATAATAATAATTTATTATTTATACCCCGCCTATCTGGCTGGGTTTTCCCAGCCACTTTGGGCGGCTCCCAACAAAATAATAAAAATACAATAAAACATCAGACATTAAAAACCTCCTTAAACAGGGGTGTGAAATCTAGCTTGCTCCAGATAACTTTGTGGGCCAAATATCATCATTCTCCTGCTTCTAAGCTCTTGCAGCTCCCCCACGGCCTCTCCTTCGTCACTGGGCACCATTTTGCTTCTGCTGAGACTTCATTTCCAGGCCTGTGGGAAAGCTGGCGAGGACAATGGATAATAGACTGGATTGGGCCATGGAGACCGGAGGTCAAATTTTTGCCCAGCCATGAAGTTCACTGGTTGGGCAATCCTGGGCCAATTGGGGCATTTCAGGATAATGCCAGAAGGCTGTTATGAGGATGCAATATAGCCCAAGCCTCCCTTTTTCTGCTGCAAAGACCCTGGAAGAAGGCTGGGAGACCAAATTTTATTATTACATTTTGTTGTTGTTGTTCAGTCGTTCAGTCGTGTCCGACTCTTCGTGACCCCATGGACCAGAGCACGCCAGGCACGCCTATCCTTCACTGCCTCTCGCAGTTTGGCCAAACTCATGTTAGTAGCTTCGAGAACACTGTCCAACCATCTCGTCCTTTGTCGTCCCCTTCTCCTTGTGCCCTCAACCTTTCCCAACATCAGGGTCTTTTCTAGGGAGTCTTCTCTTCTCATGAGGTGGCCAAAGTACTGGAGCCTTAACCTCAGGATCTGTCCTTCTAGTGAGCACTCAGGGCTGATTTCTTTAAGAATGGATAGGTTTGATCTTCTTGCAGTCCATGGGACTCTCAAGAGTCTCCTCCAGCACCATAATTCAAAAGCATCAATTCTTCGGCGATCAGCCTTCTTTATGGTCCAGCTCTCACTTCCGTACATTACTACTGGGAAAACCATAGCTTTAACTATACGGACCTTTGTTGGCAAGGTGATGTCTTTGCTTTTTAAGATGCTGTCTAGGTTTGTCATTGCTTTTCTCCCAAGAAGCAGGCGTCTTCTAATTTCGTGACTGCTGTCACCATCTGCAGTGATCATGGAACCCAAGAAAGTGAAATCTCTCACTGCCTCCATTTCTTCCCCTTCTATTTGCCAGGAGGTGATGGGACCAGTGGCCATGATCTTAGTTTTTTTGATGTTGAGCTTCAGACCATATTTTGCACTCTCCTCTTTCACCCTCATTAAAAGGTTCTTTAATTCCTCCTCACTTTCTGCCATCAAGGTTGTATCATCAGCATATCTGAGGTTGTTGATATTTCTTCCGGCAATCTTAATTCCGGTTTGGGATTCATCCAGTCCTGCCTTTCGCATGATGAATTCTGCATATAAGTTAAATAAGCAGGGAGACAATATACAGCCTTGTCGTACTCCTTTCCCAATTTTGAACCAATCAGTTATTCCATATCCAGTTCTAACTGTAGCTTCTTGTCCCACATAGAGATTTCTCAGGAGACAGATGAGGTGATCAGGCACTCCCATTTCTTTAAGAACTTGCCATAGTTTGCTGTGGTCGACACAGTCAAAAGCTTTTGCGTAAATGAAGCAGAAGTAAATGTTTTTCTGGAACTCTCTAGCTTTCTCCATAATCCAGCGCATGTTTGCAATTTGGTCTCTGGTTCCTCTGCCCCTTCGAAATCCAGCTTGCACTTCTGGGAGTTCTCGGTCCACATACTGCTTAAGCCTGCCTTGTAGAATTTTTAGCAAAACCTTGCTAGCGTGTGAAATGAGCGCAATTGTGCGGTAGTTGGAGCATTCTTTGGCACTGCCCTTCTTTGGGATTGGGATGTAGACTGATCTTCTCCAATCCTCTGGCCACTGTTCAGTTTTCCAAACTTGCTGGCATATTGAGTGTAGCACCTTAACAGCATCATCTTTTAGAATTTTGAATAGTTCAGCTGGAATATCATCACTTCCACTGGCCTTGTTGTTAGCAAGGCTTTCTAGGGCCCATTTGACTTCACTCTCCAGGATGTCTGGCTCAAGGTCAGCAACCACACTACCTGAGGTGTACGAGACCTCCATATCTTTCTGGTATAATTCCTCTGTGTATTCCTGCCACCTCTTCTTGATGTCTTCTGCTTCTGTTAGGTCCTTTCCACTTTTGTCCTTAATTGTGGTAATCTTTGTACGAAATGTTCCTTTCATATCTCCAATTTTCTTGGACAGATCTCTGGTTTTCCCCATTCTGTTGTTTTCCTCTATTTCTTTGCATTGCTCGTTTAAAAAGGCCCTCTTGTCTCTCCTTGCTATTTTTTGGAAATCTGCATTCAATTTCCTGTATCTTTCACTATTTCCCTCGCATTTTGCTTGCCTTCTCTCCCCCGCTATTTGTAAGGCCTCATTTGACAGCCACTTTGCTTTCTTGCATTTCTTTTTCATTGGGATGGTTTTCGTTGCTGCCTCCTGTATAATGTTACGAGCCTCCATCCACAGTTCTTCAGGCACTCTATCCACCAAATCTAAATCCTTAAACCTGTTCTTCACTTCAACTGTGTATTCATAAGGAATTTGATTTAGATTGTATCTTACTGGCCCAGTGGTTTTTCCTACTTTCTTCAGTTTAAGCTGGAATTTTGCTATAAGAAGCTGATGATCTGAGCCACAGTCAGCTCCAGGTCTTGTTTTTGCTGACTGTATAGAGCTTCTCCATCTTTGGCTGCAGAGAATATAATCAATCTGATTTCGATGTTGCCCATCTGGTGATGTCCATGTGTAGAGTCGTCTCTTGTGTTGTTGGAAAAGAGTGTTTGTGATTACCAACTTGTTCTCTTGACAGAACTCTATTAGCCTTTGCCCTGCTTCATTTTGAACTCCAAGGCCAAACTTGCCAGTTGTTCCTTTTATCTCTTGACTCCCTACTTTAGCATTCCAATCCCCTATAATGAGAAGAACATCCTTCCTTGGTGTCATTTCTATAAGGTGTTGTAAGTCTTCATAGAATTGGTCAATTTCAGTTTCTTCAGCACTGGTAGTTGGTGCATAAACTTGGATTACTGTGATGTTAAAAGGTCTGCCTTGGATTCGTATCGAGATCATTCTATCATTTTTGAGATTGCATCCCAGTACAGCTTTCGCCACTCTTTTGTTGACTATGAGGGCCACTCCATTTCTTTTACGGGATTCCTGCCCACAGTAGTAGATATGATAGTCATCCGAACTGAATTCACCCATTCCCGTCCATTTCAGTTCACTGATGCCCAGGATGTCAATGTTTATTCTTGCCATCTCGTTTTTTACCACATCCAGCTTACCAAGGTTCATGGTTCTTACATTCCAGGTTTCTATGCTATACTTTTCTTTACAGCATTGGACTTTCCTTTCGCTTCCAGGCATATCCGCAACTGAGCGTCCTTTCGGGTTTGGCCCAGCCGCTTCATCAGCTCTGAATCTACTTGTACTTGTCCTCCGCTCTTCCCCAGTAGCATGTTGGACGCCTTCCGACCTGAGGGGCTCATCTTCCAGCGTCATATCTTTTATATGCCTGTTGTCTTTGTCCATGGAGTTTTCTTGGCAGGGATACTGGAGTGGCTTGCCAGTTCCTTCTCCAGGTGGATCACGTTTGGTCCAAACTCTCCACTACGACCTGTCCATCTTGACCTGTCCATAGCTTCCCTGAGTAATTCAAGCCCCTTCGCCACGACAAGGCAGTGATCCATGAAGGGGATTATTACATTTATGTACCCTATTTATCTGCCAAGGAGATCAAGGTGTCATACATGGGTCTCCTCCCTGTTTCATCCTTACAACAACCCTGCGAGGTAGGTTATGACAAATATGTTGGTGATGACTATTCTTTTTGCAATAACTTCACGGGCAGGGGCAGTGGGGCTTGTAATGTGTTGTGCTAGATCAGGGTCCAGCAAACTTTTTCAGCAGGGGCCCAGTCCACTGTCCCTCAGACTTGTGGGGGGCCGGACTATAGTTTGAAAAGAAATAATGAATGAATTCCTATGCCCCACAAATAACCCAGAGATGCATTTTAAATAAAAGCACACATTCTACTCATGTAAACACCAGGAAGGCCCCCTAAATAACCCAGAGATGCATTTTAAATAAAAGGACACATTCTACTCATGTAAAAACACGCTGATTCCCAGACCATCCGCAGGCCGTATTTAGAAGGCGATTGGGCCAGATCCGGCCCCCGCTCCTTAGTTTGCCTACCCATGTGCTAGATGCTGTGTGGGTTTTAACTGTATTTTAATAGCTTCTTTTATTGCAATGCATTTAATTGTTTTACAGCTTGATGGTCCATAGAATTCAAACTGCAATGCAATACAATACAGTAATAGTAATAACAGAAGCAGGACAGGACACGGGGCTTCAATGTGCAGGGCATTCGTGGAGTCTGCCGTCTGTCACACAACACTGGTAGCTAACATGGGGTCCTCTCTTAGCACTGGTCACGTTGGCTGGGGAGTAAGTGCTGGACTAGGACCTGGAAGGCCTGGGTTCAAATCCCCGCTTGGTCATGAAGCTCATTGGGTGACTTTGGGGCTGTCACTGCCTCTCTGAGCCTAACCTACCTCGCAGGGTTGTTGTGTGTGGGTTAAATGTGTGGAGCAGGAGAACTGCACACCACCTCTAGCTCCTTGGAATAAAAGGTGGGTTATAAATGCAATAAATATCTGGAGGCAATTGCATCCTAGACATTAATTAGATGGCATCCCCACAGAATCTGTCCTGAGGGTTCCCCCCCTCCAATTTTTTTTTTCAAAATTAAAGCGGCTAAAGTTAAATGCTGCATAGTCTCAAATGGTTGCATCTCCCCAACCTCCCATTTCTTTTCATTTTTGCAAAATTCTGGAGGCCCCTTAGATAAAGGATTAAGATCGGAACTATGATATTGGGAATAAACGAGAAAAAGCAGGAACAAGAAATAAAAAAAAATTCTCCTGACCAGCCAGAACATGGGAAGTCTTTTTAAAAATATATAATTTGGAATGTATAATTGGCTTTGTTATTTGTATTATGATGTGGCAAGATTTTATATTCTATCAATTGGAGTGTTATTAATGAAAATTAATAAAAAATATTTACCAAAAAACAAAAACAAAATTCCGGAGGCTCCTGGCTCTGCCCCTTCCTTCCAGTAAATACGGTAGGGCTGCCCTTGTACCTTCTCGAGCGACGTCACCGCCCCATGCAAATTAGCTGGCGCATGGCGCCCTGGGAAAGCAGGCGGCTGTTCGACCGGGTTGTTTTATATGCCGCTCTGCACAAAGAGCTTTGCAACGAGAAACGGTGCAAAATGCCGCAGCGGGAAGCGTTTTAATCTCGACGAAAGTTTCCGAGGCAGCTCATTTTGCCGCCACCGTGACCTGAGAGGCTGTGCGCAAAATGGCGGCCCCGGCGTCCAGACGAGCTCGGCATCGTCAGTGAGGTACATCCTTACCTGTTCCTCCTCCGGGAGAACAGAACATGATGAACGGAGAGCGCATGAGACATGATTAGAGTCTCCGCTGGCCGGGGAACAGCAACGCCCCGGCCTGCTCCTTTCTGATTTTTACTGACGATCCTTCTCTAATCTCAATCGTTATAAAAACAGAATTATGTTTTATTTCTCTGACAACTTCCAATATGGTGTCCCTCTCAACAACCCTGCAGGGTAGGTACTGTTGACTGGAAGCGACAGGTTAAGGTTTCCCATTAAACATTATGGCTCCATCGCCGGGACTCTGTTTTCCTGATTCCTGCGCTGCTCGGGGTTGGACTAAATGATCCTGGGGTGGCCCTTCCAACTCTTCCAATTCTATTTTCCCGTGATTGGTCAACTGAAGTTTCCATCACTTGCGTGTTGGCCCGCCTACTTTCACCTTCGTCTGCAATTGGTGGAAGACGCTGGTTAATGGCCATTGGCTGCTCTTTCCACACATATGCTTCTGGCCCCGCCTCCTCGTTCCCAGGATGCCATCCATCCCTCTTTCGGCTCACGTCTCCCAATGCTTGTCGTTTCACAAAATGGCCGACGTATTCCTCCCTACGTTGCTCCTTCTCATTTCTTATTGGCCGGATTTGCGGTTGGAGGGAAAGATTGACGAGGTCCTTGCAACCACTAAGCTTGCGCTCGGCCGCCCCCCGACTTAACCAATCGGGAGCGAGCATCGTCAAGGGCGCAGGGAACCAACCAATCGGTACCCTTCCTCTCCTTTGCAAATCCCTCCCCTTTCCAAACCCGCACGCTCCTGGAAGAGACGTCAAAACCTGACCAATGGAAAGGGCAGAAGACTCGCGCGAGAGGCGGGTGGCTCAGCACTTCAATTAGCCAATGAGAAAGCGGGAGACCCTCACCTTCGGAAGGGGAGGTGGAGCTGCTGGCTTCTGATAACCAATTAGGAGGCGCGTCTGGAACGCAGCGGCAGCCAATAGGGCTTCGGGAGGGCAGATTTGAAAAGCGAAGGCAAAGGCGTTTTTGAGAAGACGCGGATGGGAGGCTGTTGGCTGGCAGGTAGAGAATCTCGCGGGCTGGTGGGAGGAAAAGGGTCGGTGGGACAGGGACGGGAATCCCCCGTGTGCCCCTTCAGGACTGCGGCTCCCACCCTCCTGGACCTGATGGGAGACTGGGATCTGGTGTTGCAAGGAGAGCCACAGGGCTGCATGGGGTTAGGTGGACAATGGCTTGGGCTGGATCTCGGGGTAAAGGCCCTATCCACACTATGCATTGAAAGCAGCTTCATAGTGCTTTAAACAATCATGGATCTCCCCCACCCCCCAAAATCCTGGGAACTGTAGTTTGCTAAGGGTGCTGAGAGATGTCAGGAGATCCACCCCCCAATTCCCTTTCCAGAGTTTCCTTCGAGGAGGGATTGGTTGTTGAACCGCTCTGTGAATCATAGATCTTTGTTTTTTGGGTGTGTGTGTGTATGTCTCCTAACAACTCTCAGCAGCACCCTTAGCCAATCTACAGTTCCCAGTACTGCTTGAAGTGGTATGGTGCTTGAAGTGGTATGGTGCTGTTTTTTAAAATGCTTATAGGGCAGATGAGGCCTTTATTCCAGAACAGTGTGCAGAAAGTAGCATTATATGGTTGCTCTCATTTATATTTGTTTCATAAAGTCTATAAATTGCTGGATTGTACCCAAAAAACCAAACAAACCCCACCCTCAAAGCAAGAAGGAAAAAAGTAGCTCACAGGGAAGGGGGAATTCCTTTGCCATCATACTAATTTGGAGGTATGTTTTTTGCTTATAATTTCTGTAGCACTTCCCCGGGTATGAAATGCTTTTCTACACAAACCGTGTTTCCCCTATTTTAAGACACCGTCTTATATTTTTTCCCCCTCAAGAAAACGCACTATGGCTTATTTTGAGGGGATGTCTTATTTTTATTACGTAAGCCCAGCCCCGCGTTTTCCTTGGCGCCCTCCAGAACTGCGCCTATCACTATGGCTTATTTTCGGGGTACAGCTTATATTTCGCAAATGCGAAAAAATCCTGCTATGGCTTATTTTATGACTACGTCTTAAAATAGGGGAAACAGGGTACCGGTACTTAAGGTAATTGAATTTAACTGTTAGGTGTTGTATTCGTAAACTCCAGATTTAGGGATATTTATGTATGGTCACGACTAAACAACAAAATGTATGGTTAGGTATCTGTGATTGAGAAATCTCCTGCAGCTGGAAGTCATGCCATTAAGCACACATTAAATCTGTTCACAATAATATTTCAGGATATGAAATAATATTTTTGCCAGGCTTTGTCAGAACCTTTTCTCAAAAATTAATGACTATATGCACAATGGACTCTATCCCCCTATCCCAAACGAGAGCACACCCAATGCAAGTCAACAAGTTAGCACAAAAATAAAGCTTGCAGGAACATCCCTGCAGGCAATTATATTGCAAGCTGTGACATGCATGTACCTGTACTCAGGCATTCAATTGTTCTGTGCCCACATTAATAATGGTGTGATCAAATATGAGCATAAACACTGGGGCAGCATACATCCTTATTTTTTAACCTGAAAGTTTCATGTGCTGAAAACAACCACACAATAAACACTTGTATGTTTAGAAGGAGTAAACAATATTTATTATTTTTTAATTCCCAGTGCCTTTCCATTGTAAAAAGAGTTATATGAATGTGCACATCCAGAGCAGAGTGTGACACTCTTTAACAGGCCCGGTGCTAGGGCTTTTCGCGCCCTAGGCGAAAATCGCAGGGCGCCCGGCACGCAGGGGACGGGGGCACCGTACGTCATGCGCAATGACGTCACGTGCCCCGCCGCTGCGCGTGCAGGAAACTGCCAGGCGCTGCTGGGCGCTCCGCGCCGCCGCGATTTTCGCCTCTGGTTGGGGCGGCGGCGGGGGGCAGGCTTGCCAGCGCCCCCTCCATTTGGGCGCTCTAGGTAGTTGCCTAGTTCGCCTAAATGGACGCTCCGGCCCTGCTCTTTAAGCTGCCAAACCAAACACATTAGCAGTGCTTTTAGAAACCCTCAGCAACACTGACAACAGGTGGAGGGATACAATGTGCTCCCTTGCTACTTCAAAAGAATCAGTCAGTACAGTACAGTAGTACCTTGGTTTAAGAACAGCTTAGTTTATGAACAAGTTGGATTAAGAACGCTGCAAACCTGGAAGTAGATGTTTTGGTTTGTAAACTTTGCCTTGGAATGAGAACATGTTTCTCTTCCTGTTGAGGCTGTTCTGTTTGTTAATTGAGTTCCCCGCTGCTATGGGAAAGCATGCCTTGGTTTAGGAACGGACTTCCGAAACGGATTAAGTTTGTAAACCAATGTACCACTGTATAGCTGTGGAAGGATGTTGCTACAGGGCGTTTTAGAAGGCCAGAATTTAACAATAAAGAACAGAGTCTTTTGAAAACTGAAGTCATGTGCCAATACAGTGGTACCTACGGTTGCGGATGGGATCCGTTCCAGAGGTCCAGTCGGATCCCGAGGTTTCCGCAACCTGATTTTACGAAACCCAGTAAAATACTTCCGGATTTGCCGCGTGCACATCCCGAAGTTTACGTAAACGGAGGTACGACTGTATTTTTATTGTGAACACAAATTTAAACATGTATTAACAACTGTTTCTGTTAAAAGTGTATATTAACAATGTGTCACATGTGAATTGCGTCTTAGTTCATGCTTTCTGGAAAAATAAAAGGTGTTGCTTTTTTTAAAAAAAATGGTGACTAGATATTCTCCCACAACCCATGTCCCAGGAGCCATTTGGCTCCTAGATTTCCTGACACTGGTTCAGTTCCACAGCATGATACCTGTTAACCCTTTGCAGAGTGACTCGGGATTCAATACTGGAGCTGCGGAAATTTTGGTCACAATCTTTCTGACTTGGTGCTGGACACCAGAGCTGTGCTGTGGAGAATTCTGAGATCTGATCGTCTTTCAGATCATTTTGTGATCCAAGATGGCAAATAAGGAAAATTTGAGCAGTCTGTATAGCCTTTCCAAAGTAAGTCTTTATCTTTATCTGCCACTGCTGGGGAAACTATATGTGGGGTGGGAATGTGTCAACTGTTGTGATGGGTGGTGGGGGAATCTTTATTGAGGTGGGGGGTTTAAACTGAGTACAGTGGTACCTCGGGTTACAAACCAAGTTACAAACACTTTGGGTTGCCACTAACCCAGAAGTAGTACCGGTACCTCTGGTTGAGAACTTTGCCCCAGGATGAGAACGGAAATTGTGGCGCAGCTGCAGGCCCCATTAGCGAAAGCTCGCCTCAGGTTAAGAACGGACCTCCAGAAAGAATTACGGTAAGTTCATAAACTGAGGTACCACTGTATGTGTAATAGACAAAAATTGGATGACTAGTCTTTGATCTTATCTTCTGCTCTTGACAAAAGTCCCATCTCTCTCTCTCTCTCTCTCTCTCTCTGTGTGTGTGTGGTAGACTGTGGGCTCTGAATTGTGGCTTTTACTAGTATCACATTTATTAATGGGGCCTCAAATGAAGGTACATAACCAATGATGTCAGGGGGAGCATTCTCTGTTATTTTACTTTTCCGTGGAAATTTTTCCATTTCATAAGTTCATTGGTAACAGTCAGTTGTAAATTCAATTAATACTAGACAAACCCGGTGTCAGGGCTGGTCGGTTCCTCTTCATATTACAACACAGTGTTACGGAAAAATCCCAGGCACGAGTCCTCTCAGCAACCTGGCCCTTCGGACAGGAGGTCCGTGGTACTACGGAGCTAAAGATGAAACCAACCAGCAACTGGAGCAAGGACAAAGTCACTTTATTGCGCAACAGGTTCGAGTAACAGACTGAACCCTGAACACAGGGTGACAAGGACTTTTAAAACTTCCCACTCTGTCCCAGGATACATTTTGGGAGCATCACAACTACATCATGGTTACATAGGGAAAACGTCATGAAAGGGGCGGGAATAAGGAGGGTCAAACATGATTAACATATGGGTAAACAGAATTAATATACAGGTGATGGGTTACAGGAACAAGTAAATGGCCCTTGGGTGGGTCCACAATACATCTTGAGCACCATCTGGGGGAGAACAATGGGAAACATCTTGGGAGTTGTCTGGCGCCTTGGAAACCTGTGGATGGGTACTAGAGAAGGGATTACCCAGGTGTGACATTTCCTGGAGCACTGGGTGTGTGTATGTGGTCTCCTGCTTAGGGGATTATGGAGGGCTAGGGCTGACCTGGGGGGGGGGGTCAAGGGCAGCCAGAGTAGAATGGCGGAAACAGAGAGAAAATCCATGGAGGCTACGATTTTCTATGAATATCTCAAGGTTTAAAGCCTCCGTGTGGGTGTTCAGAGTCCAACTTGATAGAATGTATCCAAATAGTATTAATAAACACTTGAAACTGAGTTTCGCGAGGGTTTGTGTGTGTTGCTTGTATTACAACTTGTGGGGTGAAGGGGAAAACTAGAGAAGGGGGGGTACCCCTCCTCAGTTACCCGTATCAGTTCATAAACTGAGGTACCACTGTATGTGTAATAGACAAAAATTGGATGACTAGTCTTTGATCTTATCTTCTGCTCTTGACAAAAGTCCCATCTTCTTTCTCTCTCTCTCTCTCTCTCTCTCTCTCTCTCTCTCTCTCTCTCTCTCTGTGTGTGTGTGTGTGTGTGTGGTAGACTGTGGGCTCTGAATTGTGGCTTTTACTAGTATCACATTTATTAATGGGGCCTCAAATGAAGGTACATAACCAATTGTTGTATTTTAATGCTTTGTTGAAAGCCGCCCAGAGTGGCTGGGGAAACCCAGCCAGATGGGCGGGGTATAAATAATAAATTATTATTATTATTATTATTATTATTATTATTATTATTATTATTATGTCAGGGGGGCATTCTCCGTTATTTTACTTCTCCGTGGAAATTTTTCCAATTCATAAGTTCATCGGTAACAGTCAGTTGTAAATTCAATTAATACTAGACAAACCCGGTGTCAGGGCTGGTCGGTTCCTCTTCATATTACAACACAGAAGTCTCTTGTTCTTTTATAATTTTAATTAAGAATTCAGAAACAGTACTTATAAATAATGCTTAACTTCAACACTATCACTCCACAGAGTCATTCAATTCAGATAACTTCTGAGCTCTGCTTCTCCCCTGACCAGCAACTCTGAAAAAGGCAAACACAAGGCTCCTTTCGTTTTCCCGCTCTTTTCGAGGCTCCTTTCGTTTTCCCGCTCTTTTCGAGGCTCCTTTCGTTTTCCCGCTCTTTTCTTAACCTTCTAGTGAGGCCTGGCTTATACTTCCCCTCCTCCGAGTTTGAGCCAAAACTTAACCCTTGCCTTTCCTGAACATTCTAACTGTACTCTAACTCTTCCCTGACACCCGGCAGTTTCAAAGTTACCGTATTTTCCGGCATATAAGACGACTGGGCATATAAGACGACCCCCAACTTTTCCAGTTAAAATATAGAGTTTGGGATATACTCGCCGTATAAGAAATACAACTGGGCGTATAAGACGACCCCCGACTTTTGAGAAGATTTTCCTGGGTTAAAAAGTAGTCTTATACGCAGGAAAATACTGTATTTGCTTTGCTCACAAAATGCAAGTAGTAGTAGTAGTAGTAGTAGTAATAATAATAATAATAATAATAATAATAATTTAGAGCAAGAAAAATTCTCAGGGACGATTCACACCCCGGCCAGCACCTCTTTAATCTTCTACCCTCGGGCAGCAGATATAGAAGTATAATCAGTCGTACCAAAAGGCTAAAAAACAGTTTCTATCCGTGGGCTGTTAGGCTGCTGAACGGAAAATAATATAGGGCAACTGACTTTTGGGGTTGGTGTGCTGTGCGACAAGCACACAGAGTGCAATGAGATTGAGTGTTTGTGGGGGAGGGGAGGCTCGGTTAATTTCATTGTACACAGGTTGTACATTGACAATAAAGATATTATTATTATTATTATTATTATTATTATTAATTATAATAATTATACCCTGCCCATCTGGCTGGGTTTCCCCAGCCACTCTGGGCGGCTTCCAACAAAAGATTAGAAGTAGATAAGCAAGCTAAATCAGATCACTGGAGTGTTTCGGAAAACCTACTCTTAAAAAATACACTGACTTTCTGTCTTTGCACACAGGGCTGTGTGTACGTCTTCATTTAAAAAACACAAAATGTGACATTGAATGGGGCTAATGAAGGAGAGTCCCTAACTCCTGCCTCAGCCTCTCTCCTATTTCTTGATTCCGTTGTCCCTTTCCTGCAGTATCGGGTGAACAGCATGACAAGTGCTCAGAGGGTTGCCTGTAAGGATACCAACACTTCATCATTCATGACCCCTTCTGGATCGCTTTTGGCCCACAGAGCTATTTCCAGCAGCACAAAGCATGGCCCGAAGGATTCGGGTGCCCAGAATATGGGTAAGACCTGGTCTTTGTGGGGTGGGAAGGGTTTTTACTTTTTGGAAACGCTTCTCACCGATTCCTGTGCTGCTGAAATTGCCTCGGATGCATCCCATTGCTTTGGGTTTACCCCAGACTGCTTGTTGTAAAGGATGCTGGGGCTTGTGTTGGTCTCGCTGTGTTATGGATGTGCATGACTTTGTTTTCTGCTTCTACAGCTGTCGCAGGCAGAGTCCCTATTGAGTCTGGCTCCATGACTCAGCCGCCAAAGGAAGGCCCCGAGTGAGTTCCCTTGTTACTGGTTTCAGAAAGGTGGCAGTTGCGAATGTGTTTCTGGACTTGGGAATGGGTTGGGGCTTGCGTTCTCTGGCTAGCCATGTTTAGGTAAAGGGACCCCTGACCATTAGGTCCAGTCGCGGACGACTCTGGGGTTGCGGCGCTCATCTTGCTTTATTGGCCGAGGGAGCCGGCGTACAGCTTCCGGGTCATGTGGCCAGCATGACTAAGCCGCTTCTGGCGAACCAGAGCAGCGCACGGAAACGCCGTTTACCTTCCCGCTGGGGTGGTACCTATTTATCTACTTGCACTTTGATGTTATTTCGAACTGCTAGGTTGGCCATATGTTTATTTACTTACTTACTAAATTTCTACCCCGCTCTTCATCCAAAGATCACAGAGCAGTTTAAATATAAAAACACAAAGATATACAGTCGTATCTTGGATTCCGAACGCCCTGGAACGTTTTGGCTCCCAAACGCCGCAAACCCGGAAGTGATTGTTCCGGTTTCTGAGCGTTCTTTTGGAACCCGAACGTCCCGTCGGGGCTTCCGCGGCTTCTGATTGGTTGCAGGAGTTCCCTGCAGCCAATCAAAAGCCACGATTTGGCTTTCAAACGTTTTGGAAGTCGAACGGAGGTACGACTGTCATAGCAAACCAAAACAATACCCTGCCAGTTCGAAAGGCCATAGATTGTTTAATGAGCCAAAGGCCTGGGAGAAGAGGGATGTTTTTGCCTGGTACCTAAAAGTATGTACAGTGGTACCTTGTGTTACATACGCTTCAGGTTACATACACTTCAGGTTACAGACTCTGCTAACCCAGAAATATTACCTCGGGTTAAGAACTTTGCTTCAGGATGAGAACAGAAATTGTGCGGCAGCGGCAGGAGGCCCCATTAGCTAAAGTGGTGCTTCAGGTTAAGAACGTTTTCAGGTTAAGAACGGACCTCCGGAACGAATTAAGTACGTAGCCAGAGGTATCACTGTAGTGATGGTGCCAGGCGAGTCTCCCTGCGGGGTACAATAGGGTTTCAAGGTGCCCGTTCCCTCCTTGCAACATGACAAATTCCTCTGGGCCGTCATGCCAGCTAACCTGTTTGTCCTCCACTCCCCAGGCGCACATTCAGCATTGATGACTTTGAGATCGGGCGTCCTCTGGGCAAAGGCAAGTTTGGGAACGTCTACCTGGCTCGGGAGAAAGAATCCAAGTTCATTGTGGCGCTCAAGGTGCTCTTCAAATCCCAAATGGAGAAGGAGTGCGTGGAACATCAGCTGCGGCGAGAGATTGAAATCCAGTCTCACCTCAGGTACTGCAAAGACCAAAGGCCCCTGGGCTCCCAAGTTCATAATAGTTTTAACTGTTGCCGCCTTCCCGTGAGCATCATGGACAAAAACGGCCAAGGAAGTTTTTGGAAAAGATGGAATCTCTTTGGGTGTAGAAGCTGTTGTCCCTAAAATCCTGTCAGTTTCCGGCTGTACAGATGATGTTGGTTAAATTTCTGTCCCTCGCAAAGAGCAGGCAAACAGAAAGAAAAAAAGCACTGAAAGAATGCTATTAAATTAAAAGCGGTCCCTCAGTTGGCAATTGTGTGGCCCCATGGATCTTCATTCCTTTGATGTCTCTTTCCTTTCCTGCCGCTCCCTGGTTGTAGATTCTAATGCGCCTCCCCTTTCCTGCAGCCACCCCAATATCCTGCGCTTTTACAACTACTTCCACGACCGCAAGCGTGTATATCTGATCCTGGAGTATGCCCCTCGCGGGGAGCTCTACAAGGATCTGCAGAAGCACCGACGTTTCGATGAGCAGAGGAGCGCCACGGTGAGCTTGCGCATCACTGCGCCTGGGCTCAGAGGTTAAATAACAGCTTGGGGGCCCTGCAACCTTAAAGCACCCCATGCGTTGGCCAGAAAGGTGGGAATAATAATAATAATAATTTTTTATTTGTACCCACAAAGATGTTGCCAGGGGATGAGCTGTAGCTCAGCAGGAGAGCATTGCCCAAAAATGGTCCCTGGCGGCATTCCCAGGTGGTGAACCAGAGCAGCGCACGGAAATGTGGTTTCCCTTCCCGCCAGAGCAGTACCTATTTATCTACTTGCACTTTGACGTGCTTTTGAACTGCTAGGTTGGCAGGAGCAGGGACCGAGCAACGGGAGCTCACCCCGTAGCAGTGATTCGAACCGCCGACCTTCTGATCGGCAAGCCCTAGGCTCTGGTTTAACCCACAGCGCCAAGGTCTCCCTAAGACTCTAATCTAGTAAATCTCTAATCTACAGGGCCCAGTAACATATGGGCAGCCAGTGCAAGCTGTTAAGAATTGGTGCTGGCAATAGTTTGTTTGCATTAATCAAATCTTGAGGTTACCAGTGCATGAATCATCCTGGCCAGGCTATGCATATCCAAGAATGGTCATCGTGGGCCCACCAGCTGGAGCTGGCAAAAGCCACTGAGGCTCCCCGATAGTGCCTGATCTGTTTGACTGTCATTCAAAGGGTGCAGTTTGAGATTACCAGTGCACCAAAGGAGCCGGGCGGTGGGTTCAAGTCTCTCTTGGATAGCGAGGCACTGGTGTACTCAACGGACCCTTCATTGCTTCACCTCTGCAGTACATGGAAGAGCTGTCTGATGCCCTCCTCTACCTTCACAACAAAAAGGTCATTCACCGTGACATCAAGCCGGAGAACTTGCTTATGGGGCTCAAGGGGGAGCTGAAGATTGCTGATTTTGGCTGGTCCGTGCATGCCCCCTCACTCAGGTAAGGGGGGCACCCTTGGTTTGGTTCGGCCTGGTGGGCTTGGGATATCCGAGGCCCTAGTTCAGGGGTCAGCAACCTTTTTCAGCCGTGGGCTGGTCCACCGTCCCTCAGACCATGTGGTGGGCTGGACTATAGTTTGAAAAAATAAAAATAAACGAATTCCGATGCCCCACAAATAACCCAGAGATGCATTTTAAATAAAAGCACACATTCTACTCATGTAAAAACACGCTGATTCCCGGACCGTATGCGGGCTGGATTGAGAAGGCGATTGGGCCGCATCCGGACCATGGGCCTTAGGTTGCCTACCCCTGCCCTAGTTCTTCACTGCGCTGCTCCAGATCCTTTCAGCTGTTAACCGTCCTTGACCTCCTCTGCCTCAGGAGAAAGACCATGTGTGGGACTATGGACTACCTGCCCCCTGAGATGATTGAAAACGAACCATACAACGAGACGGTGGACCTCTGGTGCATCGGGATCCTGTGTTACGAGTTCCTGGTGGGGCACCCGCCCTTCGAGACCGCTTCTGCCACGGAGACGTATCGCCGCATTGTATCGGTGAGCTTCGCAGTCGGCTTCACGATAGGCCCACAGTTGTCACTCACGCCAGCCATTTCTGTGCAGAGTTACTGGGTTGCGGCAGGAGAGTTCTGCTAGCCTAGAGCTCATAGCACTGGGGGTGCCAAGAAGTGGTGTAAAAGAGGGAGGGGGGAGAGGAAGAGACAAAAGCAAGAGGACTAGGAGCTTAGGTGGCAGAAGAACTGGTGAAAAACATCGGGCCAGTTCTTGTGGCTTCAGAATGGAGTGGGCCACCCATTGGTGTCTGCAATATTGATTAATTGCAGTTCATCATCATTATCATTTTTTATTTGTATGCCGTCTTTCCACAGTTAAACAATGCTCAAGGCGGCTTACAGCATGACAAGATTTACATAATTAAAAAAGTCATAAAGAATGAATAAACCACATCAAAAAAATACACAACCAAATGGAAAACCATTTCAACATTAATCAATATCTAAAACTTAAAAATACAGCATTAATATCACAGTTTAAAATGACATAGGTAAAAAGTAACAGCAATTTAAACAAAAAACAAAACAAAACGGAGCCCTCTCTGCCTAGCAGCAGCAGCGGCAACAGTTCTTATAGGCCTGTCAGGCCCTGCCCTGGGCCAGGTGGTGAGTGGCAGGACTGGGGCCCTCAGTTGCTTCCTAACTGGATCTTTGCTGCCCACATTGCAGCACAATGCAGAACCCACCACTGGGCATGGCCACCACTTTCCTCAGGGCTGGAGACATATATTCTGAATAGGCTACAACCCTTTCATGAGAAGAAGAGTTTGGATTTGATATCCCGCTTTATCACTACCCGAAGGAGTCTCAAAGCGGCTCACATTCTCCTTTCCCTTCCTGCCCCACAACAAACACACTGTGAGGTGAGTGGGGCTGAGAGACTTCAGAGAAGTGTGACTAGCCCAAGGTCACCCAGAAGCTGCATGTGGAGGAGCGGGGACGCGAACCCGGTTCCCCAGATTACGAGTCTACCGCTCTTAACCACTACACCACACTGGCTTTAGAGGCGCTGCAATGCACACTTCTGGGAAATCATGAGGCTTGGAGCCCATGTCAGAAAAGTGGCTACAGTGTTGGACTTTAAAAAAAAATAATCTGTTTTTAAGCTGTATTTTAATCAACTGTTTTTATACTTGTTGTTAGCCGCCCTGAGCCCGGTCTTGGCTGGGGAGGGTGGGGTATAAATAACAATTTATTATTATTATTATTATTATTATTATTATTATTATTATTATTAAAAGCTGGGGGAACCCAGGCTCCCCCCTCCCATCCTTCAAGCAGGCCTTGGGCCCACCTCTCTAGATCTAGCTTTCCTCAGAGGGTGGTTGTGAGGATGAAGGTGGGTGTGGGGAACCTTGTGCACATGAAGATCCTTCAAGCTGTTTTGGAGGAAGATGTACATACAATGAATGAATGAACGAATGGTTTATTTGCGTCAGCCATCGGCCATAGCAACAATACAACAATGCGATATATAAAAATACTGAAATAAAATGTCTATTATTTAACACACTTTAGGGTCCTAAATCAGCAGTCAAATAGTGGACCTTATTCTGATTGCCCCAGCTAAAAACCTTGCAAACTTTGCTGTCACCTGCTCATTTTGACCTGCCAAGAGAAAGGGCACTGTGGCAGTGGTTGGGTGACCCGGAATGGATAATAAAATAGGGGTGATAATCTCATTCCTCAAGTCTTTATAAAGAGTGCAAGCCAGAAGGGCATGCGCTACCGATTCAGTACTGCCATCTCCACAGGGATATAAGTGTTTTTCCGTGTGGAATCTGTTGGAATCGTCCCTCAAGTACAGCCGAGGGCAGTACATTCAATCTTGCGAGGGTAAAAGCATGTCTATATTTTGGGATTGCTAGGCTATGCAGATAGGGTGCCAGAGAGTTGAAATGGGAAGGTGGAAAATAGTCATACCATGGGCAAAATTTCCTTATACATACAATATATCAACTGACTGAGCACAGGCTGTCTAGCAATAAAGTAGGCAAAAATGAGATCTCCCTTCCACCATGTCTTATGATAATTCAGAATAGGGAAAGGTACCTGGGGAGAGGGGTACAGTGATCTAGGGAGGAGGATGTAATATGGCACATGGGGGGGCAGCCCTCCCTCCAGGAAGATCTACTTGGGTTGAATGGCACAGGCTTGCTGGCATATACTGGATTTAGTGGGTTTGACGGTGCTTCCATTACCCCATTTTGGAAGGAGGCTTATTGGAAAGCATGGCAACTCCCTTGCAGTGCTTCTCTGTGCACGGTAGGGGATTCAAGTCCTGTAGAGGGAAGTGAGGGGCAGATGGGGCTCGTCCACCTGTGAAAGTAGCCCATTTTGGAGAAGGAAAACTTGATGCTAAACCTCCACTACCTTGTGTGATATCTTTGGGAAAATAAATGGCTATGGAGTAAGCCCTACACAGATCAGGAGCAGGGCCGTCTCTTTCAAAAAAAAATTATTGATTTTAACAATTTTAAGCACTTAACAATACCGTTAAATTTTCATCCTTCCCCCCTCTCACTGAGGGAAGCAAATTTCCATCCCCCTCTCTCACCGGGAAAACCGTAGACATTATACATTTAACGTAGCTAACATATTAAATATCATTGCTTAGGCCTGGCCCATTTCTGTGGGCCAGGTATTCCTCTTTTCCTCAATTTCATATTTCGGTTGACTTCCTCAAGTCCCCCTCTGTTGAATTCATTATCTATCCTCTTTTCAGTTTTCCAAATTCCTAAACTTCACAATAACATAAAATACCAAAATCATTTTACTTAAGCTAACTCCTTTTTTCCTCAGCACCTCATTACTTCTGATCCTTTCCTCAAGCCTTATCAAATTTCCTTACAGGAGCAGGGCCGTGTTAGCCATAGGCGCTAGGGGTGCGGGGCGCCGGGCTCTCAGGGGCGCCAACCTAAGAGTCCGGGGCCCGAGAGTTGAGTCTGGGGAAGAGCGCATCCATCGGTCGGAGTGCCGCAGCAGGCTCTTTTGCTACGGGTGGCTCTGCGCCATGAGTTCGGGGGCTACCGAGCCAGCAAGATGCTGAAACGGCCGGCTCCGCCCTCCTGCGCGCCTGGGACTGGGCAAACTGGCGGGGTGGGCGCAAGGCGGATCTTTGCACCCCGGCGCCGCATATGCTTAAGACAGCCCTGATCAGGAGTGGATGGGGTTGGATGGTGCCTTGTACTCCTTGTACTTCCAGCAACTCCTGCAGCCAAGCTGGTGACAAACGTCTTGCTCTGCTTTCCTTTGGACCACATCAGCCAGGCCGAGAGGGGGCGGGTCTTGTTGCCTGGGCAGCCCAGGACCTCCAGACACACTGCCCAGGCTTGCACACCATGGAAGGTCACTTAACGCAGCAGTTTGACTTCACCCCTGGAGGCACACTCCATTGCCTCTTGAGACAGACGGATGCCAGCAATAGTACAACTTGACACTCTTTGGGATGGAAAGCCCCAGGAAGTACCATAAAAGCCTAGAATGCCTCCTCCCGGCCAAAATTCTGAGAGATTCATAAGAGGACCCTCTAAAGACACTGAATATTTAGCAGATCATTGTACCGCGCCTTCTTGCTTCCTGCCTAAATATGTTAGCAATCTAAGTACCAGAGATGTCTTTCCGTGTGTGTGTGTGAGAGAGAGGGAGAGAGGGAGAGAGAGAAATGCTTTCAGAAGCCAATGAAATGTTTGTTCCTTGCTAAATCCTCCCATGCCTTCTTTTTTCTGGTTTGTGGTCTTGACCCCTTTTTCTCTCTTTCCCACACCCCAAATACAGGTAGATCTTAGGTTCCCCCCATTTGTGACAGAAGGCGCCCGGGACTTGATTTCAAAGCTGCTGCGCCACAACCCGGCTGATCGACTGCCACTTCAGGGTGTGATGGAACACCCTTGGGTGAAAGCCAACTCGCGGCGGGTGCTGCCTCCTGTCTATAACGCTGGGCCTGTGAACTAGCTCTAAGGAGTGACACATGAGGAGGGACTGGTTATAACCGAGCGATGGCCCAGGCAGAATTTTGGTTTGGTTGTGTTTTAAAGCTTTCTTTCAAATGATTGTAGGGTCTTATTTTATTTTATTTTTTTGCTCCTGGAAGAACTGATAGGCGATTAACGTATTTCTGCCTGCTGGGGGATCGGCTATACTTAAACTTCCCCCTCCAAGATTCTGGGGGAGCTGGCTTCGATTGCTGATGTGCTCCAATGTCAGTATTGAAAAATGGGTGTTGCTTCAGTTGGAACTGAAGGCCTTTAATCCTTACTCTCAGAAGAGCTCTTTTTAATAGGCCCACAGTCACCCAGACTGTTCTAAGACATTGTTCTTGTGGCATTATCCTACAGAGATGTTTGCGCCTTTAATAAAACTAATATTGTTTTTATATATACTTGATTGGCTGTGCCTCTTCCTTTGTCCAGCTAAAACTTTTGATGGTTATTTCCGATTTCCTCAAAGCGCAGAAACAGATGGGTGGGGTTTGGCTTGGCGCTTGACACAGAGGGCTCATTGTTATGCTGGAGGCGGTGGCTCAGGCTGAGTGTACATGTACTTTCCTGCCCAGGTGCCCCGCCCTGCCACAAGCTCTCCCTTTGGCCTTTCCAAAAGACAGCTTGGGAAAATTGGCCAGAAGAAGAAAGCAGGCGTGGAAGTTATGCTGCGCAGGAGAGCAGAGATTTCGTGTATGCTGCGTGGAGCTCCACAATGGGAGAGAGAGTGTAAAGAACTAAAAGCATAAATAGAATATTCAATGGAAAGGGCTAATTCTCACTGAGGGGGTAACACGGCAGTTGCATGTAGTGCCCCAACTGCCTTCTAAAATAAGACATAAAAATAGCCAGTGAGGCTGTAGTTGGTAGCAGAAAAGCAATAGGGTAGAGAGGCTTCTTAAAGTTTCCACTCTTGCGGCACTGATACGTTTAAAATTGCAGCCCTCTGATTTCTTTAGCTGCCGGAGTACAGTTTTTTCCTTCATACAGGAAAATGGAGGGGGGTTGAACCTGCCTACTGTTTCTGGGGGTGTCCTAGTGCGGAAATGCATGAGGCAAGTGGGTTAAGTCTTTCTTAGACACCCCCTTCAAATGGTAGCTTCAAAGCTTCATGGTGTTTAGAAATAATGGCGAAGGAGGGCAGTAACTACTTTAGGTGCAGCTGAGCAGTACAGCTTCAGGCTTACAAGTATAGGCTCTCAGGATTCAGTTTGGGGTTTTCAATGGCCTCTGCCATTATTGGTATGTGAGGTGGCTAATAATGCCAAAATGTTTGGTACATTTATGAACAACTGTTTTATATATATAAGACCTTAAAAATTCTTATAACATGGTCCAGCATCCTGTTCTCACAGTGGCCAACCAGAGGCCTGTGGGAAATGGGCAAGCAGGATTCGAACACAAGAGTCTTCTCCCCTCCTGTGGTTTCCAGCAACTGGTATTCAGAAACATTGCTGCCTCTGACTATGGAGACAGGAGCGTAGCCATCGTGGCTAGTAGCCATCGATAGCCCTCTCCTCTTCTGTGAATTTGTCTCATCCTCTTTTAAAACCAAGTTGGCCATCCCTGTCTCCTGTGGGAACAAGTTCCATAGTTTGACAATGCACCGTGTGCCTTCATTTCTCAATCCACCTGCTTTAGCTACACTGACCCTTCGGCCATTTTAGCTGGACAAATACGGGATTGTGTCTACAGCCCAATCCTAGCGGCTTCTTTCCCTCAAAGCCAGGACAAAGCCATGTTGCTGTAAAAGCTCTGCTGGGTCTAACCCGGCATCTGACCACAGCATCTTGTCAAAACATGACGTTCGGCTAGGGGCTTCTGGGAAACTCTCAAGCAGAACCGGAAGCTTCCTTCTCCACAGTGTGCCTTGCATAGATGGGCCATTCCATTTATGAATCTTATTTCCGTGAAGTACCCCAAAGTACTTAGGAGGCACACTTCCTTGGCCCATGGCGACTCCATCTTGGCTGGCAGTCAATGGCAGGCCATGACGCTTTTACCAAGCTCATTGCTGGCGTTGCGCTCCGATGCTGTACTTTCATCGCCTTCCATAATTCCGATGCTGTACTTTCAAGCGCCTTCCATAATTGCCACACTTAAAACCAAGCAAAAAGAAGTGGGGATGGGTGTAGCCCCCTCCCCTCATGAAAGCCACGAAGGCTTTAGATAGGTATTAAGAGCTATTAATGGAGGAATGTGACTCATTTGCATTTATGGTGGTTTTTACACTCATTAAATGGAGGCTTAAAGCAGCAAGACAGGACGGAGAGAGCTGTTCCCTCAGATTGTGAGGTGACCCTGTCATTGTGCTTTTTCTGCCTTTCTCTCTCTCCCACACACATCCCTCATTTTGTATTGGACACTATTTTATTTTATTTCATTTCATTTCATTTCATTCCCACCCCCCATTCCCTGGTCATCAATGGCGGGGAAGGAGGCTAAGCGAGTCACATTCAAAGGCCTGCTGTGAGGGAAACGAGGCAAGCCAACATGGCGGCCGCGCAGGTGCTCCCCCTCCCCCTCCCAGCGCCCCGCCCCCTCCCTTTCCCAGTGCCATTCATCCTCCTCCTCCTCCTCCTCAGTCCTATTCCCTTCTCCGAAGTTCCCGGATGCCAGCAGCTCGGCCGCCATCTTCCCGACTCAGCCGAAGCGGTCCCGCACCATTCAGTGAGCGCGAGCCCAGCAGCAGGTGCCGCCGCGGCGACCGCCAGCCCCGTTCCGAGCCCCGCAACCGCCTCGACCAGCATCCCCGGAGATGTGAGTAGCGCCCGATTGCAAAGCGCCGTGGGGCGAGCAATGGTCTTCAGGGTGCATAGAGGCGGGTGCATGCGAAAAAAGGGTTTTGACGTTTGCTCGCCGGCGCGAGGGAGGGAAGGCGGCTCAGAGCCGCCCACGCAATGGACCCCCGCGGGTGATTTTTTCCTCCTTTTTCCTTAGGGGGTCATTGCACCGAGATCGATGGCGTGCAATGACCCCCGGCTTGCATTAGTGTTTGTGCATTAGGTTTGTACCCCCGTTTTGGGGAGGGGGGAGGCGGCGAAGGGCTTGGCCACCGCGTCCTTTGCAAAGCAACGACCAGGTTTTCAGGGCGTTGGACTGGGTGAAGGGAGCGAAATGGTGAGAAATGGATGTAGAAATGTTGCGCTGCCCCCCCCTCCCCCACGCAAAAGCGCGTTATCCTTTTGTGTCTCTCTTCGCCCACCCACACATCAGCCTAAGGCGATCTCGGGAAGGAGGGGGGATCAGGGCAAGGACGTGAGGCGGCTGGAAGGGATCGAGCGGGGTGGGGGCAATGAGCCTTCCTCCACCTTGAAAGAGATGGCCGGGGGGGGTGCCTCTCCCGCCACCGCCAAGCTTTCCCCCTTCCCTCCTCTCCAAACCTCGCATCTTTCCCCAGGCAAAGGGATCAACTGGTTGCAATGTTGCATCTCTCATCTCACCCCCCCTCAATCGTGGAGTCGGTGGGGGGGGAGAAAGCCCCCCTAAAATAGGCAAGGAGAGACATAAACAACTTGTGGTGTTGCATTTCCCCTAAGATTGCGAGATATAAATGAGGTCATCGTGTATGATCCTTCCCTTCCTTGGGGAGGAAGTATATGAGAGCCCTGTTTTCTCTTTCCCCCTCGAAATCTTCTGGATGTAGCCAGGATCTAGGGAAGGTGATTTTAATAAATAGTCGGACATTCCGCTTTAATCTTGTCCCCATCCATTTAATCTCTGCCTGCTTTGATGGAGAATTGCCTCTTCCCTCTTCCTTCTTTTTAAATATATTTTGCAGAATAAAGCTAGCATTAAATACATTTTTTTAAAAATCTGCATGCATACAATGTTTCTACTGTTGTTTTTTTAAATGGGAGTGCCTGCTTCCTCCACCCCCCCCCTTTTCTCCTCCATTAGCATACCTGGAGGCGATTAACTGATTCCTGTGTCAGTGTAAAATATTAACAGATCAGGCTCCCCAACCCCGTGGTGGTTACAGGTGTATGGTATATGGTGGTGGTGGGTGCCTAGAGATCCTCCCCACAAACGCCACTGGATGCCAAATGCTCTGGTGGTTGAAATCGACAGAGGGGAGGGGGTGTTCTGAAAGCATCATCTGACCAGATATATGTGTTCAGCGCCCCCACTTTCAATTTTTCCTCTTCAGTAAGGCACTAGATACAGCCCCTCACCACGTCTGAAATAATGGGGATGTGGAGGGGGGGCACGTTCAAGACCTGCCACCCCTCCCATATTCATCCTTTTGAGTATTTTTAGATTTTGCAAACGCAAGCAGGCAGACAGATGACGCTAAAAATACCCTTTTTTCCCAGGCAGTTGTCACTTCCTTGATTTTCATTCAACCTTTACTGTTTGTTCCTCTTTTGTGGTGGCAGGAGGGTGAGAGTGGAATGCCCCCTCCCCTTATTCTGCAAAAACCTCAGCTTCCTTTCATTGCTGTGATTGGCATCTTTGTGGTGTGGGCTCCCTTTGTGCACCATAGAAAGGAGTCGTAGAGACTCCAATATGAAATTTTCTGTTTTTCTTTCTGGAGGATGTAGATCCTTCACGAATTTTGTGTCGTCTTTCCCAAAAACGCTTCCCAAGCTCTGAAAGGGGGTGGGGATGGGGCCAGTGGATGGCATTGTGGAGGAGATGTTAAGACTGGATTTGGGAGGTAAGATGTAGAGTCGGGTCTGTGTGTTTTAGACAGGAAATGTACGTGCGTAATTGAGAAAAACAGGCAGGTTCAAGGGAGAGAGAACAAGGTGTGGAGGGATTGGGGGAAGGTGAGGGGAAAGGTGTGTGTGTGTGTACACACACACACACACACACACACACACGGAATATGGCATTTGTTGTGGGTACATTTTGGGGGCTATGGTGGTGTGCATGCCCAAGAATCGAGGGGTGTTGAAGGGGATGGCAGGCAGGAACAGATGTGCAGCGAGACTGGGAGATTTTTCTGGCAAATTTCTTTAAAAATAGAAGGTGATGGGAGGGCAAGATGCTTTTGAGTCCGCTGCAGAAATGCTTGAGGCATGCTTGGTTGACAAGGGAGCTGCACTCTGCATGCACACAGATGGTCTAGAATTTGTTCGGGGCTGAAGAATTCAAGGGGGGGGGGCAGGCATTTTGGTGGTGAAATCTGGGGATTTTGCCCCTGAAGGAATGGCATGCTCTGCTGGGCTGTGATGGGACACTCATCTCTGCGTTGTGAGCCGCCCTGAGATCTACAGGTGGAGGGCAGTATGCAGATTTAATACATATTAATAATAATTGCAATAACATTCTGAGGTTCCAAGTGGCGCTTCCGTGCCTTGTGGAGAAAAGTCCTCCCTTTTCTCCCTGCCCCCTTGTGGGAATATTGTGAGCTCAAACACAGAGACAACAGCTGCTAAATTAGCAGATGATGATTTTGTAATGAGATTTAAAATAATAAAAATCAGCCGGTGCAAAAATTATAAACTTACATCGTCCCCCCCTCCCTCACAGCCGTGTTTGACTATACGTACTTTTTTTCTGCCTGAGTATTAATAAAGCTTATGCTGTGTAGACCTACAGCGATTCTTTATCCACAAAAATCCACCAATATCCCACAGATGAGCCACAGATTTTGATGTGAGCTTACTCCAGTCTTCAGTGTGTTTTTTTCTAAATGGGCCTACTGACCTGACTTGTGTACTTAACCAGATGATAGCTCGGTAACATTGTGTCCAGCATGTGAATTTAAAATATATCAAAACTAGCAGTTTTATATATGAAAGAGAAACTAATTAGCCAGTTCTTTATAACACTCGTCCAACAACATATCCCCCCCCCCATTTAATGAACGTGACTCATTGCCAGAGTATTATCACCATTCCCTCTATTTCCTCTGTATACCTTAAAACAGTGTTTCCCAAATTTGGGTCTCCAGCTGTTTTTTTCGGACTACAACTCCCATCATCCCTAGCTAGCAAGACCAGTGGTTCGGGATGATGGGAATTGTAGTCTGAGAAAAACAGCTGGAGACCCAAGTTTGGGAACCCCCGCCTTAAAGCAACCTTCTTAAACTTTGGGGAGGGAGGGTGCCCTCAGATGTTGTGGGACCACAACTCCCATCATCCTTGACTAAACTGTCAGGGGATGATGGGAGTTGTAGTCATAGAATCATAGAATTGTAGCGTTGGAAAGGGACCCTGAGGGTCATCTAGTCACACAGCATCTGTGCACCCAAATCAAATAATGGATTTGAGTGAGGGGGACACAATATTAAATCATGCCATTTAGGATTCTCTCCTCCAATGTACTGGCATATGTAATTGGGCACACTTTCTTTCTCTGTTCTCCCTTTTCATCTCTTTTTAGCTTCCTCTGCTTTGATATTTCTCCACTTTTTAGAAGGGCAGGGAGAGACGTGGAGATATTGATTCTCCCAGTTCTTGCCCTGAAAGGTCTGAGGACTTTAAAAGTTTATCCTTGTACCAGAAGTAATTGTGGTTAACGCGCCCTCCAAATAAGGACAAAAACCCTTAATGGGTCCGAGTGACTTGAGAATGTGTTCACACTGAAGTCAGGGTTGTGGGTTCGAGCCCCGCATGGGGCAAACGATTCCTGCATTTGCAGGGGGTTGGACTAGATGACCCTCATGGCCCCTTCCAGCTCTACAGTGCTGTGATTCTGAACCTGAAACACATTCCCATCCTAGGAGTGGTCTGTAAATTCCCCTGGGTCTCTTCTTGAGGGTGTGTGGTTGGGTTGAATCAAAGAGAGGAAGGGCCTAGTGCTGTGATTAAATACCCTCCCTCACTTTGCCCTTCAATCTCCCCTTGCCCTACTTTCAATGATTTCATCTCTTCCACCCCTCTTTACTTGAAACTGCCTTTTTGTTCTGTCAGTCTGTAATTTGGAAGGTGGGTTTTGTAAGGGGGCGGGGTATGCTCCCTGCAGCTTTCCCAGGATGTGCAAATAATTTTTGTTACAGGTAGATAGCCGTGTTGGTCTGTCATAGTCAAAACAAACAAAAAAAAATCCTTCCAGTAGCACCTTAGAGACCAACTAAGTTTGTTCTTGGTCATACCAAGAACAAACTTAGTTGGTCTCTAAGGTGCTACTGGAAGGAATTTTTTTATTTTGTTTTAAATAATTTTTGGTATGCTTTGCCTGGATCTGTGGTTCTCTATCTTGCGCCCTTCATTTTTTCTCCCCTCCCCTGATGTTAGCAACCTTGGAAAATAAGCCCGACCAAGTTACTAGACCACAGGAATGTTTTACGGCCTTGCCTGTGCTCGTCTCTTGTTGGCCTGAGGCAGGGAGCGGCTGTGGGCTTGCCTAAATCGTGACGATCCTCCGTGGCTGATCCGTGTCACGTTATATGGAAATGAATCGATTGATCGATTTCCCCCAGCCTGTCAAGACGTGCCTTTAGCTGCATGGAACCTCAGCAGATGGCTTGACCGGAGGGGGGGGGGAATGGAGGTGTTTTTTTTAAAAAAAAAGAGGACTTGCCTAATATAGAACAAACAAAACCTTTTGTTCTGAGCAGCTGATACAACAAGTACATCCTTTGTGCCTTTAAAACAAAGGGATAGTCAGAAGATGATTCAAGTCACCTCCTTATCTGGTGTGAAGTCATGTTTTGGCCTTGCAGATAACACCCACCAGCCCCACCCAGATAACTCTTTTCTCATGAGAGCTTCTGTCACAGCTGTGGGGGGGGCCCCTCCCAGCTCAAGGGTCACATTCCCTCCTGGGGGCCACGTGCGAGTGGTGGGTGGGGCCAGAGGCAAAAGTAGGCGGGGCCACTGATGTAAATCCCTGGCTTTCCAAAGGTAGTCGCATCCTTTCCTCCACCTTTACATACCTGTAATGCCCTCTTCTAATTTCGTGACAGCAGTCACGAAATTAGAAGACGCCTGCTTCTTGGGAGAAAAGCAATGACAAACCTAGACAGCATCTTAAAAAGCAAAGACATCACCTTGCCGACAAAGGTCCGTATAGTTAAAGCTATCGTTTCCCCAGTAGTGATGTATGGAAGTGAGAGCTGGACCATAAAGAAGGCTGATCGCCGAAGAATTTATGCTTTTGAATTATGGTGCTGGAGGAGACTCTTGAGAGTCCCATGGACTGCAAGAAGATCAAACCTATCCATTCTGAAGGAAATCAGCCCTGAGTGCTCACTGGAAGGACAGATCCTGAAATTGAGGCTCCAGTACTTTGGCCACCTCATGAGAAGAGAAGACTCCCTGGAAAAGACCCTGATGTTGGGAAAGATTGAGGGCGCAAGGAGAAGGGGACGACAGAGGACGAGATGGTGGGACAGTGTTCTCGAAGCCACCAACATGAGTCTGACCAAACTGCGGGAGGCAGTGGAAGACATGAGTGCCTGGCGTGCTCTGGTCCAGGGGGTCATGAAGAGGCGGACACGACTAAACGACTGAACAACAACAATGCCCCCCACTGCCCATTTAGAAGCCCCCTTTGGGACCCTGACCCTTGAACCTTCATCCTTGCCTTTACCAAATGACTTGGCATAACAAAGGCGGACTTTGGATGTGCATTTGCCTCCGCGCGATAAGCCTGTCCTTTATCTGATGTAGAAATTACTTAAATTACCTTGGTACGTGCCTCTTGATTGGAGGATGGATTCCTGGCTGGTTTATTATCGCCAAGTAGGGTTTTAAAGGGTTTGTTTCTCGGAGGATCTTTGCATTTCTGCACGTTTCCTGAGGCGAGGCGGCTGCCGAGATCCCCTCTGTGTCCTAGGGAAGTTGCCGCCTCATACAGACCTCAGGCCTTTCATTCTTCCAGCCCAGTTCTGTCCGCTCTGACTGGCAGCAGCCAGCTCCAGGTCCTCTCTTTTACCCGATTCTTTGAATTGGGGAGAACCCCCCTGGGGGCTTTCCAAATGCAAAGCAGCTGGAAGACAGAAACTCAAGAAGACGCTTTATACTGAGTCGGACAGTTGGTACACCTAGCTTCATATAGACCACACTGATTTGCAGCAGCTCTCCAGGAATTCAGAGCGTTATCCCCCTGGAGAAGCTGAGGATTAAACATGGAACTTTTCACGTGCGAAGCACATGCTCAGACCCACTGAGCTATAGGGCTCTTCCTGGGTTTTTCTCAGCCCAACATTTGATTTAAGTGTGCAATGCTATCTGCGCACTTAATTCTAGCTAGCTGGTGGTAGTGAATTATTATTCTTATTTTTGCTGTCTTGCGCCCTGCACAATAATGGGACGAGGAAGGGGACATAGACCAGCAGGGTATCTATGTATGTATGTATACCAGCACTTTAAAACCTGGGTTTTTTCATTGATGACAGTACATTCAAATCCTGAAGGCGCAGAGTGCTCTGTCCATTTCCTAAAGTGTCTTTAATGGCTTTTTGGAAGAAGCAGGTGCTGTAGGGTGTTGATCTATATCCCTTTCGGAGCAAATGCTTCTTGCATTTCCTTCCTGGTCCTGAGGACTGGTAACTTGAACTGCACAGTTCCTCCCTCCCCTCAAACAGAGACATTGCCATGCAGCTAGCTGAGCTGGAGAAAAGGGAAATGAAGTCAAACTCACACACCAGCCTCAAAGGTGTACCTCCCTCTCTTTGAACTAGCAGGTGATAACTTTTGCAACCTGTACTACAGTTGCTCAGATTTTGGAGCTTTATCTGGGCTGGACACCTACAACCTGCCTCAAGTGTGGTGTACTGGAGCATGGCTGTCAACTTTCGGATTTGAAAATAAGGGATGCCGCGAGGGGGGTGCAATGGCACCAAGTAGCCTCGCCACCCTGCGCTCCAGAGGCTGCGCACCAACGGGTGGGTGAAAGAGCGAGCGCGTAGACGGCAGGCAGGCTGTCTGTCTGGTTGGGCGTGAGGGTCTGACTGCACAAGGCATGCAAGCTCCGCCCCCAGTCGGTCTCAGACTCCTTATTGGCAGCCGAGCAATGCAGCTGAGGAGCCTCCCTGGCCGGCAGGGAGGGAGAGGAGCTGCTTCCTTTGAAATCTGGGAAATTTAAGGGATATCAACAATCCGGGATAGCAGCGGGAAACGCCGTTGGAATAAGGGAGTTTCCCGCAAAAAAAGGGAGGGTTGACAGCTATGTACTGGAGAAGAGCAGGCTTCAAATCCCCATTCAGCCTAACCTACCTCGCAGGGTTGCTGAGAGGATTGAAGAAGGGGAGAACCATTCATGCCACCTTGAGCTCCATGGAGGAAAAAGCAGGATGGAAATGCAATAATATATACATATATTTTGTTTCCCAGTAGCCAGTGCTTCCCTCAGAAGTCAGAGGGGTGGTGGTCTCTCCCATCATTCATTTTCGTTCTTGTTTTTGTGTGTGTGTGTGTGTGCTGGTTCCAGAAATAACAAGGTGTGCTGCTCTGAGCCGCCCAGAGTGGCTGGGGAGACCCGGCCAGATGGGCGGGGTACAAATAAAATTTTTTATTATTATTATATGAGCTGGAGGTAGTTCGATGGTTTCTTAGCATCTCGGTCAAAATCTCCTGCACATAACTGATTTGCTTCCCCTTCTGTCCATGGACCACCCCTGACCTCATTATCGCAAGAAATGTTAAAGCCGTTAGCTACTGCATTTATCATAAATCTTGCCTTCCTACCAGGGCTTAATCGTCATTTTTTTTTAAAATGAAAAAATGAGAATAGTATGTGAGTGAGAGAAACGAAACTGGTTCCACATATATCTCTGCCCTCGACATGTCGGGCAGGGCCTGGTGTTCTTAAAAATGCAACAGGGGGGAAAAACAAAAGGAAGAAATTTCTTAATTGGCCTAAGAACATAAGAAGAGTTCTGCTGGATCAGGCCGATCTAGTCCAGCATCCTGTTCCCACAGTGGCCTTGCAGGACCTGAGCACAGGAACGCTCTACCCTCCTGATATTCAGAAGCATTTGCTTTCTCCAACCATGGGGACAAAGCGTTGTCGCTCTGCCTCGTGGCCCTTGGAGCTGTGTGCACGTGCTTAATATATAAGCCATACATTAGCTTATTTTGCATCATTTATTCTCCTGCCAGTCATGCCCGGCTCCTTGACAACTTCCCCCACAGCTGCTGAGATTTAGCCAGCCCTGCATCCGGGGCTGTACCATTTCAAACTGTTCATGGTTGGGGCGGGAGCATTTCACGTGACTTGCCTGTGGGGAAAGTTCCTTGCATATAGTAAAGGGACCCCTGACCATTAAGTCCAGTCGTGTCCGACTCTGGGGTTGCGGCGTTCATCTCCCTTTACTGGCCGAGGGAGCCGGTGTACAGCTTCCAGGTCATGTGGCCAGCATGACAAAGCTGCTTCTGGCGAACCAGAGCAGCGCACGGAAACGCTGTTTACCTTCCCGCCGGAGCGGTACCTATTTATCTACTTGCACTTTGACGTGCTTTCGAACTGCTAGGTTGGCAGGAGCAGGGACCGAGCAACGGGAGCTCACCCCGTCGCAGGGATTCGAACCGCCGACCTTCTGATCAGCAAGCCCTAGGCTCTGTGGTTTAACCCACAGCGCCACCTGGGTCCCCTCCTTGCATATAGTAAAGGTAATATGCAAGTGGAAAGGGTGCTAGTGTGACCACTTGCCTTATATTATATTATAGTATATATTATATTATATTATATATTATATTTATTATATATATTATATTATATTATTATATTATATTATAATTTATTGAATTTATATACCACCCTATACCCGTAAGTGTCAGGGCAGTTCACATAAAGAGATCACAGTGTATAAGATAAAAAAATAAAAGCAATAACCCAATAATACCCCCCCCAAAAGAGCCACATTTTAAAAGGGTATGGGATGTGCTACATCTCTATGTGCAGGGTATTTTTCTTTTTTGAGGGAAGGGGGATGGAAGAGCCATTCTGTGATGTAAGAGGTCCCAGTTAACATCACTTAATCAGAACGAAGGGCGCTCTCCAGATGTTTTGGACTACAACTCCCATCAGCCAGTGTGGCCAGTGTCTGGGGTGATGGCAAGCGCTAGTCTACGCAGTGATGGCCAAACTTGGCCCTCCAGCTGTTTCGGGACTACAACTCCCATCACCCCTAGCTAACAGGACCGGTGGTCAGGGGTGATGGGAATTGTAGTCCCAAAACAGCTGGAGGGCCAAGTTTGGCCATCACTGGTCTACAGCATCTGGAGGGCGCTGAGTTGGGGAATGCAGCCTTAGAAGTTCGTCTCAACTTGCTCTGTGGGTTAGCAATCCCATAAAGACGAAGGTTTGTGGGGAATGCTAAATTTCTGCGCACACCCTCCCCAGACCCTTTTACATAACCGTGATTTCTGTCCTCAACATGGTCTCCAATGGCCTGGGATTTCTCTTTCTCTCTTTTTTTTAAAAAAAGGAAAGGAAGGGAAACCAAATCAGATCTGGTAACTCATTTTTGTTCTGTGTCACATGGATGATCCCAGCCCTTTTACTTGCCATTGTTTCAGTGTTGTGGCGTCACTGTCTGAAAATAGAAGGCACTTGGGAGTGAGTGAGTGTGTGTGTGTGTGTGTGTGTGTGTGTGTGTCTGTGTCTGTGTCTGTCAGGGAATTGCAGGTCCCTTTCCTCAACATTGAAATCACCCGTCTTTCATTTTAATTGTTTTGAAAACGAGACTCGGTTGGTACAAACCAAGGTTCCTGAGCACAAACCTGGGGGGACGGACCCCAAAGCCTTTGTTTCTATGGGTGCCAATCAAAGCTGGAAAAGGTACCCAGAAAACATGGGTGTTTCAGGAATTTGAGGTGTTTTGCCTAAGCCGAGCTGTTCTGATATGGGTAAAGGTAAAGGGACCCCTGACCGTTAGGTCCAGTCGCGGACGACTCTGGGGTTGCGGCGCTCATCTAGCTTTACTGGCCGAGGGAGCCGGAGTACAGCTTCCAGGTCATGTGGCCAGCATGACTAAGCCGCTTCTGGCGAACCAGAGCAGCGCACGGAAACGCCGTTTACCTTCCCGCCGGAGTGGTACCTATTTATCTACTTGCACTTTGACGTGCTTTCAAACTGCTAGGTGGGCAGGAGCAGGGACTGAGCAACGGGAGCTCACCCCGTTGCAGGGATTCGAACCGCCGACCTTCTGATTGGCAAGCCCTAGGCTCTGTGGTTTAACCCACAGCGCCACAAACATCTGTTCCATGGGAATTAGACGATTTCATTCTTAGTTTGAAAATCAGGGTCCTTTGGTCTGTAGGATTTTTGGCTGCCCAGAGCTGCTTCCTTGTGTCCTGTAAAAGCTTGATATGATGCTGTCCAGGTCTCCCTTTCCAGGGATTAAATATAGAGTCCTTGCTCTTAATCCCCCTCTAATTATAGCCTGTTATCTTAAACCCACCAGAGTTTTGATAATGCAGACACCCCCTCCCCATGTCCAGCAGATCTTTTTTTCTGGCGAGGGCTGGGTGCTGCTTTCTTTCTTTAAAAAGTGTAGTCTTTTTTTGGGGGGGGGGTTGCATTGCAGTCACCGTCTTTATTTTAGATTGTTCAGTTTTTGTGGCATTTAAACCAAACCCCTGATGGGGAAGGGAGGTTTGTGCTGGGCACTTGGGAAGCTATGGGTTGGGTTATATAGCTGTATATATATATTTATTCATATATTATTTACATGTATTTACTTATAACGTAGCAAAGTGTAATAACAGATGCCAAATAAAACTAGAAAGAGATACCTAGAACTAAACATAGAGGAACAAATTTCCGTAATGAAACAGGACATAATAAATGAACATCACAAGGTTGCAAGTAACGCAAATGGGTTTTCATTATCCTCTACCTTGTGACTCGAGTGCATTATAAAAAGACTCAGGTTTCTTGATAGAGACTTTTTCTTGTCGCCTGCCCTCTCTGTTTCTCTCACCATATATGTAAGAATAACCATACCGTGTTTCTCCTAAAATAAGACACCGTCTTATATTCTTTTTCCCTCCAAAAAAACACAGTATGGCTTATTTTCGGGGGATGTCTTATTTTTATTAAGTATGGTACAGCAATCCACATTTATTATGGGTCCAGAACAGGGCTTCAAGCGCCGTGCGCTGATAACGCCAAAGTTGCAGGTTCGATCCCCTTAAGGGACAATTGCATATTCCCTGCATTGCAGGGGGTTGGACTAGATGACCCTCAGGGTTCCCTTCCAACTCTGCCATTCTATGATCTCGGCCCATTTGCAGGCCGAAAGGGAAGATTTAAACACGCGATCCTCAAGCACCTCCACTCACTAGCTGCTTGAGGTCCTCCTCGGAGAGCCCCGCGTAGCGGTACCGCTGCTGCTCAAACTCGTAGCGGGTCATCTTGGCCACCACCACCACCCGGGATGGGCAGAACCCACTGCCTCCCGACCGCGAAGGGAGCTCGGAGGAAGCATCCGAGCTGAGGCAGTACTGCGAGGCGGAAGGGGCAGGCGGAGCCGGTGGCGGCGGTGGTGAAGACCCTCGCCCCGCCAGCGCTAACAGCTGAGAGGGGAGCCTGGATGCGGCGGTGGCTGAAGCCACCGACGCGGGCTGCGCTGGGCGCTAAGGCGAGGTGGCTCTGCGGCGGCGGCGGAGCAGGCGGCTGGTGCCTCCAGGAAGGCTTGAGCAAGGCGCGGAGGGCTGCGGAGGGACTGCCGCCGCTCAGGTAGCTCAGGAGGCAGGTCATAGCCCGGGCTTCACTGCCGCGGCTCCGCACCCGGAACTGGCTGCTGCTGCTGAAGCGCCGACAAAGCGGCCAGCAGCGCCACGTGGAGCGCCCCGAGCTGCGGCAGGAGGAGGAGGATTCAAAGTGCTACAGAGCACTGCTGGGTCCCGCTGGCTCAGGGCGCTTGGCGGTCTCGCTTCGTGCGGCACTGCTGGGTGCCGACCTGGCAAGCCTCCTCCTCTTCCTGCCGCGGCTTGGCGCCCGGAACTGGCTGCTACTGCTGCTGAAGCGTTTTGTCGGTGCTTCAGCAGCAGGGTCCCGCTGGCTCAGGGCACTCGGCGGTCTCGCTCCGTGCGGTGCGGCGCTGTAGCAGCAGCAGCAGCAGCCGCTTCTGGGCGCTGACCCGGCAGGCTTCTTCCTCCTGCCGCAGCCAGCGTGCTGGGTCCCGCTGGCTGGAGCGCTCGGCGGTGGCTCCGTGAGGCGCAGCGCTGCTGCAGCAGTAGCCGGTTCTGGGCACCGACCCGGCAGGCCGCCTCCTCCTCCTGCCGCGGCCGGTGTGCTGGGTCCCGTTGGCTCGGGGTACGTCTTATTTTCGGGGTATGCCTTATATTTTGTGACCCCTTGAAAATCCTGCTATGCCTTATATTTTAGGTATGTCTTATATTATGAGAAACACGGTATATACCAGGGGTCAGCAAACTTTCAGCAGTGGGCCGGTCCACTGTCCATCAGACCTTGTGGGGGACCGGACCATTTTTTGGGGGGGGGGGAGAACTAATTCCTATGCCCCACAAATAACAAAGAGATGCATTTTAAATAAAAGGACACATTCTACTCATGTAAAAAGGTAAAGGGACCCCTGACCGTTAGGTCCAGTTGCGGACGACTCTGGAGTTGTGGTGCTCATCTCGCTTTACTGGCCGAGGGAGCCGGCGTACAGCTTCCGGGTCATGTGGTCAGCATGACTAAGCTGCTTCTGGCGAAACCAGAGCAGCGCACGGAAACGCCGTTTACCTTCCCACCGGGGTGGTACCTATTTATCTACTTGCACTTTGACTGCTAGGTGGGCAGGAGCAGGGACCGAGCAACGGGAGCTCACCCCGTCGCGGGGATTTGAACCGCCGACCTTCTGATCAGCAAGCCCTAGGCTCTGTGGTTTAGACCACAGCGCCACCCGCGTCCCTCATGTCCCTACTCATGTAAAAACATGCTAATTCTCAGACGGTCCGCGGATTGGATTTAGAAGGTGATCCGGCCCCCGGGCCTTAGTTTGCCTACCCATGATGTATACTATCAGTTATCCATTCTCTCAAGGATGGTGTTCTGTCTCCCCGCACCCACCCATTTTGGCAAATTATCATTCTGGCAGAAGCTAAGAGGTGTTTGACGCACGCCAACAATATGGGTGTTTATTTCATTCCATTCCATTTGCATCCCACCCTTTCCTCACTCTAGAACTCAAGGTGTGTCTCCCATTTGGGCAGGTGCTTCAGCCAGGTGCCTGTGCCTGTGTGCTGTCAGGACTTGCAAGCCCCAGGGCTGATTTTCAAAAAACTCTGTAGCCACGGACAACCAAATTCCGTACCAAGAGAAGCTGAATCCCGAAGCTGCTCAGAGTGGCCATTATTGATAGAGCTGGCCATAATTGTTGGAAAATATAGTTATGAATCTCCTCCTGAAGATAGAGAGATAAAGCCCTTTTGAGCAATTGAGGGGTGAGGGTAATTCCTGTACAGTGGTACATTGGTTTAAGAACAGCTTAGTTTATGAACAACTTGGATTAAGAACGCTGCAAACCCGGAAGTAGGTGTTTTGGTTTGTGAACTTTGCCTTGGAATAAGAACAGGTTTCGCTTCTTGTTGAGGGTGTTCCATTTGTAAATTGAGTCCCTCTCTGCTATGGGAAAGCACGCTTTGGTTTAAGAACGGACTTCTGGAACGGATTACCGGTAAGTTCATAAACCAAGGTACCGCTGTATATATCAGGGGTAGGCAACCTAAGGCCCGGGGGCCAGATGCAGCCCAATCGCCTTGTCAATCTGGCCCGCGGATGGTCTGGGAATCAGTGTGTTTTTACATGAGTAGATTGTGTCCTTTTATTTAAAATGCATCTCTGGGTTATTTGCGGGGCCTGCCTGGTGTTTTTCCATGAGTAGAATGTGCCCTTTTATTTAAAATGCATCTCTGGGTTATTTGTGGGGCATAGGAATTCGTTTATTTTTTTTTTCAAAATATAGTCCAGCCCACCACATGGTCTAAGGGACGGTGGACCGGCCCACCGCTGGAAAAGGTTGCTGACCCCGGTATATATCAAGTTGCCTGTAGCAAGTATGAGTTTTCACACGACAAGCGTTTTTGTTTGTTTTGTTTTTAGTTTTTTTCTGGGCCATCAGTGTAATGACAACTGACGTAACACAATTACCGGTATGTAGGAAGACTGGTTCCTAAATGTTTTGATGGCTGCTACTTCTCTATGTCATCACTTTTGGGAACTTAAATGCAAAGCTGGTGGCATTGTTATTTTGTTTTGCTTTTGTTTTTTCCTTGTAGGGAACTGAGAAACAGATACCAGTTAGATGATGCAACGAAGGTTAACAGAAACTCAGATCTATAAAAATCAATATATAATATGGATTTTAAACAGCAGAGTCTAAAAGCAGCCCTTGGATTAAAATTAAAAACAGAAAAGCAAGTTGCAAATATTATGATTTCAGTGTCTGCATCTGCAAAAGGATGCTCTCACTTTCTGTCTACAAGACAGATGCATATCTGCCAGGAGGGTATCCCAGGGCTGTAGAGCCACCACGAAGAAGACCATGCCTCTTAAATATTTGCTCACCTAATGCTTGTTTGGTAGAATGTTTTCTTTTGTTTTTAGAGGTTGACTGTCTGGTGTTGAACCCAGAACCAG
This sequence comes from Darevskia mixta, assembly GCA_034641385.1. Classification (NCBI taxonomy): domain Eukaryota; kingdom Metazoa; phylum Chordata; class Lepidosauria; order Squamata; family Lacertidae; genus Darevskia; species Darevskia mixta. The sequence continues at coordinate 810,301 of JAWWNH010000044.1, read as the reverse complement.
CTTTGAGGAGGCTTTTCCTTGTGAGGGTGAAATACCTCTTTGCTCATAACCTGCGATCGGCATTTAATTGATGTTTATTACCTAAAAAGGGGCCTTTTAGGGAGCGCCCCCTCTCAAAAACTACCCCAGGCCTGCCCCCATGCATCACAAAACCTCATAAAGGCTCCCCCCCCAGCCTAAATGTGTCATGGGGTTACAGGGAGTCCTAACCCCTCTTCACTGTGACACCCCCTTCTAAAATATCCCCAAGTGTTGCAGTTCAGGTGGCAAGCCTAATTATGGCTGTGTGAGGCAGGATTTGTGGTGGGCCAAATGTGAAGGCTGAATCTGACCTTTAGGCCAGTGGGTTCCAGACCAGTCCTTCATTGCATGTCTTTCTTTTATACAGTGGTACCTTGGTTCTCAAACTTAATCCGTTCCGGAAGTCCATTCCAAAACCAAAGCGTTCCAAGACCGAGGCGCACCTTCCCATAGAAAGTAATGCAAAATGGACTAATCCCTTCCAATTTTTAAAAAACAACCCCTAAAACAGGAATTTAACATGAATTTTACTATCTAACGAGACCATTGATCCATAAAATGAAAGCAATAAACAATGTACAGTGGTACCTCTGGTTAAGTACTTAATTCGTTCCGGAGGTCCGTTCTTAACCTGAAACTGTTCTTAACCTGAAGCACCACTTTAGCTAATGGGGCCTCCGGCTGCTGCTGCGCCGCCAGAGCACAATTTCTGTTCCTATCCTGAAGCAAAGTACTTAACCTGAAGCATTATTTCTGGGTTAGCGGAGTTCTTAACCTGAAGCGTATGTAACCTGAGGTACTACTGTACTGCAGTCACACAATCAATCAGCTGAACTGGGTTCCACACAGTCACAAAAACAAAGCAAAAAGCCACAAAAATGCAAAATAAATAGCAAAAAACAGACAGACCTCAGCGTAACACTCAAAATGGAATTGTGTCACTCAAAATGGAAGCATAACATTCAAAACGGAGCGCGTTCGGCTTCCAAAAGAAGTTCGCAAACTGGAACACTTACTTCCGGGTTTGCTGGGTTCAGGTTCCAAGTTGTTTGAGTTTCCAAGGGGTTTGAGAACCAAGGTACCACTGTATACATTTTTGACTTGAATCTATTAATTACATTTCACAGTTCTTTGAGTACAGTTGCCTTGCTGTGTACTCCCTGTTTTGTTTTTAATGGTGTAAGACAGTTGGGAATTATAACTTTTTAATGTGCGATGAAGTCGGGGCGGGGAGATGATGATGATGATGATAACCACTGTTTTCACTTTCTCTCTTGCCCGCAGGTCGGCTCCCGCTGCCGCCGCACCCCCCGCTGCCGGAGGAGAGGGGGGTGGCCCTCCTCCCCCACCCCCCAACCTCACCAGCAACAGAAGGCTGCAGCAAACTCAGGCTCAAGTCGATGAGGTCAGTCGCGTGGGCAAGGATGAGTGTGGGCACTTTGGGGAGAGAAGCCGCCTTCTCCTTGCCACCTCTGTTGCATTGGGGAGGGAGGGAGTTGCAAGGTGATTCTTCCTGCATAATTGCTTAGGGTGGGAAGAGAGCATGGAATAAAAGTCCTACCAGCACACAACACAAACACACAGGCTGTAGCTCAGCGATAAAGCCTTTGCTTTGCATGCATTTCAGCCTCTGATGGACTTTCCAGTAGGACTGGGAAAGATTTCTGCCCCAAACCCCAGAAAACCACTGGTAGTCATTGTAGACCACTTTTTTCTCTGGGCCGCACTTTCAGAATAATATACTACCTCTGCTGCTGCTGCTGCTAATTTTATGACTTCTATCCCATCCATCTGACTTGGTTTCCCCAGGCACTCTGGGTGGCTTCCAACAGGAAGAGCTGCTTTCAGATGTCATTGGAAAGCCAGATAGTTGTTTATCTCCTTGGCATGTGACTGGAGGGCATTCCACAGGGCGGGCGCCACCACCGAGAAGGCCCTCTGCCTGGTTCCCTGTAACCTCACTTTTCGCAGGGAGGGAACCACCAGAAGACCCTCGGAGCTGGACCTCCGTGTCCGGGCAGAACGAAGGGGGTACCATATATTCAACACAAAAAACAGCAACAATTTGTTGTTGACAAAGGACATATAAAGGGCCCCATTACTTTCAGTAGCTTAGGGCCTCATCAAACCTTAATCCGGCCCTGGGCGTAATGGTTAGAGTGCGACCCGGGAGAGAGCAGGGTTTGCATCCCCAGTCGGCCATGAAGTGGCCTCACCCAGGGAGAGGTGACCCTGGGCCAGTCACAACATCGCAGGGTCGTTGTGAGCAGGAGAACTACATGCTGAACCTTGCACATCTTGGAGGGGAAAGCGGCATATAAATCCAAATAAATTAATAATAATAATAATGGCCGCCCTTTCTCCTGCTTCTCTTCCTTTTCCTGCTCCAGGTCGTGGACATCATGCGAGTGAACGTGGACAAGGTTCTCGAAAGGGATCAGAAGCTCTCGGAGCTGGACGACCGCGCCGACGCTCTGCAGGCGGGGGCCTCCCAGTTCGAAACCAGTGCAGCCAAGCTCAAGCGCAAGTACTGGTGGAAGAATCTAAAGGTAACCCGAAAAGAGCAGCAGGCACATGGCGCCCTTCGAATGCGGTGCTAAAAGCCCTTCCCTGCATTGCTGAAACGGCCGTCTTAACTGGGAATGAGAAGGCTCAGCATTGCCCAGCCCCCAAGAACCTGTGTTTCAATCTTCAGACTTATAAAACTTAAGAGTGAAGAGCTGGCCCTCTGAGTATATGTGCACATTCCCCGTGGATGAATCTTCTGAACTGGGGAAAGGGAAGTGAGTGGTGCAGTGTATCGCTTCTGAGTGGGCTAAACTGCAGGATCTGTCCCCAGAAGGGCTTTCTCCTGTTCACTTGCTTCGTTTATTCATTCGTTCGTCTGCATGTCACTTTTCCGGAAAAAAAGGTCGTGCTCAAAGTGGCCTACAACAAAGAAAACAGGGAGGCCTTTCGAAAACCCAACAGTGCAAAAGCAATTTTCATGATAGATAACATAGCGCAGCAAGACGATAGCAATTATGGTAACGTACAAAAATAAATGGGACGCGGGTGGCGCTGTGGGTTTGCTGATCCACAAGGTCGGCAGTTCGAATCCCCGTGAAGGAGTGAGCTCCTGTTGCTCGGTCCCTGCTCCTGCCAACCTAGCAGTTCGAAAGCACGTCAAAGTGCAAGTAGATAAATAGGTACCGCTCCGGCGGGAAGGTAAACGGCGTTTCCGTGCGCTGCTCTGGTTCGCCAGAAGCGGCTTAGTCATACTGGCCACATGACCCAGAAGCTGTATGCCGGTTCCCTTGGCCAGTAAAGAGAGATGAGCACCGCAACCCCAGAGTTGTCCACAACTGGACCTAACGGTCAGGGGTCCTTTACCTTTACAAAAATAAATAAATTTAACATTTTTGTACTGTAAATACAAGATCACATAAGCAACAGCCATCGTGCAACAGCAAAAATAACAAGGGAGCTTGACAGTTTCCCCATGGTCCTAGAAAGGGCCCCCCCCCCCATATTGCTCACAGTCCCTCTCCTGCAACAACTTGCAAGGCCCCCATAGGCAGGGAGTGGGGTTCAGCTGCTCCTGCCCTTGCTTGTTCCCAGAGACCAGTTGCATCTCATTGCACCTTTCCCCAGCTCATGCTCTCGCTTCCCCCCTCCCCCTTCTTCTCTCCCAATTGCAGATGATGATAATCCTGGGGGTGATATGCACCATTATCTTGATCGTGATCATCGGTGAGTTTCACCTTCTCGTAGTGAAGGCCATATTTTTGGGGTGGGACGTGTTGCCTGTCTTGACAGTCAGTTGGGTTCGTTCTGGGTCCAGGCCCCCACCTCTGGCGGACAGGATTGCACAGCCACAGGGAAAAAAGATTCTGTTTTTTTAAAGAAAGCATTGCTGCTTCCCTTTTGAGAAAAGGCTCAGGGCTGCCAGTCTGTTCTCTACAGAGCAAGCTCTTTCACCAGAGCGAGGCTTGTGCCTGTTTTCCCCCATGCCAGCGTTCAGTGCTGGAGCAAGGAAAGCAGTAAGGAAAGGAAAGAGCATGTGCAGAGTGCAGCTCCCTCGTGAGAGGCAAGTGTAGAAGTCGAGCTGAGGGAGTTTGGTTTTTAGGCAGGCTGCTGAACCCAGGCATTTCCTGGAAGGCGACACTTTGCCTTTCCTCGTGGCCCCTGTATAGGAATAGGAATACTTTATTTTTCACTCCATGAGACACACTTTTTTCCTCCTAAAAAGTAAGGGGAAATGTCTGTGTGTCTTATGGAGCGAATGTGTGGTCCCTGGAGCTGAACTGCCCAGGGGCAAAAGCAGATGTGCTTTTTTAAAAAGAGAGAGCGAAGGGGGTGTTGAAAGGAAGCCCACTGAGCAGCTGCTCAGCAAATGATCGGGGAGAGAGATAAGGGAGAGAGATGCCAGCCCTGCCCCCTTGCAGAGGGAGGCTGTTTCCCCAGCGACATGTGACTGGATGATTAGATTATCTGTCTGGAAACTGTAGAAATGGCTTCCTGAAGCTGCAGAACTGTGAGTTAACCCCCATGAAACAGTTTTTTCCCTTTGCAAAGTAAGCTCAACAACTTTGAGCTGATCCTCAAAAAATGGGGCTTTTCTCCTTTGCAAAAGAAGCTGCAGAAATTTGAGCTGATCCTCAAAAAATGGGGGCTTTCCCCCTCTAAAAACTAAGTGCGTCCTATGGTCAGATGCGCCTTATAGAGCGAAAAATACGATAATTTATTGGCCAAGTACATTTTCCAACATACTTGAAATTTTGCTTCGGCTATATTGCAAGGTATATCACAATACAATGACACACCAAAGAAACCCCACCCATAACTGGCCTCCCCTTCCACTACACAACTACGAATTTAACAATTTAATGGCACAAGGGAGAGAACTGTTTGCGTGCCTGGCCGTTTTTGTGTATAAAGTCCTGTAGCGACATCCAGATGCAAGTAAATCAAACAGATTTGTAAGGGCGCCTTGTTTGCCCCAGCGTGGGTGGCTCATAAATCTGGACGCGACGGAGTTAACATCTCTAGAAGGGCTCTGGAGCGGCGTGAATATCGCTTAGGGCATGGCCTTTAGCTGTGAGGTCCGTATCCTGCTGGAAGGCTTCTCAGAGGAACTCGGTTGGCTGCTGCAGGAATCCCAGGAACCCGTCCGGTGGGGCCTTTGGTCTGATGCAGCAAGGCACCTCTTTAGCTGGTACGGTCAAGACGACAGTGGCCTACCTTACAGGGTGGTTGTGAAAAGAGCTGCAACAAGGAGCTGCATGTGGCGCTCTCTTTGAAAGGGTTACACAAGTGTCGGCAGGCAGGACCGGTGCTGGCAATTTTGGCGCCCTAGGCGAGGGGGGGGGGGCACGTGACGTCATTACGTATGACGCACGTTGTGGAGCGATTCCCCACCCCCTGCCCTGCCGGGCGCCCCATGCTGCCGCGGTTTGCTTGCTCCGCCGCTGGTTGGGACGGCGGCGGGGGGCAGGCTGGCCAGCGCCCCCTCTATTTTGGCGCCCTAGGCAATTGCCTAGTTCGCCTAAATGGACGTGCCGGCCCTGTCGGCATGGGATGGGGAGGGGTGAGGAGACTTGTATGGCGGTGGGAACTTGGCTTGGCTGTACTGGCTTCCTCTAGTCAAGGACCACCATTGGAAGGTGTTAGCATCCATCCCTCTGTGTGTGTGTGTTCTGGGGGTTGGTCCCAGTGGGTTACCTGAGCAACCGCATCCTGGATGCCTGGACCCACCCTGCTGCACAGGTTTTTATTACTATTTTGGATAACAGCTGAGTTGGAGTGATGTAGTTTGGGGGCAGCTGAATCTCTTGAGGTTATTAACGGTCCTTTCCCCCCCTCCCCTTCCTCCTTTTGCAGTTTACTTCAGCACTTAATGGAATTTATGGAGCCATTTCTCATCCAGGAGCAACGGCCGGGAGCAGCGTGAGGGGCAAAGCATCCCCCCTCCTCTAGATCTCAGCCATATCTTCCAGCCGCCCCCCCCTCCCGCCGCCCCTCCCTCCATACGCCCCTTACACCCTCCCAAATCCCCTCCTCCCCTCCGGTGTGTGTGTGTGTGTGTGTGTGCATTGCGTGTGGGTGTCTTGTAAATAGCCTGATTTGTTATTTATACATATATATATATATATAATATAATATATTTTGTCTGTTTGTAGATTTATTACTAGACTTTCCATGTGTCATGGAATCTTTCCCCCTTCCTCTCCTCCTGCCAACCCCCGACTTCTCTCTCTCTCTGACAGTGTTTTTTCAGTGTCTTGGTTTTTAACTAAAATCTTCAAGGACCAATAACTCCTTAACCCTTCTCCCGACTTAGCTGGGCTCAGAAACTCCCAAGGCACCCTGGCCCACCACACTTCCTCCCCATGCAAAAAATAAAATAAAATCCGGATACTAATGTTGGAACAGTCTTGGGTTGTGGATCTTCCCTCCCTGCCTGCAATCTTATACGTCCCAAGATTTCAAGGCACCTCGCCGGAAGTGGGATGCCATGAGTGCCCATTTTCCCTTGGTCCGGATTGTGACCCTTTGCCTCCTGCAACCGCTGTAACGTTGGACTAGATTGTGGTGTGTTAGGGTGTCGGGAATTTCTTTGCCTGCTCTCTCTTTTGATCTCAGCCCCTCTGCCCTTCGTGATCTTCTGTAACATTCCTGGAGTTGTGCTGTGTGCTGTGTCTTCGAAGTAACCAACACTATACCTTATAAATCCCCCCCCCCCGGGTGCAGGGAGCAGCTCTCTTTTGGGAATCCTGCAACAGCCCTCTCCTCGCCTCCTCCTGCCACTTGTGGGAGAGGCGGACGATTTTCCTGCCATAGATGTCCTAAATGAAAACTGCCTCTCTTTTTTTTGATAATAAAAATACGAGTATACAAGGTAATATAACGTGTACATTCCAGACCTGCCCGGTAAAGGAGCCGAGGTTATCTACATAGGGGGAAGCAGGTTGGCTGCCCACACCCCAAAAATATAACTCCCAAGTCGTCCTCTTCTTGCAATCACTGCCTATTTGCCGGGAATTGGGGTATCTTCATTTGTGTCTGGGTAACAAGCAAGCTAGGGTTCTGCCTTTGGTTCCTTTCAGAAGTGTGTTTAATGTGTTGTGTTGAAAGCACAGATAACTTAGCAGATTTGATGTCACGTGATACGGGGATTGGGGGGGAGCGTTGCTGTTTAATAATCCTCGGAGCAAAGAAGTATCTTTCTTCCCCATGCTTGGGAAATTCTATTTGGGCCAGTTTTGCGCTACAGCAAAATAGTTTTTCTGTGTCTACTCTCTCAACTTCTGAATGGAACTACTAGCAAGGGAGGGGTGTGTGTTGTGTGTATTTGTGTGTGTGTGTGTGTGTGTGTGTGTGTGTGTGTGGATGGATGGATGGATGGAGAGATTTGAGTAGGGAGGAGGCTGGCTTGAATACAGGCTGTTTTTTGTGGGGGGGGGGAGGGAAACGCCTCCTCTCTGCCCCCACTTCCCCATCCTCACCCAAGATCAGCCAGTTTCGCTTTGCAAATGTCGTAATTGTGATATTGTGACGAGTGAACTCTACCCCCCCCCCAAATTCCTGTTTAGCACAAACTGCCATATTTCTTGGCCTGTTTATAATGTCGGCGATGTGTGACTCTCTCTCTTTTTTATTTTTTATTTTGGTACATCTTCCCCCTCCTTTCTCCTCTTCCCCCCTCCTCTTTCTCCCAAGTAGAGGGGGGGCAAGTGTTTAAAAAAGATTATCCCTTATCCACTCGTCTCTGTGTTCCGGATCGCTCTCTTGAGGCCAAGGAATTTCAAGAGGGAACCAAAAGAGGAGCCGGCTTTTCACGGAATCACCATCGCAGCTTGGCGAGTCGGGTGCCCCCTGCCAGTTCGGAGGGAGGACTTGGCAAGGGGCGTCCTGCTAGCGTGTTGGGGCAGAACTTGCACCGTGTTGGTGTGGGAAGGAGGCTTAGAAGCCTGATTAACATCCTGGCTCCCGACAACGGAGGGAAACGAAGGGAGCAAGGAGGTTAGATGACTGGCGCCTTCTCCCCTGTCGAAAAAAGTCGCTGGCAATTCTCTTCGGTGGATGCTCGGATGTTGTGAACTGCTGGGGAAGAGGAGAGCCCAAGGTCGTGGGGAGGGGGGGCACTATCACTTGGAGGAGGGGGAAGCTTTTGAGGTTGCTCCTTGAACAACAGACAGCAGCGGGGATGGTGGAGGTCCTGGACACATCTGTCTTCCATATATACTGTGGAGAGGGGTGTGTTTCTTTAGGGAATGATCTACAGGCGGGGTGGGGATGGAGAGAGAAGGGGCTGCAATTCTCCAGCTGGACAGCAGGTGTCACTGCTGCTCTCCAGCTCCCTGGATGCAGCCCTCTTAGTTCGAGAAAACTTCGGGTGGGGAAAGGGAACGACTTAAAGGTAGAAAGGGGTATTTTAAGGGGTAGGGTAGATCAGGGCACAAGGGGGTGAGGAAAGGTCCTTTGCTTTGCTGCCCACTCCCCCTCCTCCTCCCTCTTCCTCAGCAGGCCTGGGTTATGCGGGAAAGGGGTTCGACTCGTTACGGACATGACCGGGAATGACTATGCTGTGAAAAATACCTGAAATTTGGAAGGGGAAAAAATAGTACAATAAATGTCCTGTGGAGAACGCCCAATTATTATTCTTTGTCTTGCTTGTCTGTCTGAAAAAGGGCTGGCCTCTGCACTCGCTGGGGCAGCGGGAGGAATCTCATAACTTGGCTGAAAGAAAATCAATAATAAGTAACCGCGCATTAAGTGACTGGCAGCACTAACGTGCCAGGAAGAACCGTAGAATTTCTGGAATGGGTTTTTTTTATGGGGCGGGGGGAATAAATGTTTTGGGGAAAACGGAAATATACGCAATCCTTTCCGTGCTTTTCGAGAGCATGAAAATGGTGTGTCAATCTTTGCTCGTCTAGTTAGCGGGGCCGTCTCTAGACATTTTGGCACTGGGTGCAAACCTCAATAGGCCTTAACCCCCCACCACCAGGGAAGAAGGGGTGAGTCAAGATCTACAGCGGCGGGCGAGAATAAAATCAACCTTACCCTATGGTTCGCGTGGGAATCTAAGTGTTGCGCGGGAGAAAGGGGTCCTCTGTGCAGAGCCCAGGATATCCCAGAGGTCAACCCTCACCATTCGCTTTCTAGGGGTGGAAGGAAAGCAGCAGCAGTGCCTCCTATTCACTGCTATCGCGGCGGCAGCAGTGGGCGATGCATTCCTTGGAAGCCAGATCTGCTGTCCCTGTGGATCCTGCCACCCGAGGCGGTTTCCTCACCTTGCCTCATGGGTGGGCTGGCGACATAACAGCAAGCTGTTGGATGTCTTAAGGTTTCGTATCCAGCTGTTGCCCCTTTGTTGAGTGCAAAGACACTTGATCCAATTGAGGTTTGGTGGTGGTGTTTTTTTTTTAAAAAAGGTTACCTCTATGTAGGAACCAGGAAAAAAATCACCCCTCTTTCTTTCTGTTAGTGGACAGCCCCGACGAAGCAGCAGCAATGGGATTCCACCCTATGGCACGGTTTTGGTTTTGCCTGCTGTAAAATAAGGAAGAAGGGGAATACAGTTTGAAACAGGAATCTGTAGTAAACAAAAGGAAGGTTTTTTTTTAATGATTTGGGCTTGGCAATGAGACACTGCCGCCAGGCTAATCCAGGAGCAGGAGAACAGGATACGAAAATCCACCCACCAACACGAGTAGGTTCATACACATTTGCTGCCAGTCATGAAGTTTGTGCTAATCGGTTATGGGGGGGGGGGGAGCCAGCGTGACGTGATGGTCTGAACGGGGCCCACGTTCTTTTGATTTTCACTGAAGAGTTCGGTCTATGCTGGTCTCTCCCATTGAAGTAGGCGCTCGTAATCAAATTTGGGATATGGCACCTTATGGTTTGGTGTCCCCATCTTTGCTTGGATGAATAACACAAGTCTAGAGCAGAACAGCAAAAGGTATCTGGAGGAACACTGAAAACTTGTGGCACAGATGCAATGTGCCACAAGCAAATATCTGCCCGTGGGACATCTGTGGTGTGTTTTGCAGCCCCTGAGAGCAGCCCAGTTTCTGGGAGGGGAGGTGCCTGATAAGGAAGAAACGTTTTCGCATTTCCCTGAACCATGTGCCTTGTTTGCATGGGTGTGGCCAGGATTTATGTTGGGGGTGGCAGGCTTCATGTTAGGGGGGGACAGAACCTCAGTTAAGTATTTTTATTGATTTACTTGAGTTCACAAAGCATTTCCTTGAACCACTAAGCCTAGGGCTTGCCGATCAGAAGGTTGGTAGTTCGAATCCCCGCAATGGGGTGAGCTCCTGTTGCTCGGTCCCTGCTCCTGCCAACCTAGCAGTTTGAAAGCATGCCAGTGCAAGTAGATAAATAGGTACCGCTCCAGCGGGAAGGTAAACGGCGTTTCTGTGCACTGCTCTGGTTCGCCAGAAGCGGCTTAGTCCTGCTGGCCACATGACCTGGAAGCTGTACGCCGGTTCCCTCGGCCAGTAAAGCGAGATGAGCGCCACAACCCCAGAGTCGTCTGCGACTGGACCTAACGGTCAGGGGTCCCTTTACCTTTACAAAGCATTTCCTTGATTGATTCACCCACCCCTTTAAGAATATAGTGAATAAATAAAACCAATTATGTTATTAAGGACTTGGCATAGGAAAAAAAACACCTGTAACCAGATTACATGCAGCCATTATAAACATTACAATTTAACAAATTCCATATTTAATTTCTACTATTGCAGTAAAACACGTTTCCTTGGTGCCTGTTAGTAACACATTATCTTGGTCCCGGCTGCGGCTTCGGAACTGCTGTTAGTTTTTGCATCCGTATTACATGACCTTTTTTCTGGAGTTCATCAAAGGAGTTCTTGGGAGTTTTAAAGCATGCAGCTATCAAAATGTGTTCCAATTACCAGAAATGTGTTCTCCAGACTTACTTTCTGCACTAACACACACTGAAAGTTCCCAGTGTTGATTGGGAATTCTGAAACCAGAAAACCCTTCAATTTCTAAATGGCGGAGTACGGTAATTTAATAGAATCAGAATTCTTGGAAGAGACCACAAGGGTCATCTAGTCCTGGGGTCAGCAACCTTTTTTAGCCATGGGCCGGTCCACTGTCCCTCAGACCATGTGGTGGGCCGGACTATATTTTGAAAAAAATAATGAACAAATTCCTATGCCCCACAAATAGCCCAGAGATGCATTTTAAATAAAAGGACACATTCTACACATGTAAAAACACGCTGATTCCCGGACCGTCCACAGGCTGGTTTGAGAAGGTGATTGGGCCGCATCCGGCCCCCGGGCCTTAGTTTGCCTACCCCTGATCTAGTCCAACCTCCTACCATGCAGGGATCTTTTGCTCAAGGTGGGACTTGAACCTGTGACCCTGTGTGGGGTGGGGCGGGGATAATTTTTAAATCTGGGTTTTTAACTAACCCCATACAACAGGCATGTCCAAAGTCCGTTTTGGGAGCCTAATCTGGCCCACCAGTCGACTTAATCCGGCCCCTGTGGCAGTTTATTTCCTGGGGTAAAATCCTAAAATAACCTCAACAACTTCAATCCTAAAAAAAGGCCAACAACTGTGGTCGGCCCTTTGGTTGGCCCTCACGTCCCTTCACTTCATCAAATCCGGCCCTCTTTGAAAAAAGTTTGGACACCACTGCCATACAGTTAGGAGGCATTTCGAATCAAGATGGCGGATCTAACCATTCTAAACCACTAGTTTGGTTTAGTTCGAAGATCTTTGGTCCAATTTGGTTTGACGGTTCCTGTGACGGAGCAGATTTTGGCCTATGCTTCTTCCCTGTAACCTTACAGCAAAGGGTCGGATAAATAAACTAGTAAACGCTGGTGCGCAATAGCTTCGTAACAATAGTAATTGGTGATAACATGATAATCCTTGATTGTGGAATTAATTAACACCTTGTGTTGGGCAGGAAACCGCTGCCTGTATTCAGGCCAAGGTGAGTAAGAGGCAGCAGGAAGAAGAAAAAGAAATTGGAGACGGGGTATATCAGTCTCCTTGGTGCATGGATGTGGGCCTTTGTCTCTTTTTACGAAGTGGGCGTGAGCTGCAAAAAAGGGTCGCTGAGGCATCTTCCCGACTGCAGGGAGAGCGAACTGCTTTTTCAGCTGGTGTGGGAGGAGAGCACATCTAGGCCCCGGAGCTCAGCTATTAATACATTCCAGTCTGACGGGAACAAAATGTCCTCCTGACCCATCTTTCTGTGCTGTGATTCGCCCGGGCAGGGAGAAGTTGCCAACTGCAGGCGTAAGCCCGTCGCTAAACTGGATATGTGGCATGTTATCCGTGAAGGTGAGCAAAAGCGGCTAGGTGCCAGGCTGTGGGGCCGGGGAGGAGTTCAACGTGCTCTTTGAAGGAGTCGAGGGACTGGTTGGATAAGGAACTTCAGGGAAGTAGTACCATCCAGGCAGGGCATTAGGGCAGAGGTCTAGATCTGGAGAATGTACAGGAGGGCCCCCAAATGCAACAGACCTGGATTTTGAAATAAACGAAAAAATGACCTATTACCTTCTAAAGCAGGCACCCTCAAACTCGGCCCTCCAGATGTTTTAGGACTACAACTCCCATCATCCCTAGCTAACAGGACCAGTGGTCAGGGATGATGGGAATTGTAGGGGGGGGGAAAGGTGGATATTCAGCCCCTGTATATCGGCGGGGACCAGGTGGAGAGGGTGGCTGTGTTCAAGTTTTTGGGAGTGATTATAGAGCAGGGTATGACTTGGAGCGCAAATACTACTGCTCTGGTAAAGAAGGCCCAGCAGAGAATTTATTTCCTCAGACTTTTAAAGAAGAACAATCTGAGTGAGAGACTGCTGGTGTCCTACCGAGGCTCCATAGAGAGCATTCTTATATACTGTATTTGTGCTTGGTTCTCCAGCTGCACAGCCAGGGAGAAGAAGGTACTTCAGAAGGTCATAACCACAGCCCAAAATATTATTGGTCATCTCCCATCTCTGGAAGAACTATACAGTTCCCGTTGCCTTAAAAAGGTTAACAATATTTTAAAGGATCCATCTCATCCAGAATATAGTCTCTTTGCACCACTGCCTTCGGGTAAAAGATATAGAACAATTAGATCAAGAACAAATAGACTGAAGAACAGTTTCTACCCAAGAGCTATAACCATCTTAAATGCTGTAACCAGATAATATGACCTTGGAGAGCTGTGATGGGTGTGTGTGTGGCCTTTTTGCTGTGTGTGTGTTTTGTGCTTTTTTCTTTTTTTTTCTTTTATTCTTTTACGGGATGGCATGCAATTTCGTTGCACTTGTATAGCATTGTGCTTGTACTTGTGCAATGACAATAAATAAATTATCTTATTATCTAGTCCCAAAACATCTGGAGGGCCGAGTTTTTTGGGGATGCGTGTTCTAAAGGGACCACTGACGCCGGTATCTAAAATTACACAACAGCACCTCTGGAGGAAGAACCCACAGTTTAAAACAAAAAATATCATTTGGGACTTGGTGCTATCTTCCCCTCCCGCAACTGGATTTAATCTCCATTATCAGCTATCATTTCAGGGTCTTTGGTATGCATCGTTAGAATTGTTCAAATGCCACTGCACAGCCATAAGGGTTAGGAACTTCTCTTACACTTAAACATGGAAAATGTGCGAGTTGCAGACGTCTCCAGGCTGGGGAAACATTTGCTCGGGTACACATGCACGTCCATTCCTGTGTATATTCTCAAGCAAACCCTAACATGATGCACCACCAGTGTACTGAACTGTGAGTTTATGAAACAAAATAAAAAATTCCTTCCAGTAGCACCTTAGAGACCAACTAAGTTTGTTCTTGGTATGAGCTTTCGTGTGCATGCACACTTCTTCAGAGTCTGATCCGGCCCGCGGGCCTTAGTTTGCCGACCCATGACCTAGCCACACATCTCCTGGAGCATCTTCTGAATTTCTGCTTGAAATGCAGCTGCTAGAAGCACAGGGACCTAAAAAACAGTGACAATCCTCTACACAGCAGGTTTCTTCAGATGCAAACCCCTCTGAATGGGGCTGTTGTAAGAATTTAAGGTATTTTATTTATATATATATATATTAATTCTTATTAGTGTGCCAAGCAAAACAAGGAGTCATGTCTGAAGCACAGTCCTGAAACCATTTTGACTCCTGACACCATTTTGACTCCTAGCTGGCCAGGTACCAGATGGCCCATTTCCCTCACAAAGGACAGTCATTAGCCCTGCATCTGCCCTGCCCTGCCCTGCCAGGAAATCAGGAAACCTTTTGTTTTCCAGAAAATGTGTGTCTGGGAGGGGTCGAGGAGGGATGACCGGGTGTGGAAAATTCTCAAGTTACCTCCTCTGACCCTCCCAAGTTGTGATGTAGTTCTGATGTATCTGGAGGTGGGCTGGACTCCAAGGGGGGAATTTCAAAAGTCTATATAGGGGCTGGCACACCATTGTTCTGGGTTCTCCTCATCGTACCTGCTACATGACGGGGAACCTCTGTTGCAACAGATTCAATAAACGGGAAGCTCCGCTTTGCTTTTGACAACTCCGGTGTGGTCTCTGTCTGTGGCACGAAGGGAAAAGCTCTAAAATTCCAGCTCTTCCCAGGGAGAGAACTCCGGACTCCCCCTTGGGAAAACCGGACCCAACTTTCAGCCTTTTCGAGTAAAATTTTGCTTACAACAGGGCTAAATCCCAATTGTATGAAGAACCTTCATCCCACCAGGCTTTCTGGACCTGCCCTTTGCACAGGCTCCAGGGCAATGTGAAAATGGGTGCTGATGTGCAGCTTGGAAGGAATGGAGCGTAATGTTTCTTTTGCTGTGCATGTGGCATCTTCTGCCAGAAACCTGCTGCTGCTGAACTCAGTGGAACTCACTTCTGTGTAAACCAGGATTGCACTGGAAGAGCTGGAATTAAGGCCCCGTCTGCAATATATATTTAATGCAGCATCACCCTATTTTAAATGGCCATGGCTTCCTCCAAAGAACCCTGGGAAATGTAGTTCATTGAGGGTGCTGGGAGTTTAGTAGATCCCTATTCCTACAGTGGTTTAACAAATCAATCCCTCTTCCCAGGGGACTCTGGGAACTGTAGCTGGGGGGGGCAGAGACGTCTCCTAACAACCCTCAGCACCCTTAGCAAACTACAGTTCTCGGGGTTGCTAAGCCATGGCTGTTCAAAGTGGTATAATGAAATTACTTTAAATGTGTAGCGCTGTCGCAAAAGACTCTTGGGCAGAGTACCTACCATACATTTAAAAGAACCCCCCCCCCCCAAGATTTCTGGGAACTGTAGTTTGTTAAGGTTGCTGGGGAAGAATTGTAGCCACGCGAGGGGGCAAAGCGCAGGATTATTTTTTTTAATTGGGGGAGGGAATAATGCTTTAAATGTATCGTAAGCATGCAGCTGCCAGCAAGAATCAACACTTTTTTTTTACTACTGGAATACCAATAATACAGGTAATAATAATGACATATACAACAGGTCCTAATAACCTCTGGCTTGAGAAATTTTTATTATAGTCCAATATGGCTACCTTCAATATACTGTATACACACACATACATAGTTTAAAATATATAAGAAAAGGGCGTTCTAAATCTCCTCATAAAACTGGCAAAGCCGCCTCAGCATTTTCTGACCCGCCCCCTTCGCGCCAACGGCTTTCCACCTGAAGCCCCGCCCCTCGGCCCTTGCACATTGTAAACAAGCACAGCAGCGGCGGCCGCGTGAGCCTCATCCGCACGTGTACCCGCTCTCGCGGGAGGCTGTCTGCCGGAGACCCAATAGGGAGCGCGTCCCGCGAGCGCAGCCAATGGGAGCGCGCCCGGGGCGCGCCCAGAGCACGCGGACGCTTGCATGCTGCCGCCGAGCGAACCAATCAGAGGCGGAAGGGGGCGGGGAGGCGAGGCGCGCCGAGGCCGGGCTAGGCGCGTCATGGCCCCGGTGTCACGCGGGCCTGTGCATGCTGCGGCGCCGTCTGGCCAATGAGGCGCCGCGCGCAGGAGCGGGTCCGGGGAGGAGAGGCCAATACGGGGCGGGCGGTGGGCGGGGAGAGCGGCGGCGGCGGCGTCCATTGGACGCGGCGGGCCGGAGCGGGTGGGGGGCGTGGCAGGCCGGCGGCAGGCTCACGCGGACGGGTGCATGGTGCTGAGGGAAGCGCGCCCTTGGCACGGCTCAGTTGGCAGAAGGCTTTAGACGAGACGGTGGGTCTGTGCGCTTGAGGTGAGTGAATGAGGGGCGGGCGGGCGGGAAATAATGGTAATACTAATGAAAACAGTAATGGCAATAAAAATTATGATGGTGGTGATGGGTGTTGGGGCAGGTGGTTCACAAGTGGGCAGAGAAGAGGAGCGGGAGGGTGAAAGGGGCGGTTGTGGACGGGTGAGGGGGAAAGGAATTCGGCTGGCTGGCTGTGAGTCGCTCTGGGTTACATTGGGTGAGATAAAGGGACCGACTAAACTTAATTTATATTTAAAAGAATACAAAAACCAGCCTCGGGATGAGGGGCTGATAAGGCGAGGGGTGTCCAGGAAGGAGGGGGAAGCAGAGAGGGCTGGGAAATAAGGGGAGGGGTCTTTGAGGCGGTTGTTTTTCTTTAGGAGGGGATTTCGAGGGAGGGGGTCGTCGCCCTCGTTAAAAACTCCCGTGAATCAATATTATGAGGGGGTTGAGTTTTTTTGGGTGGGTGGGATTTTGAGGAGAGGGTTTTTAGGTATCGAGAGGGGAGGGGTGAAGAGGATGAAAAAGCAGGAGGTTTGGGAGGGAGGGAGACTGCAGGGGGTTAGGGTTAAAGGTGGGTAGGTGGGTGGGGTTGTTGAAGGAGTGGGGTCTAGGAATGGAGGGGCGAGGGTTCGTGGGTGGGAGGTGGGGAAAGAGCTTTGGGGAAGCAATGCCACATAGGAAGTTGGGGAGGGCGAGAGCGGCGTTAAAGGTGGAGGGCAGAGGGAGGAGCAGAAAGGAGGTGGGAGGGAAGCAGGAGGTTTAGGATTAAGGGGTGTGGAGAGAGGGGGAAGAAGTGGGGTGGGAAGGAGAACCGGGAGGGACAGAGGAGGAAGTTGAATGGGGATGGGACATGAGGAGCAAAAGAAAGGGGAAAGCAAATAAAACGAGTGTGAATAAAAAACCAGAAGGGTGATTTGAAACAGAGGCTCCAATTACAGTATAGGATGGGGCCTGGGCAGGGATTTAAAGGGGGGATTTATGTGGGTCAGCAACTTGACCTGACCACTGATGTTGGGACACAGCTGGGGACCCAAGTTTGAGAAACACTGGTTGAGAGCATAGAAGAAACTTCTCTAACCTGATGCTATCTAGATGTTGTGGACTACAACCACCATCAGCCCCAGCTTCTTAGGGCTGGGCTGATGGGAACTGTAGTCCAAAACATCTAGAGGACACTGAGTTCGGGAAGGCTGGCATAGAAAGAATTGGGAAGGAGGTGATTGTGGGCGTGTACTGAACAAATCTTTGTGGGGAGGGCTAGTAATCATAGAATCATTGTAGAGCTGGAAGGGACCCTGAGGATCATCTAGTCCAGCCCACTGCAGTGCAGGAATATGAAGGGTGGTTTTTTTTAAATATAACTCTGGTTTCAACAGATTTAATGACTAATTAAAGCTAATTCCCGGTTGTAAATGTGTACTTCTTGAGCTGGTGTGCGTGAAGTGATTCTCTGTTATTTCAGCCTGAACAAATTCGTTTCATTTTATTAACTTGTGTTCAATAAATATATCAATAAAATTCTCGTTTACTTTGTTTTACACTTCTGGTGACTCATATGAGAGAGAGATTGAGATTGAATTGCGGGGAGGGTATTGGTTTGAGGAAACTGTTGACTCCAGCAAAACACTCGGTGGGAGCCATAAAAAGGTGTTCAGCATTGAAATAAAGCAACAAGGAAGTATTTGGCAAGAGAGTTCAATGAAGACTGGGGAGCTTGTGGTCTGCCCAAAGAAAGAGGGTGAAGGTGTATGCTTGTGGCGTTGTTGAAAGCAGTGGGTTGATGAATAGGCATACGTGTCAGGGGTAGTAGTTATTGGAAGCTTGCCTTTTGTGAGATGATGAGAAGAACACTTTCGGGTACTGGGAGATGGGTCTGAAGTAGAGAGTGGGAGACTCTCAGGATGGGAAGTGGGTGGGGTTTTACGGAACAAAAGTTAGGAAGAAGTCTTTGGCTAGGAATGGCTTGCCATGAAGCTTGAGGTGATGCAATGAAATAAGGGTGGAACAGGAAGATGCCAAGTTGCGCAGGAACATGGCACTGAGATGGGAACATAGTTATGACAGAACACTTAGGTGTATCACAGTCCGGTTGTGAATACACGGCGCTTGGACTTTCCTGTATTTGTGAAAGGACATGAAGTCCCATGAGGCGTGTGTAAAAACTGAAGCAGCCTTTGTGATGACGTTTCTGCTGCTTTGCGAGATCTCATAGGAGCATCATTAGCTTTCCCACCTTGGCCACTGTGTTTGGCTTAGCACAGAAGTCTCGAGAAGTCCCTCCTCCGTCACTCCAAAATGTTGAAAAAGCTCTGAGCTGCTGACGTGCCAGATATTGTAATCCTAACTGCTTTTCCTTTGAGCGAGTGGTCTGCTGTAGTCAATTTTTCTTCTGAATACCCTGAAAAATAGCATTATCTGGAAGTGGGCAGGCAGACGTGCCTGCATGCGTCTTTCGTAAGAACTCTGTGATTAGATAACGCTGCCAGCGCCAACCAATACCCAGTACGATACAGTTCCTCGGCGGCAGTTATGTAATAAGTGCTGAGATGAAGGTGTACCTTGCAGAGAGCTGCAGACTGCTTGGGGTTTTGTGTTCATGTAATATTCCTTGGGAGGGTGAATCATTATATCATCAAGCTTCACCTGTTTTGCTGTACAGTACTAAGGTTGTCCAACTGAGCACGATCCCTGGGGTGCAGGAGGTGGCTGAATATGTAGTGAAAAGTTTGTCACATGCACATGCAATGAGCTACCAGTTCTATTAAATAGTTTTCTTGTTTAGCAGACATAACTAGTATGCATTTGCATGTAAAATTAAATAAACAATATTCTTGGCAATAGTAAAATTCAGAGCGCAGAGGTCTACAGGGGGGAAGCACAGCTCAGCCTAATAACAGAGGAAGCAAGGAACAAGGCAGATCTAACTGTTGGGTAGCCAAAAGCCCACCAGTGAGAGATCTTTAGATTTAACTAAATTTTAAGATCTTCACTACTTGGCCAAATCCAGCAGTCTGAGACCCAATGCTTTGCTTTATATTGCTGGATATTTATGTATTCTCCTTACATCCCACTTTCACGTGGGGTCCTCCCAGGAACTGATCAGGTCCGTACCTGCATAGCCTCCAGCATGGCTGCCATCTCTGATTCTCCCAGACCTTTCAGTGAGCCCCAAGTCCTCAATGCTTTTTCTTGCTCTGCAGTTCAGAGAGAGCTGTAGGTGGTGAGCAAATTAAGAGCTGAGACTGTCTTCTGGGAATATTCCTCATGCTGAGATCTTCTGGAAGTGAAAATTGGGAAGGAGCAGGTTTGTGGCTCTTGCTTGATGAAACCTTCAAATCAATTTGAGGAGAGGAGATGTCTGAACTTCCAGCTCCCCTTAGAACATTATTCGCTGTGGATTTTCCATCCTCCTCTCCATGTTTTATTAGTAGGTTTCTTTGAAGATTGAAGTATTGCGATATTGCCATTCACTAGTAGAGCATTGGGGTTTTATGATTTGACTTTGAAGTCGAAAAATAACAAATCATCCAGCAAAAGAGAGAATAACCTCTGTCCATAAATCCTTTAGAAGACTCTGCTGCACTGCAGGGCTCCTTCCGTCCCTTTCTCCTGCTGCCAGGCTGTGGCAGGGGCTTGATTGTTGATGTTCTGCAGCTTCTTTCTCCTCTGAAGCAGTCAAGGCACTTCAGTGGAAGAAGGCAGAGGATTTAAATCCCTCCTCCAAAGCGCTGGTGGGAAGTGCTTTCTGGCGGAGCAGGATGGTGCCTCTGAATGTCTTTCTGCTTCCCCTCTATTCCTACATTTTGCTTAAAAGGATGATTGTTTGAGGCAGATGCAGATGTTTTCTTCCTTTCTGACATACCCTTTTGCAGTGAGTCCCTCCCCCCCCCCTTCTTGTCAGTTTATTGGGTCACACATTGGTTTATCCACTTCTGGTGTCTGAGGTTCTTTCACGGGAAGGTCCTGCAAGGCACTTGTGTGCTCTCTGAGAAGAACGCCTTTTTAAAACGAAGTTGATTAAGAAAAAACACACACACATCCCATCATTATTCTGAAAGTGTCCTGAGCGTCTTGCTGCTTCTACACTAAAAGCTGTATTTATCTCTCAAATAACTGCCCCCCCAAAAAGAATACCCAGGAATATGAGATTCCCTCATCATCAGATGACCCAGAAAACGAGTCAGATGGAGTAGTGAGGTTTGACAAGTGCCGCTTTACGTGGCGTGCTGCTGGGACAGACAAAATGTGCCACCAAAAGGGAACAGCTGAAGTGGAGCTTAACTCTTGACGGAGGGGAACAGGCTCCAGAGAGCAAAGCGCAGCAGCCGGATTACTGTGAGAACATCCGAGTGCCAGGCATCCCAGCAGGTCAAGGTCCCCTTTGCAGAAACGATTATAATCAGCAGCCACTAACCCCAGATTTAAACGTCAGCTGTGTTCCGAAAGAAGGAACGGCAAACATCCTGGTCTGAAAACAGCTTTGCTAGCTTCACAGGTTCCTGCAGGCGATGGTTCCTTCCAAGAAGTTGACACAGTTGGAGTTGCTTGATTCTCTCAGTGCTGTTTGAAAGTTAGGCTGGAGGCAGGGAACTGGAAGGGGCTTCATCCAGATGAGACTGCCCAGTGAGCGAAACTCCAAAGGCCATCTTTATAAGCCATCCAAAACAAGTATGAACGCCAGGAGCTGCAGAAGGAGGACAGAATATCCATTGACAAAGCTAAACAGCTGGTAGCAAAAGCCAGACTTGCTCTGCTTTCGCTGCTACAGACTTCAGACTTCATTTGGGACAGCTAGCGTTGAACCAGTCAAAGAGTCCTGTGTGGTGAAAACAGCTCTGCTGGTGGCTGGAAACGGCATCAGAGAAACAGGCAGTACTTTGGGTGGGTGGGATGACATATATTCCTGCTGACTTCAGAGGTTTGTAGTTCGAGCTGGTAGAATCACAGAAAACCCCTCCCTCGCCTCCCCCCACTTCAGCAGCGGGTGTACAGTAGGGGAAAGGCCATTGGGAAGGTTGGGTGTGGAGCAGCAATGACTCCTCCTGGGTGCGAGTTCTTGGGCGGGGCTTCCAATCTTGGAGTGTTGATCCACGTGCAGGCTGTGATTTCCCAGCATCTCTCACTTCCCCCGGCTGAAGCTCTGCCCCAGTTTTGCTGAGCTGTTCTGGGACACTACCGGTATGTCTCAGTCAAACTCTGTTGGGCAAGGCACTCATGTAGAAACAGGCTGTCTGCTGCTAGGCACACGGGCTTGGCAGAGGCTGGGTGCATCCAGCAGGGGGCGGCATATTCCCAAAACTGGAGAAACCAGAAGCACAACAAATTGGGTGGATGGTTCTGTTTTGGAGTCTTAACTGTTGGATGTCCAGTGGTGTAAAAAGAGGAAGGGTGAGCATAAGATTGGTTGCTCCTGCAATGTAACATAATAGATTGTGTCCAGCTGAATTCTCATCAGAATAGACCCAGTGAAATAAATGGATCTAAGTTAGTCATGTCATATACTTTTGAAGATGACTAATGTTAGATACAACCCAGTGCTTTTATCCTTTAATTGTTTCTCAAAATTTGGTCTCCAGTTGTTATTGGACTACAGCTTCCATAATCCGTGACTGCTGGCCCTGCTAGTTAGGGATGATGGGAGTTGCAGTCCAACAAAAGCTGGAGACCAAAGTTTGAGAAATGTCCGGAA
The DNA here is from genome assembly GCA_034641385.1 of Darevskia mixta. Lineage (NCBI taxonomy): Eukaryota > Metazoa > Chordata > Lepidosauria > Squamata > Lacertidae > Darevskia > Darevskia mixta. Next base: position 788,371 of record JAWWNH010000044.1, on the reverse strand, counting down.
TTTAATGTGGCATTTGAATTGGTTGCCCCACGGAGTGAAATTCCTCTGTCAGCTGCTCAGTGATGCATTGTAGATACAGATACCCCTTTGGAAATTGGAGTGGGTGAAGAGATGATATTCTTTCCCCCCCAAATCTATCCAGACAGGGTGCAATTAATTATGGGGTGCCCATCTGTGCAGGCAAAGCCCCTGCCAGTTTCCTTGGCTTCTGTGACTCATAGGAAGTGTTTTGCTCCTTGCACCGTCACCGCTTTCATTATATCGCTCCTCTTTGTTTGGAGACGAAATTAACATGTTGCTGCGGGCGGCGGCAGGGAGGAGCTGTCAGTTCCTTCAGCTTGTGGAGTGAGCCAAAAGAACACAATGTTCCCTTCTGCCTTTTATAGGCTGCCGCCTCTGCTCTGGAAATTCGCTGTGTGGAAATAACCCTGGCTATGCGGCAAGGGGGAGGAGCTTCTGTGAGATGGCTCCTCCCCCTCGCAGCAGCTGCTCTTCCCAGCTGCCTTGTGAGCTTGGCTGGGGAGTGTTACATAAGAGCTTTGAATGAGAGAGGAGCGACATGATGGCCGACCATCAGGCTGGATCAGATGACCTGGTTATGGAAAGAATTTGGCCCACACTTGCTGGAAGGGAGTTCCGCTTGCTCTTATTACAGTTGACAGCCTGCCAGGCTGAGGCGGCAAAGGGCAGAGACAGAGAGAGCTGTGAGAGGGAGCAAAGCAGAATTGCAGCCTTGGATGTGAGAAGGGACCAGCCGACATTCCCTTTGCAGTAGCCCCAGGACCTCTCAGCATGCTGTGTTTTTAGTTGAAGATCTGCAAGCTGCAGTTTCTACCTCCCATGTCTTGAGGGGAAGTTTGACTGGGAGTATGTTGACCAGGAGTAAAGATTCCTTTGTTCAGGTGGCCTTATTGCCGATGTTTTGGGGAGCTCAGGACCAGGACTTGTGGTCCTTTGGCCACATATTCCTGAGACAGGGAAGTGTGGGAAAATCCTGGGGCAAGGGGGACGAGCTTGAGGAAGGCTACGTTAAGCAGGATGGGTTACTGTATCTGCTGTCCTGTTTAACAAAGCGTTATTGCAGCACATATGCAATAGTTCCCTCTAGTGGCAGTTAAACGATTAACCACAACGTGCATTCCAGTACACTTCAAAGTTGCTCAATTAGTGCCAATGCATATTTTATAGGGAACTCAATGGCTATATTATTGACACTGTAAAATAAAGACATATCTGCATAATTAGTCAAGGCAGCCTTTCAAATAGGTCAACACAAGTTACTAGCCAACACAAATTTCTGTTAGCCCATCTCTCAAAACATCCCTGTGTGAGTAATTTTGTGTGCTGAAATGTGGTGAAAGGCACTTTCCCTACTTGGGCTCCCAGAAGGACTTCATACTTCCCACAGGAGACTGGTTCTTTGCAAGCCTGAATCCCTGGTTACCTTTAAGCAGACTCCTGTATCTGCAAAGGGAAGAAACGTCCACTATCCCTACCACTCTCCACCTCAGCTTTCATGTGACCCTCTTTTGATTCATTCAAGATCCAAGCCATTCTGTCCCTACACTGCAGGGTTCCCCCCCCCAGCTGAACCCCTGGATTGCGCTTTTGTTTCAAGTGGACTCGTGTGGTAATCATTATACAGCAGTCATTTCCTCCCTGTTCCGTTCAGTGGTTTGCTGAATCAGTCTCTCTTGTCCCTCTTACAGGCAATTGCATTAAATGACTTCCTGATTCTGAATAGCTTTTCCCTGATTGCAGCTGAGCACAGCCTTTTTCTTATACTTCCCTGTGGGTTTTTTTTTAACCTCAGCCAACTCTCCTGGATATTTGGGGCATGTGTTACTGGCTGCAATAGAGAGGCTGGACAAATAAAGACTGAGTGGCTCCTGTACTTTTAATAGTTGTGTAGAAGAGGAGAACCCCCCCCCCCCCGGCTAGCCTAGGGTGCAGCCTTTATTCAACTAATAGTCATTCAGTAATCCAAGTCCAAGGCACTGGAAACTGGGAGGTGTATGTACACAAAAATACATAGGGTTCAAATGGGCATTGAAAAACATGTAATCTGACAATATACCTTTCAGTGAGGTAAAGTAATTTCAAGCCTATTTTGCCTCTTCCACTTTATATGATTAACATGAAAGCATTTTCCCAGTAGGCGCAAAATCCCCTTAATGTTATATCTTCCCAAGAAACCCAACATAAAGATAAATGGGGCACCCAGGGATGTGTTAAGATGATGGAAAATCCGTACTTGTTTGGTGGGCACTGATAATTTTTTGTTAAGAGACACCTACAGTCTTTACAGAATAGTAATTGTCTCAAATGTAGGGATTGGTGGAGCAGAAATGGCAACTAAGCCTGTGCAATTTTACAGGGTTGCCATGGGCAAACTTAATTACTACTTCTGCAGGGTGCTGCGGAGAGCAAAAAATCAGAAGTCTGACTTCTCTTCATCCTCTCTGGCTCCCCACCAGTCTGTTGGAAGCTTATTTTATTACCCATCTTTTCCATCCTCTTTGACATATAGAGCATGTGAGTACTGTGAAACTGAGCAGTGGTTTTATCTCCATTTATGTTTTTTCAATGCTGGGTTTCTCTCTCTCTACCTGATGAAGAGTTCTGTGAAATCTGAAACACTGCAGCAAGGGACAGAAATGTGTATGTCCACCTTTTAAAACATTTTATTTAGAAGTACATTTTCTCCTAAATGTTTTCAAGATTCAGTGGGCTTATTATGGAGCAGAAATGCAATTTCCCCCGGAATAGCCCTAGGGATAAAGAAATATTTATTATTAAATTTATATCCTGCCCTTCCTCCCAAAGGGGCCCAGGCTGGCAAACAACAAGCGATAAAACAATAAAGCATTAAAATCATCTTTAAAATCCCCACCTTGGCAGATTTTGCAGAGTATGTTTCCTCTGGTCAGTCTAGTTCCCCTCTTCAGCAGTTGGTAACGCCTGCCTTTGAATGAGTGGCTGCGCAGGAGGGCTCTCCATCCTCCCAGTAAGAAAGAGGTCAGCAAGAGGCCCAGGGCACTCGTGGGTGCGCATTAGAGGACCAATGGAGAGTGCAATTACCGCTGGCGCTTTGTGGCTTCGGGCGTAAGGAGTGAGAGAATAGAACGAGGGAGCCATTAGGGGGTCCCACTGTTCAGGATTACAAAAGGTGGTTACAATGCCAGGCAGAGCTCCTTTGTTCGGAGAGCATAACGCTGATGCTTGTGTGTGTTTGTGCCTTTGTATCCGGAGGGGAAAAGGGCCACCAGAGGCCTGCTTTGCTCCCTTCCTGACCATGTGTCGACGCAAGAATGGATAATTCAGGCTAAACAAAGGCGAGTGGAAAATTACATCCGCTGAGCCTTTATCTCCCTGGCTGCAGCTGGAGACCTGCAGGGTGGTGGTGTGCGTTTTATGGTGCCTAGGTTGAGGCTTTCAGGATAAAGATGCTGGAATAAATTAAGAGACCTCTTTAGAGTGCTAGTAGGAACAGACATATATGATGCGTAAAAAATCTCTTACTGAATGGCCAACATTGTGTATGCTGATGTCACACCCACTGGTGTTCTATGTGTTCATGCCCACCAGTTTTATTGATTAGGCTACCTGCATTTATTTTCTGGGCATTCTGCAATAATTCTTTGCACCTCTTGGATCCTCCCACTGCAACTTGTTTCTGGCTGTCAACGTCCTCTTGCAGCGTTCCTTTTAATACCCAAAACTTGTAGGCGCAGCACTAAGACAAGCACATTCAGGCAGCTCTTCCAGGTGGCATAACAATTATGCAAAATAAACTATTACATAACATAGGTATAAATCAAGGCATCAGTATACAGTACAGGAACATGAGCAGGAGACACCCTGTCCAGAAATATTCGAGAATAGCCCATTGCAAGTTTCAGGGAGCAAGGGGTGCATTTTAAGCTGTACTACGAATCCTTGGTTGACAGCCAAAACAAGAGGCATATTGGAGATGAGAGAGAAGGAGGAAGAGGGACCTGGCAGCCTTTCTGTTTTGCATGTTATCTGCTAACAAAATACTGATCCCTCTCTGGCAGCTGGCAGACTGCCTGGGGCAGAAAAAAGGTAGCCGCTGCAGTGGCCTTGGCTTATCACCAGAAAGTAAGGAAGTGTGGTGGCCAGATAATACAGCCAGAGTCAATATTTTATGTGCCCCATGCTGGCTTCTAGCAGTTGTGCCCAGCACCTCACTGCACCAGGTGTTTGTGCTACTAAACTGAAAGTCAATAATGTTTGTCGTGACCAATGAACTATGCGGTTCTGTTTTATTTTCTTTCTTATTTGAGTTTTTTAAAATTAATGTTTTATTTGCACATTCAACAAAGGGGAAAGGGAAAAGAGGGTTATAAATACAGTAAAATAAAATTTAGAAAAGGAATATTTGCTGTTTGAATTGTGAGTGTAATCCTTCTGCCCCTTCATGTGAGTTTTGAGTTTCCTTCCGATTCCACCAAAATCAGAACACCCTTTGAATATTGAAAGTCCAGGTGAAACAACTTTGCACTGAGCATCAGCTGGGCACGGAAATGTAATGTTGCCCACTTCAGCACTCCGTAAGGGAAGGGAGAGGCCTCAGGGCTGGGTCCATCTGGCCCTTAGCCCTATCTCTCTGGCCCTCAGTACTCTTCCCAGGCCATACCCGGTGATACCATAGCTGGCGGCTTGGGGTGGCACACACGCCCGGCACATGTGTGCTGTGCATGGGACGAGGCACCAGCAGGGGCAGGGCGAGGTGCGAGACGAGGCAGGGCGTGCCAGAATCCCAGTGCCTGAGCCCTGTTCCACTCTGGCACCCTGCAGGCCTGCGTTGCTTTTTTGAGCAGTGTGGAGCCTGCGGGGATCCGCCCACCGCTTCATCCTCAGCTGTAGAGCGGCTGAGGGGGAAGCTAAGGGCGGAAGCAAGCCCCATGCTGCCCTTTCGGGCAGCGTGGAGCCTGGAGGTGCCCGAGCCGTTGCATCACTCCCAGGAGAGATGTGCTGCCCAGTACCCCCCCCCCCCAGCTGCACCTCTGGCCACACCTCTCCTCAGCACCCTCCTTGAATGCTTTGGCCTGGCTGAAACGATCTTTGAGCCTTTCCCTTGCCTGGGTGGAAAGTTAATGTACATGATTGTGCACAATGAATTTTACATGGCTGCGATGTAGCCTGCTGCACAAAAGGTGCGAGAGCCACGCCTCATTTCTCATACTTTTTTTTTTTTTGCCTGTGGTTCTGCCCACCATAGGGGCTCCAAAACAAAAAGGGGAACAGCAATGGCACAGAATAGGCCCGGAGCTTGGTGCCAGCATGACAACGAAGAGCTGATTCAGGAAGCGCTATTGAGTGCTTTAATTTGTGTGCATGGCTCTAAATAGCAACCGACCCGCATGGTAGCTGAGCGCCTTCAAATAGACACTTCACGCTGGGGCTGAGCACCCGTCTTCCGGCCCATACTGGCATTTATTTGCGCTCTAATCCCCACCCCTTTCCCCAAGCACAGTCCCTGGATGAATGACAAACCCTTTGCTGGTGATTATGCAGTCAGAATTCTGTGGCCCCATTGGCTCCGCCAGCCAGCCAATGGCATCCTCCCGGGCCCTGCTGGTAGCAGCACCTCAGTACACGTGCATGCGGAGTGTTTAACTGGGTTGCTGACATCACTGGGCTCCTGGCCACAGCTACTCCCTCTGCCTGCCTGGTTACACAGTGGGCTGCTACAGACTCTGCTGAGAAGGGAAGGTTAACCAGGCTCCGCTGTCCACAGTGTGTCGTGCTCCCCGCTCTGCTCTCTGGAGGAGGGTCAGCCGTAGGATGTGTTGGGTCAGCAGCGGAGTCACCAGGGGCTGGTCAAGGGTGACCGGAGAGCAGTTTTCCCCGTCCCAGGCTTGTGTCGGCTAATAGCTTCAGAGAAGCAGGACCTTCCAACTTGCAGCACTGGTGAGTAACTTAAAAGGGTGGCATATAAATAATGTTGTTGTTATAACTTTTAGTGATACTGGGCATGCCCCCCCCCCACTTTAAACCGCCTTCTCAAAGAGGTTTCCTTCTACTCTTTCCCTGCACTGCTTGGCAAAGTCTAGGCACTGCCCTGGCAGCTCCAGTGCGGTGACGGCAGCGGCTGCTCCCACGGCTGCATCACGTGGGGCTCTTCGGGAACGGAATGTTCTCTCTGTGTTTTCTTTTGAAAGAGGCTTCGTAATGTGGCTGGCAGTGGGGGCGGGGAAGGGAAGAGGAACACGGGCTGCGCACGCTTTGGCATGTGCTTGAGGCGGAAGGGGGAGTGTCTTCCTTTCTCTTTCTCTCTGCAAGACAGGGAATTTCTGGGCAACTTTGTGGGAGGCTGCAGTAGGACAGTCTTTCTAGGTGGCTGGTGGCTCTGTGTTTGCCTCTCTCCTGTTCCATGTGTGCCACAGCGAAGGGTGTGAGCTTGGGCAGATTTCTAGACTGCAGATGAGGAGGGTATGGTGGGGGTATTGGAAGGAGTGGGTTTTCTGCATGCCTCTTGGGGTGTGTGCCTGTCTGCTGTTTTTCCAGCTGATGGAAACCCCCACATGAAAGCATTCCATGGGGCCAACCTGTAAGCCAGCAATTTCTGATTTCTTCCCCTTTTTTTGCATGGTTGGGGGAGCAGGGAGGGAAAGATGGAGACAGAGGGTTTGTTGGAAGTTGGGAGGAGAAAATGGGTATTTGGTTCGCTTAATACAAGGGGGGAAAGGGGCGTGTGGGGACCATGATATAATAATCTCAAATGGGACTGTCTCTGCATTGGTGCTTGCTTATGGGTTTCACCGCTTCCACAGCCTTGAACCCCCTTGCAGGAGTTTCTGCAAAGTCCTGATTACTGCTTAGCTTAGGAGTGGCTTTGTGGGTCAGGCAGTCTCCAAGGGTGTGTGGCTTGTCCACTGCCACTTTCCCTCCCTCCTTCCCTCTGACGTCAGCGTAGCTTGCTTTGATATGCAAGCGCTCTTGTTTTTTAAACTTCGTGATTCGAACCATAAACCCCTTTTTAAAAAGTTGCTCAGTCAACCTTACCTCTGCTTGCAGCAGTCTATTTTTATTTGCTTTGGGAAATTGGATATAACAGCAAACCGCAGGCGTTTGCAGCATTGTTTTGGCATGGACCACACCGTGCAAAGCTTGCAAACTGGTTTGTCAGTTTGGACATCAGGATTAAACTGTGGTTTGGCTGTGCACATCTTTTATTGGCATGGCACCAGAGCTGATCCCACAGTGGCCACATGCTTAGATACACTCCCCCCCCCCACCTTTGGAAAAATAAATAAATCACATTATTTTATTTATTTGCTAACTATCACTTTGGAGGCCTAAAGTAAAAACCCTTCCAGTTTTACAAAACTTTATTTCCTGGCCACCTGAGTATTGCCACAAGCAACCAGGAAAATGGCTATGTAAAGACTTCCTTGTTGCTCTTAGGACACATGTGATAGAAAACGCACTAAAGGTTTCTTCCCCCCAACCTCTCCAGTCCTGTGCATTTTTTGGGCAGAGCTTTCCTGACTGCCTAGTTGCTAACTGTTTCACAAGCCCTTCCTCCTTATACCCTTTTAAGAACAACTTGTTCTGCATTCATGATCAGGCAGTGACGGTTATCTGTTCGCTATAATAACAAGCTTTCCCTGCTGATTTCTGCACGTCCGCCACCTGTTGAAAGATGCAGAAGCTAACCAGGTTGTCTGTAAAACTATCTTGACTGTATTTTCTTCTTTCCTTTCTCCTCTAAACTTTATTTCCAGAAGGCAGCAATGTTGGCACAAGGTCACATAAGCCTTAAGTTCCCTGGAAGCCTCGAACTTTGTGATTGATGAGCACCACAGCAATGGGTTGGGGCTGTGCAGAACAAACAAGGCTTGGGATTTCCAGATTGAAGAGAGTGGGGTCAGAACTAGGAGGGGTGAATGAAAGTGCTTTCAGGAACTCCTTGCCATTTCTTAATTATCCAGGAGCACTAACCTGAATAAGGGGTCTGTAATGCTCTAGAGCACCTTCCTCCTCCCCTCCAAGAAGGACCATGGTGCTCATCCAGCCACCAGATGTTCACGTATCCAAGCACCCAAAGGGCAGAGCTGCCTAGTTTATATAAAAGCAGAGGAGGGCTTCTGATACTGGACCAGATAATCAGCTGTAAGCCCTATTACCTAATACTATGTTTTGGTTTCAGGCTCAAACAGCTGCCATTTGACACTTTACTCAGTATCATGGCAAAGAGATCCCGCTACCTGGGGGATCCACGTGGCAGAGGAGGCAATCCGTGTGTAGCTTTTCCAAGGGCAGTCTAGTATATTTGGTTCAGTATAGAGAAGTGTTCCCACTCACTTTCCCTAACATAGGCCTTAGAGGGTTGTTTACATTTGACATAGCTCTGAATCCGGAATTTTTGTTGAATCAGTTTTTATAACACTTTATTTTGTCTCTCTCTCCCCCCCCCCCAGGTGTCCCCTAAGACTCTCTCTCAACTCCGATCAAATCCATCCGGCAAGACACAGGCCAAAGAGGAATCCTCTTTGACCAGTGCTTCTCCTTCCTTTTGAAGAAAAACAAAAGCTTTGTCGCTGCCTTAGCAGCTGTGGAAGTCCCAACCTTTTTCTTACCGCTGCCCCCAGTTCCCCAAGAAGGCATCCATGTCCCAGAACCAGTAATGAGTGCTGGCTGTGAGCTGGGGCAAAGCCCTTTCGAGGGTAGTGGTAGTAATGGCGGTGGCAGCGGAGGTGGTGGGACTGGAGCCCAACGGAGAGCCCGAGCCCAACGTGGGGGCGAAGCCCAGGGCCAGACCAGCGATGACATGGATGTCAACAGCAATGGCTCCAGTGGCAATGAGTCGCATGGTGACTCCCACAGCAGCTCCCACAGCAGTGGCAATGGCAAAGACTCAGCCCTCCTGGAAACCACCGAAAGCAACAAGAGGTAAGGAAGTGATCGGGGTTGCAAAGGTGTGGTAAAGTGGTCTCTTGTGGGACCGACTTGGGCTAGTCCATTCTTATGCAAACTTTTGAATTTCTTAGAACGTTTTTGTTTGCTGCCCAAGCAAGCTAAACTCATCTGTGCTCTGCATCTCTCTGCAGCTCCAACTCCCAAAGCCCATCTCCTCCCAGCAGCTCTGTGGCCTACAGCCTTCTCAGTGCAAGCTCTGAGCACGACAACCCATCGACCAGCGGCTGCAGGTAAGCAAGGGCTGGGCAGGAGGAGCATACTTGGGTTGGCACGTGGGGAACAAAAGTCCAGTAAAATGCTTTAAAATTGACAGCTGAAATGCTGGGTGGGTGGGGAGGTGGCTGAAGAAAACCCCACTTTTTCTGAAAACTCATGGCCGTTTCTGAGAGCTCTTTCCTGGGATAACACATAATGAAGAGGGGGAATTCTGTCACACAGGAGCCATAAAATCAAGGGGGGGTAGCCATTTTGTATGTGGCTTTTAGTCAAAATCGATATATTTTACTTCTTTAAAAAAGCAACAACTGGCCAAGTTATTTTGAGTTGGTTCCATTTCCATTGGGCACTTGGAAAAAGATGCGCAGTCAGTTCAGCCAATCAGTGCAACCCGCTCCCCAAAGGGGCCTCTGACTGCTTTTTGCAGCTGAATTGACCCATGTGTGTGTGTTCCTTGTGCCACTGCAGCAGTGAACAGTCTGCCCGTGTGAAGACTCAGAAGGAGCTCATGAAGGCCCTGAAGGAGATGAAGATCCGGCTGCCCTCCGAGAAGCGCAGCAAGGGGAAGTCAGGGACTTTGGCCACCCTGCAGTATGCACTGTCCTGTGTAAAACAGGTCCAAGGTATGTTCTGTGACGTGTGTGTGTGTGTGTGTCTGTATTTATGCTTTGCTGTAAACCACAGCAGCACAGACTTATTTGCCAGCTGCCTCAGTAAAGGTCCCATTCCCACCCAGCCCCTCAAGTTCTTCCCCCTACTTGAGCCAGAAACCCCTGCCAGGGGTCTAGGCTTACTGAGGCACAAAGGGCTGTGGGGAGGCGCTTCTCTTATGTGTCCCTGTTGGCATGACAAGAGCACAGTAATTTTCATGTGGTTTGCACATGGGCTTTTGTGTAAGGGTGATACGCCTGGTTTTCTCTCCCACAAAAGTGTGGGTCTAGGTGCGATCCTGAAGAATAAAAGCGCCCAGCTGGTCACACGTAAAGCAAGGGCCTTTTGCCTTTCAGAGCTCTGTAGATCTCTTGTTAACATGCTCCTCCTCTTCCTTCCCCCTTTCCAGCCAGCCAGGATTACTACCAACAGTGGACCATTGATGACAACCAGCCCTGCAATCTGGACATGTCCACCTACACTATTGAGGAGCTGGAAAGGATCACCTCAGAATACACTCTCAAGAACCCCGTGAGTATTCTTCCTTGTTCGTCACGCCCCAGGCCTTTCCTTCTCGCTGTTCATTTCGACGCTACCAGAGAAATCTTGCCTCTCGTTAAAGAAGTGCTCTTGACTGGCTTTCCAGTGTGCACGCCTGGTTCCCCAGTGCTTTCAGCATGGACGCTGCAATCCAGCTGGGTGCTGCCAGCTTCAATATCTCCATGCGTATTTAAGGACCAAGCTGAACCCAGCACCCTGTCTTGTTTGGCAGAGGCCAGCCTAAAGCTTCCAGGCACCTCTTTAGCAGGGCACAAAGGCAGTGGCCTTACCCTGTTCTGTGTTCGCAACATTTGGTAATCCCAGATCTGCAGCCTTTGAGCTGCCATGGCTGGCAGCCTCTCATAGGCCTGGCCTATTGGCCTAACCCTTTTGAAAACAGCTGTCAAGACTCGAATCCACCTTGAGAACAAGCTCTCCCTGCTCCCCAGCTATTGTAGCTTTGACGGATGCCAACAATGCCTTCACCACCTCCTTGAGTGGGGAGACCACACCCATAAAACAGATGCCATACCCCAACCTTAACCGTGCTGCTTTTGCTCTCAAAGGACACGTTCTCGGTGGCCGTCTCTTTCACCACGGGGAAGATCGTCTACATCTCAGATCAGGCAGCCTTCATCCTGCGCTGCAAGAAGGATGTCTTCAAGGGGGCCAAGTTTGCAGAGTTCCTGGCGCCGCAAGATGTCAGCATCTTCTATGGGTCCACAGCGCCATACCACTTACCCTCCTGGAGCGCCTGCACCTCTGCCAGTAAGTGTTCTGGCTGGCTGGGGCTGATGGGATTTGTAGTCCAGAATACCCAGAGGGCCCCTGATTGGGACACAGGCAGCTGTAGAGAATTGGGCTAATCCGAAGCGGCAGGGGTGTTCGTTTTTTATAGTTCCTCCCTTCCCCCAAATGATACCTTTATGCCCTTTGGGATGGCTGAGAAATCCTCTTGCATCTCGCCTCAGGTTTTAAAAAGAAGCTTGCCGGTTTCTGAAGCAGCTAAGGAACTGAGCAAAGGGCCAGATTCCAGCTTGCTGCAGTTCATAGCTAATCCTTCAACTGCCCCTTTCTCCCTCCTTCCCTCTTTGCAGCTGCAGCTGCCATGGATTACACCAAAGAGAAATCGGTCTTTTGTCGTATCAGGTGAGTTTTGTTTTCATCAGATTTTGAGGGTGGGGAAGGGAACTGGGCTAAGTGGAAGGAATGGTGGAGACCGATTCTGGGTCGTGGTTCCTAAATGAGGGTTCCTGGCATCTGTATGGACTGTTTAGCAGGAGACTCCATCTTGAAATGATCCTGCCTGATCCTTGTAGACCAAAGACCTTGCTGTCTTTTTCCGCAGGGCGAACAGTTGCTAGGCCTTCTTATAGTCCCCCTTGAAAGTGTAGGCAATCTGGGTCCTGAGGTGTATGTAAATTGGCAGAGGTTGCTTGTACTAGCGGCAGAAATCTGATGTTGCAACAAACCAACCTTCAGGTGTGCCCAAAAGAACCCGGACCCGTGCCTCTTGTGCTTTGAAGAACGCAGCATTTGAATTTTGCTAAGACGGAGAGAGAACACCGCCCCCCTTCTGTCATTTTCATTCCCAGGCTTTCTTGAGGGGTGAGGGGAGAGAAAGGGGGGCTTTAAAAATTCTCACCAAATAGGAGAGCAAGAGAACAGTGCCTTTTTCAGCTGTGTGGAGCAAGGCTCAGGGCTCCCATTTCATCCTCCATGTGTGTCTGTGTTTTTACCCTCCACCCCAAGTGTTGTTCTCCCTACAATTTGACGTGTGTGAATCACGTGGTTGGCCTCACATGTCTGTATCTCCTTGCTTAGCCTGAAGAATGACGGTGTTCCTTGGCAGGTTTCAACTCATTTAATGTGGTCGTGGGTTGGCCTATATCCCCCTTTCAAAGGGAGAAGGATGCAGTTTGCTTTGTGTGGGGGGGGGGGATTTTGCATCTACCCACTCCAGTTCCTTGCTCCGCACACACTTTCAGAGTTAGACCCAAACCAGTGAGCCACAAGCAAGGAGTGTGTTGGGAAGCAGGGAAGCAGAAGCGGAAAGCCTGTGTCACTGTTTGTATTTATTTGTATGTATATTCCAATATGTTTTGATAGCAACACCTTTTAAAAATGTCTGGATGGCTAGCTTTGCATTGTGTTGGATTCAATGCATTCTGGGACCGGAGTGCCAAGCAGGATTATAGGGTGGCCCCAGCAGTCAGTTCTCTGTATCTTTTTAAACCTTTTCCTCTTGATTGTACTACTTTATTTCTTGCTAAGCCATCTTGAGCATCACTTTGGTCAAGGGGCAACCTAGAAATTTAAACAGTGCTGGTCAGTTTTCAGCTGCATATGGGCTTTGCAAGGCAGCCTTGGGCAAGTCCTTTTCCCTGCCTATGTTTTCCCACCTGTGAAATGGCTTTGCCATTGCCGCTGCAAGGTGGCTACGGGGCTATGGATTTTACTGGATGCTTAAACTTTTCCGGGGGGGGGGGGGAATCGATTTAGAAAATAAAAAAGTGCAGAAAGAAGATGTCCCACCTGAGGAGAGAGAAAAAAATCCCTCCTCTACCGTGTTTCCCCTATTTTAAGACACCGTCTTATATTTTTTTACCCCTCAAGAAAACGCACTATGGCTTATTTTGAGGGGATGTCTTATTTTTATTACGTAAGCCCAGCCCCGCCTTTTCCTTGGCGCCCTCTAGAACTGGCTTATTTTTGGGGTACGGCTTATATTTCACAAATGCGAAAAAATCCTGCTATGGCTTATTTTATGACTACGTCTTAAAATAGGGGAAACAGGGTAGTCAGCTGGTGAGAGAAGGGGGGAACCCCCTCCCCCAGATGTGACATGGGTGACAGTGGGCGGGAAGGACATGGTGGCACCTGCAAGGTTCCCCACCTCTGGCCCCGTCACGGCTGCTGCTGTTCTGCTCCCTCCTGGTCGTCCTAGTCTCCTCTGGCCTCTGGTCTTATTGCAGGCATTTGTTTCTCAGCGGAGGCTACGAGAGTGGTCGCGGGCTGCGCTACAACCCCTTCCGGCTCACGCCTTACTTGACCAAAGTGCAGGACTCGGACAGCGCCGAGGGACAGCCCTGCTGCCTGCTCATTGCCGAGCGCATCCACTCGGGCTACGAAGGTAAGGGGGTGTCCAGGCGGGAGAGAGCAGGGCCTGCAGGCAGCCTCTGCAGCACCATTTTCAACAGCGCCCCATGCCATATCTCTGCGCCCTATTTCATTTTGCCACATTTTGCTGGTGGTGTTTGGAATCCATCCTACAAATTAAATTGCACCATGCGCTACCGTGTCTGGCCACATGATGGCAACAGAGGTTGGGCTAAAGGTGCATGGGAAGCAGGGACCTTCTTAGCATCTAGTCGCATGGGCCTGCCGTGTGCTTTTCCTCCACGCTGGGAATGAGCATCTCTCACCTGAGCAAAATTTAGTTTAACCCCTTTAAACACCTGTTTGAGGAGAGGTGCCTACAATGGCACACAAGGTTTGTTTGCATGCAAGCTTTAAATCCTGCTCCCCCCAGTTTGGGCAGGAGAACTGTGTGCTTAAATCCCAGCTGTGTGGGTTGGAAAGCAAAAGAGGGCATGTAGCCGTGCGAAAGGCCTAGCTGCTCTGTTCTAAAAGCCAAACAAGCCTCTTCCTAGGATTGCATGAGCATGCAGGTCCAGTTTCCTCCTCTTCTCAAACACTGCATGTGCTCTTGTTATCGTCAAGACCAGGACAGTGGGGGGGGGGGGGATGCAATTGTGTTGTGCATGCAAAATGCCAAGCTGTTGTTAGCCTGCCCGTGACCTAGAAGGCTGCATGTCAGTTTCCCCCCTGAAGCCACTTAAATTGTTTAGAAAAGCCAGGATACCCGAGATACGCAGCACACTTTCCATGGACAGAGTGTGGAAACGCAAAGTGGAGAACTTCATTTTGGAATGTGCATACCCATAGGACAGGGAATGCCACTCATCTTCCAAACAGCTCATCCGAATTATCCTATGCTTTTCTCTTCAAGCTCCCAGAATCCCTCCTGATAAGAGAATCTTCACCACCAGACATACCCCCAGCTGCTTATTTCAGGATGTGGATGAGCGGTAAGGAACTGGGATTAAAAAAACGGAGATGGGGTGGTATTTTGTGGAGGGGTGTGTGGGGAGGAAGACGAGTCCCTGGAAAGTGGTGCCAGGCTTTCCCTCCTGTGAGTGAGACTTGTCCTCTGTGAGCATGTGTCTGCAGTGCTGAGCACGGACCCAAAGCTTCCATCATCTGGGTGGGTGGGGCATTCACAGGCCAGGAGGAGGAGGATTTGACTTGGCCGTCCATCTCGTCAGCTTAGCCTCGCACTCTGCACCTTTGGTTTTATTTTTCTCTGGGGTTACAAGAACTGTACCATTTCTTCAGAGTTGGACGACGCATAAAACCTCTGCAATGTTCAGCCTTTTTCCACTGACCCCTCCTTGCTTTCTTTGTTTTCAGAGCTGCCCCTCTTCTAGGCTACCTCCCCCAGGACCTGATTGGGTCCCCTGTCCTCTTCTACCTGCACCCAGAGGACCGGCCTCTTATGCTGGCGATGCACAAGAAGAGTGAGTACCAAAATAAAGGAGAGAACGGCAGTGGGAGGGATTTTTCTTTTTTAAAAAATGGATTGAAGTTTCAAACCAATTGAAGCTTTCAGATCCAATTAAAAGCCTGTGTGTCTTGCTAGCCTATAGGAGGCTGTGGTTGCTCTGCTGCCTCTCATCCTTCCCTCCCTCCTTCCCTCCTTCCCAGTTCTCCAGTACGGCGGCCAGCCCTTTGACCACTCACCCATCCGCTTCTGCGCCCGCAATGGGGAGTACGTCACCATCGACACCAGCTGGTCCAGCTTCGTCAACCCCTGGAGCCGCAAAGTCTCTTTCATCATGGGCAGGCATAAAGTGCGGACGTAAGTAGCCAGAGCTCTCAGCTGTACAGATGGGGTGGGCAGGGTCTGTTAGCTTATTTCTCTGTTCATGTTCATTAAAAAAAAAAAAAGCAGAGGCTTAATCATTCCAGGAGAAATGAGAGGAGTAGTCACTTATCAGAAGGGTGGGGTGCAGTTGACTGAAGTGGGGGAGACTCCGCTGGCGACAGGACCATGGGGGAAAGGGGGCGAAGGTAGAAGGGACCGCAGGAGAACCTCCAGGGGGGAGGAGTGGGAAACAGAGTGATGGCTCTGGAAGAGGCGATGGCTTGTAATTGGAGGATAAGACAGGAAAAGAGGCGGATTCTGGGGAGGAAGGAAATGGCCTTGCTGGAAACTCCCACCTCTTGAGGGAAGCACACATCCCGCTAACTCTGTTCTCGCCTCCCATGCTCTCTCCAGGGGCCCCCTCAACGAGGACGTCTTCACGGCCCCCAAAACTCAGAAGGTGAAGCCTGTGGAGCTGGACATCCAGGAGCTCTCAGAGCAGATCCACCGACTCCTGCTGCAGGTAAAGAGCTCCCTCTTCTTACTCCACTTGCCCTCCCCTCCATTCCTCCCTTCCTTCCTTGTGAGCTCCGCCTCCTCTCCCTCTCATATTCCAACCCTCCTCTCTTTCCTCCGCTCTGCAGCCCGTCCACGGCAATGGCTCCATGGGCCTCTGCAGCATGGGCAGCAACGCTTCCCACGAGCAGTTCCTGAGCATCGCCTCCTCCAGCGACAGCAACGGCATCCCCAATGAGGAGGCACAAGCGGTTCGGCCGGTGAGTTTAGAAATGCTTTTTTATTTTTGGGGGGAGGGGAAGCATCCACTGATGGGGGTGTCTTAAGACTCATGCAACGGGTGTTGGGTCTTTGCTTCCAGTTCCACACCACCTGGCAAATCTCCCTCTCTGCTCCCATCTGTAAAATGGGCATCATCATAATGGCTTACCTGGTGGCAGATTTTTACATACCCCCTCAAGAGAGTTTGAAAGTCTCACAGAGAGAGAAACCTATTCTTTAGGCCAGTGTTTCTCAGCCTTTAAAAACCCACGCTGCTTTTTAGCTAATGTAAGGATCCCACACACCCCTTCAAACCTTATTCTCTTTCAAATGGATTGAAATCCTTTGGCCTTTTATTGGGTGAGGTTGCCGTTTGGGCGTGCGCCTCTGGCTGCTGAGAAACACTGCTCTAGGTCAGACTTCCCCAGCCTGGTGCCCTCCAGGTACTTTGGACTTCAGCTGGGGCTGATGAGAGTCAGCATCCAGGACGCTCGGAGGGCATCAGGTTGGGGGAAGCTGCTCTAGAAAGGGTTGGGGGTGGGGCCTTCCGGAGAGGCTTCTCCCTTGGAGAGGAGAGCTTGCGGCTGACTCTGCTTCCCTCTTGACCCCAGATGACCTTCCAGGAGATCTGCAAGGATGTGCATATGGTGAAGAACCAGGGCCAGCAGGTCTTCATTGAATCCCGAGTCAAGCCCCAGCCTGCCAAGCATTCCCGGCCAGGTGAGATGGTTGACTGGCCCCTGCCCCTTCTTCCTGCCCACCGTTCCACCTTGAGGCCTTCTGAGCTCACTTGGCCTCATTGTTGCGGATTTGGCCAAAGGACTTTGGAGGTTCCTTCCCTCTGTCTTGGGCCATTTCTAGGGGGGGGGGGTGAGTTGAGGGAGGGACGGTTTCCGCTGGCAGGGCCTCTCAGAGATGGGACAAGCATATTCTGGTGTGGCCTGGGAACAAAGTTTGCTCTCCTTCTGTGGGTTGTGACCTCCTCTGTGTCTCTCCCCCGCCCCTTTCTAGCTCTGAAAGCGCCGGTCAGCTGCAACAGGCAGCCTCTGGAGACCCTGAGGGACTTGGAGAGGAGGCCAGCAAAGGCAGCCACCTTTGAGGAATCAGTCAGGAAGGAGGAGCCTTCCAACTATTCATACCAGCAGATCAACTGCCTGGATGGCATCATAAGGTGAGCGAGGTCTGCTGGGGAGCCACAACCATGAAAGAGCAATGTCCAAGGCAGCGAATGCTCCCAGAACTAAGGACTTTTACATGAGTTCGCTTATTTCCTTCTCCCTCTCTGTTTATTTTCCTTTTGTGTGTGCGCATTTTTATTTTTTAGATTGTGAGCCTGAGAACAGGGATCTGTAGGGTGCTTTAGGAACCTTAGTGGCTGAAGAGCAGGGGAACTTGCTTAAAAAATCCTAAAAGGCAAATGAAATGGAAATAGCTGAGCCCTTCAGAGTCGGTTCAGCACTAGAACGGGAATGTGTTTCCTGGGAGGAATATTTTGCTCTTTGGTTATTTAAGAAAGGGCAACACTGCTTCTTAGACTGCAGCCTCAACTCCACTTACCTGAGATGAAGCCCCGTTGAATTTAGCGGGTCTTACTTCTGAATAGACTTGACTAGGAAGATTACACTGCATTGGCTTGAGATGCAGAGTAGATGAAATGATGTTACAGATTTATCCCCTTGTTGGTGCTCCTGTAGCAACATGCAGCCTTCATGATTTCATAGAACTCGTCACAGATTCAACTTTTAAGTGCTGTCTGCTTAAGTGTTCTCTGAAGCTCTAAAGCTTCCTTACTTTGTGTCTCCTCCTGTAGTTTGAGACCAACAAAGCACTGTGTTTTCAGATCGCCACTCCTAGTGGTGTGGAGTTAGCCGTGGAATCCTTTCTCTTCCTACCCCCCTAATAATAATTACAATAACTATAATTGGTTTTTCATCTCTGTTAATCTTAGTTTTCTGCCTTTCTCTTCTCCCTCAACGAAACAGGTACCTGGAGAGTTGCAACATTCCAAGCCGCGTGAAGCGAAAATGCGGCTCTTCCTCTTACACCACATCCTCGAATTCCGATGACGACAAGCAGAAGGCAGGCGAGGAGGTGGCCTCTCTAAGCAAAGGTGATTCTCCCCTCCTTTCCTTTCCTCTACTTAGGTATTAATCCTCTCCCCACCCCCCACCCCTGTTTTCCTGAGGTATCAGTTTCCCCCCTGCTTGCCAAGTGTACAGGTTGATTCCCCTCCTTCTCCTCCTGTACCAAGTTCACGTTTGTATGGAATCATGGATGCCGTTCTGCTGTGTGAGGTGCAGGGGGCGGAGGGGTGTGTGTGTGTGTCTGTGTGTGTAGCAATTGCAGGGTTTGCAGGTCTGTCCTCCAGGAAGCTTGAACTCCCCCCTCCCCCTTGTTGGATGCTGGCCTTGGTGTTCCAGATCCCTCGTGATCTCTTCCCCCCCCCCTCTCTCTGTTCGTGGCGAGACCCCAGCCAGGCTGATGAGCCCTTCGGCATCTTGACGTCCTCTTGTGGTCGTGCCGGTCGGCAATCTTGGACCCCCCCGGCCCCCTCCCTCCCTCCCTGCCCCCTTGCCCCCTGCTGCCGCCCCACCGCCATGCTAACCCACCGTTGTCTCTTTGAACAGATGCGCCGGAGGAAATGCTGCCGACCCCGGAGAGCCAGCCAAAGAGCCTAGAGGAGCCTGGGACGGCAGCAGCTGCTGTGGTGGGAGGCCCACTGACTCCGCTGGCCTTGCCTAGCAAAGCCGAGAGCGTGGTCTCTGTGACCAGTCAGTGTAGCTTCAGCAGTACCATCGTCCACGTGGGAGACAAGAAGCCCCCCGAGTCGGGTATGGGAGGTGGACACCATGTTTTTCTTGGGGGGAGGGTGGCGGTGCAGGGTGGCCGGGGGGCGGAGGGCTAGAACTGGAGGTGTGCTGTTCCTTTGCTTACAGCTTGACTCTGCTTCCGTGGGGCTGGCAAGCAGGTTCAAAGGAGGGTTGTCTTCACATGGTGCATAGTAGGCAATTGGGGTCCTCCTGGCAGCTGTTTGGCAAATTCAGCTGTGTAAAAAAAGGCCAGCCATGTGTTAAAAAAGCAGGACCACGTCCCCACTTCTTCCTCTTCTTCTCCCCCTGCTTGGGAGCTTCTGGGCAGGGAGCAGGGTGTCTCTGGCCAGTCGGCGGCAAAGATGAGTAGGGCTTGATTAGCTGACCTAGTGCAGATTCGAGACAGGAAGGCTCACCTTCCATTTAGAGGAAGATGTCGGCAACTGGATTGCAAAATCAAGCAACGAGTGTCTTCTTCTGCCCACTTTTGCTGGCCACAAACCTGATGGTGCTGGTGCTGGGTTCTTGCTTTCCTCTGCTTTAGTCGGCTGCTCTTTCTTCTTTTTCTGCAGCTGGCCTTCGTTTTTGCTTTTCTGCCTGCTGGCGCAGGAGTCCTGCAGCGTTTCCAGGAGAGCAGCAGAAAGGCTTTATCTGGGCCATCTGCCTTGGAAGCCCAAGGCCCCAGGTTCAATCTCCAGTGGCCTATCCAAGTAGAGCTGGGAAAGAGCACTGCCAGTCAGTGTAGTCAGTAAAAAGCTAGCTGGACCCAGCGGTCTGACTCTGTAGAAGGCAGCTTCTTAACGCTCCTACGTTTAGATTTCTGCTGTTGCAAGCAGCCGCCATTTGGCAAGACAATCTCTGGAGAAATCCCAGGCTCCTTTCACCTCCGTAGTTTGGTGTCCGTCTTGTCAGGCACCTCACACCCTGCTGCTGCCTCTCCTGTCAGTCTTGGGCAAGATAGCTTGTTCTTTGCACATTGGGGGGGGGGGCAGCTGAAGAGACGAGAGAGGCAGGCAAGGCCTTTGCAAGTTTCATCTAAGCTAGCCTCAGGAAGGGAGAACATGCCCTCCCCACCTTCCAAATATTTCTCTTTCTAGTAGGGTTCAGGCAGTTTCCTTGCCAGCTTTCCTGCAAAATTTGCAGCATGTAGATGGGGAGCCAGTGTGGTGTAGTGGTTAGGAGCGGTAGACTCGTAATCTGGTGAACCGGGTTCGCATCTCTGCTCATCCACATGCAGCTGCTGGGTGACCTTGGGCTAGTCACACTTCTTTGAAGTCTCTCAGCCCCACTCACCTCACAGAGTGTTTGTTGTGGGGGAGGAAGGGAAAGGAGAATGTGAGCCGCTTTGAGACTCCTTCGGGTAGTGATAAAGCGGGATATCAAATCCAAACTCTTCTTCTTCTTCTAGGCCTTGTGCTTGGCGTTGTCATTGCACATATCCCTCTCCGCTTTTTGCTCACATCTGACCCACCAGTTACTTCACATCATTGTAGTGGTCCAGTCTGCTTTTTTGCCTTCGGCAACAGGTGAGGCTTTAGGGTCAGGCAGGAAGGGGCCACTCCACCATGAAGCCTCAGGTTTCGTTCCCCCGTGGAAAGGGGTAACATTATCCATGACGGTGCCCCCCTCCTTCTGAAGCCAGTTGATTCCTTTTCACCAGCCGGGATAGCTCGGTCGGTAGAGCATGAGATTCTTGATCTCCTGGTCATGGGATCGAGCCCCACATTGGACAGAATGATTCCTGCATTGCAAGAAGGGTGGGCCAGAACCTCGTGGCCCCTTCCAGCTCTGATTCTGTGATTCTACTAATTCAGTCAACATCTGGGTTTTCTGACATAACAGTAATCCCCAGGAGGAGCAGTCTTGCAGGGATCCTTTCATGGGATCGCTAGAAACAGTCCCTGGATGAGCATTTCGGAGGTAAATGCTTTAACCTCCTAAATAGCAAGGCGGTAATTCATTCCTGGAAACGGCACAAGAATCTTGGAATAGGAAATGCAGTGCTGTCAGGCAGAACCCTATCTATGAGGCCATCTTGTGTTCAGTGCATCCAAGCTTCCACGTTATACAGGACTCTCCGGCAGGCATAAATGTTCAGACTGAGATATATGTGTGTGTGTGTGTGTGTATATATATAATAGTAATAATTCCGTGCATGATTCAATGTGTACTTCTGTGTGGATAGATATCTAGATAGATGTTGCCTGCTCTAGCTGGTGTTAAGCTGGCAAACCTTTTATGGTGTTTAAACCAAGGAAGGTTTAAGTAGGGACAGTGTCTTAACCATCCTTTCTCCTCCCTTGATGCATTTTTCTCCAACTTCTCAAATTCTCTATGGAAATATTAGTCGCCCTCCCTCCCCAAAAAAACCAACGCAAAAGTTGCAGCTTCTTTCCCTCCTCTTAACCTGTTTAGAAGCCACAGAGAGTGGCTGGCGGCTGGATTTATAGCCCTCTTACATCAAAGAAGATTCTAACCTCCTTCTCCCACAATTTCTTTCCTTAATATGTGGCAAATTCATATGAGAGCTTAGCAGTAATGCAGCAGCCCCTGTGACCTGGAGCTCAGCTGGGGTTGTGCAGGGTAAAATTAGGTCCCAAGCTTTTTGTTGCAGATTAAAATGGAAAGGCAGAGGGACTTGTTCCCAGCATGCCCTGGGATGGTGGTAGAAAAAGGTGGCTTGTGTCTGTTAGCGTGTGTGTTTGGAGGGGTTGGTCTAAAGAAATGGGAGATATAAATAATGAGAACACATAAATACAGAGATGTGCTGGGGCAAAGAAAAACCTCACATGGGGAGAAGGCAGTTGTGATGGGCTAACCTGGTTCTCCCCCCCCCCTTTTTTTGTTCTCTCTTCCCTTGCAGATATCGTGATGATGGAGGAGGCAGCGCCCAGCACCACCCCTGACCGGGAGACGCAATACCGCAAAGTGGGGCTGACTAAGGAAGTCCTGTCCATCCACACCCAGAAGGAGGAGCAGGCCTTCCTCACCCACTTCAAGGACCTCAGCCAGCTGCACGTCTTCAACTCGCACTCGGGGCTGAGCTGGCAGGAGCTGCGCCAGGCGGGACCCCACGCCAACGAGCGAGGTAAGCCTGGTGGGGAGGACTGGGAGGTGGAGGAGGAAGCAGTAGAAAGGGGGAAAGAAGAAAGCGAAAGGGGGTCCCCTCGTTCTCACCCTGCCTTTTCCTTGTTCCACAGGGCACAAAGGTCCTCGCCAGGCGTCCCGAGGCGCAGGCTGCCGCGGTCGGAGCCGAAAGTCGAAAGCCAAGCGCATCAAGCAGAACAGGCTGGCGGAGAGCACCAGCTCCCCGCAGAGCTCCAGCTCCCCTCCCCAGCTGCCCTGCGCCCCCAGCTCCTCCTCCTGGCCCCCCTCTGGCAACTCCCAAGCCAGCCTTCCCGCCATGCCGTACCCGGCTGTCATGCCCACCTACCCCATCCCCATCTTCCCCCCGCGGCCGGCCGCGCCCCCAGTCACTGAGCCCTCCCAGAGCACCCTGGCTGCCCCCCAGTTTCCCACCCCGCTGGTCACCCCCATGATGGCGCTGGTGCTGCCCAACTACGTCTTCCCCCAGATGCACGGCCCCATGCCCCCACAGCCCTACTTCACCGCACCCCCTGTGTTCCCCTTCGCCCCTCAGCCAGGGAGCATGCCCGTCGTCATCCCTGAGACAGGCATGCAGGCCCCGTCACGCTCCTCCACCCCGCACTCGCCGAGTCAACCCGAGCGGGCCGAGTCGCCTCTCTTTGAGTCGCGCTGCAGCTCCCCGCTGCAGCTCAACTTGCTGCAGATGGAGGAGATGCCCAAGCTCTGCGACCGTCAGGAGGCCGCTGGTGGAAACCAAACAGGGCCAACTGGGGCCACCACCAACTGGGCCGTGGTGACGGGCGGGCAGAGCCTGGTGAAGGAACTCAGCACTCAGAAAGAAGCGTGCATGGTGAGTCCCAAGGGACGGGGGTGGGGGGCTGGCTTTCTCCCCTGGGGCACTGTCGGGCCCTTTGGAAGGGCAAACGACCCAACATTTATTGGTTTTTAATTTATGTTATTTCACTTACATCCCACCTTTCCTCTAAGGAGCTCAAGGTGTGACTCACATAATTCTCCCCCTTTCATCTTCACAACTACCCTGTGAGGTAGGCTAGGCTTAGAGGCAGTGACACTGACTCCAAGGTCACCCAGTGAGCTTTACGGACAAGTGACGGTTTGAACCCTGGTCTCCCAGGTCTTATTCCGACACTGCCCCACGCTGGCTCTCCACACCACAAAATCCAGGTGTTCGTCATCTTTCCACTCAAGAAAGAACTGGGGAAACTGCTGGGGTTGGGAGTTTTTTTGAGAGAGAAAGTCAGAGGGAGTCTTCAGATGAAGGAGCAGAGGTTCCTCTCCCCCAAAGCGTTGAAATCTGAGAGGCCTGGAATGCGTTCAAAAAGAACAACGAACTTTCTCCTTCCAACTGAGGTCGGAGAATGATGCCACAAATTCCTGGATCTCTCCTGCCCTTTCCCCCATGGCTAGGGGGGCTCATTCCTCGCAACCTCACCACTTCTTCCCTACCCACCAGGGGCTTCCCACACAAACTGGAGGATCAGAGGGGCAGCTTGGTTCCTCTGGGGAATCTCCAAGCTGAAGGCCCCAGGTTCAACCCCCGGCAGCATCTCCAGCTCGGGCTGGGAACGTTTCCTGCCTGAAGCCCTGGAGAGCTGCTGCCGGTCAGTGTAGGTAGTCTGTACTGAGTTAAATGGATGAATGGGCTGACAGGATCAGGCAGCCTCCTTTCTTTCCAACTCCATTGCTTATATTTTGAAGTAGATATGTATGGGGGCACCAGCATGTTTTAAGTGCTTAGGGCCTCTAAAAGTCTTAATCCGGCCGTGCTGTGTGCTCTCTCTCTCTCTCCTGTGGTGGCTAATGGAGCAGTGAGGTTGGGAAGGGTGTGAGAGCTGTTGAGGCATGGACCTTCCTGCTTTGGGCCTCTGACCTAACCCTCCTGCTCCCCTGCCTCGTCCGCCCCTTGCAGGCAGAAGCGCACGACTCCTCCAACAACGATGCTCTCTCCAGCTCCAGCGACCTCCTGGACCTGCTCCTGCAGGAGGACTCCCGCTCCGGCACGGGGTCGGCTGCCTCCGGGAGCGGCTCGGCCTCCGGCTCCATGGGATCCGGCTCCAACAGAGGCAGCACCTCTGCCAGCGGCACCAGTAAGTCTTACTCCTCCGGCGCGTGGGGTGGGGGTGATGGAGTGAGGCTTTCCCTGTGAACTGGCTCAGTATTGTCTCCACCAAGATTTACCAAATTGGGGTCGCCTGCTGCTGTTGGACTACAACTCCCATAATCCCTAGCTAGTGGTCAGGGATGATGAGAATTGTAGTCCTAAAACAGCTGGCTTGGGAAACGGTCTACACAACACCT
This sequence comes from Darevskia mixta, assembly GCA_034641385.1. NCBI lineage: Eukaryota > Metazoa > Chordata > Lepidosauria > Squamata > Lacertidae > Darevskia > Darevskia mixta. The sequence goes on along the minus strand of JAWWNH010000044.1, from coordinate 764,095 downwards.
GGCAGCGGTGGGTGGTTTCAGGTGGGGTATTACGCGGAGATACCATTTAACCCAGGATCCCCTGTGCACCAGGCCCATGCTCTGCCACTGAGCTACGCCACAAGCAGGATGAGCACAGTGGCCTTATACCAAGTCTGACCATTGGTCTGTCTAGCTGACTGTTGCTTCCACTGACCGGCAGCAATGGCTGTCCAGGGTTTCAGGCAGGGAGTCTTCCCCCAGCCCTGGAGATGCCAGGCGTTGAACTTGGGACATTTTGCAAGTAGAGCGGACACTGAGTCCCGGCCCTTCAGTGCTGGTGGATGGGAGAAGCAGGACTGTTGAGCTGCAGCTGTGAGGGAGCATGAAGGCAGCAGGTTCTCTGGGTCCCTATACTTGTCCTCAAAGGAAGAAATGGTGCCCCCTCCACCTTGCACGGCGATATTCTTAGCACGTCCCAAATGCGAGGGTTTGAGAGCTCCCAAGTGGCATGGCGGCCCGATTGGTCACACGTGCTGACACTCCTTTTGGGGTTCCCGATTGTGTCTTGACCCGGCTCCTCTTCTCTCCCAGCGAGCAGCAAGAGCAGCGGCACCAGCAAGTACTTTGGAAGCATTGACTCCTCCGAGAACGGCCTGCGGGGCAAGAAGCGGGCGGAGGTGGAAGACAACGAGCACTTCATCAAGTATGTCCTGCAGGACCCCATCTGGCTGCTGATGGCCAACACCGACGACAAGGTTATGATGACCTACCAGCTCCCGGCCAGGTGAGGACTCTGAGATGCTCCCAGGCAGATCCCGTTTCCTATCTCGCCATGGAGGTTGCCAGGCTGCCTCTGGTGGATATGTCCCTTCCAGGCCTTGCGCTGCTTGTTGTCTCTTGACCCAGAATCCCTTCACCCCAGCAGAGGAGGGTACTCAATGGGGCAGGGTGGTTGCGAGTGCCAATGAAAGAGGCTTTTGTGTTTTGTTTTCAGGGGTGGTTTAATACCCAAAGCAGTGGGAGGAGAGACTTAAAGCTTTGAGGGGAAGATTTTAGCTCGCTCTGTCTCTTAAAAAAAGAAAAGTCGCTGAGGCTGCTTCCATTCATTCTGGCCTCAAAGCAGGAGGATTTTTGCTCCATTTCCCTCCCACTTGCTGCCCACTGTGCCTCTTTCCTGACCCATGTGTCCGCTTGCCCTCTGCCAGGGACCTGGAAACTGTACTGAAGGAGGACCGGGAAAAGTTGAAACAAATGCAGAAGCGGCAGCCGCGATTCACCGAGGAGCAGAAGAAGGAGCTGGCCGAAGTTCACTCCTGGGTCCAGAAGGGGAACTTGCCCAAGGCTATCAACATCACGGTAAGGAGTGTGACGGGCGGTGTGTTTGGAGGGAACAGAGAACAGCGCAGAAACCGGAACTGTGTCTGCGTGCCATTTAGCAAGCATGGATGCTTTTCTGTAGGTAGGAGAGTTCTCAAACTTTTGTGGGTGCATCTAATGATGAGATTGAGTGGTACTGTCCCTACGGAAGCCTAGATTCCTCATAATTGTGTCCATAACGGTTGACAGCCTCAGCAACCCGTAAGGGAACGTCTGCTGGGTAGTGAGAACAAGTCCCTAGACTTCGCGTGTGAGATTTATGATGAATGATTAAGATAGGTTAAGAAAATAATGTAAGTAAGGAATATAATTGTTAAGTTAGAATAAGAAATAGCATAAGTTAAATAAGAGAAATAATATTAGAAGATTGAAGGAAATTGCTAAAGATGAAAGACAATGAAACGCAGTAGGAGTGATAGGAGGAAGTCAAACCAAGATGATAAGGGAAGAATAAGGGGAAAAGAAAGATATATGTGTTTACTGTTGTATTTTGATTTGTTTTAGTATGTGTTATGTGTTAAGTTTTGTTTTTATATTCGGAAAACCTAATAAAAATTATTTTAAAAATTAAAAAAAAGACTTCGCGTGTGAGATGAGGGGCCTCTCCCAGATCATCGAGTGTTGGCCAGCTGCTCACCGTCTTTCTTTTCCCTCTCTTTGCCTCCTTGAACCCCAGGCCTGCATGGACTGTGGGAGCAACCCTTCCTCTAAAGTGGCTCCTCTCTACGACGTCGAGATTCAAGACATGGACTTGAATGGCATGTTGGAGCCCATGGAGGAGGGCAGCAGCGTGGGACAGGTGTGCCTGCCCTCCCTGCCCCCCGAAATGGCCATGGACGAAGAGGAGGCTGGGGCGGAGAGAGGACAGCAACAGCAACAGCAGCAGTTGCCAGCTCCAGCCGTGGAAGTGGTGCAGGACTCAGGCTAAGCTAGCAAGCCACAGACTCCTTCCATCCCCCCAAATCGGGAATCGCTCCTACTTGCCCTGAGCTGGGTGCTGCTGGGCAGCAGGGCTCAGAGGCAGGTGCTGGATGCCGGTCCTTGCAGGATCTGCTGCTGCGGCCCCGCCTCCCTGGCAACAGGGAGAGGAAGCTCACATTGTGGGTGTTTTCGGGACCGTGGGACAGCTGCGTGGCCCACAGGAGAGGACGTCGCAGGACTGTGAGCCCAGGCACCAGCTGCTTCAGGTGTGGCAGCGTGGCCTGGCCTGGCCTGCTTCCAGGGATATGAGATGTCCCTCTGGACCTTTATCCGCCGGACCAGCCGCCCCCAATCCTTGCTGCCTTACTAAGGATTCGGACACAGACAGACAGCCCACAACGTTGGGTGTGGGAGGGACCGGATTTTTATGTATTTATTTTTGCAGAATTGTCTGTTGATGTTGTTAAGTGTTCCTTTTTTTTACTGATCTGCTGCTGTGCTCTTGAAGGGGCCTTCGTGCAGAACCAATGATGATAATAAAAATAAAAAAAGAGAGAAAAGGAAAGAGAAAGAGGTTGGTGGCCTGCGGAGAATTATCGTTGACGCACACCCTGTGCCTGGTCCCCCACATTCAGTTTCCTCCTTGTTGGGATCATAGAATCAGAGAATCAGAGAATCATAGAGTTGGAAGAGACCACAAGGGCCATCCAGTCCAACCCCCTGTCAAGCAGGAAACACCATCAAAGCATTCCTGACAGGTGGCTGTCAAGCCTCTGCTTAAAGACCTCCAAAGAAGGAGACTCCACCACACTCCTTGGCAGCAAATTCCACTGTCGAACGGCTCTTACTGTCAGGAAGTTCTTCCTAATGTTTAGGTGGAATCTTCTTTCTTGTAGTTTGAATCCATTGCTCCGTGTCCGCTTCTCTGGAGCAGCAGAAAACAACCTTTCTCCCTCCTCTATATGACATCCTTTTATATATTTGAACATGGCTATCATATCACCCCTTGACCTTCTCTTCTCCAGGCTAAACATACCCAGCTCCCTAAGCCGTTCCTCATAAGGCATCGTTTCCAGGCCTTTGACCATTTTGGTTGCCCTCCTCTGGACACGTTCCAGCTTGTCAATATCCTTCTTGAACTGTGGTGCCCAGAACTGGACACAGTATTCCAGGTGAGGTCTGACCAGAGCGGAATACAGTGGTACTATTACTTCCCTTGATCTAGATGCTATACTCCTATTGATGCAGCCCAGAATTGCATTGGCTTTTTTAGCTGCTGCATCACACTGTTGACTCATGTCAAGTTTGTGGTCTACCAAGACTCCTAGATCCTTTTCACTTGTACTGCTCTCAAGCCAGAAAGGGGAGGTTTCTTCTGAATATCCTTCAAGAGCTCCCCTAAGTGAGAGCCCAGGGTGGAAGCAGGAGAAAGGGCCCTAAAATGTCACCACCATCTTCCCACTGCCGCCGGCAAACTGCCAACGCTCCTCTCCTGCTGGTGCCTCTGCCAAGGTCAGCTCCCATATCTGCACAGCGCATTTTTGTCAGCTGGAAGAAATAAATTGGCCAAAGAGAGTTGCGCTACACGTACACACCGCCCCCTCGTATCTCCTGATCTTTGGCAGCCTTGCCACCCAGCGGCTGTGAGTGAGTGAGGGGGACGTGTTATTTCAGCTACATAAAAAACCCAAAGAGCACACCCCTTCTTTCTTGTGTTGTCCAAAGAGACCCTGGATCTACCTGTGCAGAGAGTCCTTGTCCTGCCTCCCCTTCCTTCTCCACATCCTATTTATTGAACTATTTATAGATCCTGCTCCTGTTTCCAGAGTAAAACAGGGAAGGGATTTTCTGTGGACTTCCCCATGGGCAGGTGAGGAAATTGGACTGAACTAGCAAGCCATTTTGGGTTGTGCCTCTTGATACTTAAAGGTGGGAAACCAGCCTGTTTTGGGGGGGGGTTATTTGGAGCGCGGGGACGACGGCACTTGATTCCCCCCCTCCCATGAGGCTGCATCAGGGGACAGTGTGTTCACTGCTCCTCATAACTTCGAGGCCCCCCCCCCATTTATTTTCTTGCTTTCAGTTCCTAATGTGCTTCAGCTGTCCTGTGTCACGCTGGCCGTGTTGCGTTTCAGAGGCAGGGCGAGAGCCCTTAACAGAGCAGAGAAGTTCCACCTTTGGCACGCGATTCCATGCTGCTGCTCTTTGCCCGCATCACTTGTCTGTCTGAAGCAAAAAAAGATGGAGCAATTTTCAGTTTCCTTGTCTGCCTTTTTGAACCAGCCGATGAATTGAATGAATTGCGCATGTGGCAAAGCCTTGCTAAGGTTTTCAGGTTTCCAAAGAGAGGAAGGGTCTCTCCCCCAAAACGTAGTGCTTGGTGACAAAAACATCCTACCCTTTTTATTAATTGGGGGGCAGCAAGCCAAGCCAGCCTTAACAGGGACCCCGGCAAGAGTGTTTGGTTGTGCCTCTCCTTGACAATCCCACAATGAGTGGGAATTGTCATTTGATTTTAATTGCTGCTAGTTACATGACAAGAGAATCTCTGTCTTCAACCGCTCCCCCCTCCCATGCCCCAGTCCAGGAAACTTATCGTGTATAAGACTAGGTTTCCCCCCTAAAAAATAATGTCAAATATTTGGGGGCGTCTTAATACACGGATACATCTCCCCCCATTTTCTTAAACCGGAGTCCCCCAAAATAGATGGAAAAATACGGCAATTGGATTCTTGTTAGGGTAGCCAGAATGACTTTTAAGTTGCAATCCTCTATTTACATATCTAGGATTTAATCCTACTGAGCTCATTGGGGTTTATTTCTCAATAGACGTGTGCTATAAACTAAGCTATTATACCAACAAGTATTCAACACCAACAGTCCTTTCAGAAACCCTCTAAAAAGACAATTATTCTCTCTCCCACCTCAACCTTAAAGAATGCTACTGTGTGTTTTAGGATCACTCAGGGTGGAACTGGAAAAGTGATTATCTTTGCCCCAAAGGGACCAACAATAATGCTCCTTTGTTGACTTTGAAGAGCTAACCACATAACCCCTTTCTACTATTTGCCCAACAAGCGTTGGCTTTGCAGCTTCTGAGCCGTGTGAATCCCTGGAGGTGATCTGTGTGCTGGATTCCCAAAGACTGGGGTAACCCTTACGAGTCACCTGTGACCCCGAGTCAGAACAGCTTGCCTGAATCCACTTGCAATATCTCTTTGGTCGTAAAATCCTCCTGGTTCTGAGCATCTTTGGACACCCGAAAGCAATTTGTGTGGTTCGGGATGGGTGAATGGTATGAGCCATTTTGCAGTAGGAGAGGACAGCCTTCTCTTAATGCAAGAGAAAATTGCATTTCCAGAGAGCCAATGTCTGTAAATGCAACACACACAACCAAAAGTGGCTATTGTAGAAAACTAGCATTTTCTGGTGGGGCAGCAACTGAGCTCCCTAGCCCAGGTCCTCTGGTGTTGCTGAGCTTTCAGAGGTTAGCAGAACGTGTCCTTTTGTTTCCACAAAATCTGTTCAGTGTGAATAACTTGGTAAGACCAGGCGGGGATGCCAGTTAGTGCCTGTAACATCGACTGCATTGGCCTTTGGACATTTCATCCCTTGAGATGTGAACTTCTCCCTTTAAAGCTCTTCAAAATACAGAACTGGTTGGAAGTGCACGGATTATGGAAGTATTTTAATCACATTGCTTGTTTGAGGTTGCAGACATTTACTTGAACGACGAACACTTATTCACCGCTTGTATCTGATTTTCCCTTCTGCAACTCTCCCTCTGACCAAGCCAAAAGGAGGAAGCCTCAAAGTCTCCAACTTTCCTTGTTTAGAATTAACTATTTCCCCCACGACTGCCACAGAGAAGAAATCTCTTTTGCTCAGTGCATTTCTTTGTTGCATGGCCAATGGAAAACCCTCCTAAATCTGGGGACTCGTAAGCTTTAATATTTACCCCCTTTTGTGGGGAAGGGGGATATTGGAGCATGCTGCTAAGAGAGTATTGTTTTCAAAGCTTTCTCTGTTTTGGAATGGGACCTCCTTATTAATATTTCCTACTCTCTGGAGAACTGGGAGAATTCTACCCCAGGGAGATTCTGGCTCTGCACTTTCAACACTTATGAACTGTACATTATCAAAGGGAGGGCATTTTGCACTGAGCTGTGACACGGTTGGGGACGGGGACATAAACTTTCGGCCCCTCTGTCTCCTACTGTGATCCCCAAAGAACAATGGCGTATCTCTACCGTTGATTTGCGGTGCAATATCTGTGAATCTTGAGTCTGTACCCAAATAAAAGCACTTTTGTTTATTCACGCAGAGTGTCCCAGGCATGTTTTGGAGAAGGGAATGTTTGCATAACAGTGGTGGTGTAGACTGGGTGGGTGGATTGCTCTCCCTGTGTTAAGATTATTTACTCACAAGGAGTGCCTCTGCTGACATCTGGAGAATTATCCCTTCTCTGCCATTGGCCTGTGAATGTTAATACTAGCATTCCATGTTTCCTATTGCTGTGTCTCTTACCACTGTGATACTGAGAAAATAGAATGGGATTGGGAATTTGAGGACATAGTTTTGCAATACCTTAAAACGTAGCAAAAGTCTCCACCCCCATCGTTCAGCCCGGACGCTGAGGTCCAGGTCCGAGGGCCTTCTGGCGGTTCCCTCCCTGTGAGAAGTGAAGCTACAGGAAACCAGGCAGAGGGCCTTCTCGGTAGTGGCGCCCGTCCTGTGGAATGCCCTCCCATCAGATGTCAAGGAAAGAAACAACTATCTGACTTTTAGAAGATATCTGAAGGCAGCCCTGTTTAGGGAAGTTTTTAATGTTTGATGTTTTATTGCATTTTTAATATTCTGCAGTACCCAGCTAGATGCAAGGTATAATAATAATAATAATAATAATAGTAGTAGTTGTTGTTATTTCTAATTATTATTATTTATTATTATTATTAATTTATTTGCCCCCAGCCTTTTATTACCAAATCAGCCTTTAGGATTTCACATCTGGGGTTTTTGTGCAATAATTTGTAAAACTGGGCAGAACAGCGTCAGATGTCTGCCAGTGAATAAGCTGGTTTGCAAAGGACAAGAGAACTATCCTTATCAATCGACCTGAGCTCTGCTTTTGGCCTAGTGAACAGGGTCTTCCTTTGCAATAACACTTGCACATGCTGTCGGTATCCAACTGATACCTGAGACCTGCTCCTAGATCAGGGGTGTCAAACTCAAATTCATCGGGGGCCGCATCAGCAGTTTGGTCACCCTCAAAGGGCCGGTGACCCTCAAAGGGCCGCCCTTCCCCTCTCCACTGTGTGGAAAAAATTTTTTTTCTGGTTTTCCTCCTCTAAAAGGCTGGGAGGGAGGGAGGGAAGAGAGAGAGAAGGAAGGAAGGAAAGAAGGAAAAAAGAAGGGGTGAGAAAGAGAGATGGATGGATGGATGGAAGGAAGGAAGGAAGGAAAGAAAGAAAAAATAAAGAGAGAGAGAGAGAGAGAAGGGAGGGAGGGAGGGAGGGAGGGAGGGAGGAGGAAGGAAAGAAGGAAGGAAGGAAAGAAGGAAGGAAGGAAAGAAAGAAAGGAATGAGAGAGGGGGGAAGGAAGGGGTGAGAGAGAGTGAAAGAAAGAGGGAGAGGGAAGGAACGAAGGGGTGAAAGATAGAGAGAGGAGGGAGGAAGGAGGGAGGGGTAAAAGGGAATGAGACAGAGAGAGAAGGAAGGAAGGAAGGAGTGAAAGAGAGAGAGGAGAGAGGGAAGATGCTGCTTGCTTCTCCACCCCCCCCACCCGAAAAAGAAGGCTTTTGCGAGGGGGGGGGAGGAGCAAGAAACATCTCCGCTGTAGCGGAGGAGATGCTGCTCATTCTCCCCCCCCTCCACCGCTGCCTGCTGTTTGCAGGGATTGGCGCAGCGCGGGGTGGTGGTGGGATCAGCAGGCTGGTGCGGGGGGCTTCCCTGACGCTGCAGAAAGCCGCGCGGAGCACCCCCGACGCGGCAAAAAGCCGCGCTGGGCCAAAACGGCCGGGGAAAAAAAACCTTGCCGGGTTCTCCCGGCAAGGCAAAAATGGTGCGGGGGGCTTCCGCGAGGCGGCAGAAAGCCGCGCGGAGCACCCCCGAGGCGGCAAAAAGCCGCCCTGGGCCAAAACGGCCCGAAGAAAAAAAGCCTTGCCGGGTTCACCGGGCAAGGAAAAAATGGTTCGGGGGGCTTCCGCGAGGCGGCAGAAAGCCGCGCGGGGCACCCCCGAGGCGGCAAAAAGCTGCGCTGGGCCAAAACGCCCGGGGAAAAAAAACCTCTGCTCCCTTCTTCTCGCGCGCGCTGACCTTCGCCGCCCACCGCCAATCAGCGCACGCTCGCGGGCCACATGACGAGGTCTCGCGGGCCGCATTTGGCCCGCGGGCCTTGTCCTTGACACCTGTGTCCTAGATGATCTCAAACTATTGTTTTCCTGTAGAGCAGAAACCAATCTGTTGCTCTCCTAAAGAATGTGAGAAGAGCCTACTGGATCAGGCCAGTGGCCCATCTAGTCCAGCATCCAACCAGATGCCTACGGGAAACCCGCAAGCAGGATTTGAGAAAAAGAGCCCTCTCCTGTCCTGTAGTTTCCAGCAACTGGTATTCAGAAGCATTGCTGCCTCCGACTGTGAAGGCAGAGCATAGCCAGTTTGACTAGCAGCCATCAATAGCCCTTGTGCCTCCAGGAATTTGTCTAATCCTCCAGATGTTTTGGACTACAGCTCCCATCCCATCATATGGTCCCGCTGGCTGGGGCTGATGGGACTTGTAGTCCAAAACAGACTGGTAAAGGCTGCTGAACGAGTAGGGCAGAACTTTCCAAACTCTTCATGTTGGTGACGAACTTTTTAGACGTGCATCATTTCGCGACACAGTAATTTGGTTTTGCTAGCAAACTGGAGGTTAAACTACCGTAACTCCTTTCCAGCTCCGGGAGGAACTCGGGGAGTGTTCTTCTGACACATCTACACACTGCAGCTGACACACTAATGCAGGGGTCAGCAAACTTTTTCAGTAGGGGGCCAGTCCACTGTTCCTCAGACCTTGTGGAGGGCTGGACTATTTTTTTTGGGGGGGGGGGGAATGAACGAATTCCTATGCCCTACAAATAACCCAGAGATGCGTTTGAAATAAAAGGACACAATCTACTCATGTAAAAACACGCTGATTCCCAGACCGTCCGCGGGCCAGATTGAGAAGGCGATTGGGCTGGATCCGGTTGCCTACCCATGCACTAACGTATCGCGACACACAGCTTGGAAAGCTCCGGAGTAAGAGGTGTGTGCATGCAGTTGGGAACCAAGTAACAAAATCTGAAGAGCTGGAGGAGGTAGGAATGCCTTTTCTGTCTCTACGTGAATCAAAAAATTAAAAAGGGCTTTCATTCCTGCCCTCCCATCTTCTCTTGAAGATAACAAAACCGATATATTATAAGCCGATAGTGTTAGCTGCATGCTTTTTTTCACACATGTGGCTCAGAATCATAGGCTGAAGAAACAATCTGGAACTTCATGGCAAAGGGACCTTGAAGCTGAAGGTGTGTCTGTTTGTCATGTCCTTAATGCTGCATGTGTTGCAATGGATGGCTTTGCCGAAGAACAAGTGAAAAGTTTTCGATTGATTTCTTAGTACCATTGTTCCACAACAGCTTCAAGATCAGCACACCTGATCTTCAAACTTGTCTGGGGCAAGGGAGGGACTTTGGAAGTTCCAACTTAAAATGCCCTACATTATTCCTTTTTTAAACTACCTTTTATACCACCCCACTGTGGCATAAATGATCTCTCCGCCATCATTACACCCACCCACACCCCATTTTATCCTTAAAGGTAAAGGGACCCCTGACCATTAGGTCCAGTCGCAGACGACTCTGGGGTTGTGGCGCTCATCTCGCTTTATTGGCCAAGGGAGCCGGCGTACAGCTTCTGGGTCATGTGGCCAGCATGACTAAGCCGCTTCTGGCGAACCAGAGCAGCGCACAGAAATGCCGTTTACCTTCCTGCCAGAGCGGTTCCTATTTATCTACTTGCACTTTGACGTGCTTTCGAACTGCTAGGTTGGCAGGAGCAGGGACCGAGCAACGGGAGCTCACCCCGTCGCGGGGATTCGAACCGCCGACCTTCTGATCGGCAAGCCCTAGGCTCTGTGGTTTAACCCACAGCGCCACCCGCGTCCCTATTTTATCCTTACACCAGCCCTGTAAAGTGGGCCAGAGAGTGATTGGCCTAAGGTCATGCAGGGAGCTTCAAGGCTCAGATTTGAAACTGCCTGTCCGTGGTCCTGGTCTGATGAGTTAAAAAAGAAATATCATCATACTGTCAAAATGTATGTCTCTGAAGCAAAGATATTTGAAGAGCTGGGAATAATCCTGAATCCTTTTTGACCCAACGTGCTGAAGTGATGCTACAATTAATCAGGTGAAGCTCCAAAATGTTTCACATAACAGCTATTTTAAGAAGAGTTGCCAGACAACCAATTTGGACACAGTTGCAATATGGAGTGGTTTGTTCTAGTGAACATTCACTAGAAATAATAAGAATAACAACCTTTTGTTGCTGTAGAATTTGAGGCTACAAAGAAATCAGAGGATCTATTTGAGAGGCACTAAGAGAAGAATAGGTGAATCATCCGGCAGACTTCTGTTCCATCACAATATTGTGTTAATAAAAAACCATCCTAGAGTCCCAGGTGTACTTTGGTATTTTGATGAATTTAGCTTTGCTCCTCTGAGAAGGTAATTTACCAAACCCAGTTCCCAAACCCTGTAGAAGGTAGATTAGGAGCATCAAATAAATCAACAATGTATGCAGGCAAGACTCTGTGGATTATAATGGGCATTCTTCTTATACTGCCCATTAAATAAGGACCCTAAAAGAGATTTATTTATGATAGTATTACTCAGAAATCTCTCTGGAATAACAGATCCTGTCAGGATTATTGATTTGCTAGCAGATGCTGATAAAATACATGATCTGTAAGACAGCTTTCTTTGCTGCAAAAAAGAGAGCAAGCTACCTTGCCAAGTCGATCACTCTGAATAGACTCTAGAGGCATCGTGTTAAGTTCTTTTAAAAACAAGAAAACCCCAAAACTCATTTGTATTATGAATCTTGGATTTGTTTGTGAAATCCTAACTGGGTCCCCTACTCCTTTTTTTTGCTATGATATTTGTTTTGTTTTTGTTTTGGTATTTATTTTAAAGCAAACAAAACTGATTGAGAAGGAAATCTTACACACATTTATGTCGGAGAAAGTCCCAATTCTGATTGAGTAAGATTCACTACTGAGTATACACATACAGGTATGAGTGGTGGCTTTTCCCACACATGCCAGTTAGGCAACATATTCCACAGGGATTTTTGTGTGTGTGTGTTTCCTGTGACAGCAAACACACAAATGCATCCTTCAGCAACTGATAGATTCATTGTGGCACCTACCCTAGAGTCTTCTTCATCGGTTGTGTGAAGGTAATCTGTTCTTTCAGTTACTTGGTAAGTTACTGCAGTCCTGGGCTGCCGCAGCTGCTCTAAACTTGCACACTTCTGAACTTGGCACAGAAGTATCACACAGGCACTGCCATGGCCCGATTACAATATTTGCGTGTACAGGTCTGCTGAGAGTCATGCCACAGCACAAATCGGTTAAGTTTTTAAGTTGCTAAAAGACTCTGTTTTGTATAGCCAATATAGGGTAAACACACAAGTAGAGCTTAATGACAACCAACTGCCAATGGATTGCATTTAGGAGAAGCTCTACCCCATGCCTATTCCCCAAAAGAGACCCCTGTGTCACTTTGGGTGACATCTAGATTTATTTGCTTAAATTAATTTGAAGAGAAAAGTGATAAGCTCCATAGGCTGACATCCCCAGACCTCTTTGCCTAGGGAGCATCAAAGAGAGACAAATGCGGATGAGGTATTAAATAAGCCCCATTTTTAAAAAACCCAAGTGCATTTTTTTTTACTCATCCGTCCAAACCGGCCTTCTTCAAATATCCCAATTCCTTTCCATCACTCTGTCGCCCATTTTCTGGGGCCGGCATTGCAATCATGCCTTATAGCAATTTAACCCGAAGCTCGTTGTCAGATGTGTTACTTGACTCGATGAAAGAAGCGGCTGCCGCGAAGTTCCCGGCCGAAAAGCCTTCCTTTCTTCACCGCCCAGGTGCAGACCCCCCCGGGCTACCTTATGCCGGACCTCCTGCGCCCGCTTATTAAAAGCAGCATTTGCTATTTTCGCCGAAAAGCAAAAGTTTGCAAATTTTCAGGCCGGGAGAGCGAGCAGAGCCTGAGTTCCCCGCTCTTTTCCGGAGGAGCCCTGCCACCCCGGAGCGTGAAAACCAGGTCCCCGAAAGCCCGCATCCTCCCCATCGATCCAGCCTGGAACGGGGGGGATCCGCGAACGGGACTCGGAGTAATCGACTCTTTTGTGCGGGTTAAGAAACACAAAAGTTGCCCGGACCAGGAGCCCAGGTCTGGCTGTCAAAGCGGCGTGCTCGGAACGCACCAATCAGGGCGCAGCTCCTCCCCTATAAATACGAGGCAGCGCCGCCGCCGCGTCCATTCAGCTTCTGCTTTGGTGACTTGACGGTGTGTTCGGGGGGTGGCATATTTTCGGATCAGGATGACTGAAGAGGTTCCCGCCGCGCCCGTCGCCGCGCTGCCGGCTGCCAAGGCTCCCGCCAAGAAGGCCAAGAAGGCGGCAGCCGCCGCCCCGAAGTCCCGCAAGGCGGCGGGCCCCAGCGTGACGGAGCTACTGACCCAGGCCGTGACGGCGTCCAAGGAGCGCGGCGGTGTATCCCTGGCTGCGCTGAAGAAGTCGCTGGCGGCCGCCGGCTACGACGTGGAGAGGAACAACAGCCGCATCAAGCTGGGCCTGAAGAGCCTGGTGACCCGAGGGATCCTGCTGCAGACCAAGGGCACGGGCGCCTCGGGCTCCTTCAAGCTCAACAAGAAGCAGGCGGACAGCAAGGACAAGGCGCCCAAGAAGAAGCCGGCGGCGGCGGCCGCGAAAAGCAAAAAGCCCGCGGCCAAGAAGCCCGCCAGCGCCGCCAAGAAGGTGAAGAAGGCAGCCGCGACCAAGAAGAGCGTCAAGAAGCCGGCCAAGAAGCCCGCGGCAGGCGCCAGGAAGGCCGCCAAGAGCCCCAAGAAGCCCAAGGCGGCGGCGGCCAAAACCAAGAAGGCCGCCAAGAGCCCCGCGAAGGCGAAGGCAGCCAAGCCCAAAGCGAAGCCCAAGACCCCCAAGGCGAAAGTCGCCAAGGCCAAGAAGGCGGCGCCGAAAAAGAAGTAGGAAGGACCTGTTCGGCTTTCGCGAGAGGCAGCAGCGCTCCTCGTTAACCCCAAAGGCTCTTTTAAGAGCCACCCACAAATTCAAAGAAAGTGCTGAATTTCCCTTGTCATGTGAAGTACTTTGATCGTGTGTTGCAAGTGCCGCAGTTCGTAGAATCATAGTTCTAGTCCAACCCCTTGCACAGTCCAACCCCACCCAATTCGAAACTAGCGGACCCCGCTGAGTAAATGTGCTATTTGGTAACGTTATTGCTGCAATTCTAGGCTTTCCTTTTAATAGGGATTTCTGTTGCTTTATCCGTGCCAAGTCACTTGCAACTTTTTGTTTTCACCACGTGGCAATGGGGTGGGTGGGGAGAAAGCAACTGGTTGCTTCCTTGAGATAGCTTTTTTAAACGGGAGGGTAAAAATGGATTGTTTTCCCTTAGTGAAAGTATGCTACCCTAGGGCCTGCTAAGATGGTGCCTGGTTGTCTGGAGGGTACAAGTCGAAGGGGCAAAATCCTTGTGAGGCGCCGCGGTACTGCACAGAAGTACCGCTTGCCGTGTCCACTTTTAACAATCCCAGTAACTGGTGCTTGTTGCATAATAGCCAACAATTGGCGATTGGATATAGAAATATTGCCGTAATTGCCAGCTTTTTAAGATTATGTGGTGGCTCTTAAAAGAGCCTTTGTGTTTTTGAACGTAGGAGCCCCTACTTTTGACAATGATCTTAAGCCCTTTCTCCGCGGATGCGGCGAGCCAACTGGATGTCTTTGGGCATGATGGTGACCCGCTTGGCGTGGATGGCGCACAGGTTGGTATCTTCGAAAAGGCCCACCAGATAAGCCTCGCTCGCCTCCTGCAGGGCCATCACCGCCGAGCTCTGGAAGCGCAGGTCAGTCTTGAAATCCTGCGCGATCTCCCGCACCAAACGCTGGAAGGGTAGCTTGCGAATCAGTAGCTCGGTAGACTTCTGATAGCGACGAATCTCCCGCAAGGCGACAGTCCCAGGGCGGTAGCGGTGAGGCTTCTTCACGCCCCCGGTGGCCGGGGCGCTCTTCCGGGCGGCTTTGGTCGCCAGCTGCTTGCGAGGCGCCTTGCCGCCGGTGGACTTGCGAGCGGTCTGCTTGGTACGAGCCATGGCAAACGAAGCAAAGAACTATCTTCGGCAAATGAGACAAAGAGCCCGGTTGCTGGGTATTTATAGACCGCTCTCGCAGTCTTGATTGGCTAAAGACTGAGCATTGTCCGTTGGAAAGTTTGAATTTCCTGGGCTGAACAGCAATTGGCTAGACAAGATCACGCAAGAGGGCAAAGTGGGGCGGGGCCACAGCCTGTTTGCCCCCACCCCGAACTCTCATTGAGCAGCTGCAAACGAAGTGCATTTGATTGGACGAAATTGAGACAGAGTTCTGCAACGAACAAAAGTATGCCTAAGTTTTCATTCTGGTCGGACATTCCTCTATATAAGGAGAGGGAGCCCTTTCTTATGTTCCTTTTTGTTTCTTGTGTAGTTGTACGGAGGTTGTTTGGTCAGCATGTCTGGTCGTGGGAAAGGCGGGAAAGGTTTGGGCAAGGGAGGCGCCAAGAGGCATCGGAAGGTGCTTCGTGACAACATCCAGGGCATCACCAAGCCTGCAATCCGCCGCCTTGCTCGCCGTGGCGGAGTCAAGCGCATCTCGGGCTTGATCTACGAGGAGACCCGCGGCGTGCTGAAGGTCTTCCTCGAGAATGTCATCCGCGACGCTGTGACGTACACAGAGCATGCCAAGAGGAAGACTGTGACTGCTATGGATGTTGTGTACGCTCTGAAGCGCCAGGGTCGTACTCTGTACGGCTTCGGTGGCTAATTCCTAGACATCAAGGCTGCATTTTACAAGCCAAAGGCCCTTTTAAGGGCCGCCCACCTTTTCATGAAAAGAGTTGTATATTTTCCCTTACTTTCTCTGTTATGGATATACTTAATCCAAAGCTTTAGACAGTGGCTTTCAAGATACCAGAATATTTACCTTTTTTATAATTTAGAAATATATTGTAGTGAAATTACATAATCCAGAAATAATTTTTTTGTGTGGTATACGATATTCTCTTGCAATACTAGTAACGTAACGCCCTTGAGAACCACTGCCTTACATACAATAGCGTCTGTATATACATAGGCGCGTACATGTGTTATTTGGGCGAGGGGTGGAGACACCACCTTGAGATCCTTGGAAGGTAAAAAATGGTTCATGGGAACAGGAACAAAGGCAGACCGAGCGCATGGGCTTAGCCAGAATTTTTTTGTTTGGTCAAGTTTTTTTATGGAGGGGGGACAGTTGTCCCCCACCCCGGCTATACCCATGACCGAGTGCAGTGGTTATAAATTCACAGTATAGGGTTCTCAGAAATTCAGTCTGAAACTTTCAGCAATATAAACTCAGCTCTCTTATGACAGGGTGGATGGCTCTGAAAAGAGCCTTTGGAGTCCAGACGCCGCGGTCTGATTTTTACTGGGCCTTCACTTTGCGGCTCTCAAGTTTTCTTGGGCACCAGTGGCGCCAGGATGTTGGGCAGGACGCCGCCCTGGGCGATGGTAGCTTTGGCCAGCAGCTTGTTTAGCTCCTGGTCGTTGCGGATGGCCAGCTGCAGGTGCCGAGGGACGATGCGCGCCTTCTTGTTGTCCCGCGCCGCGTTGCCGGCCAGTTCCAGGATCTCGGCGGTCAGGTACTCCAGCACCGCCGCCGTGTAGACAGGGGCTCCGGCTCCCACGCGCGTCGCGTAGTGCCCTTTGCGGAGCAGGCGGTGCACTCGACCCACAGGGAACTGCAAGCCCGCCCTGGACGAGCGAGACTTCGCTTTGCCGCCCTGCTTTCCACGGCCAGACATCGTACAGCGAAATCCACACAGAACTACAACAACAACGAAGAGCAGAATGAGAAACACAACCTTGCAAGCCGCCTATTTATTTACTCCCGATGGATTCTTTCTGTCAAATCTGATTGGGTGAAAGAGAGATAGGGCGCACTTAGCACCCAATGAGAACGTGTCTTCTTGCAACCAACCAGAAAGTTACATTTAAATTACTCTATGCTTGCGCGAGCCAATAGAAATGTCACATGGGGCGAGTTTATATTCGCATGTTCCGTTCCGCTTAAAAAAAAAGGGGGTTACGTCATTGCTCTTTCGTCTGAGAAATAAACAATGGTGACCATATTAGATCGTGTTAAAAAACGAAAAGGAATACCTTTGACTGATGTTTTTTCTTAACGTCACAAACTATGACCAGTACTTACATTCAGAGCACAATATAAAATTAAAGTCAAACAAGCAAACTACATTCTCTTTTGTCTCTGCACGCGTGTAAGGACTATATTGGGAAAGGCATGTGTCCTTGTACTTCTGCCACAGGAACGAAAGCTAATAGCGTAAAAGGAGACCAGAACGTCCTTCATCGAGGCAGCACCCAATGCCTTATTGTTATTTTTTAAATCTATAGACTCAGGCTGATCGTTATCCTCATTTAATTGTGGGCTAAGGGAGCGGTTTACAAGAACCATGCAATGAAAGATGCTAGATGGATTAGATGACCATTGGGATACCTTCCAACTCTACAATTTTATAATTCTAATGCGACATAAACCTCTGAAATTTATATTATACCAGTATACTTTTCTAATTCCTGTTCCTCACAATTTTGCAAATGTTAGGATAAGAGTTTTCAGGTTCTGTTTCACTCTTTCCCCCGCCTCTACGCTACTGTTTTGTTTTTCCATTCTGTTCTGCACCATGTCCAGATTACAGTACTGTACTTAGTACCACCGGACAGAATCATAATTTTGTAAATTATGAAACATGTCCAAAACTCTTCTGGCTGACTATCCTCGCCAAATCAAAGGCACATATCTGTTTGAGGAGATAGTTCGGTTTTGATTGGAGATTTTAAAATGACCAGAAGCTGATTGGTGGAAAGTATAGCCTATAGCGCTATGGAGTTTGGAAAGAGGGCGTGGCTCAGTCAAAGGCTAACGTGTTCTTTCAGTCTTCCCTCTGGTCGTACTATGCTGTATAAAAGCAGCAGCTACGCAAATCTTCGCTTACTTCTTTCTTCAATCGCAAGGAGTGTTAACTTGTTACCATGTCTGGTCGTGGGAAAGGCGGGAAAGGTTTGGGCAAGGGAGGCGCCAAGAGGCATCGTAAGGTGCTTCGTGACAACATCCAGGGCATCACCAAGCCTGCAATTCGCCGCCTTGCTCGTCGTGGCGGAGTCAAGCGCATCTCGGGCTTGATCTACGAGGAGACCCGCGGCGTGCTGAAGGTCTTTCTCGAGAATGTCATCCGGGATGCCGTGACTTACACAGAGCATGCCAAGAGGAAGACTGTGACTGCTATGGATGTCGTGTACGCTCTGAAGCGCCAGGGCCGCACTCTGTACGGCTTCGGTGGCTAATATATCAAGGCTGTATATTACAAACGAGCTCAAAGGCCCTTTTAAGGGCCGCCCACCTTTTCATGAAAATAGCTGACACAGTTTCGGTTGCTAAAAGCGGTTTTTGCTTAAGTAATCTTGGGTTACCTGAATTTTATATGAGCCATTTTGGAAAGCGCAATATCGCGTCTAAACGTACCAGACGTGCCCAGTAATGAGGTTAGGTGATGAAAATAAATGCTGGGTTCTTGGTATATGCAGTGGAGGCAACGAAGGATAATTGTTATTAATAGCAACAGCAATACTGATAGGAAACGTAGAAAAATTGTGATCTGGGAGAGAGCACTAACCTAAAAACGGGCTAGGGGGGCAAAAATACCACCGAGACTACAAGACAAACTATTTGTCCGAAATACGACTGCGTTGCCTTCATATTGATATTAACAACTTTCAGTCTCTTTCCCCAAACTTTAGAAGCCAATAGTGTGTCTAAAAGATACAATTACAGGTAGGTAGCCGTGTTGGTCTGCCGTAGTCGAAACAAAATTTAAAAATTCCTTCCAGTAGCACCTTAAAGACCAACTAAGTTTGTTCTTGCTATGAGCTTTCGTGTGCATGCACACTTCTAAAAGGTATTACTAGGTGGATCAAGGATAGGGGAAAAGAAACCCCTTGCTTTACTACACGTTTAATGCGCTGTCGGGTGCAAGAACGTGCATTTCTGAAGGGCAGCCTTGGAAACTCTTTCAGGAAACTGGGTGGTTCAGAAAAGAGCCTGCGGGGGGTAGGGGGGGTTTCACTGCACAAAGGAAAAAGTGAGACGCTTGCAGCCATATCTTGCTTTCTATATACTCACCTTTACATCCGAGAGACGGCGCTGATTGGATGAGAAAGGAACTCGCTCACCAATGAAGACGTGGTTTTATCGCCCTAGCCAATCAGAATGCTGATTCCGGAAATAACCAATAAGGTTCCCCCAAAAAAACTCTATGGAGGTTTTAAAGCAGAAGTTGGATGACCACATGTCATGAATGATCTAGCTGAGATTCTAGCATTGCTAGATGACCCTCAGCCTAGATGACCCTCGGGGGCTCCTTCCAACTCTACGATTCTGTGATTCTATGAAATGGCTAGTTTAGCTCCTGGAAACAGAATAATGAAGGCAGCCATTCCAGCACTGGGAAAACTGAGGAGCAGATCTCACTCCATTGGCTCTGCAGCGACAGGCCAGCTGCATCAGGCCCCCTCTCCCTCAAATGTCATTAAGGGGCAGCCATTTCATCAAGATACCTCAGTGGCAGAGATAGGAAGCAGCGATCATTACATCCACTTAGCCTAAGGCCCCAGCTACTGCCTCCGAACTATGCCTGTTGGTCAGGAGAAGAGAGTCTCAAAGATATGCTTTTCCAAGCCCACATTCCCAGCATGTTCGCACTCCTGTCTCAGCAACTTTTATTTATTTTATTTTCAGTTTAATGTCTCAGCGACTTCTATACTGGCTAATAATAATAATAATAATAATAATAATAATAATAATAATAATTTATTATTTCTACCCCACCCATCTGGCTGGGTTTCCCCAGCCACTCTGGGCGGCTTCCAACAGAACATTAAAATACAATAATCTATGAAACATTAAAAGCCTCCCTAAACAGGGCTGCCTTCAGATGTCTTCTAAAAGTCTGGTAGTTGTTTTTCTCTTTGACATCTGACGGGAGGGCGTTCCACAGGGCGGGCGCCACTACTGAGAAGGCCCTCTGCCTGGTTCCCTGTAACTTGGCTTCTCATAGTGAGGGAACCGCCAGAAGGCCCTCGGAGCTGGACCTCAGTGTCCGGGCTGGACGATGGGGGTGGAGACGCTCCTTCAGGTATACTGGGCCTTTGAGGCCGTTTAGGGCTTTAAAGGTCAGCACCAACACTTGGAATTCTGCTCGGAAACGTACTTGGTGATGTCCAAAGTACGTTACAAAGATGTCTGCAAGGTTGACATGAAGGTTGGCAAGATCAACCCCACCGTGTGGGAATCCCTTGCAGACAACCACAGGGTCTGGAGATAAGTCTTGTTGTGCATCCATAGCAGCGACCAGAGAAGGAATGGCCGCTGGGAGGAGCGCAGAGAGAAGAAACGCCGTTGCGCATCTGCAGCAGCAAAACTGGATGCCTTCATCTGCCCCAGCAGCAACAAAACATGTATCTCCTATATTGCCCCTACAGCCACAGCAGGCGCTGCAACCTTCCAACAGTTTGATTTCACCACCAATAGTGTGCTCCTCCATTGTCTCCCAAGATAGACGAATGCCAACAACAGGCCAATATGGGAACAACTGTCTAGAAATTGGTGCCTGAGCTTAGAGTTATTCTCCTCTTCCCTCCTTGTCCCTTTTCCCTTGTGTGTTGTGTTTTTTAATTTTATTTAATGATCTGTTTGTTTATTTATTAGAATGTAAGCATGCAGGGACGCGGGTGGCGCTGTGGGTTAAACCACAGAGCCTAGGGCTTGCGGATCAGAAGGTTGGCAGTTCGAATCCCTGGGACGGGGTGAGCTCCCGTTGCTCGGTCCCTGCTCCTGCCCACCTAGCAGTTCAAAAGCACGTCAAAGTGCAAGTAGATAAATAGGTACCCGCTCTGGTGGGAAGGTAAACGGCATTTCCGTGCGCTGCTCTGGTTCGCCAGAAGCGGCTTTGTCATGCTGGCCACATGATCCAGAAGCTGCACGCCAGCTCCCTTGGCCAATAAAGCGAGATGAACGCAGCAACCCCAGAGTCGTCCACAACTGGACCTAATGGTCAGGGGTCCCTTTACCTTTTAAGCATGCAGGTAGCAAATGTCTTGTTTTGATTCATATAAGCCAGTCTGGGAGCCTTTTTTGGCTGAAGAGCAGGGGACAAATGCTCTAAATAAGTAAACAAAGAAAGATGACCCGTTTCAAATCCTCGCATTTATTTTTAACTCTATTTTTGCCTCCCCCTCCACCCCAAGCCTCCCCCCCCCCAGTCCTAAGCAACAGCTGCCCATAGCCTACAGGGGATGGTGTTGAATCCTGTATTTAAATTAGGTGTAATTCAAAGGAACTCTGTCCCTTGTTCAGAAAAAGTAGCAGCTGTTGTAGCCTCCTGTGTTTTAGACACAACCACCACCACCCCATTCCCACCACAAAATATCGTGGAAAGTTTGTCTGAAACAGAAGCGACTGAAACAGCCCTACAATGTAGTCTACCTAACAGATATACACAGTTACCGGTAGAAACACAAGAAAATTCAGCTTTTGCAACATTAGCTGAGAAGGTAGGTTTGCTTTTGGCCTCTAGAGGTCGCTGGAGACTGCAGTGAAGCCAGGAGCACATTTTTCCAAGGAAGCTGTTGCAACAGCACCTGGAAAATTTACTGTCTCCCTCCCACTGTAAACGTCTGACATTCCTTCCTTGCAAAGAAAAAAAGCACCAGACTCCTTCGATAAGTGCTTAGCCAAATTTATTACGATTACCTACATGTCTCAAACTAAAAGAGGGGGAAATGATCCCTGACTAATTAAGCAACAATGTAAAATTTAAAAAGACAAAAGTAAGAAGATTCAATTAGCTTTATAGTAAGTCTATATACACAAAATCTAATGGCTGAGATGGCTCAAAACATTGAGAGCACTCTTTGGTATTTCTGGATAACATTTTTGTTATAATTCTTTCTAGGACATCCTCTTTCCTGACATTGGTCCCTAAATTGGATGTAAAAATATTTCAATCAGCTCCCATTGTGAGCAGGAGTGTGTGAGCCCTGGACTTATTTCTATGACTTATCTCTGTAGAACACAAATATAAAGACGGAAATGAATATGACATGAGATTTTCCACCATGAACCTGGCTTGACCTTGGTAGAAGCCTGATACCAGCCTTATCTCAAATCCCCAATGCCTTCAGGACACATTTTGAGATGAGGCTAGGAATATTATCCTCCATAGGACAATTTAAGGCAGAGAACAAAGATATGACCAGGTTCAGTTAATGGCTCGCCATCCGTGTCTATGATCCTTTTGCTAAGCAAACAGGATGGCCAGTTTTTAGTCATTTCCTCACTAGGATGGGCAAAGTGAAAAATTTCCCTATTAGGAGGCATTAGCTAAATAGTTATTAAAAAAACCCAGATTCCCAGCAGGCAGGTGCCTCAACAGAACTTCTCCAGGTCTCTCAAGGACAGGTATATTTTTCCATGTTCTGCCTTGCTGTTTATTGTGGGTTTTTGTGGCAAACTTGCCAAGCTCCCTGTTTGAAAATGGTCAGGTATTTCTTTTACTCCTTAGATCAGCAAACTTTTTCAGCAGGGGGCCGTGGACATGCGCAAACACAACTTCCGGCGTCGTGCTGCACCAGTCCGGCCCACGGATGATCTCCGTGGGCGTGATCCGGCCCATGGCCGGTAAACCTTGCCAACGCCTAGGCTAGAGGGTGGTTTGGCAGGGCACACACCAAACTTTCTGTGGGATGGCCGCCCCTGGAGCCCTTTCCAGTGACTGCCATAGGCCAAACCCTACGCCAAAGGATAAATGGACATAAATCTGACATCAGGAATCACAAGACAGAGAAACCAGTAGGAGAACACTTCAATCTCCCAGGACACTCTATACAAGATCTCAAAGTAGCTGTCTTATTGCAAAGGAATTTCAGAAATAGACTGGAAAGAGAAGTTGCTGAATTGCAACTCATTACCAAGCTTAAAACCACGGAGAGACCTGGTCTGAACAAAGACATTGGATTCTTATCTCATTATACATGACAAAGCTATTTTTAACCTTCTCACCCCTTGCTTTTTCCTGTAAGACTAATTGCAGTCGTTAACAGTCATCAACAGGTTTACCACAGCTATCAGCCTATCACCCATTCCCACCACCCCTCTGAGTAATACCCCTCCCCACCCTCTCACTATATATAAGGGTCTGGTGACTTCTGTTTCAGTGTATCTGAAGAAGTGTGCATGCACACAAAAGCTCATACCAAGAACAAACTTAGTTGGTCTCTAAGGTGCTACTGGAATGTATTTTTTATTTTGTTTTGCCATAGAGAAGCCCATTTATTTATTTCTTGGAGTATTTTAATCATAGGATCACAGAACTGGACGGTTGGAAGGGACCCCTGAGGGTCCTCTAGACCAACCCCCTCCAGTGCAGGAATCACAGCACAAGCATCTCTCACAAAACAAGTTTGCTCCATCTTCCCTGTGAACAGCCCTTCAGATACAACAGAATAACAGAACCATTCACAGAGTTGGAAGGGAACCACCAGGGTCATCTAGTCCAACCCCCTGCAATGCAGGAATCTTTTGCCCAACATGGGGCTTGAAACTACAACCCTGAGATTAAGAGTCTCGTTCTTTACTGACTGAGGTTTGTTTATGTTTCCTGTTTTCTTTCCCCAAGCAGAGATAATGTGTAAGCGTGGTGTCAGCTCCCTAAAAAAAAAGGCCAACAACTCTGGGGAACCTTTCCTTAAAAAGGTCAGCAACTCTGAAGAAGTGAAGTCAGTGATGATTCATTGGGCGAAAGATTTTGGCCACAATATTATGTTAGAAGATTGGGAGAAATTGTGGAAAGAAGGTATGAAATTTACAGCATGCAATGCATTAAGAGAAAATGTTATGAAAATGATGTACAGGTGGTACATCACACCGTTTAATCTAGCCGAACTATATAAAGTTGAGAATAAATGTTGGAAATGTAAAGAAAAAGATGGTACGTTTTATCACATGTGGTGGGAATGTAAGAAGGTGAAATGCTTTTGGGATATGATATATAATGAAATTAAGAAAATGTTGAAATACACATTTGCTAAAAAAACCAGAAGCTTTCTTGTTGGGAATAACAGGTACAGATATTTTAAAAAAATAGATGTTAAACTTTTCCAATATGCTGTAACTGCGGCGAGAATTTTAATTGCACAAAAATGGAAACAAGAAGAATCACCGACAAAGGAAGAATGGACAGTGAAATGGATGGAGTATGCGGAATTGGACAAAATGATGGGAAGAATCCGAGAACAGCGGGACCAGAAGTTCATCAAAGATTGGACTAAATTTGCAGATTATTTGAAAGACAATTGCACTCAATTGAATAGGACTGCGAGAAGCTTTGTAAGTTTATAAATAAGAAGATCATTGTAGTATGGTGTTTTAGTGAAAAGTTTATGTGTGATATTTATAAGAAGTGATTGATTTGTGGAGTATAGTTATTAGTGATGAATGTTAGGATATCACAAGGAGGGTTTGAAGGAAGTCAAGGCCCTAAAAAGCCAAAATGTTAAGATTTTGAAAAGATAAAGTGATGGATTTTAATATTCTATTGTTAGGTAAAGGGACCCCTGACCATTAGGTCCAGTCGTGTCCGACTCTGGGGTTGCGGCGCTCATCTCGCTTTATTGGCCGAGGGAGCCGGCGTACAGCTTCCGGGTCATGTGGCCAGCATGACTAAGCCGCTTTTGGCGAACCAGAGCAGCGCATGGAAACGCCGTTTACCTTCCCGCCGGAGCGGTACCTATTTATCTACTTGCACTTTGACGTGCTTTCGAACTGCTAGGTTGGCAGGAGCTGGGACCGAACAACGGGAGCTCAGCCCGTCGCGGGGATTTGAACCGCCGACCTTCTGATCGGGAAGCCCTAGGCTCTGTGGTTTAACCCACAGTGCCACCCGTGTCCCATTGTATTGTTATAAACCTAATAAAAATGATATGGCAAAAAAAAGAAAAAGGAAGAAAGGTTGACAACTCTGGGAAAGGGGGGGGGCGCCGGATAGATCTTTGCACCATGGCGCCGGATATGCTTAAGACGGCCCTGACTACAGGCAACCTTGCCTTGCTGTCTAGATGCTTCCTAAACCCATCCCTTTCTCTCCTTGAGAACTAAGCAGTTCCCCTTTATCTGATGGCTCGGTGAGAACATCCTCCCTATTTTTCAGCTTTCTGCAAGGTCAAATTTCCCTCTGAGGTTCAAGTTAAGGCAAACAGGCGTGGCTTGCCATTGCACAGTTGCTCCCTCTCCTTGGATCACTTGATCCTGAAAGTCCCCTCACTGATGGGTTGCTGGAACAGGGATTAAAAGCAGATTTTCATCCGGGAACTGCCTTTTCAGGTAAATCTAGTTTTTAATCTAATTTCCCCTGATTTTTGCTATTCGGGTTGTGGCTCCGCTATGGTGCGAAAGGAGCGGAATGAAAGGCAGACTCCCGTTTGCATGACCTTAAATCTGATTCAGAAAATTTAAAAGTTGCTGAGGTTGAATACTGCTTGGGTCCTGAAAGTTTGTGTCTGTCTCCTGTCTTGGGTCTCTTCCCATACTGTCCTCTGACAAAGAAAAAGATGAATGTTTGCTGTCAGAAGGGTCGGATGCAGCTCTGGTCCTATTTATTCTGATATGTGTTGATGATCCCCTATCTCTTCCTTTGGCCGTCAAGTGGGCGAATGGAACTTGATATATTGATGCGTAAATCTTGGTGACTCCTCTCCTAGGAGAAATCAGAAATAACTGATCCAAAGGGAACTATCCGTCTTTCCTGTTCACAAATTACTCACCACATTCCAGTGGTTTGGAGGCTCCCCAAAATATAATGCTAGTTCAAATAAGGTGGATTTCTTAGTTGGAACGAGGTGGGTTTCTTAGAAGCTGTTCCGCAGACATTTGAGACAAACTCTTCCTGGCTGGCACTGTCTTCTAAAAACTTTCAGCACTCGTTCGCAGCCAGGGAAGACGGGATTTGCAAGTCTTTGTTCTTTTGCAGGGAATTTTCAAGATCTACCTTAGCTTAGCTTACTTTAGATCAGGGGTAGGCAAGGGACCCAGGTGGCGCTGTGGGTTAAACCACAGAGCCTAGGGCTTGCCGATCAGAAGGTCGGTGGTTTGAATCCCTGCGCCGGGGTGAGCTCCCGTTGCTCAGTCCCTGCTCCTGCCCACCTAGCAGTTCGAAAGCACGTCAAAGTGCAAGTAGATAAATAGGAACCACTCTGGCGGGAAGGTAAACGGCGTTTCCGTGCGTTGCTCTGGTTCGCCAGAAGCAGCTTTGCCAACAACCCCAGAGTCGGACACGACTGGACATAATGGTCAGGGGTCCCTTTACCTAGGCAACCTAAGGCCTGTGGGCCGGATGTGGCCCAATCGCCTTCTCAATCTGGCCCGCGGATGGTCCAGGAATCAGCACGTTTTTACATGAGCAGAATGTGCCATTTTATTTAAAATACATCTCTGGGTTATTTATGGGGCCTGCCTGGTGTTTTTACATGAGCAGAATGTGCCCTTTTATTTAAAATGCATCTCTGGGTTATTTATGGGGCATAGGAATTCGTTCATATTTTTTCCCCAAAATATAGTCCGGCCCACCACATGGTCTGAGGGACAGTGGACCGGCCCACGGCTGAAAAAGGTTGCTGACCCCTGATTTAGATGCTCAAGAAACTCCCTTCTCTGCCCAGGGACTTGCATGTTGATTTCCCCTATATCCCCTTTGTTGCTGAAAAGGCCCCAACGTCTCCAGCCCAGCGAACCCCCAAACAAGGAAAGCTACCAAACTCTTTCTCCATCCAATCCCCTGTTGTCATTTTTTTACCCAGCCAGGTCCTTCTTTCTTGGGGAGGGGGTGCTCTCTTCCTCCTCAGTTATCATGCCCCCACCCGAATCTCTGTGTCATCAAAATCCAAAGCATCCCTCCGAAAAAATGGGCATTTTCCTCTCAGCCATTGCCTCCCATCTGCTTTCCCCTGAGTTTTACCCAGTGCCGGATTTAGTATAAGCTAAACAAGCTATAGCTCAGGGCCCCACTCTTTTGGGGGCCCCCCAAAAATTTAAAGGGGGAAGAAAAACCTGGATGCACATTTCCAACATATAAGATAAAAACAAATAAAATAAAACTGACATACAGCAACAGTGTTTTGTGTTGTGTAGGCTCCTATGATGTAAGTAATGGGCCCCGCCTGCTAGCCTGCTCCCTAAAACATCACTGGTTTGCTATTATTATTAATCTAGAGACTAGAATATGAGTCTTTGTAAATTGTGTTTCTAAAGGAACTTCTGTTATTGCCAAATGCCAAGGTGTTGCATTATTAAGTTTGTTATGAATGAAAAATCATTTTAAGTTAGAGCTTAATTATTTCACTATTAATATACTTCTTCTTAATTGTATTTCACTATTAATATACTTCTTCTTAATTGTACAGTATTTCAGTTCAACAATTACTTTGATAAGATACGTATTTTGTTATGTGCAAATGGCTTGAGATACCTATTAGGTCCATAAATGACCGTATAGCATATATACGGGACCCAGGTGGCGCTGTGGGTTAAACCACTGAGCCTAGGACTTGCTGATCAGAAGGTTGGCGGTTCAAATCCCCGTGACGGGGTGAGCTCCCGTTGCTCGGTCCCAGCTCCTGCCAACCTAGCAGTTCAAAAGCATGTCAAGGTGCAAGTAGATAAATAGGTACCGCTCTGGCGGGAAGGTAAATGGTGTTTCTGGTTCGCCAGAAGCGGCTTTGTCATGCTGGCCACATGACCCAGAAGCTGTACGCCAGCTCCCTCGGCCAATAAAGTGAGATGAGCGCCGCAACCTCAGAGTCGGACACGACTGGACCTAATGGTCAGGGGTCCTTTACCTAGCATATATTCAACACAAAAAACAGCGACAATTTGTTGTTGACAAAGGACAGCTGGACATATAAAAGGCTGCATTACCTTCAGTGGCTTAAGGTCTCATCAAACCTAAATCTGACCTTGCTGAAGCCCCACAGATTCTCTCCCCAAATTCCCTCCCTCCCTGGAAATCCTTTCTGTTTCTAAAGCAAGTGATACCTCCACCAAGATGCACCCATTTCCCTGACCATATTCTAGTTCCCTCCTCCATGGAACCCAGACTTTCTTTTAAGGAAAACTCTTGCATGGGTTTTTGAACTCTTTTTGAGTCCCGTCACCTCCAGCCGATGCCGTTCGAGTTCCTGTAGACTCTCTGTAGCTGTTTTCGTTTTCGTTTCTGCGGGCCAGCTCCCAAGTTAGACAAAGCAGTTAGAGTTTTGTCTAGTGACTCGAATCCCTTAAACTGTTGCGGGAATTTATGTATAGGAAGGGGGGGTGTTGCCCCTCCAGCAGATATCATGCACATGCAGCCCACTACCAAAATCAGCACAATCACTTTTGTGACTTTTGTGATTTGTCCCCACAAAACACTTAGAATCATAGAATCCTAGAGTTGGAAGAGACCCCAAGGGCCATCCAGTCCAACCCCCTGCCAAGCAGGAAACACCGTCAAAGCATTTCTGACAGGTGGCTGTCAAGCCTCTGCTTAAAGACCTCCAAAGAAGGAGACTCCACCACACTCCTTGGCAGCAAATTCCACTGTTGAACAGCTCTTACTGTCAGGAAGTTCTTCCTAATGTTTAGGTGGAATCTTCTTTCTTGTAGTTTGAATCCATTGCTCCGTGTCCGCTTCTCTGGAGCAGCAGAAAACAACCTTTCTCCCTCCTCTATATGACATCCTTTTATATATTTGAACATGGCTATCCTATCACCCCTTAATCTTCTCTTCTCCAGGCTAAACATACCCAGCTCCCTAAGCCGTTCCTCCTAAGGCATCGTTTCCAGGCCTTGGACCATTTTGGTTGCCCTCCTCTGGACACGTTCCAGCTGGTCAGTATCCTTCTTGAACTGTGTTTCTTCCTATCTATTCAAAGGGCCTCTGCTGCACAATAACCAAATGTAACAATTCACTGATAAATGTGTCTATGTACTGGCTCATTGGGAAGACTTCAGAAATTCATCTAGACACGTGAACTCAGCTACGCAACAGACCCTCTGCCTGAGTGATAATTCCTGGCATCCTGAGTGCCAGACAGGTAGCCATTCCAGAAATAGCAAACCCTGATGAAGACAAAAGGGTGTGATTAACTTGGCTGGGAAACAGGGAAATGTAAATATCTCTTTTGTTTCACTTGATGGGTTTTGGTGGAGGGCAAAAGGAGGCAGGGGGCAGGGTCCAGGATCCTCAGATTACTGCCACCAGACCTCCCCTTCCATGATGTAACCATGATGTTCCAGTTACAGGTAGATAGCCGTGTTGGTCTGTCATAGTCAAAACAAAATAAAAAAATTCCTTCCAGTAGCACCTTAGAGACCAACGAAGTTTGTTCTTGGTATGAGCTTTCGTGGTATCTGAAGAAGTGTGCATGCACACGAAAGCTCATACCAAGAACAAACTTAGTTGGTCTCTAAGGTGCTACTGGAATGAATTTTTTCATTTTGTTTTAACCATGATGTATTAGAGATGTAGTTTTTTTGGGGGGGGGGTGTAACATCAGGATTAAAGGTAAAGGGACCCCTGACCATTAGGTCCAGTCGTGTCCGACTCTGGGGTTGCGGCGCTCATCTCGCTTTATTGGCCGAGGGAGCCGGCGTACAGCTTCCAAGTCATGTGGCTAGGATGACAAAGCCGCTTCTGGCGAACCAGAGCAGCGCACGGAAACGCCGTTTACCTTTCCCGCCAGAGCGGTACCTATTTATCTACTTGTACTTCATGCTTTCGAACTGCTAGGTTGGCAGGAGCTGGGACCAAGCAACAGGAGCTCACCCCGTCGCAGGGATTCGAACCGCCGACCTTCTGATCGGCAAGCCCTAGGCTCTGTGGTTTAACCCACAGCGCCACCCGCCTCCCTAACATGGGGATTAGCAGCTAATAAAAGTTGGGGGTCTCCCTTTGTGCAGGGCTTCCATCTTGTTTCATCTCGGAGCAGGTGAGAGACCTGTCAAGACTGTCTTCAATAAAGACCAAGCCTACTGGCTGCTGTTTTGCTCCGGTATTCCTGGCTGGTGTCCTTGGTTTTTTTTTGTCCAAGGGAGCCCTCAGATTTCTCCGTTAACAGTACAACATGACACTCTTAATCTCAGTGCCGTGGATTCAAGCCCCACGTTGGGCAAAAGATTCCTGCATTGCAGGGGGTTGGACTAGATGACCATCAGGGTCCCTAGGATCCGATCTGCAAGGAGGTATACATACTTTTCCCTTAGCTCCATTCCTGTGAGGTACGTTAGGCTGAGAGCCCCTGAGGTCACCTTGTGGGATATTCCTGGCTTTTTGGTATGTTTTAACGTATTATTACCCCCCCCCCCCGATTTTATTATTTTTATCTGTTTTGTAAGCCTCTTGGGTTTGTTTTTTACAATCAAGCAGTGTATAACTGTTACAAAATAAAGAAAACAAATAAAAAATGACAGACTTGGGGGGGATTTGAACCTTGGTCTCTCCCAGGTCTTTGCCCCACACTTTTTGTAGTTGTTGCTAAATAATTCTTATTAATTTTCAATTACAAAAATCCAATGCGCGCCATATTATATTAACACCAAACAGCAATACCAATTCAAATACAAATCAATTACATAGGCAATAATAAATTTTGTTTGGCTTCCCACATGCTGTAGGCTACTTCAAGGCCTGATTGCTCTGCCTCCAGAATTTTGCTCAAACCAAATACAATCCACTCTTGATAAAATCCCTTATACCACAGCTACAATAATTAACTTCTGTTCGCATTAACACATATAATAATTTGCAAATTCGCGAGTGAAGTTCTCCTTTCTTCTTCCTGTGTGAGGTTTTAATTTCCACCAGTTGTTCCTTTAATTCTTTATCAAATATTATGTCCTTATTAGTTATTCCTGATCCCTGTGTGGCTTACAGCTTGAAGTTACTCTGGAGAAGTCTCTCTCTTTGTTCTCAACTCTTCTGATTGCAGCTGTAAAATTCCACTTTCGATTTCAGGCAAGGGAGTATTGCCCCCCACGCTTAAACCAGCAGTTCCCAAACCTTTTCAGCCCACCCCTTTTACCAGCTCAATAAACTCACCCCCCTGACCCTACCCCCATTAGAAGCACGATTCAGAACAGCGGTTTGCACAATCCACTAAGGAAGATAATACCGGTAGCATAGTAAAATAAAAAAACAGTAACAACTGACTGCACATTTTATTCAAAATTCAGTTGAAACTGTTGTTGTTGTTGTTGTTGTTTAGTCGTGTCCAACTCTTCGTGACCCCCTGGACCAGAGCACGCCAGGCCCTCCTGTCTTCCACCGCCTCCCGCAGTTTGGTCAGACTCATGTTGGGAGCTTCGAGAACACTGTCCCACCATCTCGTCCTCTGTCATCCCCTTCTCCTTGTGCCCTCCATCTTTCCCAACATCAGGGTCTTTCCCAGGGAGTCTTCTCTTCTCATGAGGTGGCCAAAGTACTGGAGCCTCAGCTTCAGGATCTGTCCTTCCAGGGAGCACTCAGGGCTGATTTCCTTCAGAATGGATAGGTTTGATCTTCTTGCAGTCCATGGGACTCTCAAGAGTCTCCTCCAGCACCATAATTCAAAAGCATCAATTCTTTGGCGATCAGTCTTCTTTATCAAAACAAAATAAAAAATAAAAAAAATTCCTTCCAGTAGCACCTTAGAGATCAACTAAGTTAACTTAGTTGGTCTCTAAGTTGCTACTGGAAGGAATTTTTTTATTTTTTATTTTGTTTTGACTATGGCAGACCAACACGGCTACCTACCTGTAGCCTTCTTTATGGTCCAGCTCTCACTTCCATACATCACTACTGGGAAAACCATAGCTTTAACTATACGGACCTTTGTCGTATAGTGAACTTGTGAACTTGATTTTAAAAATACCAGCTTTCCAAAGTCTAAAAACCAAGTGCACCTCTAGCAAACACACACCGCCACCCACTTGCCTCTTAGCACCCCCTAGGAAACCCCCACCCAATTTGGGAAACCAGTGCTCTAACCACTGCTCCTCGCTACCTTTCCACCCAGCAGGATTCCGCCCCTCCCATTCTTTGGAACATCTCCCCTTCGTGAAGGTTCATCCCTCTGTCTCCTTTTAAAAAAATAATAATAATTCTTATTAGTTTTCAATTACAATCCAATAATAGCCTCATGATAACAATACCAATTTAATAATGCAATTATTAATACCAATCGTTCAAATCCCTCTGTCTTCTGGCCAATAAATGCATGGTTTGCACAGCCTCTGGAGCTGCAACTGTGTTCAGCTGAACTTTTTTCTTTCCTTTTTTTTTCTTTCTATGGAAACTTTTGTTGTAATTCTCGTTATGATTTTGTGCGAGCGCTCTGTGGAACTCCCAGCTGCTTTGGTCAAAAGATTTAATGGCCTGCCTGCTTTTCTGATCTTCTGTAGGAGACGAGGATTCTTGGAAGAGAGAAGGAAACCCACTTCCCCAGAAACCAAGGGGGCAGGGCTAGACGGGGCTGCCTTCGTTGCCAGCCACCACTTCCGCCGAGGCTGAGATCTCGAGAGGGCTGCGTGTGGGGATTTCTACTTCTGAAGAGCCTCTGCGGAGACACCCACAAGAAAAAGAGAGAGACCAGGAGGCTAAGCATCACTGCAGGACTCATTCCAAGAGGTCCCCTCAGGCAGAAAGCGCCCACCCAGAAGCCATCCTCCTCACCCCACATCGGACTGACTTGAAGACCTGCCAACGTCGCCTTCAAGGAAGCCCAGGACCAAGAAGGGGGCGGAAGAGAGAGAGAGAGAGAGAGAGAGAGACGTCGACACCAACCTTGGCCCAAGAGATCTCAGCTAGAGATGGCACCATTTCCGAGGCCCACCACCCAGTGGCAAGAGAAATGGCTCACTGAGCTCCAGCAGACCACCGATTTTGAGGAGGCCGTCCAGGAGCTCACGAAGGACCTCTCCGCAAAAGGCAGGAGGGCGGCCCTGGGCAGGAGGAGAAGCCCCCCGCAGCACCAGGATGCTGCGGCCGCAAGAAACATCCAGTTCCTGTACGACGTCAACAAGGCCGAAGCCCTGAGAAACATCCTGGAGCCCGCTCCTCCTCCTTGCGAGATTCCCGCCAAGGAGCTCCACAAACACTTCTCCGAAGTGTTCGGTAGCGAGGGCTTGGGTCATTTCCCGCGTCCGCGCGGCTGGCCTCGCCTTCCTGCCATGCGCGGCTCCGCCGCCCTCGAGAGAGACTTCGCCCCCAGAGAGGTCAAGGAGATGCTCCGCTACGTCAAGAAGAAGAACGCGGGCAAGGATAAGCTGACGCCCGCCTTTCTGAGTCAGCAAGACCCCGGGTGCCTGGTGCTCACCGCCGTTTTCAACCGGTGCAAGCGGCAGCGCTGCACGCCCTCCGAGTGGAAGAGATCGGAGACCGTCCTCATTTTCAAAAGCGGCGACGCCAAGGAGCTGAAGAACTGGAGGCCCATCGCCCTGTGCAACACCCTCTACAAGATGTACGTCCGGTGTCTCAACCGCCGCATCACCAACTGGGTTACGGAGGGCGGCGCCATCAGCCCGCAGCAGAAACACGCCATGGGAAACGTCTTCATCTTGCAGGCTGTGCTGGACGAGTCCCGGCGTTCGGGGCAGGAGTTTGCCCTCGCCAAGCTGGACCTGTCCAGCGCCTTCAGCTCCATCCCTCACCAGCACGTCTTCCGCGTGCTGTCGGAGCTGGGCATGCCCGAAGGGCTCCTGAGCGTGGTCCGCGATCTGTATAACGGGTGCACCACGACCCTGTCCAGGCTGGATTGCCCCGAGATCCCGATCCGGAAGGGGCTGAAGCAAGGGTGTCCTCTGAGCCACATCATGTTCAAGCTGGCAATGGAGCCGGTTGTACGATACATCGCCGCCCGATCCGGTGGATTCGTTCTGCACGGCCGGAAGATCGACGTCCTAGCCTACGTCGACGACTTGGTGCTCGTGGCCAGTAGCAGGAAAGAGCTGCAGGGCGCATTGGACGCCGCCACTGAAGCCACCCGCTGGGTGGGCTTGCGCTTCAACGCCGCCAAGTGTGTGTCTCTCCACGTCCGGCAATGCCAGGTCCTGCCAACCGAGTTCTCCATCCAGGGAGAAGCGATGGCCCGCCTTAGGAGAGGGGAAGCGTTCAAGTACCTGGGGGTTCCCCTGAGCTTCCCCGAACTGCCGCCCTCCAAGACCTTCTTCCGAGAGTGGTTTGAAGAAGTGGGGAAGATTGACAGCTCGCTGCTGGCCCCCGGGCAAAAGATGGACGCTCTCAAGACTGCCCTGCTGCCCAAAATCTCGTCCTTCCTGAGAGGCCCGCCGGTTGGGAGGAAATGCCTCGAGGAAGCTGATGCTGTCATCGCCAGCATGGCGTACAAGTGGCTCGGGGTGGCCCGTGACCTCCTCCGCGCCCCCAGGGAGTATGGAGGACATGGGGTCCTGGAAATGGCGCACCTGGCTGACGTTGCAGCGATCGCCCACGTCTTCCTTCTGCTGACCAGCCCGGACGCCACCGTGAGATGGGTGGCGCAAGGTGCCCTTGCCAACGCTGTTGCGGAGGAGCTGAACTTGCGTGCCCATCCCTCGGGCGTAGTGCTGGCCAGGTATCTGAACAGGTCCTCAAGAGGCCATTTCAGGCCCGGCGGAGGAATCAGTCCCTGGCACCAGGCTGCCAATGCCACTTGGCATCTCAGCAGATCCATTCAACTCCAGTGGGTCTGTAATGAAAGGCATGTCCTCGGCTTGCAGATCTGGAGAGGCGGCAACTGGCAGCTGTTCTCAGCTGAGAACAGGAGCAGCCTGGAAGGTGCTCTGAAGGAGATCATCTGCAAGAGCTATCTGAGCAATTCTGGGTGGAATTAGGCCTAGTGTGGCTCAGCCACAAGGCAAAAGCCCCTGCCGTTCTCCTGCAAGCTGACGCCGGACTCTTAACCTCGAACACTTTGCAGACGAACTCTCTCCACCTCACCAATGCTCAGAGCTGGAGAATCATAGAATCCTAGAGTTGGAAGAGACCACAAGGGCCATCCAGTCCAACCGCCTGCCAAGCAGGAAACACCATCAAAGCATTCCTGACAGGTGGCTTATGAGGAACGGCTTAGGGAGCTGGGTATGTTTAGCCTAGAGAAGAGAAGGTTCAGGGGGGATATGATAGCCATGTTCAAATATATAAAGGGCTGTCATATAGAGGAGGGAGAAAGGTTGTTTTCTGCTGCTCCAGAGAAGCGGACACGGAGCAATGGATTCAAACTACAAGAAAGAAGATTCCACCTAAACATTAGGAAGAACTTCCTGACAGTAAGAGCTGTTCGACAGTGGGATTTGCTGCCAAGGAGTGTGATGGAGTCTCCTTCTTTGGAGGTCTTTAAGCAGAGGCTTGACAGCCACCTGTCAGGAATGCTTTGATGGTGTTTCCTGCTTGGCAGGGGGTTGGACTGGATGGCCCTTGGGGTCTCTTCCAACTCTAGGATTCTATGATTCTATGATTCTAAGCCTCTGCCGCTTGCTACAGCCACTTCAGCCACTTCTATGATTCTATGATTCTAAGCCAGCCTGCCGCTTGCTACAGCCACTTCAGGCTATGTTGCCGTTTCATTCATCTTCTCTGAATGCTAGCTTTTTGTCATGAGCCGCCTCCCAAAAAACCCTTTTCGGGTTAAAAAGAAGGATGTTCACTACCGAAAAATCATGGCACCCATGGCAAAGATGACTTAGCATAGTTCAGCCACTGCTAACGTACTATATCTCATAAAAGCGCCGGCTTGTTTCGCACTCTGCACATCATATATCCTCTACCTGACATTGCTTTTATCTGAATGTGTGTTTTGTGGCTGTTTGTGTTAGTACAGGTAGAAATGAAACAAACAAACAAACAAACCGCAATCTCAAGCATTTCTAATGTCTGATCAACATTCTTTGGCCTTTGAAATGTGTTTGTGGGGGGGGGGTTAAGGTTTTGGTTTTTTTTAACCTTGTTTTTATTATGTATTGTGTGTTTTTATTTTGTATTTTTTATACTGTGAACCACCCTCGTATCTTTGGATGAAGGGCGGCGTACAAATGTAATTAAAAAAAATTTGGAAAAAAAATTCTTGTTGGCCCTTTGATGATGTCTGAACCAGGTAACTGTGCCCCTGACCAAGGGGTGGGTTGGAAGTTTGATTCCCGTAGAAAATACTGAAGATTATCTGTCCTGAAGCCATGAACACCATACATAGATTTGTGAAAGATTAACAACAACAACAACAACAACAACAACAACAGGCTAGGAAGGACTTGCTCACAAATTTATTGGCAGCTGCACGAATTATGATAGCTAGGAAGTAGAAGGGGCAAGCGGAATATAAAATGGAAGAATGGTATAAAAAGGTGTGGGATATAACTATTAATGATAAAATAACGGCGTTTCCGTGTGCTGCTCTGGTTCGCAAGAAGCGGCTTAGTCATGCTGGCCACAGTCGCGGATGACTCTGCGGCGCTCATCTCGCTTTACTAGCACTTTGTGCTTTCGAACTGCTAGGTTGGCAGGAGCAGGGACTGAGCAACGGGAGCTCACCCCGGCGCAGGGATTCAAACCACCGACCTTCTGATCGGCAAGCCCTAGGCTCTGTGGTTTAACCCACAGCGCCACCCGCGTTCCATAATCAGCTGCAAAGGTAAAGGTAAAGGGACCCCTGACCATTAGGTCCAGTCGTGGACGACTCCAGGGTTGAGGCGCTCATCTCGCTTTATTGGCCGAGGGAGCTGGCGTACAGCTTCCGGGTCATGTGGCCAGCATGACAAAGCCGCTTCTGATGGACCAGAGCAGCGCACGGAAACGCCGTTTACCTTCCCGCCGGAGCGGTACCTATTTATCTACTTGCACTTTTTGGGGTGCTTTCGAACTGCTAGGTTGGCAGGAGCAGGGACCGAACAAGGGGAGCTCACCCTGTCGCTGGGATTTGAACCGCCGACCTTCTGATCAGCAAGCCCTAGGCCAGTGATGGCTAACCTTGACACTCCAGATGTTTTGGAACTACAACTCCCATCATCCCTAGCTAACAGGTCCAGTGGTCAGGGATGATGGGAGTTGTAGTCCCAAAACATCTGGAGTGTCAAGGTTAGCCATCACTGCCCTAGGCTCTGTGGTTTAGACCACAGCTTAGGAGAGCACATATTTCCTTGCCCTGCCATGTGATACCCCAAGTCCTCCTGGCAGGCTGCAAGCACACCAAACCTGTAAGGTACATGGCTTCCCCCCAAAGGATCCTGGGAACTCTCCTTTACCCCTTCCCCAGAACTACAATTCCCAGCGCCATTGGCATATCGCCGTTCCCAGGATTCTTGGGCAGGAAAACACTGGGCTTTAAACATGTGGCAGCCAAAAAAAAAAAGACCCTCTTAGCTGCTCTTGGTCTAATTTTTAGTTTCTCGGTTGCTGGCTTTTTCACCCACCTACCCCCGCAGTACCATCTCGGTTGCCTCCCCCTGCAGTTTCACATCTCTCCCAAACACCCCGCTGCCACCTCTTTCGTTCGACTTTCGGCAAAGCAGCCTCAGTGACGTCTTTCGCACCCTGTCTGGTTTCCTTTTTCAAAAAAATAAAAATAAGAGCATCGGCTGAGGGGTGATGCAGCCAAATGAGCCTGTTTTGGGGAGTTTCTGTGCAAAGGGGCGAGGAGGAGAATGACTCATACACTCCATCAAGAAAATTGGCACTTTTATCAGAGTCATGCCACACACATCTTTTGCATGGTGCGGGGGTGGGGGGAGTTTGCTCACCCTTTTGACACTTGCAAACGGTATATAAGTTGGAGAGAAAAACCCAAAAGGCAGAGGCGTAGCCAGCCCAGGTGGTACCCGGGGTGGAATTTTTTTTGTCACCCCACCACCACCACTTTGCCAGGGCACTGGCAGAGCTGCACCCAGTGGCATAGCAAGTCACCCCCCACCCCCAAAAAATTATGGTGCCACTTTGCGAGGTGTGGGGTTTTTTTTGTGTGTGTGTGTCTATTATCTCTTTTTTTTCAATAAAGTTAAAATTTAATTTTTAAAAAATAAATAAATAAAATAAAAAATAAAAAAATAAAGAAGTGTCACCCCCCCTCTGATGGTGACACTTTGTGAGGTGTGGGGGGTTGTGTGTGTGTCTGTCTATTATCTCTTTTTTCCAATAAAGTTTAAAAAAAAATTAAAAATTATTTTTAAACTTTTTTTTAAAAAAGTGTCACCCCCCTCTGGGGTGGAACCCGGGGCGGCCCACCCCCATCGCTTCCCCTTGCTATGCCCCTGCCGAAAGGAGGGGGCTTTGTAGTCAATTTATTCTTATTATTAATGCACGCCACCCCGCAATATCCGAGCAAGGAGAGAATCCAGGGGTTCCTGTTTCCTCGGAATGAAGGTCAGCGGAGAAGGCGGTGTCCTTTTAGGACGTAGGTAAAGGTAAAAAGTAAGTACATACAGCCTAATAATAATACCTTTGTTGCCATTGTACAACATGTGTACAATGAAATTAAAAATTAAACGAGCCTCCCCCCCGAACAACACACCACCTCGCAAGTCAATTTCGCTATGTTATTTTCCATTCAACAGCCTAACAGCCCACGGATAGAAGCTATTGGACGCGGTTGGAGGATGGATGGCGGCTAACAGATTGAGGTTGAATCCTGACAAGACAGAAGTACTGTTTTTGGGGGACAGGGGGCGGGCGGATGTGGGGGACTCCCTGGTCCTGAATGGGGTAATTGTGCCCCTGAAGGACCAGGTGCGCAGCCGGGGAGTCATTTTGGACTCACAGCTGTCCATGGAGGCGCAGGTTAACTCTGTGTCCAGGGCGGCTGTCTACCAGCTCCATCTGGTACGCAGGATGAGACCCTCCCTGCCCGCAGACTGTCTCGCCAGAGTGGTGCATGCTCTAGTTATCTCCCGCTTGGACTACTGCAATGCGCTCTATGTGGGGCTACCTTTGAAGGTGACCCGGAAACTGCAATTAATCCAGAATGCGGCAGCCAGACTGGTGACTGGGAGCGGCCGCTGGGACCACATAACACCGGTCCTGAGAGATCTACATTGGTTCCCAGGACGTTTCCGAGCACAATTCAAAGTGTTGGTGCTGACCTTGAAAGCCCTAAACGGCCTCAGTCCTGTATACCTGAAGGAGCGTCTCCACCCCCACTGTTCAGCCCGGACACTGAGATCCAGCGCCGAGGGCCTTCTGGTGGTTCCCTCCCTGCGAGAAGTGAGGTTACAGGGAACCAGGCAGAGGGCCTTCTCGGTAGTGGCGCCCGCCCTGTGGAACGCCCTCCCATCAGAGGTCAAAGCGATAAACAACTACCGGTATCTGACATTTAGAAAATACATGAAGGCAGCCCTGTTTAGGGAAGTTTTTAATCTGTGATATTTTAATGTAT